>CM024585.1:15272471-15958409 GCA_014182565.1 Eucalyptus marginata
GAGTAGTATCCAGCTCGAACTAAACCATTATAAACATCATCTACATGTACTCTCAAGCTCTTCTTTCGACTAGCATCAAAACCGAAGATGGCATTCACGCTTACGGGTGGTCGGGAGTGGATTATTACGGATGTTTGGCTATGCATTGCGGAATGAGACCACCTTAGCATCCAACAGATTTTGGATTTTTATGTCGTAGCGTATAGCAATGCGTCAGCAGTCCCTACCTCCCTCATATGGTAGCGCATGTCTTGGAAGGATCCTTAGTTGGGGAAACGCTTGGGATTAGGTCAGCTTAGGCTCCTTGGTGAGTAATTCTTTCTTACGAAGGGGTTGGCAAGATCTTGGACAATGGCTTAAGAAGAGGCGTAAATTGACCTAGAAGAGTTCTTACGCGGCCAAAGAATGGTCGTGCTCCTCCCTATTGAGTGTTCAAGACGGGCGAAGGGGTTGAACATAAAAAATTTGCATTAACCTCCGCCGCAGGGTTCCTTATCCTTCTTGGTTGAGATTCTCCTATACAAGCTGGTTTGATTAGACGCCCATCCATCACGCAATGCTACTTCAGTTCGCTCGCCAATAGGGATTAGGCGATTGAACGACTGCGAATCGATCCTAACATCCGATTTTGATATTTAGGCGAGCATCTTCATGAACAAATCCATCGGCTCCTTTTACGTTGGCTCAGAATTCGAGTAGCTCTGATTCTCCATCTCGTGACATAAGCCTAGAAAGATTCTGTCCTCTTCTTCTCGGTGAAGTTAATTTTCTTGAGATGGGGTGACATCAATATTATACTTATATTGTTTGAAGAAGGCATCTCTCAAATCCTCCCAAGTCTCTAGGAGATTAATATTCTTCATAAAGTACCACCGTAGTATCGGTCTGTCAAGCTTGCTTGAAATTCTTGAATCATCGGGGTATGTTATCAACATATGGGGTCATCTAACCACATAAGTCTCGCAAATGGATGTTCGGGCAAGAGGTGTCATCATACTTTTCAAAGTCTAGCATTTTGAACTTCTTTTTGGTATCTTGATCTTTGCATAATGGGATAGATCAATTGGGTCTTGGCTAAATGCACGCACGGCTGCTTAAGTTTCCCTCGATTTTCGCCGAGCGTTTTTGCTCGGTCTTGATGCATCTGTTGTATCACTTGTATCTCCTCATCAACAACAATTTGAGGCGTGTTAGTAATTTTCTCCTTGGAGACATCATTAGAGCTTGATGGGCCACTTGTAGATATATTCTTGCCTTTATCTTTTGGATCAATTATGGGAGCATGTTATGGTAACACCACTTCGACTTGTGGAACTAATGGGACGATATTTGCTTGGATAGAATCGATTTGTTTAGAGAGCTGCTCAAGGACATTTCAGGACATGCTTCATTTCCGTTTCGAGGGCGGCGATACGAGTTTGTTCGGCAACACGCACTTGTTCGGTGTCATCAGCCATTATTGCTCTAGAAATCCAGTACGGATTGGCGATCTTAGGTGAGCCGTGTTGTTACCTGCTCATGTAAAAAGTATAGTAAGCATCATATCAAATGAGATTGGTCCATGACAACGATTGATCGTTTATTTTATTAAGTGAAATCAAATTCCAAAGACATCAACTTAAGACATTGAAATGACTCTAGGAAATTAAATTACTAAAACATCAATCTAAGAAATTGAAATAACACCCTGAAGCTAGAATTAAACTCCTACATCTAGTGACTCTTTTCCATATACAATTGGGAGATCACAGTTTTTCGAATCTTTTTGTTCTGTCGAACCAACTCAAAGATACGAGCTTCATTCCTTTCCACCGTTTCTTCAAGATGTTCAATTTGTGCTTTACGAGTGGGCTTTACGGTTACTTCAGATATCACGGGAAGTAGAGCTTGAGGGATCTCATGATGGTGGATATAATAGTCCAAGGCGTGAAAAGCCCTCTCTTTTCCCTTCAACCTTCTAGGCACCATTATCTTTTCCGGATGGCATTCCTTCCATGCATTTTCGAGGCATTCGATCTCATCGAGGTACTTGTGATCGTTGCATACGAAGCGAGCTTGAAACAGGTCCATTCGGAGAGGAGGCGGGATATCTTGGAACACTCGATACTGGCAGGCCACTCTCTATAAGGATAGTAAGATGTTGCACCGGTGATTCCCATCGGTGGGCTGGGTTATCTGTCTTGTGAAAAAGCGAGCCACGCTAACATGGAACCATTTAGCATACCATAGGAAGCCCTTGAGATCTGGATCTTTTAGAAAAGTTACCCAATCGGAAAATGACTTTCCGGTATACTTTTTCTCTAAGATTGAAAATCTCTTTATTGGGTGATTAGAATCATCAATTTCACCTTGACGCATGAAACGACCAAACTCCTTCATGTGAGAAAGAAATCAAATTTGTAAAAGTTCAGGAGAGGCATTCATGATTTTCCTCCATTTTGTTTAAAAAGTTGAGGGACAAAATGTCTCGGCCAAAATCATGTTTATAAAGTTCATGCCGGCGCATGCTTGTCGACCACCCATGCAATTGAAGGATTAATGGCATTTTGTCGATGAGGAAAGATTATAAATCCAAGAATGCTAAGATGAATATCCTACCCTTTTGACGCATTGAAGATTGATTTGAAAAATGATTGGCCAAAAGGAGAATGGGCATGCATTACAATTAGCTTTCAAAACTTTTTCTTAACCTCATCAGTTTTAATTCTTAGAAATTGAGATAAAATCGATGTGGGCTCCCATACCAAGAGGTGGCCTAACAAGTTCAATCTCAATGGGCATTTTCCTATGATAACGCTATACTCTTCTAGTGTTGGAGTTAGCTCATTCTTACCAAAAATAAAAGTAGCCATCTCGGGACACCAAAAGTGTGAGATAGCTTGCAAAACACCACTATGGACTCCAATATCCAAAAAAGGGGATGAGCCGTCCCAATATCGACTCCACATAATCTTGACCTTCTTTACTTAATTTATTCCACCACCTTTTAAGCTCAATCTTAGGGTTGGAACAGGTGAACATCGGATCTCCCCATTGTATATAGATTAAAACTTACGATTGACCTAGTGTCATGGACCAAAAGTGCAATAAAGTAAATAAATTGCATATTATAAGGTAAGAATACTTACTTCAAAAAAAAAAAAAAAAAAAATGGCAACCACATTGACAGGCGCATGAGATGTGAGGCTTAACACCTAAACTACAAGGCTTAGAAAGTTAGAGCCAAGAGGATGGGCACGACTAGTCGTAGTCTCGCGTACAAATGTCGGGTCCTCTTTTAGCTCTCAGGCTCAATCAAAAGAAAATCCCATGGTCACGCAGTTTCGTGAACAGGATAAACGTTTGACACTTGTCAGGCAAGAAAAATTTTGGGGTTGAAAGGCAACCTCTACACGCGGTCTCGCGTTCAAGGTTGATCCATTTCTCAACACCATCCTAGAATCACAAATGCGGTCCAGTCAGTCGGCAAGTTGTGTGTGCAATGTGTAGTGCTAAAACAATTTGAAAATCATGCACAACAATTTATAATACAAGTAACACTTCAATATATAAGAAAAACATTAAATCCCAACACCTTCCTACAAAACAAAGAGTCAACAAGCACTACTCCCCTTATACCTCCTTTCTGTAAAAACATTTAACACTTCATGTTAGGAGCGTACCTTGTTTCCATGCTGCCAAACAAAATATTAAAAAAAAAAAAAAAAGACCTATGTCCACTATGAGTTTTAACTTTGTCCCCGCGGAGTCACCAAACTCGCGACCTTCCCAGGGTGAATTACTTAAAAAGAAGGCTAATGGATTACTAAGTCCGAAGATTTGGCGTGGACCCTCCCAAGTCCTACCAATCGCGACTTAATACTAATGAACCCATTTAAACATGCAATTATACTCAATTTGGAGCTGCCACTAACCAATTAGGGTTGATTAGAAACCCAAATAAAGCATGGGAGAATACTTCATTTTTTGCGAACCAGAGATTCAATAAGTCCGGGGACATGGTTACGCTAGTTTAGTCTAACGCCCTTTCAGTACCTTTTATTTTAATTTCAAAAATATTTTGCAGGCATTATTGATCAATTTTAACCTAATCTACTAACATGCAAATGGTGGTCATGCGGGTGCACAATCAAGGAAAATAACATTCAATAAACCGAAATGCTAGATTCGTAAGAAATCATAATCTACAACTTTATTAATGTCTATCCTCTAAAAAACATTTACAACAATGCTAATAAAATGCATGTCCTAAACATGATTTCCTAAATGACATGATATCTAATTAGATGTGATCTTAATTTAAATTTGATATGCATGAATTTTACTTTAATGATATGTGAGATGCAATTCATATAGCATAACATTGAACTATCACCCTATGTGCGCAATCTTATTTACATAATCCTAAATATGCATGTGTTACATGACATGGGATGGATGACGTAGTAATTCTATATGCATGTTCTATTTATGATTTTTCATTTTAAAATAATGCAACCTTGATAAATTATACTTTATATATATGCAACCTATATTAAACAATGATCATATATGAAATGGGATTAATTATGAACTAACCTATTAATTAACCAAGTAAATGACTTTTGTGTTTTTTTTTTTCGAAATGACATAATAATTTTATTAAAAAGAAAGTAACGTAATGATGCAATGCTATTTTTGACATTTTTTATTTTTTATTTGAAAAAAACTACATAATGAGAATGTTAAAACATTAACCTATGACCCACTAATTAGAACGCAACATGTAATGTGCACATTATGAAATCTATAAATCCTAAATAACATTTTTTTTGTGCTTTTTTGGTTTTGGTTTTATTAAAGGAAAATCATCCTAATTCTACATGAATCTTAAAAAAAACTAAAAATGCGTTGCTTCAAATATGAAATGTGTATAGACCTAAATACCTAATATGATGCATGATATGTGATGAGCAAATAACAATAACATGCCAAAATAAAAAATCCATCCATGTAAATCAATGGCATATTATTTTTAATATGAATCAATGATGCAAAAGCAATTCATGAATTTTGCTATGAAAAGTCAAAATAATCAAAAATCTAACCCGACATCTCGCAGCTCAATATTTTTTATTATTATGACTTAATATGACAAATTTCCTAATCAGATAATGATAAAAATAAATCAGAACAAATCAAGTTAGAATAAAATAAAAAAAAACTATGAGTCCGAATACTCGAACTAAATTTAGCCTAAAAATTTTACCTAGCTTGGAAAAATTATTTCCAAGATGGAAACCGGCAAGGAACGATGCCAATTTCACCCTTCTCAAACCTCAAGTGACCTGCACAAGGAAAATGGTACCAACGGTATTGAACTTGCTGGACAACTTCGGATGAAGGATGGTCGGCGTCCAAGCGGGCAAGGGGAGACAACCGGCGTCGGAGCTCCAGGTGAGGACTGGACGATAATCGGACCTACAACAAAACGGGGAGGCAGCGGGTGGGTCGTGGGCACGGCAGTAGGCTTGGATCGGGAGAGGCGGCGTCGGGTGTCGCTCGGGAGGGAGCGTCGGAGGCGAGCAATGCGAGAGGTCTGGCACTGCAGAGGCGGGCATAGGCGGTGCAGATCTGGTTCAAGCTACTGCGGTGTTTCAAGGCACGGCTGCTGGTGTCGCGGCGAGGGGCGGCTCCGGTGCTACAGCGACGATGATGTACACGGAGGGCGCGACGGCAAGCTGCTAGTCAGATCTGGCATTGGGGAAGAGCAGTGTGTGAGGTCTGGGGAGTTGGTGGAGCGGCGTCACTCGAGGGTAGCAACAGCGACGGTGGACGCGCGGGCTGGTGCGTCAAAGGCTTCGGTTCAGTGTCCAGTGGGGGAGCAGCGACTCGGCTTGGGACCTGCTGGCGTGGAGGGGAGCTCGGGCTTCGTGGACGGATGGGCAATCGTCGCTTGGAGAGTTGCAAGCAGCGGGCATAGGCGCAAGTCGCCGGTGTAAGGCGTCCGGTGAATGTCATTTACAATCGGGTGTGGCGGTCGAGAGTGCTACGAAGTGGGGTCGAGGCACTGCGGCGGGCGGTGATGGCGAGGTGGCATAGAGAACGAGCTGGCGAGCGGAGGGCCGGTGGCGAGCGGCAACGGCACAGTGATGCGGAGGTGGTGCGATGGTGCGGTGCGGAACAGCAGGGCAATGGACGGAGGCGGAGACCTCTCGGAGAAGAAGCACAGTGACCTTTTTCTTTTACTTTCTCTCTCCTCAAGTCTCCCTCTCTACTAAATGTCACTTTTCTCTCTGCTCTTTGTCGCACACTCTCTCTGCAGAAGCAAAAGCTTCTTTTGCTGTTGACTTTTCTCCCCTTCCCCTCAAGAACCGAAGCCCATTTTTCTTTGTTTTCACCTTTTCATCTTTTCTCTTTTTGTATTGACGAAGAGAAGTCCCCCCATAAACCGAAGCCTCGGCTTCTCTATTTATAGAGGAAAAACTCAAGTTTGTTTTTGCAGGTGAAGATTTCCCAATATATTTGCACATATTCACTTAACCACTCAACAAAAAAGTGGCTCCAAAATCAAACAACAACTAATTTTTAAAATTTTGAAATGAGAATATACTTTCAACAACAAAGATTTTCAAAACCGAATTTTTATTTTATTTATTGTTTTCTAAAATATTGGGTGTCAACAACTACCTATCAATGCACATATAGTAGCAGTATAATCGGATAACAACGTTGAATGCAATATTGTAAATGTTGGCAATGTTATAATCATAATGAATAACGATATTATAAGGACATTGACTGGAGTGAGGCGTGTTCTAGAGTTGAAGAAGAACTTAATTTCCTTGAGTGCCCTAAACTCAATTGCATGTCAATATATTTCAGAATGTGAAATTCTAAAAGTTGTTTGAGGTGCATTGGTGATAATGAAAGACATGAAGCATAGTGGTCTACATGAGTTTTAAGATGAGATGGAGATAGGTTTTTTTTGCGGAAACGTCAGATGCATCTTATCAAGAGTTTAAATTATGACATATGCTTTTAGGGTAGAGATGAGCGATTCCGGTGGTTCTAAGTGGAACCTAAAACTTGGAACTTGCCTGTCATAACAAGATCCCTAAATTTTGGAACTTGGAACCTACTTTGCATGTCTAAGAACCTAAAATCTACCCTATAACAGGTTTTAGGCCTACCCAGTTCCGCTTGTATTCTTAATTGAATGGTTGTAGTGAATTATCACCTTTAATGACTACCATTTGCAATAATCCACTTATCACAACCCATATTTAAAGACACAAAGATTATGAAATATTAACAAAATAAAATTCTCAATCATGAATAAAACTGCAAATGGAAGTTCAAATTAGTATTTTTAGATTATACTCATCATTGAACACTTGAAATGTCCTAGACTCACGTGAAGACATAGAATAAGAAAAACAACAAAGACTTGTTTTGGTTTCTAGTTTCACCTAGAACTTGAAACCTACTCATGGAAATAGTTTCGGGAACTTATAACTTACCCTACATATCTTAGGACTTGGGATTAGTGGTATTACCCAAAAACTATGCTCACCCCTAGTTTAGGGCACATTAGCGAGAGAAGCCTGGAAATTTTAAGTGAAATAAATTTATTATATGGTTATATTACTAATAAACTGAATGTATGCAAGTGTTGTGATTTAGATCAACGGGAAAATGTGCAATTTAGTACAGGTGTTAGAAAACCATGGAGATTGCAGAGTCAACTCATTTGGATGTTTGCAAGTTGTAGCGAATTTCTTCAAGAAAGAGTGCCAAATATACGTTAACAATTGTGGATGAATACTCAAGGATGATCTAGGTGTTTACTAAGGCACAAGTTTATGATGTTAGGATTGGAGAGTTGAGAGTTTTGATCGAAAATGAGCATGGTAAAATGATTGAGCATATGCAGATTGATAGTAAGTAGCTATGAAGCACGGACAAGTCGTCGGAGCTTCCATGTCGTGTCCAACATGTGTCAGAGCGTGTCGGACACCTCGACACGCTCAGACACGCGTTGACCGCGTGTCGGATTTTTCGACACGTGGTCAACTTTTCTCGACACGCTCCGACGCGTGTGTCCAAGGGAGAGGACCGTTGAAGAAGACGATGGAGGGTGGAGGCGAGACCGGGGAGTGGAGGCAATGCCGTGACGGCGAGGGGAGGGCTAGAGGAAGAGTAGGCGATCCAGAGGGCCACGATTGCGATGCTGCGATGGAGGGCCGACGGCGAGGCTTCAAAGATGTTCAAGTTTCATTAATCTGCTCAGATATCTTCTGGTACTCCTCGTCCACTTCATCTGCAACTGATCGAGGTCAGGCTCTTGCACGCTGGAGACGGAGTCGAGCCGGAGGTATCGTCGCCCTTGATTCTACAAACCCCTTCTCCCCCAACGTGAGAGCATGCGAAGGGAGAAGAAGACAGCTTGGGGGGTTAATTGATGGGGGCGGGGGAGCAGGTGGTGGCATGGGTTGGGGATGATTGATGGGGGCGGGGTGATTGATGGTGGTGGGGGAGGGGAGAGAGAGAGTAGGGAAGAAACTGAAAGGGGGAGAAAATATTGGAGAAAATATTTGGTGCCCGGATTTTGGGTGTGGGGAATTGGAGAGAGAGAAATGGGGGAGGGCAAATGATTATTGGGGATGAGCATATAGAGGTAAAAAGAGAGGAAAATAATTTTGAAAGGCTTTTGAGGGGAATAACTTTTGAGCGGTAAAGTTATTTTTTTTATAAAAATAAATAAATGAGTTAAAAAATATTTTCAAAAAATAAAAATATTGAATGTTAAATAATGATAAATTTTGATGATTATAAAAGATCATAGATTTATTTAAACAAAGTTTATTATATTTTTTTGTTAGTCATAAGTTTTATCCATAATTTTTGTTAAAGTTAAAAATATGTTCTCAAATATGGTTAAGCATTAATTATGAATATATCTTTCAAATTATCTATGAATATATTTATTAATTTATTGTCATTTATTTATTTATTTGTGAATTTGAATCAAATTAATTAAAAATAAAAATATTTATTCAATAATAACGTGTCCCAACGTATCGGAATTTTCTATTTTTGAGAAATGACGTGTCAGCGTGTCGTGTCGTGTATTCGTGTCACGTGTCCGTGCTACTTAGGTAAGTAGTATAAAATTCTACTCATAGTTGTTAAATGAATTATGCATGAAGGAAGGTATAGTGAAACATCACACTAGTGCCAATAAATCACAACATGCTGCAGAATTGCTAAGTAGAACATTACTAGAGACGGCCCAAAAAATACTCTCTAGTGCTTTTATGGCTAAGAAATTCCTAACCAATGCGCTTCGTACAACGAGCAACTAGGTGAATAGATCCCCAATAATTGAGATTGGATGTCGAACTTCCAAAAAAGTGTGGTAAGGTAAAGTAACTGATTATATTGTTCTCAAAATATTTGATCGTTTATGTTATGTTCGAATTAATGATGGTAAGCTTGATAAGAGGGCAAGAAAGTGCATGTTCCTAGGCTATGCACAAGGTGAGCAAAGCTATCAATTGTGGTACCTGAAATCAAATTTACTTATTATCAATAGAGAAATTACATTTGACGAGTTTTCAGTACTTCTAGGTAGGAATGTTATTAGTAGTGTTTATACAAATCCCAATGGTGTTTAGCTTGAGGTGGAGTTGCAATTAGAAACTCCTGAATTAGAAGATACTGCAAAGGTAATGACACAAATGGTACTTATAGCAAGATTGAGCTTGTAGAGCCAACAATTGTTGAACTGCTGATATTTGCAAGGTACATATTCAATTTCCTTATAGATATGGATGCAAAGACGATTTTACTTCATTTATGGTAGAGGTGGTTGTGTCTAGGGGTGTGCAATCGGACCGAATATACCTAGGAATCTAACCAACCCATTCGGAAAATAGGGTTGGGAATCGGTTCCTGTTGAAATCGGTCTGGGAACCGGTTCCCAAAATTCGGAATCAATTTGAACTAGTCCAAGAATTGGTTCCAGGTGATTACCCACCAAAGAATCGGTTCCCGAACTAATTTTGGAACCGGTTCCAAAACCTTTTTTTTCTCTTGATTTCTTTTCTTACTTTCGCAGTCACACAGCGTTTTTTCCTCTCGGCACTCCTCCTTCATCATTCCTCTTCCTCACTCGTTTCCCTCCCTCGCAAGCTCACCATTGCACTATCCATCGCCAGCTCACCGTCACTCCGTCCATTGCCAACTCCTTCTCACACCATTCAACGGACGGCATCCGTCGTCGCCAAATTCTTGTGATCCAATTCATACTGTTGTAGAACCAACATGGCAAGACCTGTCTCACCAAGTACTACGTCCCCCTCGAGGACTCTCAGAAGCGCAACCTCGGTACGAGATAGCCCTTTTTCGCTCGATTTTCTCCTCGTTCCCTATTTCTTGGGGCCGAATTGGCGTTTTACTTAGCTGTAATCTTTGTCTTCTCTTGTGCGCATGGTTTGATAGATTTCTAGGATCATCAGTTGGTGGTCAACAGAGATTCCAAGTTCACAAATTTTATTAAGGTTAGGAATCTTCGGTCTTTTTTATCTCGAATTTGTTAGGCTCATTTGTGTAAATGTGTTGTTAGCGCACGTTATACAGATTGTTTCCATTGATTATTTGTCAATTGGTGAATCTTCGCTCAGCCACTCCAGAATTTGGTGTCAACCTTAGTCCCCCCTAAAATGTTCTCGTGTATTAATGTATAATTCAAAGCCGTATAGGATATTGGACGGTTGCAAAATAGGGTCTAGTGGAAACAGGGTTGATCTTGGAACCGGACCGGAAAAACAGGGTGGTTTGAGTACAAGGTCTAGTGCAAAAAGAGTCGAATACAGGGTCAAAAAAAGGGGAACCGATTATAACAAGATTAGGTACAGGATCCAGGTCTAGACCCAATCATCCCTAGTTGTGTCTTGGGGAGCAGTTAAAATTGCAAATCTTGTTGGTGTTCAGATGAGGTATACAATTGTGGTGAAGTTCAATACTTGGACTTGGAAAATGTTTGTGATGGTTGAGCCCATAAAGGACTACAGGAAAGTAGTAGTGAAGTCCAAATCCCAACGAGGCAATGACTTGACTCAAACATCGAATTAAGGTTGAGTCTATTAAAATATCTCAAGTTTGAGCCCACAAACGAAATCTAGCTCAAGATAAATGGAACATATGTGGATGTTCGTGGTGGTGTGCCATGGAAATCATATTTCCTGTTCATTATGGTCTAAGTCGAAGGTCTTGCATATCAATCAAGGAAAATTGAAAACAAGAAAAGACAGAAGTCAAGGGATTCGGCAAAGGATTTCATATTGACTATTATATATAGTTACAATATGGGCCAAGGGATGTTTTTTCTCAAGAAGTCAAGAAGTGTTGTTCTCTTTGTGAGTGTCATGGGTGCTCAATTTGCGAGTAACATCCCATAAACGTAGGTGCTTGGCAATGGGGTTTCTTTGTGAAATTACACGAACAATTCAAGTGTTGAAGCCAATTAAATTCTTGTGGTAAGAATTTGTGTATCATTCCTTTATTAGATTGAGAACTTATTCCGTGATTAATTGTGGGGTTAAACATTATTTGAGTTATTGCATGTAATTGGGGCTAGAAGACACTGATAGTGTTTAAATGACTTGAGTATGGTTTTAATCTCTATTGTATCACTTAATCTATAGTAAAATATATTGCTGCTTTCTCTATGGACGTAAGTCATCCGACGGAACCACATAAATTTAATGTCCTATTTATTTTCTTGATTTATCTACATTATTGTTCGATCTCTTACTTCCGCAACATTGAATACAGATTTATAGCATATAAATAACAATTTAAGAAACATGTACATAATAAATTCAAATAACACACCCCATCAAACTATGGGATTTGATTATACCTGAAGTCATTATCTTAACCACGAGGAGGATGATGCCAAAGGTGGGGTTTGTGACTAGATGAAATCATAGCAAGGTAGCTATACTAGAAGGTATGGCTAGCTCACCTCCTTTTTAGGGAGAGCTAGTTCTCATCAAACGTTTTGGTTTGACATCGCTTTACATCCAAAAAGAGATGAGCTACGTCCAAGTTCAATTAAGAAATGTAACTTCTCTTTTATTATATGGATGATGAAGTGAGACGAACTTATAACTTTATTATTTTAAGACAGAGCAAGTTGGTAAAATCCCATTTTTTTATGTCTTCATGCCCTTTTCACATGGTGATATAGGGGCAAAGAAGGGAAAAAGAGAGTCGTGGTTTCTCTTGCTTTTGATCTGGTGGGCCTAGAGGAGAGCCCCATATGATGGGCTATTAACTTAGTGGCTGAGCACATTTCTAATGATTGCATCTTTGTGCCTGTGGTGTAACGGCTCTCAGCCATGGATAGTCCGGTGTGTGGAATTTATGAATTGCTTTTGATTGATTACTCTTAATTAGCTATTTCCTCTTCTATCTCCTCCTCCTTAGACAGCTCCCGGAGGATAAAACCTAGAATGTGTGTTAGGAGCAGAGAGGAGACCTTAGCTATATATGATAATATCTATTGGACCTATCCATCATATGTCACTGTTAGAGCATTAGGCCCATTATCAACCAAACAAGATAGTGTAGTCTCTGTGTGCACAATTAACTTGTCAAGTATTTGCAATTTTGGCGAACAGCAGAATCCTTTTTCCTTTCCAGAAATTTTTTTTAGCACCTAGCTGATTAAGAAAAATTCTTACGAAATACGAACTTTGCAATCAAAACATGAATTTTTTTTTTTTTTTAATTAACATGCTTGAGCAATACTCTTCCTACTTTTGCTCAAGAAACAACTCTGATCTTCATTGTACTAGGTCAAAACCACCTACATATGCCTTTCCCTCTGTGGTCAGGCTCTCTTTTGTCTTCTCATCACTCTTCATCTCCAGATGCCGCATACTTGATTATCAAATTTTTCCCCCGTGGATCAACACTTCGGAAGATCACTCGGAGGCGGTAGAAGCGACTCGTTCGGGCCTTTCCCATTGTCCACCAAGAAGGCCATCTTGAGTCCCCAGGTTGTGTGAATTTCCAGATGACAATGCATGAACCAAACGCCTGCAAAAAGTTTCACCAACATAGTCATGAAAAACTTGCAGAGTGGTTAAATTTTTGGTATAGAGTAAACGAGAGTAGTCGATAAACTAGAATTGTACCGGGATTATCTGCTCTGAATCTGATTGCAACCCATCCCCCAGATGGTACTCCTATTGTGTTCCTCTCAACAGGATCAACAAGGTTGAAGTTCTTCTGATCCACTTTCGGATTATAATTTCCTAATCCCTTCCCAATGGCGAAGAAATTGAACCCGTGAAGATGAATTGGGTGGTTCTCTGGGGCGATAATCCCGGTGTCTTGCAACACGAGCTGGACCGTCGAGTTATAACGCAACCGGTACACCTTTGTCCCTCTTGTGGTCCGCAAATTTGATGGTGGTGACCCCGTGTAGTTGAAAATGGTTGGCGGGTTACCGGGGAAATCGCTCGTGAAGACGCCGCTTATGTTGAAGAAATGTGCTTGGAGAATGGCTGTCGTCGGCATCACGAATGTCACGTTGTTCATGTTTGCCACGACTCTGCTTCCGTTGCCAGCTTTGCACGAAGGGCAAGGGTTGATTCCTAGTCCAACTGTGAAAAAGGAGGCTGTGATCGACGGTAAGCGGGACTTTGGCAGGGTACCTCTTCGAGTTGAGGCTCCGGAGCGAGTTAATGAAATTGTTGGCCACAGCAGTCGCGTTTCGTGGGGGAGTCTTGGTGAGGGTCGTGGAGGTCGCAGCGAGCGTGCCAGAGTAGTGTAATGTGGCGGTCGCGGTCATGTTGTCGACGGCGATCGGGAGTCCATAAAAGGGGAGGCGGCGACCATGTACTTGCCAGAGCTCTGGTCGGTGGAGATGAGGGCATTGGTGGTTTGGCCAGGTGCAATCACGATCGTGTCGGTCTTGAAAGGCTTGACGTAGGTGGCGTCGACCTCCACGATGGTCAGCTGGTGCCCGGCAATCTTGAAGAAGAGCTCCTCATTGAGGGCAGCATTGATGATTCGGAGCATGTACTTCTTGCCACTCTCAACAGGCAATGTAAATCCACCTTACATGAGAGAAAATGAAGGTCAACATCAACTCAGTGAAACATTAAACTAAACTGCTTCATCAAGATTCAGATGTTTGTCGATGGATTGTTACCCTGGGAAGGGCAATTGGAACTTGGCCCTGGATGGCCATTGATCGTGTGAGCATCGGAGACATTTGGCGCTAATCCGGACTTGATGGCTTGATTGATCACAGCTTCTGTATCAGATTTCCACCATTCGCCTGATTCACAAACCCCAAAATGGTTCAGAGCTTCTACTAGTATATGCTGTCAACCAAGCAATGATTGATCTTTCATTTTGGAAGTGAAGTAGATTGGAAGCGAAATCGAGCATACCCAATACGACAACAACTTCCTTGTGGGGTTTAGGGAAAGGGTATGGAACACCACGCTTGGGCAAGATGACAATGGCTCCGTGCAGGGTTGCCCTGAGCCAGAGTATGTGTGCATGCCACAGGAGGGTGCCCCGTTGGCCCGCGATGGTGAAATTGTACACATAGCTTCGGCCCGGCTGGATCGGGCATTGGGTAATGTATGCCGGCCCGTCCGCCCACCCCGTCCTCAACTGCCGAATACCGTGCCTGACCGCATATACACCAAAATTAATATGCAATCTCTTGAAGATAACGATTTAATTTAACGCTCAGCTGAGCTCACCAATGGATGGTGACATTGTATTTGACACGGTTAGAGACTCTCACGAGCACGGTGTCATCTTCCCTAGCATAGAGAGTGGGTCCCGGGAACATCCCGTTCACGGTCACGATGGGCTTGTTCGAACACAGTCTCGTGGTATTCTTCATTACCACCTGCCAATTAGAGGAATAAATACATATCGCTGCACGGGCTACCGTCCAAACAAGCAAATTTTACAGAGGAATACTTCATTCCATAATGTTACTACTTACATTGAATGTGTAGTTACGAACTCTGCCCTCAACCACGGCCGGAGTGATGCACGCAACGAGAACTAGGATTTGAAGCCAAGAGTCCATCTCTTGCAGTACAAATCTTTTTAGCTTAATTCGAAGCAAGCTTTGTTCTGGTGATCATCTGATGCAAAGTTCCTCAATTAAATAGGGGTGGAGAATCGACACAAAATTGCTGTTCCGTCGTTTTCTTCATCGTTAGGTTGATATGAAGGGGATTCTTACAAATCAAGACTCATTAGGAAAGCAATTCGAATCAGTTTCATGCGATTCAAAATCTATGGAGTTCAAAAGATTATTTATTTATCAAGGACTCGCATTAGCTAAAATGACCCTCGCAAATTGCATATACTGATTTGTTAATAATTAATCGGATCGAAATCATGGCGTCATCGTTTACTAGAATCAAAAGATCCGCAAGATCCAGTCATAGTATGTATTGAACAATCAAATTGTTGGAATTTCTGAAGCTATAAGATCTCGAATAGCGGCATGTATAACCAGAAAAATCCTTACTTGTTGGTGTCATAAATGCCTCAATTATCAATCAATTTTTCTTCTTTTTTTAATTATTCACAAAGGACTAATATGGTATATTCCGTTAGAAGGAGTTGCTTCAATATCATTTTCAACGTACCATTCAAACCTCATAATTATTCACAAAGGACTAATATGGTACATTCCGTTAGAAGGAGTTGCTTAAATATCATTTTCAACGTACCATTCAAACCTCACCGAGAAGCTTTAGTTGGTTCCAACTTGAAGTAAGTTCAGATTTTATTTTTTTTCCTTAGCAAAACTCATAACCAACTTGATTGTGAGATTTCGGCCAATTGAACAATTTCTTGGCAAGCGTTTGACCTTTTTGTTTCTCTCATATCTTACGCATGCTCGAAGTAGGTTCATGATACGTCCTCTACTAAGATCCTTGTTCCGTATGCTTGTCGTGCTATGTTTCATGTTCCTTTTCATAGCGTGTTGGGGGCTCTACTGCATATGCTGCCATCCGCTTGAGGTTAGAATAAATTCAGTGCGCATTTGAGTTTTACTTTGAGCTCTAATTTCCTGTTTCAGTCTTGGTAATCTTTTAAAGTTTGGATTTGATGTCGATTAACTTTTAACATCATACCAACCTGGGATTGATCCAATGGTAGAGGCGGTTTAGTTCTTTCGGTTCAAGAATCAATGATTGTGTTTACGATTTCTAATTTAGGGGACTCAAATTATGTTGGAAAATTTTTAGATACAATGAAAAATAATAATATTATTGAAAATACATTAAAAAAGATTAGAAAATAAAATGAATTGTCTAAAGCGTGCAAGTGCTATCCTTAAGGATAATTCTACTTATTAAAGTATGAAAATTAGTGCATAACGCTCTAATAGCTATCATTCCAAGATATAACAGACTTTTTTTTTTATAGTCTGCACTGAATATTAGAAGGAAATAAAAATAGTGTTATGTTTATAACCCAACAATGAATTGAAAGACACGTAAAGAGAAATAAGAATATTGTTGTTCTGATATATCAATATGACTTTCCAATTATGTTTGGAGTAATAATTTATAGGTAAAAAAAGGAGAGAGCCATTAAGAAACAGTAATAAATAAATTAGTAATTATTGAAGAAGACGATTGTTGTATAGGCATTATAAATTAAATCCAACATTATAAAATCGCTAAAAAGCCATTAGAAAGCCATTATATGGCCATTGTAAAACCATAACAAAAATGAGAACTTTTATAACAGTCATAATTTCTAACAAATATCTTCAAACTATTAAAATATCTAACAATTAAGTGAGGGACCGCGGTAGTGAGTTATAGTTTTAATTTTACTTCACATAATAGGACGCACATAAGCTGATGCTTATTAACCTTACACACACGTGCTCGTTTCACTCAATGTAAACACAATCTCTCTCTCTCTCTCTATCTCTCTCTCTCTCTCTGGATGAAGCTACTCTCCAAGGGCATTGTCATCAAGCGCGCCACCGCATGCTAAAATACTCCTTGGCCGCTATGTATTCTGCCTTTGGGATCGAGCTTCTCTACTACTTGGATAGTCTAGCTTTGACTTCGACTAGAGGACCCTCCTTGACTCTTACATGGAGTCCGTGGCCAAGTTTGGGCCCACTACTCTCTCAAATTTGATCAAACAATATTACGGGAACTTGGAAGCGCCAACCTTTCGCGCAACATCGTGAAACCTTTTGTTCAATGGCTCATCAACATGGCGGCAGAGCATGAAGTTTCGTGTGACTTGCTATCGATAAAACCCTATATGTTTCTATGCCATATATTACCGCTTTCATAACAAGCTCAACCCTTTCCAAACTTGACTTGCACTGAAATGAGCTTGGAAATACCATGATTGCCATTATTTGGATGTGGTTCATAATTCCTATTGTTGGAATTCTAGTCGGCGGAAGACGACTTACCTGATTCCGATGCGCAAACAGCAAATAGCCCCGGAACGAACGTTGAATTGTGAATCAATCACGAACAACACCACCTCACGTTGATCTGGATGCGATCACGAGGAAAGCACCCGATTTCCACGGCGTAAATGCAAACCGTTCTTGCCAAATTGAAATGGAACGCCTTCTTCCTTTAATGATGGAAATAGAGAGAGATTTTTGGTGCAAATAATCTGACAATTCCTCCAACGGTCGTGTTCGGGAGGCTTATATACGTCTCCCTTCGTACCCCTCCATTAATGCATTTCCATCGTAACGTTTCAACTTGAAACGGCGCGTCCAATCGCACCCCATCATGGACGTACTAGCTAAAGTACAACATCTCCCACTCGGACATGGCTTGATAGCGCTCTATCAAGAATATAAGTCAAGGCGTTCAACATTCATCAACTTTACAGAACAATTCATACTAGCAAGTAAGCCGTGCGACCAGTGAGTACATCTGCACTTGGGAGCTTAAATTATGCACCTGTTAGGGATGACATAATGGCTACAACCCCGAAGAAGAAGAAATAAACAATTGATGTCTCACAGTGCCCCAGACATATTTTGTTACATCAATACAAGTATACATATCCCTTAAAGGCTATACTTGATTATCCTCAAAACACCATGTATTTACAATTATATCTGCAACCACATAAGGCGATATAATTGGTCGACCAGTAAATACATGTGATAGATGTAAAACAACAATAGTCTTCCTTCGCACTCATGTCTCTCTCAATTTTAGAACAATTGCTTTCCTAGACACGTCCCATAGGCCATATCTATTCATGACCGCCCGTAACATGCTAAAGTAGCAACATTGATCTTTCATTTCGAGAACATAGTCAAAAGTAACATAGGGCACAAATTGAGGTAAATTATAAATTACCTCAAGAGCTCACACGATGAGTAAATATGGATAATTTTACTCACCTTCCCTTGTCGGTCGAACAATGCACATGTAGTATGAATTACATGCTATAGTGGATTTCTCTTTCTATAAGAGCGTATGTCATTTCTTAAATATATCCACTATACGGATCTTAGCCTAAACATAGTCACGTGCTTCTCACGTACTCATGTTTAGCTCGAGTGCTATATTAGCTCGCTTTCTATAGCGCCCAATTAAGTACTCGCATCCGGCATCTTACAAGCATACATGATTGTGGGACTATCATGTTCGGTCTTATTATAAACAAATCACATACCTCATCTTGACTCCAATCAAGGCGACATATTTTATGTACCAGACTTGCTCTTCAGCATTTATTTGTACATAACGTCTCATCTCAACGTGCTAACTATAGCACTTGGGGCGATTGCTCGTGTGAGTGAGCCAATCATTACCTGCTGACATACTTTCCAATAATATATGTGTGCTTGTGCTAGTCTCATAATGGATTTGTACTTCTTGATAAAACATCAAGTCATTAATAAACAAACAAGTACAATACATATATCCATAAATACATAAAACAATGATTCTCTACAATAACACATATCACATTCTACGCAAACCTAGTGACATCCTGTGGGTAAAGAATATGTCTCTAGGAATAGCCTTCGTAAATGGATCAGCAACCATTCTATTGGTTGAAATGTATTGTAGAATCACTTCTTTCTGCGCTATAACATCTCTGATGAAGTTATTCTTTATGTCAATGTGCTTCGTCCTTCCATGATACTTGGGATCTTTCACATAGGCAATGGCTGCTTGACTATCGCAATAAACTGTCACCGGTCTTGGAATCTCAGTGACAATGGCTAAATTTTCAAAGAAACGTTTTAGCCACACTGCTTCTTGCACTGCGGCAGAACACGCAATAAATTCAGCCTCCATAGTAGACAAGGCTGTGCATGTCTGTTTTCTTGCTATTCCAAGAAATTGCACCTCCATTGAGCAAGAATGCATATCCGTAAGTCGATTTACGCTCATCTAGGTCTCCACCCCAATCAGCATCCGAATAACCTAATAGGCGTAAATCATTCCCTTGGTAACAAAGTCGATAGTTCATGGTGCCCTTCAAGTATCTCGGATCCTCTTCACTTTCCGGTGTGCTTGACCGGGATTTGATTGAAATCGGCTCACCAATCCCACGGCATAACATATGTCGGGTTGAGTACACATCATGGCATACATCAAACTTCCGATAGTACTAGCGTAAGGAACAGTTTCCATCATTTTAATTTCTTCTGGAGTCTTAGGACACATCTTAGTACTTAGGCCTTCACCTTGCATGACCGGGGTATCAATGGAATTACAGTGCTGCATATTGAAACGATCAAGAATCTTCATAATATAAGACTCTTGTGATAAAGTAAGGAGTTTCCTTGATCGATCTCTTTCGATCTTAACTCCTAATATATAAGCAGCTTCTCCCATGTCCTTCATTTCAAAATTGGAGGACAACCATTCTTTATGGTGATTACCATAACCTTGTCATTTCCAACCAACAGAATATCGTCCACATAAAGTGATAAAATCACAAATTTATCTTCGGACCGCTTGACATATACACAGTGATCTTCTTCGATCATCGTGAAACCAAAAGTTGTTATGGCTCGATGAAAACGAAGATACCACTGTCTAGATGATTGCTTAAGGCCATATATTGAGCGATGAAGTTTGCAAACTTTATGCTCTTGACCTTTAGCTATGAAACCTATTGGTTGTTTCATATAAATTTCATCATCTAGTTCTCCATTGAGAAATGCCGTCTTTACATCCATTTGATGTAATTCAAGGTCCAAACTTGCAACGATGGCTAGAATAAGGCGTATTGAGGCAAACCTTACAACTGGTGAAAAGGTTTCCTCATAGTCTATACCCTCTTGTTAAGTATAACATTTCGCCACAAGACGAGCCTTATACTTTTCAATGGATCCATCCGCCCTTTGCTTAATCTTAAAGATCCATTTGTTTCCAATGGCCTTACGATTGGGTGGTAGATCAACCAAGTCCCAGACATGATTTGTCCTCATTGACTCCATCTCGTCTTCCAAAGTTTTCTCCATTCTTCCTTATCGAGAGGATGAGAGAGCCTCTTGAACAGTCTTAGGCTCGGCATCATCTTTATGAGCAATCATAAACGCTTCCCCTTCAATCTCAAAACGACGACGAGGAATACTTTTACGATTACTTTTACGCAATTGAATTTCTCTTGAATTCAATTCGCCGACGATGCAACACTCCCACTAGGTCTTTCATGTTGAGGTAAATCTTCATTTTCCTCCATAACATTAGTGGGTGTATTATTAGGATCTTCCATCTCATACAATTGGAAATCCTTATCAATATCACCTCTACTAGGAAAATCGTTCTCCAAGAACGTGACATCTCGTGACTCCTTTTCGGTCACACTCCCATCAGCTTGTTCACCTATGAACACATATCCTTTGGAGTGTTCAGAATATCTTATAAAGATACATTTCTTCCCTCTAGGGCCTAATTTGCCATATTTATGGGAAGATTCATGAACATAAGCTGCACATCCCCATGGACGTAGACTACTTAAGTCTGGTTTTCTACCAGTCCATAATTCATAAGGGGTGGAAGTGACCGATTTTGAGGGCACTCGGTTAAGTACATAGGCAGCAATCAATAATGCATCTCCCCAAAAGGAGATGGGTAAATTTGCCTGCGCCATCATAGACCTAACCATTTCCAATAGGGTTCTATTCCTTCTCTCAGCTACCCCATTTTGTTGTGGAGTATTAGGAATAGTCAATTGTCGTACAATTCCATTTTCATCACAAAGAGCCTTGAATTGCTCCGATAGATACTCACGTCCGCGATCGGTTCTCAATGCCTTTATTGTTTTATTCAACTGATTCTCTACCATCGTTATATATCGTCTAAAGCATTCTAATGCTTCGGACTTATGGGAGATCGAAAAGACATAACCGAAACGCGTGAAGTCATCTATGAAAGTAATGAAATATGAGGCTCCATGCCTCGCCCTCACATTCAAAGGACCACAAATGTCGAATGTATGAGTTGCAATGGAAATTCAGCTCTAGTCCCTTTACCGAATGGTTTTCTAGTTGCTTTTCCCGCTAGATAATGTTCACATACGGGTAGATCAACATTAGTGAATGACCCTAAAAGGCCTTCTCTAGCTAATCTTTGCATCCTTTGCAACCCAATGTGACCTAATCTAGCATGCCAAGTATTTGCATCAATCTCAACATTACTAGAAGATGCAATTAAAGAAAAACAACCATTAACATTAACATTGTACGATCATAGTCAATGTCTAACACCATAAAACCATTTAATACATGACCTGAACCATAATAAACTGTTCCATACAAAATGTCAACACAATCACCATGAAAATTTAAAACATAACCTAAGCTAAGAAGAACAACTACGGAGACCAAGTTTCGTTGAATATCCGGAGCATAGAGGACATCATGTAGGAATAGGCTTCGACCACCACATAAAAGTAATTTACATGTGCCGATACCCTTCGTTCAACTCTTGAGTTATTCCCAACATATATCCATCTTCTTCCAGGTCAGTATCCGGCGATACTCCACAAATGCTTCTCGGTCTCTAGCTACGTGGTCTGTTGCTCCTGAGTCTATAGTCCACATTGGATGAGATTCAGCAAGCATTACAGTACTAGAAACAAAAGCATTACTTAGAGTAATGGAGTAATAGGGTACCTCTTTTGGCTCAGTGCATTCACGAGCAAAGTGACCCATCTTGTCACAATTGTAGCACTTCATCTTGGCCTTGTCCTTCTTCCCACCACGCTTCTTGCGTTGGAAGGTCTTAGCCCTTTTAGGTGCCTGATCAGTCCTCTTCCCTTTGTTATTGAATTGAGAATTCCTTTTGCGTTTGAAGCCCGAAGCTTTGCGCGAACTCGATTCAGCAACATAAGCATGAGTAGAGGATCTCGCAGCCTCTAGGCGCTCATCCTCTAATTCCAAATGACGCGCTATATCATCAAAAGTGACAATATTCTCATTGTGCGTCATATTGATCTTCATATGCTCCCAATTGTCAGGAAGAGACCTTATAACAGCCTGAACCTACGTTCATCGCAAGGGAGTGACCCGCCGACTTCAGCTCATGAATCATATTTGACATCTCCCGAAGATGCTGCCTCATCGTTATATTTGGGCGCTTTCGGTATGTATCAAACTTGATGGTGAGTCTCCTCGCCCTTAGTGGCGGATGTACCCCCAAACTTATCTTTCAAGGCAACCCACATTATATGAGCTTTATCATAACTTTCAAACTCACACATGAGATCATCCCATACAGCTAAGCAACGTGATGCGAGCAATGCTATTCTTATTTTCAAGCTTGATAAGCTTCTAGATCTCTCCTATGTTGAGCTGAAGTTCCATGCTCAGTTCATCCATGGTGTGGTTGAGGGTTTCCAAACCTCTTGCTCCTCAAGTATGTACTGAACTTTTCGGTGCCAAATATCATAATTGTCACCGTTCAGCTTCTCACCCTTATTGAGGTCAGCCACAATGGTCTTGGATGCCGATGCCATAATCAATTGCTATAACACATTGACATTATAGACGCAGAATCAATACTAGCACATTTTTCAGAGTAACACACATATTTAATTTGCAGCAAAAACAAACTAAAATAATAATAATTCAACAATAGACACGAAAACAAAAGTTCACTATGTTCCCAATCAACTTCTATGTACGATTGCTCTATTATCATTAATCAGTTTAATTTGCACAAATTTTGAGTTCTAGATGAGAACTCCTTCGAATTCTACCAACCTACGAACTCCCACTAGGAAAAATAATTACATGGCCTCGTGTAATTTCTACATTTTTCCATTAACACAAAAAACATAGCATGATGTAAACCAATATACAAATAACAATCATGCAGCAACTCCAAATCAAAAACCACAATTCAACATGTAATGGATTTCCTACCATTGTTCGAATTTTCTAGCAACTTGAAAATTGCAAGTATATTAAACTATATACATGATATCATCGAACTAAGCTCTACACAGCATATATCACATCATTTGCACACAAGCTAGCTACTGTATTTCCTAAACCACAAGAAAATATAAGCTACAAATGATTAAACTATGCATTAAACCCCAAAAAATTACGCGTACATAGGGTTCCCTACACATTTTCATACATTTATAAAATACAAAAATTAAAAATATTTATACCACAGTGTAGAGGACATCCATACGAACCCAACGCCACCGACCACGCTCCAATCGGAGCTCACATGCGCCCCCACGCGCCGCCTGAAGGCACGGCGCGTGTGGCGCACGCGCCAGTGAGCCAAAGGGCTCCTGGCCGGTCCGACCGTTGACCGGTCAACGGTCAACGGTCAATGGTCAATGGGTCAGGTCAACGGTCAACGGGTCGGGTCGAGTCAACGGGTCGGGTCGGGTCGCCGGCCGGTGACCGGCCGCCAACACCCGCCGGGCGGTGACGTCATCGATGACGTCATCCAACGTTACCGATCGTTGGATGACGTCACAATGACGTCACCACCACGCGCCGGTTCGCCGACCGGCGCGTGGCGCGCGCAGCCGCCGGTTCGCGACCGCGCGTGCACCACACGCGCTGGCCAAGCCAACGCTTCAGGCGCGTGGCGCCACGCGCGCGGCTTCGGCCGCTCGTGTGGGCGCGTGCGGCGTCGTACAGCGGCATTCGACCCACCGTTGGACTCGTCTCGACAATATCTTTCACCTTGTATATTCAAAAATTAATTTTGACCAAAAAATTATTTCGAAAAAAAGGCCAAAACCGTACGGGTGTACGCGACCCCGAGTTCGTTCTTCGCTTCGGTTCGATTTCGAGTTTTTCATATGGCAATTCCGACTATCAGACATCTAAACAGTGTAGATTTCATACTCTTGATCTCAATATCAAAAGGTAAACGAGAAAATTCAATGAAAAACAAGGCAGAAATCACGACCTTGGCTCCGATACCAATGTTGGAATTCTAGTTGGCGGAAGATGACTTACCTGATTCCGATGCGCAAACAGCAAATAGCCCCAGAACAAACGTTGAATTGCGAATCAATCACGAACAACACCACCTCACGTTGGTCTGGATGCGATCACGAGGAAAGCACCCGATTTCCACGGCGTAAATGCAAACCGTTCTTGCCAAATTGAAATGGAACGCCTTCTTCCTTTGATGATGGAAATAGAGAGAGATTTTTGGTGCAAATAATCTAACAACCCCTCCAACGATTGTGTTCGGGAGGCTTATATACGTCTCCCTTCGTACCCCTCCATTAATGCATTTCCATCGTAACATTTCAACTTGAAACGGTGCGTCCAATCGCACCCCATCATGGACGTACCAGCTAAAGTACAACATCTCCAGCTAAAGTACAACACCTATCGATAGGGTAATACGAGGGTCTCAAATTTTATTGGTAGCTTCGGCTTGGGCTCATGACTAACTACTCTTTCTATATATATATTATTCTCTTTCTCTTGTAGTTGAAAGATGTCATAGAGAGATGCGATATGCTAATTATAGTAAAATCCCCAATTGGACGTAGCCCTAGTTTCGGGGTGAATTAGGATAAAATCTTGAGTTTCAAATTCTTTTTCTTATTTTTATTCTCTACTTTCTTTGTGATTGTGTGGCAAATCCTAACAGACACTGCTAGGCATGCAAAATGTTCCATCTTTTGTGCTTATAAACAACCCTTCTGCTAGCATTGAGAAGCTATTGTATGAGACCTTTTTGGCACTATGCATGAATAAGTTCAAGGGGGTATTGGCGGGTTCATTCTATGAGCATGATAGAGATGTTATAGATTCCATGTCCAAGCCATGTCTAATCCGATCAGTTGGTCCGCTGATTCCTCCATTATTGGTTGGTCAGGACCAAGGAGATGATGTTGGTATTGAGATATGGAGATCCGACGAGAGGTGCATCAAGTGGTTGGATCGACAAAGACACTCTACGGTGATTTATGTCTCGTTTAGTAGCATTCATGTCCTTTCAGTTGAATTGTAGGCAAGAAAAATTTAAATTAAAACATATAGAAAGTTATTGCATAAATTTATTGAATAAACCACTTGAGTGTTGTCCTAGTGGCACCCTTCTTACATGCAAAAGGGGAAGTGAGGAGTTCAATTGCCCACATTCTCAAAGGGAGCTGGGGGTGAAGACATTTAGTTTCAGATGTGAGATTCAACTTCAACGCTCTATAAAGAGATATAGTAAAAGTTTGAGAGTGAGTTGAAAATTAGAGTAAGACGAACAAAAAAAAAAAAAAAAAAAACTCATTGAATAATACTATGTAGTTGAAGACCCTTTAATAAAGGGAAAAGTATAACGAAAGTCTTAACTATATTATTGGTGCCAATTTAATCCTAAACCTTTTATTTTGACCAATTTAGTCCTAGACCTTTTGTATTTATGCCAATGTAGTCAATCTAGCCATTTTTGATAAGACGTTGACATAAATGTCAGCCATCTTACATGTCACGATCGACGCTGACATGAATAAATTTTACAAATTTTAAATATTTTTCATCTTTTACCATTCGCTAAAGTAGAAAGCAATTGTCCTATGTGGCATAATGGTGCTGAAGTGGGTAATTTTTCATAATTTTTCTAGTTTTTTTTTAAATCTTTCTTCTTTTTCCTTTTTCTTTCTTTTTTTCGACCTAAGGCCGGCAAGGGTCACACAGCCTCACCAAGATTTGGGCAAGGCCATCATGACCATTAGCGAGGGCTCGGCAACCCTTGCTAACCGTAGTTGAAAAAACAAAGATATGGAAAAGAGAAGAAAGAAAGGAAAAAGACGAAAAAATAAAATAAATAAATAATTTTAAAAATGTTAAAATATTATTAAAAATTGCTCACATTAGCGCTGGCCATACCACGTAAAACAGCTGGTGTCCATGTCAGCAAGTCAAAATTGATTGGGCGGACTCAAGTGGTGAAAGGTAAACATATCTAGGACTCAATTGGCAAAATTAAAGAGTTTATGACTAAATTGGTAAAAGTACAATAATATTTAGACTTTTCGGACAATTTTCCCATTTAGAATTGGACAAGGTATGGCCTCAAATCAAAGCTTCATTTTATCTAGATCTCAAACTAAGTATGAGAAAATTCTCTTTGTCAAGTAATTGGACACATTCGATAAAAAAAAAAAAAAAAAAAAAAAAAAAAAAAAAAAAAGTAATTGGACACAAAATGGACCACACCCAACATGTATATAACATAGTCTAAAGTAACTCATTAATCAACATTGCATGCCCCATGTCACTGGTATTTTTTATTAAAAGAGTATAATGGTACTTACTATATATGTTATGGGCCTTGGAAAAGTCAGCTCAAATTTTTTGGTGCAATCTGGATGTTAAGTCAAATAGGGCTATTAAATGGATGGATCAGATCGAATTTGGGTTGGGTAAAAAATGATATGACACAAATTGATCCATTTATATGCAATACAAATCTAGTGACCCATAGTTGAGTGAAATCACTAGCATCAAGGTGTACCACAATGAAAAATTATTGTAAGAACTACACCAGAATTTCGCAAAAAGGTTTAGGTCTAAATTAGTAAAATTGAAAAATTAAGAACTGGATTGGCATCCATACAATTGGTTTAAGACTGATCAGATGATTTCCCCAATCTTAGGTGCAATCTCCACATTTCATGTGCTCATCACAAACAATATGAATTGGTTCGAGTTTATTTTTAGTTATTGGTTTGCTACTCTTCGCTTTGATGGAATCAATTATATAACAAGATGGGACAATTCAAATCCACTCACATGACCTTGATATTAAATTTTTTTTATAGTCGGTAGTATAGGGAATCAAACTTTATGCCATTGCCTAATTTAATGCACCTAAATGTACATCGATAGGTTTTTTTGTTTTTTTGTTTTTTTTTTAAGAAACTATTAAGAGCATGATGTAAGAAAATCATTGATCCAACATAGAGTGTTCACTTCAAGATATGGATGATAAATGGTGTCTCGAGTTTGGCCAATGAACGAAATTCAACTCAAGATAAATGAAATATATGTGAATGCCCACGATGGTGTACCATGGAAATTATATATCCTATTTGGTATGGTCCAAGTCAGAGGTTTTCCATATTGATGGTCAAGGAAAATTGAAAAAGAAAATAACAGAAGTCAAGAGATTTGGCAAAGGACTCTTTTGACTATTATATATATTTATAATATCAATCAGGGAATGTTTTCTCAAGAAGTCAAGGATATGGCTATTTTCTTTGTGAGTGCCATGGGTGCTCAATTTGGGAGTAATGTCCCACGGGCACTCGGCACTTGGCAGTAGGGTTACTTCATTTAATTACATCAAGAATTCAGGTTTTGAAGCTCATTAAATTCTTGTTGTAAGAATTTATGTATAATTTATTTGTGAGATTGAGAGATCATTTTGGAAAAAGTACACCCCAAGTACCAAAACTTAGCACGAATGGGCACTTAAGTGCCAAAAGTTAGGAAAGTGACACTTAAGTGCCACTTTTTTTGAAAAGTCGGACACTTAAGTGCCATCTCTGGCGAACCCCACCGGAAATCCTACATGACAATTTTTTATTTTTTTTTTTTTCGTCTACGTGGCTCGTCGAAGTGCTGACTCAACAAAAAAAAAAAGGCAAAAACGACATCGCTTTTGAGCAGATTCGAATTTTAATATAAAAATTAATTTGATTAAATTATAAAAAAATAATTAATAATTAAAAATTGGGGGGGAGAGGAGGTAGCGGCTAAGGGCTGAGCCCTCGCCACCACCGCCTCCCGCCATTGCCTCCCCACCTTTTAAAAAAAAATTAAATAATGATTATTATTTATTTTTATAATTTAATTTAATTATTTTTATATTAATTATTTACCACGTTAGGAAAAAAAACTATGTCGTTTTTGCTTTTATTTAGCCACGTTAACATGCAAAACAACGTCATTTTGCACTTATCTTGCCGGAAAATTGCCATGTTAGCATTTTGGTCGGATTTTGGTCGGATTGGCACTTAAGTGTCCCTTCGTGCCAAGTTTTGGCACTCTAGGTGCCCGGCACTCGATCATTTTTAAGAAATTGTGGGGCTAAACACTATGCGAGTTATTAGATGTAATTAAGGTTGGAAAACACATATAGTATTTGAGTAATTCGAGTGTGGTTATATTATCCATTATATTGCTTAATCTATAGTGGAACTCAATACTACTCTCCATGCGGACATAGGTCACCAATCAAACCACGTAAATCTAGTGTTTAATTTATTTTCTTGTTCTATCTATATTATTATTTGATTGCTTCCTTCTACAACAATGAATATCGGAGCTAAGTTTGGCTAAGTTGAAACGAATCAATAGTGCAAAAGAAGGAAAAGTGGGAATTGACAAATTTGATCGAAATGATTTTGGTTTGAGGATTATTTGTATTTGAGAAATTTGCACTTACTCTTATCTGGAGAGAAATGAGTCGATGAAGTAAGATGAATGGGAATTGCTAGATAGATAAGCATTGTGTGAACGATAAGAGAAGTTCTCGGTGGGACTAGTAGAAGCTCCATCAAACATATATGAGAAGTTCTCGGTGATCAATAAAGTCTTCTTGATGTGACGTCAATTTAACTTGAAGATAAGTGAATGTGCGTCAATTGTTGATCATATCAATAAATTAAATGTGATTGTTAGTCAATTAAGTTAAGTTGAGATTGACTTTGATGATGATGTACATGCTTTGATTTTATTATCCCCATTGTCTTATAATTGGAATATTTCTATTACTGTTGTTAGTAATTTATATGGATCAATAAACTTGACGTTTGATAATATTCGAGATTTGATTCCGAGTGAGAACATTCGTTGAGAAGAATCTGTCTGTGTTTACTACTTTAGCAGGTAAAATAAAGGAAGAACTAATACACGTGTTAGCAAGAATGGTGTAAATTCAAAAAGATATAGTCAATCTAGGACTGATTGTGCTGTGTTGAAGTTGTGATAAGAGGGGATATTTTAAAAGGGATTACCTTAAGCTGAAGAATTGAAAGGGTTAGGAAATTAGAGTTGAGTTTGCAAATGATGTTACTGTAATAGCTTATAGTGATTTAGATAATATTGATCATGTATTGTCTCTTACTATTAATTCGTCGTTTGGTGGATGGATTATGGATTGTGGTCGTTCGTTACACGTTACACCAAATAGGAACTGGTTTACTACCTATCAATGCACGTATAGTAGTAGTATAATCGGAGAACAACGTTAAATGCAATATTGTAGATGTTGGCAATGTTAGAATTAGAATGAATAACGATATTGTAAGGACATTTACTGAAGTGAGGCATGTTCTAGAGTTGAAGAAGAACCTAATTTCCTTTGCTCTAAACTCAGTTGGGTGTCAATATATTTCAGAATGTGGAATTCTAAAAGTTGTTTGAGGTGCATTGGTGATAATGAAAGACATGAAGCATAGTGGTTTACATGAGTTTTAAGATGAGATGGTGATAGGTTTTGTTGCAGAAACGTCAAATGCATCTGATCAAGAGTCTAAATTATGGCATATGCTTTTAGGGTAGAGGTGAGCGATTCCAGGTGGTTATAATTGGAGCCTAAAACTTGGGACTTACCCGTCAAAAAAGGATCTCTAATTTTTGGAACATGGAATTTACTTTGCATGTCTAGGAACCTAAAATCTACTCTATAATAGATTTTAGGGCCTACTCAGGTTTTGCTTGTACTCTTAATTGAATGGTTGTAGTGAATTATCACATTTAATGATCACCATTTGCAATAATCTGCTTATCACAACCCATATTTAAACACACGAATATTATGACATATTAACAAAATAAAATTCTCAATCATAAATATAACCGCAAATGGAAGTTCAAACTAGTAGTTTTAGATTATACTCACCATGAAATGTCGTAGGCTCACATGAAGACATAGAATAAGAAAAACAACAACAACTTGTTTCGGTTTCCGTTCCACCTAGAACTTGAAATCTACTCATTGAAATAGTTTTGGGAACTCATAACTTACCCTACATATCTTAGGACTTGAAATAAGTGGTATTACCCAAACACTATGCTCACCCCCAATTTGCGGCATATTAGCAAGAGAAGCTTGGAAATTTTAAGTGAAAGAAATTTACTATATGGTTATATTACTAAAAAATTGAATGTAGGCAAGTGTTATGATTTAGATCAACGGGAAAATGTGCAATTTAGTAATGGTGTTAGAAAAACCATGGAGATTGTAGAGTCGACTCATTTGGATGTTCACAAGTTGTGCGAATTTCTTCGAGGAAGAGTGCCGAATATATGTTAAAAGTTGTGGATGAACACTCAAGGATGATCTAAGTGTTATACTAAGGTACAAGTTTGATGATGTTATCGGGATTAGAGAGTTTAGAGTTTTGATCGAAAATAAGCATGGTAAAATGATTGAGCATATGTAGACTGATAGTAAGTAGTATAGAATTCTACTCTTAGTTGTTAAATGAATTATGCATGAAGGAAGGTATAGTGAAACATCACACTAGTGCCAATAAACCACGACATGCTGTGGAATTGCTAAGTAGGACATTACTAGAGACGGCCCATAAAATACTCTTTAGTGCTTCTATGGCTAAGAAATTACTAACTGATGCGCTTGGTACGACGAGCAACCAGGTGAATAGATCCCCAATGATTGAGATTGGATGTCAAACTTTCGGAAAAGTGTGGTACGGTAAAGTTACTAATTATATTGTTCTCAAAATATTTGATCGTTTATGTTATGTTCGAATTAATGATGGTAAGCTCGATAAGAGGGTAAGAAAGCGCATATTCCTAGGCTATGCACAAGGTGAGCAAAGCTATTGATTGTGGTACCCGAAATCAAATTTACTTACTATCAGTAGAGAAATTACATTTGACGAGTTTTTAGTACTTCTAGGCAGGAATGTTATTAGTAGTGTTTATACAGATCCCAATGGTGTTTAGCTTGAGATGGAGCTGCAATTAGAAACTCCTAAAGTAGACGGTACTGCCAAGGTAATGACACGGATGGTGCTCATATCAAGGTTGAGCCTGTAGAGCCAACAATTATTGAACTGCTGATATTTGCAAGGTACATATTTGATTTTCTTATAGATATGGATGCAAAGACAAATTTACTTTATCTATGGTAGAGGTGGTTGTGTCTTGGGAGCGGTTAAAAGTGCAAGCGTTGTTGGTGTTTAGATGAGGTCTACAATTGTGGTGAAGTTCAACGCTTGGACTTGGAAAATGTTTGTGATGGTTGAGCCCGTAAAGGACTATGGGAAAGTAGTAGTGAAGTTCAAATTCCAACGAAGCGATGACTTGACTCAAATATCGAGTCAAGAGTGAGATTGTTAAAATATCTCAAGTTTGAGCCCGCAAACGAAATCTGACTCAAGATAAATGGAATATATGTGGATGTTTGTGGTGGTGTGCCATGGAAATCATATTTCCTATTCATTATGGTCCAAGTTGAAGGTTCTGCATATCAGTCAAGGAAAAGTGAAAAAAAGGAAAAGACAGAAGTCAAGGGATTCAACAAAGGACTTCATATTGACTATTATATATATGACTTCATATTGACTATTATATATACTTATAATATGGGCGAGGGGATGTTTTTCTCAAGAAGTCAAGAAGTGCCATTCTCTTTGTGAGTGTCATGGGTGCTTAATTTGCGAGTAACGTCTTATAGACGTAGGTGCTTGGCAGTGGGGTTTCTTTGTGAAATTACACTAACAATTCAAGTGTCGAAGCCAATTAAATTCTTGTGGTAAGAATTTGTGTATAATTCATTTGATAGATTGAGAGATTATTTCGTGATTAATTGTGGAGTTAAACACTATTTGAGTTATTGCATGTAATTGGTTCTAGAAGACATTGATAGTGTTTAAATGACTTGAGTATGGTTTTAATCTCCATTGTATCACTTGATCTATAGTAGAATATATTGTTGCTTTCTCTATAAACGTAAGTCATCCAACGGAACCACGTAAATTTAATGTCCTATTTATTTTCTTGTTTTATCGATATTATTGTTCAATCAGTTGCTTCCGCAACATTGAATATAGATTTATAGCATATAAATAACAATTCAAGAAACATCTACATGATAAATTCAAATAACACACAGCCCATCAAACTATGGGATTTGATCATGCCCGAAGTCATTATCTTAACCACGAGGACGATGCCAAAGGCGGGGTTAGTGACTAGATGAAATCATAGCAAGGTAGCTATACTAGAAGGTATGGCTAGCTCACCTCCATTTTAGGGGGAGCTAGTTCTCATCAAATGTTTTGGCTTGACATCGTTTTACATCCAAAAAGGGACGAGCTACATCCAGATTCAATTAATAAATGCAACTTCTATTTTATTATATAGATGATGAAGTGAGATGAGCTTATAACTTTATTATTTTCGCTCAAAGCAAGTTGATAAATCCCCTTTTTATGTCCTCATGCCCCTTTCACATGGTGATATAGGGGCAAAGAAGGGAAAAAGACAGTCGTGGTTTCTCTCGCTTTTGATCTGGTGGGCCTAGAGGAGAGGCCCATATGATGGCTGACACATTTCTAATGATTGCATCTTTGTGCCTGTGGTGTAAGGGCTCTCAGCCACGGATAGTCCGGTGCGTGGAATCTATGAATTTGCTTTTGATTGATTCCTTTTGATTAGTTATTTCCTCTTCTATCTCCTCGTCCTTAGACAGCTCCCGAAGGATAAAGCCTAGAATGTGTGTTAGGAGAAGAGAGGAGACCTTAGCTATATATGATAATGTCTATTGGACCTATCCATCATATGTCACTGTTAGAGCATAAGGCCTATTATCAATCAAAACAAGATAGTGTAGTCTCTGTGTGCACAATTAACTTGTCAAGTACTTGCAATTTTGGCGAACAGCAGAATCTTTTCTCTTTTCCAGAAAAAAATTTTAGCACCTCGCTGATTAAGAAAAATTCTTACGAAATACGAACTTTGCAATCAAAACATGGAATAAATTTTTTTTTAATTAACATGATTGAGCAATACTCTTCCTCCTTTTGCTCAAGAAACAATTCCGATCTTCATCGTACTAGGTCAAAACCACCTACATATGCCTTTCCCTCTGTGCTCAGGCTCTCTTGTCTTCTCATCACTCTTCATCTCGAGCTGCCGCATACTTGATTATCGAATTTTTCCTCATGGATCAACACTTTGGAAGATCGTTCGGAGGCGGTGGAAGCGACTCGTTCGGGCCTTTCCCGTTGTCCACTAGGAAGGCCATCTTGAGTCCCCAGGTTGTGTGAATTTCCAGATGACAATGCATGAACCAAACGCCTGCAAAAGTTTCAACAACAGAATCCTGAAAAACTTGCAGAGCAGTTAAATTTATAGTATAGACTGTAGGGTAAACGAAAATAGTTAATAAACTACAATTGTACCGGGATTGTCTGCTCTGAATCTGATTGCAACCCATCCCCCAGATGGTACTCCTATTGTGTTCCTCTCAACAGGATCGACAAGGTTGAAGTTCTTCTGATCCACTTTTGGATTATAATTTCCTAATCCCTTCCCGACAGCGAAGAAATTGAACCCGTGAAGATGAATTGGGTGGTTCTCGGCGGCGATAATCCCAGTGTCTTGCAACACGAGCTGGACCGTCGAGTTATAATGCAACCGGAACACCTTTGTCCCGCTCGTAGTCTGCAAATTTGATGGCGGCGACCCTGTGTAGTTGAAAGTGGTTGGCGGGTTACCAGGAAAATCACTCGTGAAGACGCCACTTATGTTGAAGAAATGCGCTTGGAGAAGGGCCGTCGACGGCATCACGAACGTCACGTTGTTCATACTTGCCACGACTCTGCTTCCGTTGCCAGCTTTGCACGAAGGGCAAGGGTTGACTCCTAGTCCAACCGTGAAAAGGAGGCTGTGATCGACAGTGAGCGGGACTTTGGCGGGGTACCTCTTCGAGTTGAGGCTCCGGAGCGAGTTAACGAAATTGTTGGCTACTGCGGTGGCATTTTGTGGGGGAGTCTTGGTGAGGGTCGTGGAGGTCGCAGCGAGCGTGCCAGAGTAGTGTAATGTGGCGGTCGCAGTCATGTTGTCGGCGGCAATTGGGGAGTCCATAAAAGGGGGGCGGCGACCATGTACTTGCCGGAGCTCCGGTCGGTGGAGATGAGAGCATTGGTAGTTTGGCCAGGTGCAATCACGATCGTGTTGGTCTTGAAAGGCTTGACGTAGGTGGCGTCAACCTCCACGATGGTCAGCTGGTGCCCAGCAATCTTGAAGAAGAGCTCCTCATTGAGCGCAGCATTGATGATTCGGAGCAAGTACTTCTTGCCACTCTCAACAGGCAATGTAAATCCACCTAACATCAGAGCAAATGAAGGTCAACATCAACTCAGTGAAACATGAAACTAAACTGGTTCATCAAGATTCAGATGTTGTTTTCATGGCAATGTTTGTCGATGGATTGTTACCCTGGGAAGGGCAATTGGAACTTGGCCCTGGATGGCCATTGATCGTGTGAGCATCGGAGACATTTGGTGCTAATCCGGACTTGATGGCTTGATTGATCACAGCTTCTGTATCAGACTTCCACCATTCGCCTGATTCACAGAATCCCAAAGTATTCAGAACTTCTACTAATATGTGCTGTCAACCAAGCAATAATTGATCTTTCATTTCGGAAGTGAAGTAGACTGGAAGTGAAATCGAGCATACCCAATACGACAACAACTTCCTTGTGGGGTTTAGGGAAAGGATATGGAACGCCACGCTTGGGCAAGATGACGATGGCTCCGTGCAGGGTTGCCCTGAGCCAGAGTATGTGTGCGTGCCACAGGAGGGTGCCCCGTTGGCCGGTGATGGTGAAATTGTACACATAGCTTTGACCCGTCTGAATTGGGCATTGGGTAATGTACGCCGGCCCATCGGCCCAACCCGTCCTCAGCTGCCGGACACCGTGCCTGACCACACATACACCGAAATCAATATGTGATCTTTTGAAGATAGCAGTTTAATTTAATGTTCAGTTAAGCTCACCAGTGGATGGTGACATTGTATTTGACATGGTTAGTGACCCTCACAAGCACGGTGTCGTCTTCCCTAGCGAAGAGAGTGGGTCCTGGGAACCTCCCGTTCACAGTGACGATGGGCTTGCTCGAACAGAGCCTCGTCTTGTTCTTCATTACCACCTGCCAAATAGAGGAATAAATACATATTGCTACATGAGCTATGTCCGAACGGGCTAGTTTAACAGAGGAATATTCCATTCCATAATGTTAGTACTTACATTGAATGAGTAGTTCCGAACTCTGGCCTCGACAACTGCCGGGATGATGCATGCCGCGAGAACAAGGATTTGCAGCCAAGAGTTCATCTCTTGAAGTACAAACTTCTTTAGCTAATCTTTACTTGATTTGAAGCAAGCTTTGTGTTGGTGATCATCCGATGCAAGATTCGTACATTTAAATAGAGTGGGGGAGGTCAATCGAAACATAATTGCTGCCATGTCGTTTTCTTCATCGTTAGGTTGAAGGGGATTCTTACAAATCAAGATTTATCAAGGAAGATTTGGATTATTTTGTGCAATTCGAAATCTATAAAAAAAAATTATTTATTTTATTATTAATCAAGACCTTCACATATAGCAAAAATGATTCTCACAAATTGCAAATACTAAATTGTTAAGAATTAATAAAATCGAAGCCACGGCTTCATCTTTTGCTAGAGTCGAACGATTTGCAAGATCCAAACACAATATGTATCGATCAAACAAATTGTTGGAAAAGTTGTACGCTCTTGAAGAACCTATTTAGTAAAAGATTCTTGCTTCTGGGTGTCATAAATCCCTTAATTATCTATCTAGTTTTTTCTTTCTTTTAAATTATTTACAGAGGACTAATAGGGTACATTCCGTTAGAAGAAGTTGTTTAAATTTCCTTTTCAATGTGCCATTCGAACCTCATCGAGAAGCTTTAGTTGGTTCCAACTTGAGGTAAGTTCGGATGCTTCTTAGCAAAAGTCACGACCAGCTTGATTGTGAGATTTCGACCAACTTGACAATTTCTTGACAAGCATTTGACTTTTCTGTTTCTCTCATACCTTACGCATGCTCGAAGCAGGTTGATGATAACTTGCTTGAGTATGATTCTGGTTACATATGCTTGTCGTGCTATGTCTCGTGTTCCATTTTTATAATGTGTTGGGCCTCTGCGGCATATGCTGCCATCCGCTTGAAGTTAGAATACATTAAGGTTACGCATGGTAACGTTTCTATTTCTTAGAATTTTTGTTCTTTTATTCTCCGGAACAAAAAAGAATAGAAATCCGTTTAGTACACCAAAAGTTGTTTTTACGTTCCCTGGAATAGAAAGTTAGCGAGGAATGGTTTTGGAATAGAAATGAGAAGCAAAAAAAAAAAAAATTGTTTCTGTTCCAGGAACAACTTCTAAAAATAAGCTAATTTTCTTTTTATTTTTATTTTATTCCTCTCTCTTGCCGCGGCCACCTCCAATCGCCCACCGTCGCTGCCGACGGCTAGCCGCCGCCGCCGCCGCTCGCCGGCCATTGCCGATCGGCAATCCGTGAACAAGAATAAAAAACGAATAAATACAAAAAAGAATCGTTGCGTTACCAAACGCATTTCTATTCTTTTTCTATTCCAAAAGTAGAGATTTTGTGTAGTTATCAAACGGGTTCTTTTACTTAGAAATTGTTCCCCGAAATAGAAATAGAAAAGAAATATTTAAAAAAAAAAAAAATTCTTCCCCAGCCAAGAAAAGCGTTATCATGCGCACCCTAAGTGTGCATTTTGAGATGACATTTCGACCTTGAGTTTCATCTTTCATCTTCATAATCTTTTGAAGGTTGGATTTGTTGTTGATTAACTTTTAAAATCTTACCCAACTTGAGATTGACCCAGTGATAAGTGCATTCCCATGTTTTTGACTTAGGAATGGATGGTTATGGGTTTGATTTCTACCGTGGGGAACTCGGATTTAAGTAGGGGGTGTGGCGGCGGCTTATTATACTAGTTCTTCTCTAGGTAGCCTATTAATTACGATCATACCCCGGGCTAGAAAAAAGAAAAATATTAAACATCCTTAATAGATCTAATCATGAGCCTGACAGCTACATTTAGTGAGAAACCCAGCCCAATTTGATTGAGTCTAAACACAACTTGTCTCGACTCAATGATTTTGTATATAAATTATTGGACGAGCGTGGAAAAAATTTTAGTCTGCCGAATGATCCTATAGCCCCCCAAATAGGATCTTAGTCACTGTGTTCTACTAATACTGTACACGAAATTTCCTCCGCAGGTTCAGATGATTGTACATACTTTTTATATGCGTTCTTTTTGTTAATAAATATTTTAACTACGGGTCCGTTCGTTTCGCGGAAAATGACTTCCGAGAAAATGTTTTCCAGATTTTCCGGTGTTCGTTTCACGGAAAATCAACTAGTCAAGGAAAATGTTTTCCATCGTTGGAAAAAACAACCTTTAAAGTGAGGAAAACGTTTTCCACTTTTGAAAAGTGGAAAACATTTTCCATGACTTCTTCCCTCTTACTTTTTTTATTAATACATTTTCATTTTATTTTTATGCTTTCTTTTTTTTTTTTTTTTTAAATCGAGTTTTTAATTTCTTTTCTTTTATTTTTCTTTTATTTCTTTCCTATTCATCTTCTTCTTCTTTTGGCCCGACCGGCCACGGCGGCGTCCCGGTGATTGGCCGCAACCGCGACCGGCCGCAAGCCGGCGCCGACGACCTCGCCGGCCTCGCCCCGGGCCGGCGAGGCTCCGCTAGCCCGATCTAGCGAAGCCGAGATCGGGCCTCGCCGAATCGGGCGGCGGAGCTCTCGCCGGCCTGGCGAGGCTCGCGGCTCGCCAAATCCCGGCCAGGCTGGCGGGGCTCGGGCCTCGCCCGAGCTCACCCAGAGCTCGCCGCGAGCCGCCGTGCTGCGGCGAGCCGCGAGCTCGCCGAATCGCGGCGAGCTCGGGCTCGCTGGATCGGGAGCCCGAGCTCCGCCGCCAGATCCGGCGAGCTCGCGGCTCGCCCGAGCCAGCGGCTTTCCGCGGCGAGCTCGGGCAAGATCGGCCGAGCCTCGAGCTCGCCGGATCGGCCACCGTGCCGGCCATCGTCGGGCGGGGAAGGAGGCAGCGGCGGAAGGAGGAGGAAGGAGGCGGCGGAGGAGGAAGGAGGAGGAGGAAGGAGGAAGGAGAAGAAAAAAAAAAAAAAAAAATATTTAGATTTTATAAAAATTCATTTTTAAAAAAAATATAAAAAATAAAATTATTTTTTTGGTCAATTAAAAATATTAAAATTCAAATTTTGATAATTTTTCTCAAACAATTAAATGAGCTAACGAACGGTGGAAAATATTTTCCACTCAAATTTTAGGTTTTGGCCAAACACCGGAAAATAGAGTTATTTTCTTGGAAAATGACTTCCGGAAAATGTTTTTACGGAAATGTGATATTTTAGGTGAAGCGAACGGACCTTGTTGATACATTTCCTAACAACTTAAAATTAAAGGGAAAGTAATTTGTTTAACCCAATATCAAAGAACCAATTTAGAGTTTAATTTGATACTTGCTCTCAAACTCATTACACATGGCGAGTTCACAACTTGCTCACACAACATAAGAGCCATGCCCATTTCATAACATAGAGACAAGTCTTGCATGTACAGGGACCAGCTTGCACGTCAGGGAGAGTGCTAAGAAATATGTTACAAATACTTTGTTGGTACGTTTCCAACTGTTCAAGCTTATGGGGAAAAAAGTTTGTCCCATACTTCTATTGACAATTTAAACTTTAGGAGGAAGAAAAGGATTATTTAATGCGATGTTATACGGCTAGTGAAAATCCAAAATCTTTTAATTCAGCTTGCTTTTATGTCAATCACATTCCCATATACAATTATCTATTTCATGTGGTTATTACATTCACATCTGTAACGGCCTGAGCGGCGGTGCCCAGGGAGGAGGGTTGGCGGTGCGTCCGCGCCTCGATCCCCGAACGTGCGTAAGGAAAGGGTTCCTGTCCCACATCGCCTAGGGAGAGAGTTTTGGGCCACCTTATAAGGCAATGGGCCTTCTAACTGTACATACGCGTTTTCTTGGGGTAGTATGGGCTGTCCCGAGAAAAATAAAACCGTGAGGTCTAAATGTCCAAAACGGACAATATATGTATAGTTGAGACCCGGGGCGTTACAAGTGGTATCAAAGCCGACTCTCGACTGCGTGTGGGTCACAGCGAGGACGCTGTCCTCCCCAAGGGGGGGAGAGTGTGACAGCCCGAACGATGGTGCGCGGGGAGGAGGGTTGGCGGTGCATCCGCGCCTCGGTTCCCGAACGTGCGCAAGGAAGGGATCCCTGTCCCACATCGCCTAGGGAGGGAGTTTTGGGTCACCTTATAAGGCAATGGGCCCTCTAACTGTACATACCTATTTTCTTGGGGTAATATGGGTTACCCCGAGAAGAACAAAACCGTGAGAACTTAGTGTCCAAAGCGGACAATATATATACAATTGAGACCCGGGGCATTACAACATCTTATGTACTTATCAACTCGCATATATGAGAGTAATTACTAGATACACATTTGTTAGACGCTGTACTAGTCGCCGACGGCTCAAATTTAAACCTTTCACGGTTGCATTGCATAGACACAACTTGACAAATTTAGTTGACGGGTACCTTTCTTCAAGTTTTCTCCTAGGAAGAAGCGAACATCATCATGAGTATTGGAATGCAAAAAGACGAAACCGAAGGTGGGTAAACTGGAACCACTTAACAGCACTATAACCTCCTTCCCACTGATTGTCTGACCATCTCTGGTCATTTCCATCTTCTTCAAGCGCACTAGAAAAGGGTAATTTTGCAGTCTAAAATAGTTTTTACCTGCTAGAAATAACTGCTCTTCCTGAAGGAAAAAAAAAAAGGTTTTACCACAATATGCTTTAAAAAGTTGAATTTTGGTTTCCTTAATATTCAGAAAAGACAGTAAAAGGAGCACACACTCCCGTTTCCTAGAATGAGGAGAAAACCTACTTGATGGGCTCAATTAAATAGCCAGGTGTTCTTCTAATGGTTTCGATGAGTGGGATTATTAACCATATTCGTTTTCGAGAATGTTAATAATTTCAAAATCCATTTCATGGTTCAATAGTAACAACTATCTTTCGATTGGTACTGTAGTGGTCATTTGGTTGGGTATTGAAGTAACGAGACCTATTGATTCAAAAAATCTCGATTTATGCATTTTGGAAATAGTCACTTCAAAGTGAATTTTCCCTAAATATATCGATTCAATTAAATATGGATTTATTTCAAATATATAAATTGGACAAAAGGTGAAATATTATTTTTCTTTATAAAAGAAACTAAAAATAAAGACGATTTCCAATTTATTCTTCATCAAATGGGTTTGTGAAAATGAATTTTTAATTTCTGCACTGTACATCATATGTTTTACATCTCTCCCAAAATCTTCCACTTTCCATATGTGTCCATCAATTAGGGCCCATCTTGGTTCGATGTACATTTCTTGTAAAACCAATTGGACCAAGCCAAATTCATGGCCAACAAATTGGACCTAGCCAGTTTGCTGTCGCTTAGGAAGTTCAGAATTATAATTTAGTCCAAGGTCCATTTAACATTGGACAGAGCTCTTTTCTGACCTCTGCCTCTTCGGCCCTGCAAGCAGAGGTGATAGGTTTTTAATCTCATTCCATTTCTTGATACAGAAAGGAAGAGGAATGAATCAAATGGAGCTGGAATCAGACTGCTTAACCCCGGTGAACGCCATCAGTAACCCTTCTCAGACGCCATGGGAGCTCCGTTCCCTCTTCAACGAGAGTGCGGCTCTGCTTCTTCGATGCCCTAATCTCAGGGTTTCTCATTGCAAAAGGGCCACTAACACTGTTGCAGACCGGGCTGCGAAAGCCCATGGAGCTGATTTACTTCCTTCCAACTGGGTCCTATATCCCCCTCTTTTTTTGCAAGATCTTTTGTATTCAGACTTTATGCTTAGTGGAACCTTGAAAGTCTAATATATCAGATACTATTTCGACCAAAAAAAAAAAAAAGTTCTGCTTGACTGTCAAGCTTGTTCTTTATTTCCAAGATTCGACTAATGTCCATTGCCCACCTCTAGACCTAAAGAGAAAAAATCTATGTCTACCTAGTAAGTTGCCAGTTCATGAAGTTGACTGCGGTTATGCGTCTGCCGTATGCACAGATCGGGACAAAACTATTCTCTCTCAGGATAAGGACCTTGTCGGTTTAGTAAGAAAATTGGTCCGAAAGACGATGCTCATCTCCTTATTAGAGATCTAACATATCTTACGTACCCATGTCTTTGAGATAACACCTACCGCTAATGTGAGTTTTGTAACACCAAACTATTCTAAAAATTTCAGTTATTAAATGAAAAGCATACTTTATTATTTAAATAATCTTTTATGTGGGTCGGGTGTATTCCTAAACTTTGCAACTCCTTTACTAGAAGCTTGGCAGGCCCCTAGCGGGCCCACTAGGGAAACCCATAACTGATAAATCCTCTATTTGGAGGAGGGGAGATTCCAACTTAGTTATTATTTAAATATTCTAACAAATAAGATAAGAATCTAACATATATTGGGTCTATTCAATTTGATATGACTTTCTCTCGAAAGCAAAATTCTCATTGATGAAATCTGAAATAAGCTTAATTAAGCATCCTACTTTACTTCTTTGAGTTTAGTGGATTCAATGCTTGTATCTCCACAGACTCTTGCTTTATTCTTTTCCTTTTGCTTCCCTACAGAGAACGCCATCGGAGAATGTTGGGGTAGGTGAACCAGATCAACTCCGAGGGTTGCTCAAGTGAAAATCTGTCTCATCATCTTCGTTGAAGAATCCAAAGAAGTACTAATCAGCGAATCTCCAACAATCTCGAGTGTTTGTGCGACGAGAGAGGGCATCATCACAGTTGATGGGAATTTGCTGGATGATCAAACTAGCCTCGGACGTCAAATTGATATGACAAGCCGTGAGCAGACTCGTCCCGATGATCGACTGGCATGCACTAGGAGAGAGTTCATTCAAAACCCCCTATCAAATCCACTATTTTTAGGATGCATTTATTTCGTAAAAAATAAATAATTTTAAAAATTCTTTTTCTGAAATCAATAACCTATATCGTTTATAAAATTGAACAAACGAATATTTTTTTCATTGTTTCAGAAAATGTTTATGAAAATTTTTCATCGACTAATTATTTTAAAAGAAACAAGCGACCATTTTAAAGAAATTATTTTTTAAAATTATATATTTTAGTGAAATAAACGTAATTTAAAATTAAATTATCTTCATACACCAGGCCTACGAGAAGCATTAGGTGCAAATTCCTAGAGATACGAGCAATCATTTTTTCCAAAAAGAACATTTTAAAAAAATTATTTTTAATTTACTTAAAGGTTAATATCATGAAAAATCCAAACAGACAAATTTACCCAAACTAATTTTTTACTACCAAAAATTATAAACCAAAGTATACCTATGATACATTTATCTTAAACTAATTTTTGAACTAATGGCAAATATATATTCTATTAGTTTTTCGTTAAATTAGATTTAATATCACGAAAAATCACAATTGATACACTTATGACAAACGAAGAGTAAAACCTCAAACTGATATATTCGTTAATTGCTGTATATCATTTCAACTCGGCAATTTGAAAGTAATATTTAATGGAATTAACATATGATAAATTTATCATTTATGTACCAGTTTTGTATTTTCGGTAAGAAAAAAATTAATTCGAGATAAATTGATAATAGATATACTACTTTCAGATTTTGATGGTATTAATCCCTATTATAATCTACATAAGCGATTATTTATACTTCGCCAAGTAAATAGAGTTTAAAATTTAAATTTAAAATGATCTCGGGACACTCGCGCCTACGAGGCATCGTAGGTGAAAATTTCTAGAGATGGCGAGGCCTTTGGTTTCATCTTTGTATGAGCAAGCGCAATTACACGAAGCGATGACGACACAAAAGCAGAGTCCCGTCGGAATCCCGCATGATAGCGTGCCAAGAACGAAAAGCCAATAGTCCATCATTAATGGGGTCATCCCTCGCTCTCTCCTCTCTTTTTATGTTTCCAGCTATGTATCACGCGTTCAAACGTCATCTCCAGACCCCGCCCGCAACCCGATGATGATCGACCGTGCTGACTTTAATATCTAATTTATGACGACTAGGATCACGTCATCATCGGTCATCATCCACGTCTTCGAAATCTATCTTCGTCATCGGCACTTTTATTATCGAAGCCGTACCGCCTTCGAATACTTAATAGACGTGTTTGAAAATAACGATTATTCAAATCTGAGCAAATTTTTAAAAGGTTTACGAAGGAAACATGCAGGAGTTCCGTCATGAAGTGAGAGGCGTCTTTGTCATCTTATTAAATACTCTATCGAAAAGACGAAAATAGATAAAGGAATTAGAAGGCGCTACGGTGATGAATGTAGATATAACGCTAGGATTTCGGCCTTGGCTATCGCCGAGTAGGCAAGTTTAGTAATTTTCCGCACTTAGGGTGAGTGAGGATGGGTACAACGCCCATAGCTGAGCTAATGATCGACTGTGCGACTTTAATATCTAATTTATGACGACTAGGATCACGTCATCATCGGTCATCATCGACGTCTTCGAAATCTATCTTTGTCATCGGCACTTTTATTACCGAAGCCGTACCGCCTTCGAATACTTACTAGACGTGTTTGAAAATAACGATTACGCGCACCAAGAAATGAGTTGGTGCTCTTGTATTGAAAATCGACACTTATTAGGTTATTTGACAAGTTTTCTGTGAGCATCCGTTAGTTGAACTCTTATTAAGAAGTGACCCTTTTATTTTGGGATAAATGTAGCCATAAGAAAGTGCCATAAGGTCCTCAAAATTTATCAAATTGGTACAGTTAGTCCTTTTGTGAAGCCTGTCAAATTTTGCTAATAAAAATTTTGATGTGACATTTTTTTATTGTCTCTTTCTCACATAACGTTACTCAAACACCAAGCGACATTATTTTGATTAAAATCTCAAATTTTGAACTTAAATATTAGTCAAATTAGATTTTAAAAAAGAAAAAAGTACAAGCCTATCCTCTTGCTTTTGGCTACCGCCTCATCCTTGATGGGCATCGATGATGGCTGCAACCCTCGCCTAGCAATTCCTCCGGTCATTAGTGATGCCTTATTGAAGATGGGACAATGGCCATAGGGGGAGGGCTTGGCCCTCCTTTGCTGGTGTTTTTTTCTCCTTTTTGTGTCTTTTTTACCTTTTACCTTTTTGGTTTTTTTCGTTTGTCTTTTTCTTAAAAAATTTTGGATTTTTTAACCAAATTTAGTTAAGATTTGGTGTAAAAATTGGGAGTCAGATCAAAACGTTGTTGTAGTTTTTTAGTTAACTTTAATGCCACATAGGATAGCATATAGGAGAGAGAAAATAATAACAAAAATCATGTTGATCAAATTAGACAGGCGGAAAGATTTAACTGCATCAATTTGACAAATTTTAAGATTTGATTGTATTTTTTTGAAAGTTTTAATAATTAATTCCACTCCATGATAAATTTTAGGACTTCTATTATGCCTATCTCTTTATTTTCCTAAACAACAGATTTGCAACAATTAATGTAGGAAACACTAGTTAAATTTGATGTAAAAGTCCAAAATATGTCTCGCTGAAATCTTAAACTTTGGACGGCACAATTTTTTATATTCCCGTTCATGCTCTCAGCTCCAAGTCGGTCACGACCATACATTGAGCTAGATATTTGATTCAATGGATGTATGTTATCAAATGAAGATCTTGCCTACCTCACGGGTATCTTTTAAGGCCAGAAAACCCTAGGTTTCAAGTTCAGGAGATAGCCGTTGACCTCGTGAAATTAAGTTAGACGTGATGCAATTGTTCAAGTGATAAACGTGTGTCTAGCTCCATACTCGAAACTCGATTCAAATTATCATGTTCAGGCCCTGTCTTGGAACCGTTCTTGGGAGTATAGACCTATGTATCTCGATAAATATCGAGTGTGTGGGATGGGTAGACTATAGCACCTGATGAAGATTAGTTGGGTTCTCCAAAAATTCGAACACCCATTAAGGGTCCGTTCGTTTCGCGGAAAATAATTTTTGGTGATGTGAGAAATTGAATCTGTATTGATGTCAAATTCATTGGCAATTCTTAAAGCACTGAGCAAACTTTGTGGGATTTATCTTACAGTCTGTCCTCTCTCTCTCCCTCTATGTATATCAGCTTAGATTAGCCAAAACAAAAAATCTGACAAGTAAGATTCCTGTTGATTCCCTTTTCGGAAGTAAGATTCTGTACCCAAGCGTACGCGCGAGGTCCCTCTCCCAGCAATTAAAGGTTGATAGTGAAACTAAATATCATCTATCAGAAAAATACTAATAGCATCATATTTAATTTTCTACACACTTCTCTCCTAATTAATGCTTTCTTTATTTTGCAACATTTATCCTAAAAAAGATTGTTTGCATCGCTTGATGTAATTACCCAATGAAAATTATCGACCACCCGATTTATATATAAATATTTTTGTGAGCAATGAAAATATTTTTATTTATTCATTTTTATAAGCGATATAAGTGATTAGTTTTGGAAAATGTTCTTTAAATCATTCATTTTCCATAAAATAAACGAAATCTAAATGGATATTATTAGTAAATGTCCCAGGGGCATAGTTTGGGGATAATGCCGAACACTTCTTTTACTTGAGTATAAATATTTCAAGTCATCTAAGTTTTTTTAAAAATTAAAAATTCCCAAAAAAATACCATCAGCATTTGAATATTGGACATCAATGAGTACAGCTCGAACAAAGGAACAAATTTAAAATGGTCTTATCATCGACAACTATTTATGTATGAACATTTTCTTGAACGATATTATTATTATTATTATTATTAGGAAAATCTCAAATAAGGACTCAAAGTGAGCCTATTTTCTCAAATAAGGGCCAAAGTGTGCCGTTGTCCAAATAAGGATCCAAATGACTAACAAGTCTCAAATAAGGACCTAAACTCGTCGGTGGCCGGCCAAAATGTTTACTGGCCGACGAGTGTGTGACATTTTCGGTGGTTGGAATATGGGCAATTTTGTCCAATATATATAGAAATTAACAAACCTTAAAAACAAACCCCCAAACTCTTCACGTTCTTTTGACCTAAAAAAAAAACTCTTCATGTTCTCACGTTTTTCTTCTTCTACTTTGCATCTTCTCCGTTCTTTTTCCTCTCTTGCTTGGAGCATGGAAATTTTCTGTTAATGGAACATGAATTGAAACACAACAAAAAACGCCTAACTTCGTTTCTTCACATCTTCTTCTTTTGTTTTCTGTTTTCGTTTCTTTCCAACGAATGCACTTTGAATCCACTTCCTCGGAACTCAAGGAGCTAGGGATCTTGCTCCATCAACAAAGAATTTGGGTTCTCCAAATGAGAGGGGACAAAGAACGTAAAAGATGAAGAGCGGAAGAAGAAGAACATGAAGAGTTTGGGGGTTTTGTTTTTAGGATTTGTTAATTTCTATCTATAATTTTTTGGGACAAAATTGCTAATATTCTGGCCACCAGAAATGTCACACACTCACTGGCCGGTGAACATTTTGGCCGGCCGGCGGGTTCAGTCCTCATTTGAAATTTGTTAGCCATCGGATCCTTATTTGGAGCAACGGTTCTTCAAGTTCTTATTTGAGAAAGTAGGCTCACTTTGGGTCCTTATTTGAGATTTTCCTTATTATTATTATTGTAGCTGTGAAGTTTAAAGCAAGCTGTTTAATTTATTACACCCCTTTTTAGGAAGTTATTTATACTCAGAAAACGCAATAAAAAAGAAAAAACTCTTTTCAATAGTTCGGGGATAAAACGAAGGCATCATGCGAACCGTGAATCTCGGCCAAATGCTTTCGTCTTTGCGCGAACAAATCAATCAGCTGCTCTATAAGCTGCCCAAGTTAGGCATGCTTGGGTGTCAATTTTCGTCTGATTTGAGTTCGCATGAATCGAGTTTAAGTCCTTGCCTACACCAAGTGCATGCAAATTTTACAAAGTCCAATGACTCCAATTGTAACCGGTCGATATTCGATAAACATAGAAATGGTCGATTTTAAGGTGGGTAAGTTCTAGATTAAGGATCTTGGAACCTATCCTGTTAGAACAAATTCCCAATTTTTGAACCTTGAATCGATCCTATTTTTTCCGTTCGGTTTTAGGATATACTTGAGAACATATTTTTGTTTGGCTCCTTTTTTATTTTTATAGCAAAATAATATAATCATAAAATGGTGCGAAATAAAAGATAAATGAGGGCAAGCAAGTGAAGGTGAGCTAGGAATGAGCGAGGGTTGCAAGACTCAAACGAGTGAGGGTGAGCCGTGAAAGGGTGAGGAGGAGGGCGAGTCGCGGGTGAGAGAGAGTAGTGAAATGTCTAAGGAGTTGGGAGTAAATAGATAAAAAGAGATAAAGAGAGCAAAACTAGTGTTTTTAGATTTTATGAAACCGGTTCCAAATTCGGTCCGTTCATTGGATAGTTTTGATGATCTTTCACTTAGAATTAGGAATTGGACTGGTTTCAATGGGAATTCGAAACCAGATCCGTTTTTTAGGATGGTCTCGTTTGATTTTTAAATAGAACCAATCCTGTTATACACCCCTTAGATGTCCATGTATTTCTGCATTTATAAAAGGAAAACGCCAGTCGTTCATGCACTGTCGTGTGCGAATGCAATTTTCTAAGAATGTTGTTTTTGACTTTCTAGTTTCCCTAAAACTGGCCGTGCTCTTTTTATGCACAGCAAACCAAAAATAAAACATCATTAAGAATAGTGCTAGCTAAAGAGTCCACGTTCAGAATCTTCAGATCCTCATCTCGGCAAATACACAGGGCAATAAATCAGGTACGTGAGGTGGATTCATTATTACAGCATCCCCACCTAATTTTACCAATTTCGTTGTATTAGTTTTCTCTGAGGGACTTTTATTCTCTGGTTTTTGTGCTTTTGGCCCAAGAAATTTGCAACCACCACCCGGAGTTTATGATTAGAAAATTATGAATTTTGCTCAAAAGTCCCACTCAAAGGCTTGAATTTATTGGTCAATGGAGATCACAGGTCCACTTGTATATAAAGAGCAAAGCTTCGTAATCAAATGACATGTGATATTAGTCGGATTAGGAATGATGCGTGGGATTCGACAAATGACAAGCGCATGAATAGATTGGGGCATAACACCAAAATACAACCTTAGAATATCAAAAATTTCATAGGTGGAGCGAGATGGTACATATAAAATGAATATATAAGGTTGTGGTTATTTTGTAAAAAATGAATGATTTTCAAAATATGTTTCTAAAAATTCTCGTTTGAAATAATTAGTCAACAAAAATATATTCATTATTTTTAGGGAGATGTTTTTCAAATCATTCATTTTGTGCGAAACAAGCGAGTTAAAAATAATCGCTTTGTATCATCTACAAAAAATAATTGCACGAACGATGATGTGTTATACATAAATCTTTGTTGATAATAAAATATTTTTCATTAATTTATTATTTCAAGCGATATAATCAGTTATTTTTGGAAGATATATTTCAAAATCACTAATTTTCATAAAATTAACATAACCTTAATTCAATGACGTGGGATATTGCAACGAATAATATACTCGGTTTTTCTGATGTGGCGCTCGCATGAGAGACGTTGACTTAAACGTGCAAAAGAATAGAAGAAAAAGTAAAAAAACCAAAGCGAATAGATTCAGATTCACATGCTCAATTCACATGGCCGCCCGCAGATTCCTGCCTCCGAATCGGAAGGGGTAAACAAATACCGAAAAATACGTGGAGGGAATCTACAAATAACGCAAATTACCGGGGCTCTGTAGCAATAACCCCGAAAGTATCGAAGCTATAAATAAAGACGCCTTTTTTAACGTGAGCTGGTACGAGATCACTTGCCTTGTTTCTCTCCTCGCCTTCCTCCTCCTCTCCTCGCGTGCGCAGGATCGCCGGAGCTCCCCTAGCCGTCGCCGGAGGGGAAGCGACGTCGTTCGCCGTCCGGGATCGAGGTGCGTCCATGGCGTCTCTCTCTCTCTCTGTGCGTTAGTTGGTCTCTCTTCTTTACCCGCTTCGAGTCCGTCGCCGGGTTCTCGCCACGCGAACGGGGCGCGCTCCCGTGCGGTGCCACGCTAACGTCGCGGCGTCCGAAAGTCGTGGTTTTCCGCTACGTGCCGACGTTTCTTTTCGGACGTTTTTATACTCGCCGAGTGCGAGGTGTGGATCTGGTGCACCTTTGGGCTTGTCGCCGTTGGTCTGAAGAATGGTCGGGTCGTTCGCGCTTGCCTGCAACTCCTTGGGAGCGTGGTTTGCGCCCTGCGGTTAATCTGTTTGCTTGTTTGAAAAGCAGCGTTGAAATCTCAAGGGAGGTTACAGTCACAGTAGCTGGCTGGCCGTCCGAAATTTGTCAAATTTTTGGTTTTTGTCGGTTTTTGAATCGGTCTGTGAGATGGATTTCGATGCCGGAGCATGTTGGGTATAGGTATTGGGGAATCCCATGGTGCGGTCTTCTTGAACGTTGTGCTTAAGGTAGCATAAAGTAGAGTAAATTTGAGATTGTTTTGAATTGGGAGCATCTGATTCTTCAATATATAAATCTTTATACGGTGGATATGATTATTTATTTAATTATTCTTTGTTTTTCCTCTGTGGGTCATCAAGTTTGAGTGGACTTGTCTTGTGGACTACTCATTCCTGGGTGAAATTCGCAACAAGTGCCGTAATTGATGTCAAAAGATACCACACGCGCTAGTAATGAAATATTTCTTGACTTTTCAGAATAGAAGTAGCGTTCTACCGATAACTGTCCATGTTCGATGAGAAATTATCGATTCTAGAGTCCTGAGATGATCTGTTTTAGATCGACACGCTTATCGAGATGTTGACTTGCTGAGTTTTTGGGTGATTCTTTTGAGGTTACATAGGGGTTTGAGAGTTTGAAGGATATCATGGCTGAAGAGGATATTTACACACAAGATGGGACGGTGACCATCCGTGGTGATCCTGCCGATAGGACAAAAACTGGGAACTGGAAGGCGTGCCGCTATATCCTGGGTATGGTCTAGAGGTGCTATTTGTCCATCTTTAACATTCCGTATGTTGAACTGGTTGTTGGATTCCTCTTATGTCAGGAACTGCATGACCTTGAGAGTGTTATATATTCTGACAAAGATTATTCTATCAGGAAACGAATGTTGCGAAAGGTTGGCATACTATGGCATGGGCACCAATTTGGTGAACTATATCCATGAACGCCTACACCAGAGTAATGTTGCCGCATCAAATAATGTTACCAATTGGTCAGGGACCTGCTACATTACTCCACTGATCGGAGCCTTTCTAGCGGATTCATACATGGGACGATATTGGACAATAGCCATCTTTTCAATGGTTTACGTTCTGGTAAGCATGGCCAACTATATGAATGCTATTGTGAGTGTTCTCAGATGACTGCACTGCAAATTGGATGCATTGTGATGTATGCATGTCCATGTCTCAAAATCAACTGGATAATTATGGTACAGATTAGATGTTGCGATCATGAATATTTCTTCTGCCCAAAGAAGACCACGAAGATTTTCTTAGCAAAAGAAAAAAAAAACAACTTTTAAGATTTTGTATAGGTCCTGCAGTTAAAAGAAAAAGAATCTGATTTTGAAGATTTACTCCTAATTTATAGACTATAATGGCTTTTCTTCTCTTCCTTCTAGTTGCATCAAGGTCAATTGAAATGCTTCCAGTGTCTGTGATGGTGTCATTAGGTCGAGCATCTTTGCTCTTTTGATTGGGAGAATAACTTGGAATCGCGTTCAGATGGACAATTAGATTATTTGTGAGACTTGTATAGATGATGAAGGCTGAGATATATGAATCAACTTTACGTGTGCTTTTCCCCCCTTTTGACAAAGAGTTCCTAAAAAGATGTTCTTCTAACTCTTGTGCAGGGGATGACACTGTTAACATTATCTGCTTCTGTTCCTGGGCTAAAGCCTTCCTGTGAAAATGGTGAGTGCCATCCTAAAACATCCCAAACTGCTGCTTTCTTTGTGGCACTGTATTTGATTGCTCTTGGCACTGGTGGAATCAAGCCTTGTGTTTCATCCTTTGGTGCCGATCAATTTGATGAGACGGATGAAGCTGAGAGGAAAAAGAAGAGTTCGTTCTTTAATTGGTTTTATTTGTCAATCAACATCGGTGCACTTATTGCATCCTCAGTCTTGGTATGGATTCAAATGAATGTCGGTTGGGGATGGGGATTCGGAGTCCCAGCAGTTGCAATGGCCATTGCTATTGTGTTTTTCTTCACCGGTAGCCGGTTGTACAGGATACAGAAACCTGGAGGCAGTCCCCTTACAAGGATTGCCCAGGTAATAGTCGCATCCTTCAGAAAAATGAATGTAGAAGTTCCAGCTGACAAGACTCATCTCCATGAGACAGCAGATGCAGAATGCACTATCAAAGGAAGTCGCAAGCTTGAGCACACGGATGAGTTGAAGTAAGTGTCTAAATCCCCTGATTTTATTAGGTTTAAAATATTTTGAAGATTTTCGGGGTATTTGTACACATCATCATTTATTTATGCCTGTTTTACCAGTGGTCTCTGTTAGGATATGTTTAAGAAACATTGAAGCTTAGTGAGTAGGTTAATGGATCCTTAATTACAAAGAAATCTCCTTATGAAAAATATGGATTGCTCAAGTCAGTCGCTGTTGTTGCATCTTGCTCTATCCTACCACTTATAGAAGCAAAGATCTCTTTTCTTTTGTACATTCTGCATTTTATAATTTGATGCTCCTTTGCTGATACCATGGGTGGCTTCAGAAGCTGTTTGGCTCATCTCCCATAAAAAAAAGTTGGGATGAGTGTATAACTTATGTTTCTGGGCACACTCTTACCTCCTAATTATGCCTTACAATTACGATGCTGAACCATCCCTGGGCATTTTAGTTTGTAGTAGATTGAAACAATCGGCTTTAGCAGCATACTGACAATTGTAGATAGTTTAACCTGTAGTTGCTAATCATTTACAAATTGCAGGTTCTTTGACAAGGCTGCTGTTGAGATCCCAACTGATAACATAAAGGGGAATACAGATCCCTGGCGTCTTTGCACAGTCACACAAGTGGAGGAGCTTAAATCAATCATCAGGTTGCTTCCAGTATGGGCATCTGGAATAGTCTTTGCGACCGTGTACAGCCAGATGAGCACGATGTTTGTTCTTCAAGGCAACACTTTGGACCAGCACATGGGACCAAACTTCAAGATCCCATCGGCTTCCCTCTCTCTCTTTGACACACTGAGTGTCATCTTCTGAGCTCCCGTATATGACCGAGTCATTGTCCCCTATGCCAGGAAATTCACTGGCAGGGAACGCGGGTTCACTCAGCTGCAGCGGATGGGCATCGGCCTTGTAATTTCTATCTTCTCCATGCTCGTTGCAGGGATTTTGGAAGTCATTCGTCTTGGCATTGTCAGGAGGAACAACTACTACGATCTTGAGTACATCCCAGTGTCAATATTCTGGCAGGTCCCTCAGTACTTCCTCGTGGGGTGTGCCGAGGTTTTTACTTTTATCGGGCAACTGGAGTTTTTCTATGACCAGGCACCGGATGCGATGAGAAGCTTGTGCTCTGCTCTCTCTCTTACTACCGTGGCATTGGGAAATTACCTGAGCACTTTACTCGTGACCGTCGTGACTAAAGTGACCACTCAAAACGGAAAGCTTGGATGGATTCCCGATAATCTGAACAGGGGTCATCTCGACTATTTCTACTGGCTCTTGGCCATTCTGAGCCTGCTCAACTTCTTGGTCTATCTCTGGATTGCAAAGTGTTATACCTACAAGAAAGCGACAGGCATTGCCCGTTGACAGAGCCTGGGTTTCTCTGATGCTGCGCAATTTAGTTATCTGTCTTCCCTGCTTTAAAGTTAAAAGTTCAGTGTCTTGCGTCTGGCGTACATGCTGATGTGCTCGTAGTTTGTAAATATATTGATTTACTTGGTGCCCTTTGGAAAGCAAGTCGTTGATTCTTCTGTTACATTCTGCCTTTTTCGTTCTCTGACACATATAAAGATTACTTTCTCTTCGACATTGTTCATTACTTGGTTGTTCAAGGGTCGATCAAGCTTCGCTGATGCATTTGCTCGGAGGTAATGGTGCTCGTAACGCATCTTGATACTGGCTCCTATTCCGTTTCCTAACACCTGTTTGGTAAGAGTACCTCATGTTCTTAACGACATCATCCATTGGCCATCGAAAACTTAGAGAATAATGACAAAAGTGGTCTTTATCCCTTACTTGAAATTGAGGAAAGTCGTCTTTGTAACTCCCTTGATTGAGATCGGGGCTTGCGGCGTAGGACGAGGGGAAATTAGAGATTATTGGCCTAGGATGTTTAAGTGGTGGTTTTAAAAGTAGTGGATGCAAAGTAACATTCGAGACTTTTACATTGATTGGTTCTAATTTTCAAACCTTTGAATCTCACAAATGTTGTAACTGAATTTAAAGATTACATATGATGATGCGATTGTCATTGATAATTGACAATCACTTTTTAAGGTTTGAAAATTGAAGTCACCACCGCCACTAATATTGATTGAGCGATATGACCCATCTGTCCAATTGAGCTATTTGACGGAACGATCAGCATCCAACGACATTATCATTGCTCATAAGTTACTTGACCGTGTAAGAAGAGATAATGCAGCACGCAAAACGAGAGGTCCGAAACAGTCCCAGAAAACGACAAAAAAGAAAAATCCTTCTTCCTCCTCCTCCTCCTTCTCCTTCTACTTCTCCATTTTTCAACCGAAGAAAAGGATTCGAAAGATGATCGCGCTCAAAACCCTGCGCACCTCCTTCTCCCCCGCCGACCCGACCACCTTCCTTCCCTCCAACCTCAACCCCAAGAAGAAGAAGCGCCCGGCTCTCTCCCTGTGCAGATGCAAGCGAGGCGGCTCGTCCCGCCCCCTCCGACTCTCCTCCGCCGCCGCCGCCGGAGGGCGATGCCCGGAAGCAGAGCTGCTGGCCCGGATCGCGATGCTTCAGGCGCAGAAGGTCCGGCTCAGCGACTACCTGGACGAGCGGTCGGCCTACCTGACCCAGTTCGGCGAGGAGGCCGGCGCCGAGTTCGACAAGATCGGGGAGGACGCGCTCCTAGGCCTCGACGAAGCGGGTAACCGGGTCTGTTCATCCTCATGATTTTCGGATCCGATTAGACTTTGGGATAAGAAGGCATTTCGAAATTCGTTTTTCTCTTTCTAATGCTGCCTCCCAATTTGGAAAATAAAAAGAAAAAGAATATCGGTCGGTACTAAATTCTTGCAGTTGGTTTGATATTATGATATTACGCTTGGAATTTATTTATATGCTCAGCATGCTGTTGCATAATTAACTTTTGGGTTGCCATTTTTCCATTAAAAAATATCCTAAATTAGTTATTATCTAAATATTCAAGAAAAAAAAACGTAAATTGATAACTTTTTATCCTTTTCTTTCATGTATTTCAATTTTAGAATTTCAATCTTTTCTAACCCATAAACACCCTTAAAAATAAGTTTACTTTCAGAAATAGTTTTTCTCTATACATTTGCACATGCATATCTTCCTTTACGTGTTATTGCCAGATAATGGAGAACATAGAGAGCAGAATGCAATCATTTGAAGAATCCATGGAGCTCAACAGAATGGAGATCGAGGAGAGCGACAACAAGTTGGCGGAATTCGAGGGACAGGTCGAGAAGGACCGCAACGAGGGGCTCTTCTTCAAGAGCCTCACCCAGAAGAAGCCGGTCGAGAAGGCAAAAGCCAAGGAGGAGGCGAAGAAGGTCCAAGAGTCGCGAAACAGAGCGCCGGGTCGAAAACCCGAAGATATGTCTATGTCGCGCTGATCGGCATCCTAGTCGCCGAGATCGCTGACTCTTTCCTCTCGTCCTCGCCCGATTGGAGAAAAGTCGCCGTCCTCGGGGCGATTCTAGTGGCTCTGATCACTCAGTTTGCGTACGAGCAAGGGATGCTGTCGGAAACAGAGCAGGCGAAGAAAGAGAGATCCGATCGAGAAGATAAGTAAATTTTTGAACTTTTTCTCCCTCCATGATCAAAATGTACATTCTTTGCTCGTTGATGACTCTGGCAATGAACGGGATGATGCCACACTATACAGCGGAGTCCGTAGTTTGGTTTTGATTTGATATATGAAGTTCGTTCTTTCTTTTCCTTTTCTTGACTATGTACTGTTCAAGATTAGGATGTTTTAGGATCTCTCGTGAATGCATACTCACACATAGAGATTTCAAGAGCTCTTCAATTTCTCATATGTGCTTCTGCTTCTCGCAAAAATGTTGTGAGTGGGACATGAAATCAACCAATGTTCGACCTCGACAAACCTCAATAGTTGATAAAAATCTACTCATAGATCAATTATCGAAATTTATTGAAACCACAGAGATAATACTGTGCGGGATAAATGATCCTATGTCCTTCTCATGTATTCGTAATTTTCATTGGATCGAGTAGCTTCCACAAATAAGTTTAACTTAATATTCTATCCATTTTCATCAATAGAATTCCATTGTTACGTGTCAGAAGATATGGAGATTTTTCAGTGCCGATAAATTTCAATAAGTTTTGAAAATCTGTTGGTATTATCAATGTTGAATGATTTTTTTAGGTAACTTGTTTGTTATTTACCAACATTTTTATCAAATAGCGAACTCTTTTTGATGATTCGCAAATTGGCAACCTTTATTCCAACTTACATATTTTTATTTGCTCGACTTACGAACGTTTTGAATTTACAAACTCTTATATAAAATTACCAATCTAAATCATATTGATTTACTAACTTCTGTCATATTAACTTACTAAACTAATTTTAGATTATTGATACTCATTTGAGTTATTTACCAACATTTAATTGTTAGTAGACTACTGATTCTTACTTGAGTTATTACCAACATTTAATTTTGTTCAATTTATCTACTTTTCACTTGGGTTACCTCTTTGAGAATAGAGTTGGTAAGCAACCAAATAAAGCTTGATAATCTCATATAATAATTGATAGATTTAAAATGTTGATAAGAAAGTAATAAAAGTTGGTAAATAATAAGAGGAGTCTTTTTCTTTCTTGTAAAAAATAAGAGAAGTTGGTAACTTTAAAAAGCAAATAAACGGTTGTAACTAACTCAAATAAGAGCTCGTAACACAAAGTTTAGATGGTAATGTAGAAGTAAAATAGAGTCTGTAAAGTAAGGTAAATAGTCATAAATCAATAGAAAAAGTAGTAAATTAAAAATTTTCCAATAAATTTTGGAAGCAAACTCAAGTGGGAGTTGATAATTTAAAACAAATTGATATTTTAATTGGATAAAGTTATTAAGTTATATAAAAAGGATGATAATTTCATATAATTGTAGGTAAATTTAAGCATTGCTAAGAAAGGTACAGAAAAGTCACAAACATAAAAGAAAATATTTTTTTTAATAAATAAAAGAAGTTGGTAATTTAAAACAAAAACCCAAATAAATATTGGTAACTAAGTTGAATGAGAGTTAAAGATGTAAAAAGAGCTTCTAAGTTATTGGAGAATGTTGGGGCTAACAATATAAACTAGAGGGAGGGGTGAATAGGTTGTTTGGGAGCTATGAAAAGCTTTTATGGAATATAACAAGTTAAACTTCAAACAATAATGGAAACATATTATAGGAAATCGCACTTCCAACTAATGAAATAGATGGTGATGATAATGAACAGATTAAGCTAATAGTAAGGGGATGGAAGATATTACAAGCAGATATATAGTGGTTCAACTTTATCCCAATATGAAGGACATAACTGTGACGTTTCGGCAGCGTCACATGCTAAACAAAAGCGGGAACTAGTTATACTAAGGTATTTCAACCTAAATGATTAGCATGTATAACATGAATATTACAAGGTCTCCGAATCTCCTAAGGCATGATCGTCCTGTCCTATCCTATCGTTAATATCAATAATCCATTTATAGACATACACGATTCATCCTATCGTTAATATCAATAATCCATTTATAGACATACACGATTCATCGTAGAAGTGGCACAATCTCATTTCCTTTGAGTGATTATCACCAGTTTCTTTACTTATATAAACATGGGAGCTTACGTGTACTAGGCACACATAGGGAAATATTTACATGACATTAACCAAAAAGTATATGCATCAAGTCTTGGAAGAGGTCAAAAGGAGCTTATCTTCACTACCCCTTAAACTGACATGTTTAACCCATGTCGCTCAAAAAACAAAACATCCTCCACTTCCACACGAACTAGGTGCTCTAGGCACCACTTATTCCAGCTCTAGGCATACCATCACCGAATCGAAGTGATCCAAATACCTCTCCTTCATAATTAATGAACCAAGTCTCAAACTGTATAGGGATCCAATCGACACGCCCATCATCCATCCATAGTGTGGCTTCGTACTGTGTGTAGGTCATTTCAATGTCGAGGTCGTAAGCATCGTAAAAAGACACGTTGACATAAGCGATGACGCCGTATTGTGCCATAGGTGGAATGTCTATTCTAACGATCTAAAAAAGATGAAAGAATAAGCAATGCCCAGTAAAATAATAGGGCCCTAAACTAGGTAATCCATTAGTCTTTAAGGAAAATGCAAGATTCAACAATGAACAACACAGATACTAGGACAAACTATCACATAGTGTGGCTTCGTACTGTGTGTAGGTCATTTCAATGTCGGGGTCGTAAGCATCGTAAAAAGACACGTTGACATAAGCGATGACGCCGTATTGTGCCATAGGTGGAATGCCTATTCTAACGATCTAAAAAAGATGAAAGAATAAGCAATGCCCAGTAAAATAATAGGGCCCTAACTAGGTAATCCATTAGTCGTTAAGGAAAATGCAAGATTCAACAATAAACAACACAGATGCTAGGACAAACTATCACATAGACCACTCCATTGTTACCCTTATTCACATTCATATTCACCACAACCAAAGCACAATAACATCAGCACACAAGTCTTATGCAATTGACCTAGCTAAGATATGATGCAAACCACACACGAACACAACCTAGCTAAGATATGATGCAAACCACACACACACACACACACACACACACACACACACACACAGCAGGGGCATTTCACTCCTAGACATCTCGATACCACACAACAGAGGTAGAGGCATCTCACTCCAAGGCATCTTGGTATCATACAACCGAGGCATCCAAGATCACACAGCATAGGCATCCCACTTCCCGGGGCATCGCTGGTATCACAAAGCCGATGAAAATCTTTTAAATTTAGTTTATTCCACACATTTTATGCATCACACCTTAGAATAATCACACCACAATAGCATGCTTACCAACTTAGTGCACAAAACCATTCCAAAGTCAAGACTCAATGCTCGCATAGACGACCTCATGGTGTACTTCATTCATCACACACAAGAGACTCGACCATTCACAATTTAAAGTCATCTTGTCATAAGCATGAGAGAGATATATCAATTAGCAATCCATAAGAGGCCATAAGACTCCCAAGGGGTCGCCAAAAAGTTCAAATGAGTTGTCTACAATGTTTGTAAGAATTCTGATTAAAGTAGAAAATAGGCAATTTTGAGCAGTATGGAACACATGGATCAAAACTATAGTAAATCATTTCAAAAAAATATGAAATTTTAATAGTTTTAGAAAAGACATTGATAAACATTTTCTGTGAAGGCATCTAGTCTTATTTCTTGTTGTATGGAGAGCAGTAAGTCATTAAATTAAACCCTAAAACTTGTAAAATTTTCCAGAATCTATCGCACACTAAGAACAGGCATTTCGGTGCTCAAACATAACCAATCATCACAAAATTTTAATATGTTATACATAAGAACCAATCCTACAACTTTTATGAAGAGTGTAAGACCTGATTCTAACCTGAAAATGATAGAAAAATCAAACGACCAACCAATTTTCCTTGTTTTCACTTATTGGTAGATAACTACACTAGATAGAATTTACTTTTTCACTTCTTGTACTACTTGCAGAAAAATCTAAGAAAAATATATGATGACATTGACACACAATTTGCCGCAACTTCTATGAAGAACAGAAACCTAAATTCATGGCAGATTCTTCAGTATAAAATTCACAAAATCTCAAGACCAGAAGCATCAAATTCTGGACAAACCCCATATATCGCTATGATTTCCACAGCTCATCCTCTATTGCACTACACTTCCTTAAACTAACCTTGTCCCAACTTCAAGCACACACAATGTAGCAACTAAAGTCTACACCAAACACCAAATGAGCAACCAAACTAGAACGAAGCTTGTAAACTACGAACGAACAACTCGTCTACCTAAATCGATATGCACAACCATCACTGCAACACACCCGACCACCTACCAGACAAACAACGACACCTTAGCTCCTCTCCTACGTATACATTCCTAAGACCACCTTGAAACCCACATGCAAGCCACAAGAAGATCATCTAACCTTACGACCGGCGAGCTAGACCTCAAAATAGAATCATCAAAGATCGTTTCTTTCCCAAACCCACGCGTTTCGTACCTCGCTCAGCAACCTGCGGATAATCCCAGCCTAGAATCCCATCGTTTCCTTACCCAGTCAATCCTTGCCTTCCTTACTTGCTGGCTTTTTCGGATTTCACCTCTTTCGAGCTTGAAACCGTAGCAAAATTGCAGAGGAAGAAGAAGAAATATTCTGTTAAGCCGAGAGAGAAGAAAACGAGAGAAGAAACAAGAGAGTGAGAGAGAGATGAGTTGGACGGGAGAGTGTAGGAGAGAGAGAGAACTAAGATGATATCTTACCTTGAGAATTATTCCTAAATCTTCATGAGTCCTAGGTGGCTCATGGATTACCTACTTTAGAGCCTTGTTTTTTTAACTGAGCATTGCTCATTCCTTCATCTTTTTCAGATTGTTAGAAATGGACATTCCACTTCTGGCATAGTATGGGTTCATTGCTTATATTGATATGTCTTATATTTACGACCCCAATTGAAATGACCTACACCCGGTACAAAGCCACACTATGGATGGACGATGGCCGTGTCGACTGGATTCCTATGTGGTTTAAGGCTTTTCATTAACCATGAAGAAGAGCTGTTCAGACCTCTTCGGTTCGATGATGGTGGGTTTGGAGTTGGAGTGGGTGGTGCTTAGAGGATATTTTGTATTTTGAGCGACATGGGTTAGATTAAGGGGTAATAAAGATAGGCTCCTTTTGACACCTTCCCAAGTTTGATGTATACACTTTTGGTTAATGTTTTATAAATATTTCTCTATGTATGCCTGGAACATGTAAGCTCCCATGTTTATGTAAGAAAAGAAGCAGGTGATGATCACTAAAAGGAAATGAGATGGCATCACTTCTATGATGAATCGTGTATGTCATTAAATGGATTGTTGATATTAATGATAGGATAGAATGATCATGTCTTAGAAGATTCCAAGACCCTGTAATATTCATGTTATACATACTAATCATTTAGGTTGGAATACCTTAATGTAATTATTGATTAAGATAGGTCCTGTTAATGCATTTTTAATTAGTTTCCGTTTGCATTTTAGTGTCTGATGCAATGGGGACATCGTAGTAAGCCTGCGTTCACTCTTAACATTAGCAGCCATAATAAGGTTGAAATCCACTAGTAATCTTCAAAAGAAGTTACAATCACCAAGTGTCGTCTTTCAATAAAGGACTCATGTATTGCTATCACATTCGTGCACTTCCTCTTATCACTAATTACGAATAGTAGCACCACACATACATTGACATTACCTAGCTACTATTAACAAAAATTAAAGTAAAGAAGAAGACTGTGAAGCACTAGACTTGTTTTGTTCGTTTCCACCCAACATCACTATTTCTTTTGGACTCAATATATAGCCATCCATCCTTAGATGACAATTGCCCATTAAAGTCCTTAGGTAGCCATTGGTTCTACCATTACCACCAGTAGAACGTCTCTTGAAATCATTGAAATGGCTCTTTGACATCAGCAATGTCTCTCTTGAGAGGCAGTTTTCCATAACAATGTTAGTATCTTTGTGCTAGAGTTTGTCTTTGTCACGATCTTATCTCGGGTGGACTATCTAGGGTTTGGCAAATGAATTACTAAATCTAGATTTAACTTGGGCTCCCCCAACCCCATACTAATTTACAACTTGGTTCAAGTTCTTAACATACAAATCAATTTTTATCTATAAATTGCCACTAATAAGTTTTTAGTGAATCGATTAAATACCCAAGTAAAGCATTTGGAGAATTACTATGCTTCTACAAACAGGAAATTTAATGAATTCGAAGACGTCCTTTTGGTACCATTTCATTTTTTTTAAATAATTATTGAGGCAGCTTGGATTGATTTTAACCTAAATTACTAACATGCAAGGGAGTAATCATGCGAGTGTGTAACCATAAAATAACACCCAAGGAAAACAACACAATAAATAAATTACATAAATAATTAAGTAAATCAACTATTTAATTTTTTGGGTTTTGTCTTTAGTCCTACGTGGGAATTAACTATGTAGGAATGGAATTTTAATCAAATTATTTGATTTTCCCAGTTTTCATATGAAGGCTAAACTAGGACGAAATGCATGTAAAGCAAACTTAAGGCTAAGAGCAACTCTAGATTAAACTACTTTACATGTGATGAGATTTTAATTAAATGAACATAACATGCGCATGATATTTTTGTATTTTTATTTATTATGATTTGGAATAAATAAATGCCATTGTTTAAACATGCAATTCATTGTAAAGGCAAATCTAATTTGTTCTAAGTTTACTCTTTTTTTTTTACTTAATTTTAAATTCATAATTCAAAATTACTATGCTGAAAAGGTTATTCTATCCATAGTAAAAAATAATTAGATTAAATCCTATTTCAATTAGGAAAAACCTTATCCCATCAACTAGATAATACTGAACACACAATGTTAGCTAAACCATGCAATGTTATCTAAATTACCCTATATTAAAGAAAACTTTAATGTGGAATCTTTCCTAATATAATCTAGCCTAAATATGCAATATTATTAGAAATTCCTATATATTTCCAATGTGCGATCATTTTATGTTTTCTAGATAAAGAAGGGAATCAAACAAATTAAGCACCTAAGATATTATCCACCACCAAAATATATCCACATCATTCAAAATTGGAAATACTATCTAATCAACTTGACATTTTTTGTAAAATAAAAATCAATATCTTGATCTTAGGGTATAAAAGATTAAAATATCAATTTTTAATTGCACAATCTGATATTTCAATTTAAGGGCTTATAGATATAATCAAAATATAATGTTCAGATTACGGATTAGAAAATAAATCCTAATCAATAATGCCTCTCACTCAAATCATGCATGTTAGATATTGACCAACGCATAATAGGCAATAAAGTATCTAAATTGATTTGGATCGGATTTTTTTACCTAATTGCGCAGATAACTTTCCAAATTTGAACTGGCAATGGATGGTTGACGAACGGTGGCCTGCGGAGTGCTTGCGGCAAGGCAACGATGATGGGGCTCTCGGTGAAGCTTGGCCGTGTGATGAGCTCGGGTGAGGACGATTGGTTCGATGATGTGAACTCACAGTGGTGATGGCACGCCAGTTCTTGGTTCAGCAGGGTTGAACCGTCGTGATGACTCGGCGGTGATTCTCGCGTTGTGACTCCCCGATGAGGGCCTTGACCGTTGTGTTCTTGGTGAACCTGCAAAGACAAAAGCCTGTGCAGCAATGGCGGCAACGGCGAGAAAGAAGCTCGGCTTGGACTTGGCTGCAACAGAGACGTCGTCAGGCCGAGCCGTCGCAGGATGGTGTAGTAGGTTGTTGCGGGACAGTGATGGGCGCAGGCGACAGCAGGAGCAACAAGAGCAGGTGGCATCGTCTGCGGCTGAGCGGCGGTGGCGTTGGTGCCCAGGAATCGAGACAGCTACAACGGAGCGATTTTTTCCTTGGAAAGAAACAAGATTTCTTTCCTCTTTCCAATCACATATTGCGCGGCCAAGAACACAATTTCCTTTCTTTTATTATATTTTCCTTCAGTCACCAATTTTTCATAGGGCAAACGTGTTCTTTCCCTTTCTTTTCAACTAAATATTTCTTCCTTCTGTTGGCCAATTTGATTGTGGCCGTGAATCTGTGTCCCTGCCGAATCTTCACCTGCCATGCAATCTTCCGCCAGGTATGCATGTAATGGGCTTCGGCCAAATTTTTGTTCTTGTGGGCTTCTTTTTCCCAGCCAGATTAAAATAGTGGGCTTTGATATACTTCAGCTCAAAGCCTTTTATCAGTTTTAACTTTCATGGGCGCAACCAAACTTAGATAAAACTCAGCATTCCCCTCTTTTGTCACATGATTTTCGGCCCGTGTGCATCTCCATGATGGGGCCGAATGTTGCTCCAATGCTAGCCTAGTCCACGTGACTAATTCAGGTCCATTCACCACAGCCAGTATAATGCAAAATGCAATGAGCTAACTTATATGATGAATAATCCTTAAAAATGATATGTTATGTAATTTAATTATAATATTTATTGTTTAGGGGTTTAATATTAATCCCTTATTTTCCATAAAACTTACTATTAAATGGTTATCTAAAATTTAGGTGTTAATAGCTTTTTGCTCATTATTGCTAGAACTGCTTTTGACCAACTTTAGTGCTCTTTTTTGAATTCCAAGCTTTGAAGATAACTATTAGACACCAAGTTGGGGTTTGAAGAAGACGTTACACATCTTCCACCTTTTTGATATCAGTAGCTACTCCTACCAACAATTTGCCACTCCCGATAACACCCTAATTGTCTATCTTTAGATCCTTTCAAGCATATTGATAAATTATGACTTCATTAAGCTGTTTACCTTCATGGTCCTTTCAAGCTTAATTGAACATCCCTGTTTTTTTTCGTTTGTTCTCTCTCATTACGAAGATCCTTCTAACCTGTGGACATTTTCAATGCCTAATATCTTATTCATCCTTAATATCGACAATGATCCCTAGATATTAGTCGAGCACTCTTGACAATGGTAGAGCACTTTTCATTTTAGAATCACCTAATGTTGATTATGACATCATCCGCATATTGGCTTGTGTAAATATTACTTGATACTACTCAATTAATATATATTAATAGTCTTTGATTATTTTGTCATCTTTAAAGCAACATAGAGATTTTCCCAAAGAGAAAAGTTAGTAATCCTCTAATTGAGATTAACATTTTTTTCTATTGTTCATTTGAGTTGCCTACCAATAATTCTTTGTTGATCTCGAATTTATTAAATTTTTATTCTTTTTTATTATTTATCCGTTGGTTGCCAATTGCCGACAATAAAGGGGAAAAAAAAGAATGTGTTAAAATATGTTTTGAATTTGAATTCAATTGAATTATTTTTCCTAATTTTCATAAGTTTCCTATTTTGAGTGGTTTCCTAAGTTGAATAGGTTTCTTGAAAGGGGTTTTCCATTGTTGATACAAATATTATATTTATATTCTACTTGATTATTACAGACAATTGTTGCCAACAATTTGTTGGTTTCTCTCTGTGAGTCTTCTAAGTGACTTTTTGTGAGATATTATGAGATAATCAGCTTTGCGTTTGGTGTACTATAGAGCTAGAGAAGACTTTGGATTCATTGTAAATTTGGTGGTAGCTAGCTCTTCTTGTGGAATAGCTACCGACATTTGAATCAAACCGCTTAAATTTTCTATGTCCTTATTGTTCCTTATTGATTCATTTGGTAATCTCTTTTTCTCCCATAAGATTTGAATTCCAAGACTTGTTAAATTCCGTGTTATTTCAAATAGAATGGATTAAAAGGACTGGGAGGTAGTGGTCTTGTTGATTTTATAGTTTCAAAGCCTCCACATCCATGCATATATTGAGTGATTGGTGTCGTTAATAAACAATTGTTTCATCTCCTTGTCATTTTAAAGTCCTATTCCCTCTCTGTTGCCTAAATAATAGTATAACTCAATTTTCTCTCCTTTTTTTTCTAATGTGATTATTTGTAATTCCTTCTTTCATTTCATAAGAATACTCAATTTGTAATTACAGACAAAAGAGCACATGCTTAGGTTCTGCTCGTTTTGCGAAAAACAATTTTTAAGAAAATATTTTTTTGAATTTTCTGACATTCTGTTCATAAAAATAAACTAGTCAAGCAAAACATTTTTTCACCGATGAAAAAAACTCATTCAAAAGTGAGGAAAATGTTTTCACTTTTGAGAAAGTAGAAAAATTTTCCATCTTCTATTCTTATTTTCACTATACACATATTTCCCTTTTCTTTCACTATACACATATTTCCCTTTTCTTATTTTTTATTTATTAAAAAGATTGAGTTTTTAAATTTTCCTTCTCTTTCCTTTTCTTTTACTTCTTCCTCGATTGGCCCCCGGTTGCCACCATGGCCAATGACTGGTCATGGTTGAAAGGGGTTTCCCATTGTTGATACAAATACTCGATTTTTACACACAAGTGTTGGTTTCTATTTGTGAGTTTTCTAAGTGACTTTTTTGTGAGATATTATGAGATAATCAGCTTTGCTTTAGGTGTACTATAGAGCTGGAGAAGACTTGAGAAATTGTAAACTCTATTTTATTTAGATTCATTGTAAATTTAGTGGCAGCTGGCTCTTCTTATGAAATAGGTAAAAACATTCGAATCTAACCGCTTAAATTTTTTATGTCCTTATCGTTCCTTTTTGATTCATTTGGTAATTTCTTATTCTCCCATAAGATTTGAATTTCAAGATTTGTTAAATTCCATGTTATTTCAAAGCAGAATGGATTAAAAGGATAGGGAGGTAGTGGTCTTGTTGATTTTATAGTTTCAAAGCCTCCACATCCATGCATATATTGAGCGATTGGTTTCGTTACTAAACAATTTTTTCATCTCCTTGTCATTTTAAAGTCCCGTTCCCTCTTTGTCGCCTAAATAACAGTATAACTCAATTTTCTCTCTTTTTTTCTAACGTGATTATTTGTAATTCCTTCTTTCAATTCATAAGAATACTCAATTTGTAATTGCAGACAAAAGAGCACATGCTTAGATTAAAGAATGATTTGGGTTAAAAACATTCAAGTCTACTTGTTGGGCATCAATAGGTTGGACGAAATCGTCTATTTACTCTTAAAAGATAGCTTGATAGAAGTCTAACTTATCCCGAGTAAATAACAATTGAAAAAACAACTCGAGGCAATTCGATAAGAAAAAATCAAATTAGCCGATGACAGGAGAGTAAATGATGGGTCTCGACTATCGAATTTAAAAGAATTGAATGATTGATAAATCATTTGTCTCTTGGTCAATAGGTCAACAAAAAGGGTATCTTTTGTCTCTCGGTGAATGGGTCAACAAAAGGACGGGTTTTATTTCTTTCTCCTCTGACAACTGCGGAGAGAGAGGAGATGGACGGCCGGGGTTGTCTTCTTCGGCTGTCCCCGATCGCCGACCAGCCCGATGCCTGCAACTTGTCACCGCCTCCCCTCTTCCAGTAGATCCGCCTCCCTTGATGTTCTTGCCGTTCCGCCACCAATGTCGCTGCTTTGTTTTGCCATCAACGACGCTGCTGTTGTTCCGCCATCGATGACAGTCCTTGCTACAAGCCTTCGACGAGCCATCCCGCGAACTGTTGCTGTTCTTGCTCGGGGACAGCGTCGCCTTCCAGTTCGCTGCCCATCATCACTGCGTCTCGCACGAGTTCCCCTTGCCCGCTGCTTCCTGTCCAGCGAGTATTATTAGCCATGACGACATTCATTGCCGCCGCTTTTCTCAGCCTCAACTCGTTGTGCTCGATCATTGTCCCCAACACGCTCCTTGCAGCAGTTCCAGGCGAACCACACCACAGCTCAGTGATGTCAACGAAGTCAACAGTTTGTGGTGCCCGATTTTGTGACTTTGCAGATTTCTCTTGAGCAACTAACTGCTCTCCCATTGTTGCAAGTCTAGTTTAATTGTCGAGCATCTTCAATTCGTGGCCGCATATTCTTCAGCCCGTTGAGCACCATCGAGCCACCTCCTCGTTGAGCACTGCAAGTCGAGTCGCGAGTAGCCGTTTGAAGATCCGAATGTGGAAGTTGTTGGAAGATATGATTCATTAAATCATATCGAATTGTAATTGATTGTAAATCTTGTCTATTTTAGGATTAGAAGAATAGGAGAATATATAGTTTCCTTTTATTGATTCATCCTTGTAATTAAATACACGAACTGTGTTACATTGAATGTAAGACAATACAGAAATTCTTCACTTCAGTTCCTATAATTTCCCTCTGTTTCTCGCTTTGTTACATGGTATCAGAGCCTTCGGGTTCTAACCTCTTTCTGCTTCCGCTCAGATTGCCTCATAAAGGAACTCCAATCTTCAAAGGAGTTGCCGTAGGAATCAACGTTCCAATTGTTTCCAGAAGAACTCAACCTGCAAAAGAGTTGCCAAAGGAATCAATTTCTATTTATCATGACAAAGCCAGAAGACCTTACCGCAAATCCAGTCGACCAATCTGCTAGAGACACCACGCCACAAAATCTGGGCAGCCAAGAATCTTCTGTTGTGGTTTCCGAATTAGGGCAACAGTAGGGTCAGATCGCGCAGCATCCGCAACACGTGCAATGGCAGCAATTTCAGGCTCAGACCAATCTGGGGTTGCCCTTCTCAGGGCCTCCTTACCAGTGGATACCCTATCCATGGTATCGGGGACCAAGCCCTGCATCATTGCCGGGCTACCAAGGCAACGTGCGAACCGATGGAGGCCTACCGACCAATGACGGGGCAAGCTCAACCATCGGTGCGGAGTGCACGGCGGATCGACCGGACCGGTATGGGAACGAATCCCTACCCGGGTTTTCACAATGCGGGGCCTGCAGTCGGGTCGATAGGGTTGAGTCAGAATCAGAATCCCTACCCGGGTTTCTTTCCGTATCAATTCCAGTCGGCTGGAACCCGGCGACCTACTTTATACAACAAACGCCGACGGATCTGAACTGAAAATCATCAGCCAACAGTTAATTGGCGTCGATAACTACTCAAGCTGGTCGCGCGAATTCCGGCGAGCACTGATTACAAAGGGAAAAGAAGTTTTCATAGACGGGACTTTTCCTATTCCGTCCGATGAAAGATCGGCGCGGCTTTGGAAGAGATGCAGCCAATTAGTAAGAACTTGGATTGGAAATTGCATCTCGACCGAAGTCGCGGCTGGACTTCCGCCAACAGAAGACCCACAAAAATTGTGGGAAAGCATAAGAGAGATGTACGGAAAGCTCGATCAGGTAAAAATTTTCTATCTCACCCAACAGATATCAGATCTGAAACAAGGGAACTCAACAGTTGCAGGGGTTTACAATAAACTCTTGGCACTGTGGAACGAATTAGAAGCCGTCGAAGAGAAATTCGACTGGCCCGAACAGATACAACAGCAGTACAGAAACATGAGGGAGAGGGAGAAGGCGATGAGGTTCCTCCTCATTCTCAACGAGGCTTACCAGAAATTTCGCTCCCATATCCTTACCATGGAGAATATGCCGAGCCTTTCTCGGATTTACCAACTCGCTGTTCAGGAGGAAAGCTAGCAACGAACGGCGGATCATGGAAGGGGAGGAGAAGGAATCGTTTTGGCCGCAAGAGGCCATCCCCGTCACTCACAGAGAAACACGGCGAGAGGAAGAGAGGCGGGGGATCTAGGGTTCTTCGAAGAGAACCCTAGACAAAACAGAAGAGCATTCGACGGTTCAGACTCCTTCGATCAATCGGACGGCTCACGTCTGATGCTGGGCGCGAATGGATCGGACGACTCACATGGATTGAGCTTTAATGGGCCAGACGGCCCGCGCGGTCTTTTTCTCGGTGGATCGGATAATAATCCGAATGGGCCCAATTTATTCGGCCCAACCTCAGCGCAAGTGTTCCAGCCCATGAACAGGTCTTCCTCAACTGCAAAAAATGGTGGGCCACGAGGAAAAGGTAAATTATATTGTGATTATTGTAAGCGGCCACATCATACCATAGAAAACTGCTGGAAATTACATGGAAAACCAGGAGAAAAAGAAAAAGGGAAATTTTTGACAGCTTTTCAGGTATTGGGTCAACAAATGGGAAAATCAATTACCCATGATCAATATCAGGAACTTATGGAGGCATTGAAGAAATTAGATGCTTCTGACAAAACTGGGAGCTTTACAGGTACATCATATTGTTTGATGAATGCAATTTCACAGAATGCATGGATTATTGATTCAGGTGCTAGTGACCACATAGTCTGCAATAAATCTTTCTTTTTTGAAGTCAAAAAGTTGTCTCATCCTATATCAGTACAACTTCCAAATGGAAACACTACTCAAGTAATCATGTCTGGCACGGTGAATCTTAGTTCATTCATTACTCTTCAAAATGTGCTATATGTCCCTAATTTCCATTTCAACCTGATATCAGTTTCCCGAGTTTGTGAAGAAAATTCATGCCACATTCTATTTCATCCTGATAATTGTTTCTTTCAAGCCCTTTCGACTGGCAAACTGATGGGCTTGGGTAGAGTCAATCAAGGGCTTTATTTTTGGGAAAATTTCCCACAATATTTATCTTATGTTGCACTCAATAAGTCATTGTGTAATGCTGCCTATGTAGCACGGACACGGCGACACGGACACGCGACACGACACGACACGACACGTGACACGTCATTTCTCAAAAAGTAAACAATTTCGACACGTTCCGACACGTTAAATATTAAATAAATATTTTTATTTTTAATTAATTTGATTCAAATTCACAAATAAATAAATAAAGAGTTTACAATGAATTTATACTAATAATTTAATAAATCTTACACTTTTTTTATTTCATTATCCAAAATTTATATTTATTTTCGAAATTCCCCCCCCCCCAAATTTACCATTATATTTCAAAACCAAAACCCCCCTCTCCCCGCGGCGCCCCCCCCTCCCTCAAAAACTTCCCTCCTCTCTTTCTCCTCCAAATTTTTCACTTTTTTATTCCACCTGACAGCCCATCACTTCCCCCTCCCTCCTGTCACTTTCCCCTCCCTCCCACACGCCAAGTCCTTTTTATTCTTTTCAAAACCCTAGGGCACGGCGCCTTCTTCTCCTCCCCCTCACGTCCTTTTTTATTATTTTCCTTCTCAAAAGTTCAAAACCCTAGCAGTGCGGCGCCTTCTTCTCCTCCTCCTCGCCTCCTCCTCCTCGCCGCACGACGCCTATCTCCGAAAGCTCAAGACTCGATCAAGAAAAGCACCAGCATTCGCCGAAGGAGCGGAAAAGGGAGTAACCCAGAAAAGTTTCAGTGAAAAGGAATCGGAAAGAAGGCGGAACGCGGTCCCTGTGCGCCGAGAGGCTGGCCACCGCTGCGAACTCCTCCTCCTCCTCCTCCCCCTCGCCGCTGCCGCCGCCCCCCACTCGACGACGCCGCCCTCCCCCACGCGCGCCTCCCTCCTAAAGTTTCTCCTCACGGCCCTCGCCCTCTTTCTCTGGCCGTCTCTTGCCGTCACGGGCTCGCCTTCGCTTGCGGCCTCATCTCTACTCGCCTCCACCCTCCATTCTCTTTCGGACACGCGTGTCGAAGCGTGTCGACAAAAGTTGACCGCGTGTCGGATTTGTCGACACGCGTTGACCGCGTGTCCGAGCGAGTCCGAGCGTGTCGACGTGTCCGACACGCTCCGACACGTGTCGGACACGACACGGGAGGCACGCGGGGCGTGTCCGTGCATCATAGAATGCTGCTACCAATGATATGAATTTTCTTAATCATAAAAGATTGGGTCACAGTGCATATTTTCCCTGTCCCCAATGTCCCATCTGCCCCATGGCAAAACAAACTCGAGCTCCTTTTCCTAATAGCACTTCTCGAGCAGATGCCATTTTTTCTTTGATAGATGTTGATGTATGGGGGCCCTACCATACTTTGAATCATGATGGGTCCCGGTTTTTTCTCACAATCGTGGACGACTTCTCTCGTGCTACATGGATCTTTCTCATGCAGTCTAAAAATCAGGTTCTTTCACATCTGAGAACTTTTCTATCTCTATCAAAAACTCAATTCGGGAAAATAATCCGTCGGATTAGAACTGATAATGGTAGAGAATTCTTCAATAATGAGTGTGCCTCTTTTTTTCTTTGAATGGAATTTTGCATGAGAGTTCCTGTACTTATACACCACAACAAAATGGTGTGGTAGAAAGAAAACATCGTCATCTTTTAGAAGTTGCACGTGCCCTTAAATTTCAAGCATCTATTCCTGAACATTTTTGGGGGGATTGTATGGTCACGGCAGCATATCTGATCAATCGCATGCCATCTCGCATTCTTAAAGGAAAGACACCTTTTGAGATATTATATGGAAAGAAACCAGATCTGAGTCATCTCAGGATTTTTGGGTGCTTATGTTATGTAACCACAGTGGGACGTAAGGATAAGATGCCCCCCCGTGCTCATCAATGTGTTTTTATGGGTTATCCAGCCTTAAAGAAGGGATATCGTGTTTATGTGCCATCCACAGGAGAATTTCTTGTTAGCAGGGACGTTGTCTTTCATGAGGATAATTTTCCTTTCAATAGCTCATCTGCTTCTTCTGAAGATACTACCACAACTTCTAAGGGATTCTTAGAAGAGGACTTGCCTTCCGGAGAAACACTTATTATTGCTTCTCCTCCAAGATCAATTGGATTATCTTCTACAACACCCATTGAGATTCCTATGGGTCATACTATTGAAGAACCTCTTGAAGAACCAACACAATTGACAAGGGATACTATAGCAGAACCAGTTCAGTCACTAGACATCTCAGAAGCCAATCCTAATGAGGAATCGCCTCCAATACAACATGAGCTGTCAATGCAACATGAGCCATCACGACGTCCTAGTCGCATCACTCGTCCACCAACTTGGACCAAAGACTACATCTGTGGTTCTTCGAGGTCATCAGGTACTCGTTACCCTATCTCGTCCTATGTTTCATTCAATAGGCTATCTCCAGAACATTTATGCTGTATAAGCCGTATTTCTGAAGAAAGAGAACCCTCTAGCTATAATGAAGCACAAGATGATCCTCGATGGCAAAAAGCCATGGCAGCTGAATTACATGCATTGATTGAAAATCACACCTGGGATGTTGTATCTTTACATGCTGAAAGAAAACCCATTGGGTGTAAGTGGGTGTACAAGATTAAATACAAAGCAGATGGTTCAGTGGAACGATACAAGGCCCGATTGGTGGCCAAAGGTTTTACACAGCGAGAAGGTTTTGACTACCATGAAACCTTTTCTCCGGTGGCGAAGGATGTCACAGTTCGTTCTTTTCTCTCGATTCTTTGCTTTCGTGATTGGCCGTTACATCAGATGGATGTTCATAATGCTTTTCTACATGGTGACCTGGATGAAGAAATCTACATGGATCTTCCACCAGGATTACGGAGACAGGGGGAGTCAAAGGTGTGTCGTCTCCGCAAATCTCTCTATGGATTAAAGCAGGCTTCTCGACAATGGTATGCCAAGTTTACTAATGCACTCATGGTTGCTGGATTCAAACAATCCAAATATGACTATGCATTATTCACTTGGACAAAAGGTATGTCATCTATTTACTTGATGATTTATGTTGATGACATACTTATTATGGGAAATGATGATTCCGCTGTAAAGAGACTTAAAGAGTATCTACATTCCACTTTCCATATTAAAGATTTAGGACCACCTAAGTTTTTCTTAGGAATTGAGATAGCTCGTTCAGATCAGGGAATCTCCCTTAGTCAGCGGAAATTCGTGATGGAAATTATATCAGAAGCAGGGTTGTCAGGCTGTAGACCAGCCATTATTCCTATTGAACAGAATGCCAAACTGACTTCTGTTGACTATGATGCTGGTATATCATCTTCCTCTGATGATCCATTACTAGAGGATCCGCTAGGATATCAGAGACTTGTGGGAAAGCTTATATATCTTACCATGACTAGACCCCGGACATCTCGCTATGCAAACATGACTCTTAGTCAGTTTATGCACTAGCCAAAGCAATCTCATATGCATGCAGCTTTGAAGATTGTGAAATATTTGAAGACATGTCCAGGATTAGGGATTCTCCTTTCTCGAAAATGCAATATGGAAATGATAGCCTATTGCGATGCGGACTATGCTACATGCCCTATGAGCAGGAGATCTATCACTGGTTTTTGTATCAAGTTTGGGGAGTCATTGCTTTCATGGAAGACAAAGAAGCAATCTACTGTGTCCTTATCTTCAGCTGAAGCCGAGTAGCGATCCATGGCCAAGACAGTTTGTGAAATAGTTTGGTTGAGGGGTATACTTTCAGATCTCGGGACAAAAGTTAAAGGACCGACTACACTCTTTTGTGACAATGATTCAGCACTCAAGCTTGCAGCAAATCCTATATTACATGAAAGGACAAAGCACATAGAGGTTGATTGCCACTTTACTCGAGAAGAAATTCAAGAAGGAATTGTCGAAACAAGAGGAATCAGAACCTTGGAGCAACCGGCGGACATATTCACTAAACCATTATGTTAGAGACAACATACATATCTTCTGAGCAAGCTTGGCGTCTTGGACATATACAACCACCAGCTTGAGGGGGAGTGTTGGAAGATATGATTCATTAAATCATATCGAATTGTAATTGATTGTAAATCTTGTCTATTTTAGGATTAGAAGAATAGGAGAATATATAGTTTCCTTTTATTGATTCATCCTTGTAATTAAATACACGAACTGTGTTACATTGAATGTAAGACAATACAGAAATTCTTCACTTCAATTCCTATAATTTCCCTCTGTTTCTCGCTTTGTTACAGAAGTGTTCGTAAAATTCTAAACGTAAGTGAACGTGTCGAACAATTAATATAATGATGAGAAAAAGTATCGTCCCACGAGATCGATGATTAATAAACTAATTAAATACTAAAATAGATTAACTTTAAAATTTATCTAACAGATCAAAATATAATTGAGAATAAATTAAAAAAAAAAAATTGGAGACTAAATGCAGCAAATCAATCAGATAAATATGTTAGAGCATCCGATTTCACCATAACCACTAGATATGAATTTCAGATTATTGTGAATACAAGAACGATATCAAACATGTGATAGCGGAATTTCCTAACCTATTTATTATCATATCTCTAGGTATAGTAAACCTACTCAGTTTATTAATCCACTATATCTCTATGTGAATTAAAATAAACATGAGTGTATTAAAAACTATGAATATTCCCGGCTTATAATGAGTCTTTTGGATCACCTTATCACCGAAAGCTACACAAATAACGCAGTATATTTCTATCCACGTTTAATTTATGGTTATATATTATAATGAGCAATTGCATATTATTACTTCTCAGTCTCAAACATGCACATCAGCTCATTCAAGTGGTGGCCAGTCACTCAAAAGCATTAAGCACAATAATATATATAACTCACATGAATGAAATCAATTGTAAAACATAAAAATCATGAAATTCACATCATCATGGTTAGGCTACATCGTAGCCCTAACAAAAGAAAATTAGAACATAGTAGAAGAATAAATAAAAATATAAATCAAACTCAGCATCTTGAATTAAAGAACAAGAATTCTGTCACCAATTTTGTCTTCTCTTCAAAATACTTGAAAAATTCTCAGAACAATGAAAAATAATCTAGCAAAAACCTAGCTGCCCTCTCTCCCTCTTTGTTCTCCTCTTCATAAGATATATCCAAGATCTTTATCTCCAAACAATTGCGCACAAAATCAGGGAGTAAATCAGAGGAGTTTTGATTTGATATCCATTTCCCACTGCTGCTTGATTTAAATTCCTGAGTTTTGCCATCTTTTTCCTTATCTTCTCCATATATCATTATTCTGCATAAATAAGGAAAATTCAAATAATAAAAAAGAAATCCAAATATTTTCTCATAGATATTGCATTAATTGTTGCCTAAAATAGGTAAAATAACTCTATTTTTATAGAGTTATCAGGAAGCCAATATTCAAATTAGGAAAGAATCTTGTCTAATTTGAGTTTCAAATATTTCATTTCCTTATTTGAAATATCGTTCATGTAAATAATTGAAATTCCTGATATATTATCCTATCCACAGTATTGAATAGCCTTTTAAATTATGAATTATTTCCTAATTTCTTAATATGCTATAACCATCAATCCAATCTCATGCCTAAGATATGATTCACGATTGCACAAAAAATCATTAATTCGATCTCATGCTTGAGATACGATTTGCGATTATAAGAAAAATTGGCCAAATCTGATCTCATGCCTCGGATATGATTTGTCAAATTATTGTTTCCAAATTTTAATGGATATGGATAATATTTCTTGCATGATTTGGTGCCGTATTTTGATGTGGATATGATTTCTTTCTATATTTGTTTGGTTTGAATTGATTTTACTTCTCTAAAGAAAACTCAAAAAAAAAATAATATTGAAATTTGATTTGATTCTCGTTAATAATGTTGCTAATTTTGGATTAGATTGCATCTTAAATTAGGTATTTTAAATAAAAAAAATTGATTTAGGATGAATTAGGTTCCCTTTCTTAGAATATATTGCATGTTTAAATATTCGAATTTTACCTTTCTAAAAGAAAAAGCAAAACATATTATGTGCCCGTCACGTAGAATTAGTTCACCTATTGTTAAGAAATTGCATGTTTATGAATCATTTAAATTAAAGCATGTGACATGCTAGTTGCATGAATTTTTGCCCATCATTATATTAAGTTTTCTAAAAAATGTTGCGTGACATATAGTTCGCATGTTAGGTTGCATGTTGCATGTCATTTTAGTTAGGTATTTTTGTACGTCATTGCATTGCGTTGCATTGACACATAGATTAAGTTTTATTTAAATAAGTGAAAATTCTAAGAAAATTGAGTAATTATGTGTTAATTAGAAATTATATTTAGCTTGTTGATATGATTTTCTAACTAACATTGCAAATGATTTTGTTGTTTTGACGTAAGATTTAGTCACGGTGCTTGCAATTTACTTATTGCTTTACTTTATTGAGTGTTAAATAATGGTTGTGCACCTACTTGATCACTTCAAATGTTAAGGAGTAAATTAAAATAAATCAAGATTGCCTACAAAAACATTTTTTCTGAAATAAAAGAGGAAATGTACCGAAAGGACATTAAAGTAATCTAGCATAATTAAGTCCCCAAACTCATTTAATTTCTGGTTCGTAAGAGTAAAGTGTTTCTCCCGGTACTTTACCGGGTTTCCAATTGACCCACCAAAAATAGATTAGTTGGGACTCTTAATTAAGAACTTTGAACCTTAAGTTGCGAATTGATAAGGATTTGGGAAGATCCGAGTTAAGTCTACGCTTAATAATCCATTAACCGAGTGGTCCAACTTGCTTCGGGGCAAGGTCGCGACAAAAATAGTGACCTCCTTTTGGTTATTATCGATAACAATTGAATCTAGTTTTTTTTTTTTTTTTGGTCGGTAACAATTGAATCTAGTTGATAAAAGCAAAGTCTGGTCAACAATGATAGAACAATTAACAAGTTAAGGAAAATCACAACTCACCAAGAAAGTCAACAACAATATCCTGAAAGTTATTGACGGAAGCCATCGTAAAAAATTCAGGAAGTTAATTGACAAAGACATCGGCATAATTTACGCAAAAACACAATTGTTGGGGGTTATAATTATTGCCGCTATTTTAGAATCTTTTTATGCAATTTCTTGTGAATTATTATTGTTGAATAACTTCTTTATAGATAAATATTGTGCGGAATAACTTCTTGTAACTGCAAATAAAATTAGGAATTTTGTTTATTTGAATTAAATAACTATTGCTCGTAACCATAACTAGTGGGCTAAAATAACCCACATTGTACTTTTATCTTTTCTTTCCTGTATCTTATAATACAAGCAACGATTGATCAACAAAGGACCCTTCACAATGTGCCGATTCCCTCGTGAATCCATCCATATATTTATACATATTTCATCCTTCTCGGCGAAACAAGATTCAAATTATTTTTGATTTAGGATTTTGTCATTTTTTAAATTTGAACAAGATGTCATTTTTGTTTGCGATGCATTTTTTATGGAATTCACGGGAGAAAAGGTTGAGGTTGATACAGTCTTTTACATTTGCTTATGTATATAAAGAGACGATTAGTAATAATACTCTGTTTTTAGAGATCGAATCTTATTCTCATGTGGATTTCTAATCTAATAAGGAAACCGACTGTCTAATATCCTTATCTTTTTTTTTTTTTAATGAAAAAGAATATCCTTATCTAATAGCCTCATAGATTAGGATTCTTAACTAACAATTCCCTGCAAAAGATATCTTTCATGGATTTTATCCCTAGAAGGGAAATCGGTAAATTATTGAAGTAATATTGTTTTGACGACGAAATATTCGATCACTCTTTTGTTCCTTTTTTTTTTTTTTAGGTATCGCTCTAACGATTTTTTCGTTCTCTCACGTGCAGGAGGATCTCACAGGGAGGCCCTCTTCTATATATACAGGCGACCCTTCGTCCTCCCTTGCACCGAAATCGAAACCCTAATTTTATTATGGGGATGAGGTTTTCTGGGTTAGCGCTATGATTCCAAGGATCACCATGCAATTTGCTTGGGCGGAATTGATGGGGAATTGATGGTTCGCTCTGAGAGGCTTTACGTCAAGATCGATCTTTTTCTGTCATCATCATCATTATCGACGAGGGGACTGTCTGCAAACTTGACAGGGTATGTCTTGCATTCACTTTTGGCCATTTATTAGATGATACACGCAAGATCTAACGTAAGCAAACGAAGGAACACGGATCTAGAAAAACGCAAATTTAAAGGGCGGGTTCCAGCCATTGTAGAGGTGACCGATGGACTTGCATAATTGGGATTTAGGGGGTATGAGAATAGGATTTTTTAGGGTTAGATCCATTGGAAGTCTACAAGGTCATTTCAATGGGTGATTCAATTTTGACCTAGAAATTTTTAATTAAGCTGAATCTCTTATTATTTTTTTTAGAAATGTCAAGTTCTTGTTGACGCTAGGTGGCACGGGGAGGGGCCTATGAACTAGCCAATGGGCTAAGCCAAACTTCCGTATAAAGCAAAACTCATTGAAATCAATACACGAGTGGGAGGAGAACTTGGAATCATAACAGAAAGCCCTATGGCTAGGGAACTTCGGAAAAGACAATAGGGAAAAAGGTTACTAGCTACCTTGTCATTCTTCTCCTTCAATGTAAATGGATAAGTACACTAGGGCAGGAATGCCCTTTTATCATGTGTGTGGATTACTTGGTCGATTACCTGATTGCACTAGTTTCATAGCCATAGCTATCTCATTAGCGTCTTGCCATTCCTTAAAGTAGAGTGAAGGGACGACCTATTCTTGATAGCACAAGCAAATTGATTTGGTTTACGATTCAACCTATTTCTAACACTAGGCAAAGTTTGACATTAAATAGAGTAGATATGAGGTTACTTATCTAAAATATGGATATCAATTTCTTCTAGAACTAAGGCTTTAAACCATCAAGGAATTAGGAGTAAAACCTTTTCGGTTAGCTTGGAAATGAATGAGGAATTCTTCTACTACTTATCTCACATTGTTTGAAAACTCTACGAAACTTTCTTAGTTTGAAAATTATTATGCTTTTTGGCTATCGAGAAACTTGAATTATGAATAAAGGAGCTTCTTTATTCGTTAGAGAGGACGGGAGATTTATAACTAGCTTAGGGGAGAGAGAGAGAGACGCTATGCACCTTGGGTACCGAAGATAGCATAGTAAACTAAAGAGAAGAAAGCTATCCACTTTTTTAGCTATTCTACCCTTTGAAAGCTGTCCCATCGGCCTAAGATCGTAATACAACATGCCTGGCATTCATAGATTAAGGAATGGGCTAAGGGCTAGTCCTGTGCTATTTATCAACTTGGCATAGAAAAAGGTCAATCGTTTTCTAGAGACAATCAAATTCATTTTGCGGCTATCTCTCTATATAGAAAATGGAGCTTTCATTTTTCCTCATCATCTTTCATAGTGGAAAGATGCTCATATATATAAGGGTGCGTTTGGTTCAGTATTTTGAAAGCCCATTGGGAAAATGCAAAGCAGTTTAGCCTAAAGGACTTTAGGCAAATACAAAGGTCATTTGGTAAATTATGCTTTGAGAAGCAACTTTGAGAGAAATGCCATTTGGTAAAAAACACATTTGAAAAGCTCTTTGAGTGATTAGTATTAGTTTTTTAATTTTAATTTTATTTTAAATTGAAAAAATAATATATGGAACTTTTTAAATATAAAATTTGACAATAATACTAATAAAATAAAATAAATATATATTTTAAAAAAAAAAGACCAAACCCTTCATTGGAATTTTTTTAATTTTTATTTGCTTAAAATTGAAAAAAAATGATATATGCAACTTTTTAAATATAAATTTTCACAATAATGCTAAAAAAATCAAATACATACATATATATATATATATATATATATATATATATAATTTAAAGAAAAGGACCAAATCGTTTGTCAAAATTTTTTAATTTTATTTGTTTAAAATTTAAAAAATAATGTATGCAAATTTTTAAATATAAATTTGAAAATAATGCTAACAAATCAAATATATATATATATTTTAAAAAAGACCAAACCCTTTGTCGGGAGTTTTTATTTTTTATTTTGTTTAAAATTGAAAAAAAAATGTATGTAACTTTTTAAATATAAATTTCGACAATAATGCTAAAAAATCAAATATATATGCTAAAAAAATCAAATAATATAAATAATTTTTTAAAAAGATCGAAATATATTTAATTTTTTTTAGCATTTATATATTTTTGATTTTTTAGCATTATTTTGGCATTTAAAAATAATAATAATGAAGGCAAAAATCAGAAATTTGAAGAATGAGTGAGGATAGTTTTAGAAGAAAAAAAAATAAGTTTTAGCATTTGGCCAAATGCTGAAAGTTCAAAACTAGTCCTTACTAGCATTGGGCTTTCAACCTTCCCAATGCTGGCTTTCACTTGAAAGCTACTTCAAAATGGTTGCCAAACAGATCCAAAGATTTCCCCAAAAGGCTTTGGAGGCTGAAAGACCAAAGTCCATTAGGAATGCTGAACCAAACACATCCTAAGTGATCCTTGGCTTGGAGCTTAGTCTCGATCTAGATCTTAGTAGTACTCGGGTGCTATAATTTAGTAGCATACTTGTCTAGGTTACTTTATATCTATGACTTCGTTCTAGGCTTGACCCACCCACCGCCTTCCAACCAATCTCCCCTCTCTTTGGGATTGACTAGCTCCTGTCACTATGGCCGGATCGCCTTAGGCTAAGGCGGCTAAGTGAAGTCATCTTCCCACCCTAGTCTTTCGATAACCTAGTGCTAAAATAGATGCTTAGCCTTGATGTTAGAATAGGGTTTGGGCTTGATCTTAGGATTATGCCATGCATGTGTCTCTTTCCTTGCTAGTGAGAAAATGCTAAATCATGATCACATACAAGAACAAGTCCTTCTAGTTTTAAGGTTGGCTACATCTAAGGGTAGCAATTGAGTTCCTTCCATGCCATGATTTTATTCGCTTTCAAAGCCTAAGTGCTTTTTGCTTGGAGGAAAGAGTTTTAAGTCAATCGGATTCTATCATATCAATATTGTTCTTATTCTAGTTATACGTAAAAGTCTCTTATCTATACTCTACTACTCTTTATTTCAAAGAAACAATTCAAATCGGTTTAAGAGTTTAGGAAAGGGGATGTACAATGAAAAAAAAGAAAAAAAAGAAAATGCGAAAAAGGGCTTGCTTACTCATTCACTCATCTAACCATCTTCAAAAGAGAAATCCCTTAATTAAAAAGAGACTCAATCCCCTTTTTTTTTTAGATTTTATTTTTATTAATTATATTTAATATAATTAAAATTTATAAATGAAATTATATAAAATATAAAAAAGTGTAAGAAGTTTCTTTCCATATAACGGCAAAGAATTTTTTTCTTTTGTCGGAAAGAGTCATCCTTCTGGCTTTTTCCTATACCTATGAGAGAACATTGTATTCAACTGCCTAGATTCCTACTATAAAAAGATAGAATAGAACTGGACCTCCTACGGAAGGGCATGAGATGTGAAAAAATAGCCAAAAGAACTTAACAACTCTACGAAAGGGAAAAAATGTAAATTGTTGTCGTATACCTTGCCTTTTATCTGGAGCACTAGCTTGCAAAAAGAATTTCCTTCCGTCGATCTTTAATAGGAGTTAGTTTTCATTTTAGGATTCATTCGTATCCCAGTAGTTAAATTCCCACCTTTATCAAAGCCTTTAAATTTCTATTAGGGATTTGCATTTTAGGAAAGCTTCGCTTTTTCTTTTTCAAATTCAAAAGAAAGAATGCATCTCCGCCACGCCCCTCCTGCATAGGCTTTTTCTCCTAGTTCCGATTGCTTTCTACTACTATCTAACTACCATATACTGGCTTCCTCTATTTCCAATACCCTCTTGTACTAGCTTGGATAAGTCTAAAGGAGGAATAGCTGCGGGGGAAATGAAGAAATAAATTTCTTTCATTTGTGTTCTATTATACGATATACAATCTAACGTAGATGAATACATTGATTTGACAAGTTATTGTGGAATAACTCAAGTTAGGTTTTGACAGATACCGGCATGGTTTAATAATATCAAATGCAAATAATTCTATAAAATAAATAATGAGATGAATAAAGAGACAGCAGATATTGCATATATATAGTGATTCAACTTAATCAAGACTACGTACACTTAGTCATAAAAAGGCCGTAATCTACTAGTAATCTTAATAGGTGTTACATCTATCTACGACTACTTGAAACCGATGGATTATACTATCAATACACAAGCAACTCTAACAGTATTTAAATATGCTCTCTTTTCAGATTACAAATAGAAACGATCTTCCGAGTGAATACAATCAGAAAAGCATAGCCTGTATCAACAAGAACAGAGCAAAGATGAGCACTACTATTGGACTAGTTTTGTTTAAGTTCCCTCAACTATATTACTTCCATTGGACTGAATTTATAGCTATTAAACCTTAGATTGCCGCTTGAAACTCAAATCCAAGTAGTAATATGTCATTAATAAAAGCAGAACATCTCTTTGTTTGTTTTACAAAACACAATTTCTACTTTTAATTAGAGTCTTGCCATCTCTATAGCCTGTCTACATATGGTAAAACTACTATGATATCTCTGGTCCACTTTTTGCGAATAGCAGAGCTTGTAACTAGCCATTAGACACCACCTTGAATTCAAATCAAATTGGAAAGAGGTTTGGTCCTCTCATCCAAGTGGTAAAAGCACATTACATGCCATTCACCTCGTCTGATAGAAGGAGTTGCTTCTGCCCATGGTCCCTTAGTCTATCTATATTTCATACTATAACTATTCTTCCCCTTCTACTCTCTACTCTTCATCTTCTTTCTAACACTGTCCACATATGAATGTGTATGTAGAAATATCTTCTGCACACTCAATTACACATGTTAATATACTTGGAATGTTTGGTTACTTTCAAAATACTAGGCATTTTTTTCTAACAGTTTTGACAAGACATTAACACGATTAGATCACGACATAAAATCAATAAGCATTGGGTTGAGACTGATCTTGTTCAGCTCAATTTTGTATCAACTTGAGAGACACCATAAGTAATCATGTCATGTTGTGTTCATGTTAAATCTACTAGATACGAAATTAACCCACATAACCATTTCAAATGAGTGAATTAGTGTTAACACGATTTGTATATGATCTGTTTAGATATGATCAGTTGAAAAATTTTACTTTCCATGTTATGCACTATTAAGATTTTAAATTGATGGGTTAATCAGTCCCCAAACTTTTGCTCGAAAATTTAAACCGTCTATTTACTTTCTTTTGTTTAAAAGACGTCAGCATACCGCTGTTACACCCCCCTCAAGTCCGTATGCTTTGGTGTTTTTTTTTTTTATTAGTCGGTTTTGTTGACGTGGACCGTCAAGTTATTGACATGGGTGGTTCAACAACGCAGTTGTCCCAACGAGAGAGAGAGAGAGAGAGAGAGAGAGAGAGAGAGAGAGAGAGAGATTTGTTCTTGCAATCACAATCTCTCTCTGAACCCTCCTAATTACGTCATTTCTCTTCATTTCTACCCAACACTTTGCCGCGTAAGATGACCTTACCATGGATGTGCAGTGTATTATCAATCGTTACGTTGTGGAACCAAACTCTCCAATAGTTTTAGAAGTTATGCTATCCTTTTTCTCCCATCTTGTACATAAATCTTAGTACTTCTAGCAACACGTTGATGACTCAATCTAAATAAATTAGAAGGTCAAAAAATTAATCAACTGATAGCCAAAACATTAAGGATTGATTTGGTACTTATTGCCATATTAGACTTCCATTATTCAATACAATTAGTATTCAACACTTTTGGTGCTAAAACTTGCACTAATTGTTTTCAGATTTCTCAAATGGATTGAAGTCTCGAACTTGACACTGGACTGTCAAGTTTCCTTTTGCTTCTAACATGTCTACCCTCCGCCAGACAGAACGCTTCTAACATGTCTACCCTCCGCCAGACAGAACAACTGCTACTCCAGGTATGTGATTAATGACCTAGTTATCGGCTTGCCTATAATGTTGAAGCTTTGAATCTCTAGCTTATGTTGTTTTATTGGAAAAGATTATAATTGGTATCAAGGCGGCCGTTTAAAGGACGCCACATTCGGCAAAACATTAGATACAAAACTAGATGATAATAGCTGTGATGGGGCATCGGTAATGGTGCATGATAGCTATCCGCATTAGCCAGTGCAACTGTACGGATAGCGATAAGTGGTCAAAGCATAAAACAGTACGGAAGATTGTGATGTTGGGATGCGTTTGATTAAATTTTTCAAAGATCTTTCATCATCTGAGATCTTTTGGAGAAATAGAGTGTTTGACAAGTATTTTAAAATAACTTTTGATCAAATATTGGCCTTAGTTATGCTGACATTTGCGGAATATTGAAATTACAATTAAAATAATTTTTCCTTCTAATACTACTCCACTAGTTTTTTAGTTTTCCAATTTTACCCTTCATTGTAACCGTTCATCTTCTTTGCGCGAGGGCGGCTGATGAATTAGGAAATATTGATATTCTCTGGGAGCTTTTATGTTGTATACGACACTTCGACATGTAGCTGACACGTTCTGACATATTCGACGTGCTCTGAAACTTGTCAATTGGTGTTGGAAAATCTGACATAACATCAACCGTCCCGACATGCTCCAATACGATAGTCTAGAATTCCGACACGCACGAGGTTAATTTTAAAAATTTTCAATAAATGATGGGTCAAAATTTAAATATGTAAAATAACAAAAAAAATAAGAAAGTATGAAATGAGAAAAGCCTAATCTTCTCTTCTTTGACTCTTACTTCCCATGACTCCCGATTTTTAGTGTAAATTCATTATAGTCTCTTTTATAATTATTTATTTATTTGTGAATTTGAATCAAATTAATTTAATTGAAATAATCATAGAAATGATAATTTATCATGTATATAGAAAAATATATAATTAATAAATAACGTGTCCCAAAATATTGAAATTCTCTATTTTTTAGAAATGATGGCATGGTGTGTTGTGTCACGTGTCGGTTTCGGTGTCGGTGCTAGGGGTGTGCATGGTCTGGGTGGGCGGTTCCCGACCTAGAACCGGGAACCGCTAGCTAGTTGCATGGATCCACCCGGGAATCGGACCACCGGTCCGGTTCGGTTCCTGGGTAGATCCATAGAACTGGTCCAACCTCCGCACCTTCCCCTTTTCGCCCTCCCCACATTTGCTTATTTTGGCTCTCCCGACCAAAATAGATTTATTCTCAAGTACTAGCGTCGTGACGGTGTCCGCAGCGGTAGCGGTCGCGACCCTCGCTCTGCTTCCATCCTGGCCACCACCACCATCTTCGCCACCGCCTTCGCCGTCTCCCACTCCTCCCTCGAGACTGACAATGAGGAGGACAATGGGGACGATGAGCCGTTCTTAGACCTAGAGTTCGCCCGTCCCCAAAGATGAGGATGATGGGGAGAAGCTTGAGGAGGGGGAGGAGGAAGAGGGGAGGTAGAAGCGGGACAAGCCCAACAATGAAGAGGACGATAGTGATAGTGAATGCGGAGGTGGCGACGACGTGGAGAGAGAGTTCAAGTTCGAGAGAGGAAAAGAGAATCAACTCACTGTTTCACCGAGTTTAGACTAGGACTCGAAGGGAGACGAGTAGATCCGGAGGTGAATCGGAGATGAAGAGGGAGCTCGGGGAGATTTTGAACTGAGAGAGACGAGATGGAGTAGGAAAGTAGTGAATTGAGATAAGATGGTGATTAGAAACCTAAATTTTAGATTTGCTAATTTTGAATTTTTTAATATTAAAAATTAATATATTATTATAATATAATCGGTCCGGTTCGGGTGGGCGGGTGGGCGGATTCGCCCATGGAATCGGGAATCGGACCGGTACCCACCGGTTCCCATAAATGGAACCGGGAACTGGACCGGTTCCCTTAAGAACCACAATTTTCGAGCGGTTCCGGTCCGGTTCCAGGTAGTCCGGGTGGGTCCCGGTTCTTTTGCACACCCCTAGTCGGTGCTACTTAGTTCGGAGACCAAATCGGCTAGCAAAGGTACAGTGATTGGCTAGCGAGGGTTATGCGACCTAGGTGACCTCTACTAGAGGTTGTGATCCTCACTGGAGGTCACCCAACTTGGGCAACTTTAGCTGAATGTCGTTGGAGCCAAATCTAGCTCATTGGCAGCCGTAGCCCTTCACCAGAGTCGACGAAGGGTTTGAGTTCTTTTATATATATAAAATACAGCTAAAGCCCATTGCTAAAGTTTTTTTGCCAAACACTACTTGAACCCAAAGCCCCATTGTAAAGAGTTTTTACTAAATGCAGTTTGCATTTCCCCAAAGAGCTTTGGCTTTTAGTATTTTTATAACACCCACAAGCCATTTGCTAAGTTAAAACAAACCACTACCAAAGCCCATTTGTAAAGTTGAACCAAACTTACTCTTAGTGGTCACAAGAGGCGGAAAAAGACAATCCTCTAAGGAGGTGTTGATTGTGAATTGATGAAGGTGATGATGAGAGTCATGAAACACTGATGAGGAACGGTTATGAATGGTGAAACATGATCATGGTTACAACAATAGTATAGGGCTCATATCGCGAAAAATCCTAAATTAATACAGTCGTGCTATTTCTATCACAAATTAATTTGTTTCTCACAAACTCTCAAACTTGTATACCTATGCTATATTTACTTCAAATTAATTTTTATAACATAAAAAATTTCAAACTAGTACATCTGTACCACATTTACTGCAAATTGGTTTACATGTTTTACAATTACCCCAAATTGTGGTAAATATGAGCCTTTTTGGTAAATATGACATGGGTGCATCAATTAGGGATGAATGTGGCATGCATATACTAGTTACAGAATTTTTTTGACATGAAGATTAGTTTGGAGGTAAATATGATACAAATCTACTAGCTCAGGAGTTTTTGTGAGACAAAAATTGTTTGAAATAAATGTGACATCGGTGTATCAGTTGGATTTTTTTTATGGTATTAGCCCTAAAATATATGGTGGCGGGATCAAAATATTTAGTCGCTGTCAGAGAGCAACGGCGACGATGATAGTGGAAGGAGATAAGTATGATGGTCAAGATTAGCGGTGGACATGCCCTCGGGCGACGGGTAGCCAAGTTTGATGGTGTAGCATGCATATGGTGTCAATGACCGAAGATGGCGGGAGTTCGTCCGTTAGTTGTAATCGAGGAGGCAAAGTTGTGTCGTGAGCTAACAACACGTTTGGTTGCAGTAACTACTATTTCATTACATGTTTATTATTGGTTGCCTGCCTATTACGGTGTTGCTAGAAGTAATAATTATTATAAGTTGTGATAGCTATACTTGACCCCTATTCTAAAAATACCCTCGTTTCTTTCTCCCATTCACTCTAGAATTAGTAGAATATGTGCATTATAATATAAATTTTTACCAATCATTACCAAATCTATTTATATCATATATAAAGGAGGATACTAGAAGTGCCAAAATTTTTATATGATCTCATTTTAGGGCAAAAAGTTTTTCGGATCATTAAGAGCCACTTTTATAAAAAAAATGATCATTTAGGGCATGCATGATAACCATTCTCTTTCTGTTCCAGAACTAATTTTCTATTCCAAACTTATTTTTGAAATAGAATTCTATTTGGTAAAATTATTTCATTTTCTATTTCTGAAATAGATTTCTATTTTAGAAATAGAATTGGAACATAAATCAGTAAAATTTTTTTACTTTTATATTTCTGAAAAAAAAAATGAGAATTAAAAATTTTGCTCAATATTTATCCTCTCTATTAGTCGGTTGCTCATTTGTCGTCACCGACTGCCGTTCATTGTCCGTTGTCACCACTCTTAGCCACCAGCCATCACTACTGGCTATCACCACCAGCCATCGTTGGTCGCTGATCGCCCATCGTCACCGTCGCTGCCGGTAGTCGTCGCTTCTGTTCACCATCTGTTGTCACAACTCTTAACGCCAACCACTCCGGCTGGTCGCCGGCCCCACCGTCGCTGGTCGCCGCCTTCGTCTGGCAGCCGCCGGTGGCCGTTCGTTGGTCATCGTCTGGCGGCTGTCGCCCAGTGGCCGTTTGTTGGCTGTCGTCGATGGCCATCTCTTGGTGGCCATTGTCCGCCATCTGCTGGGCTGCCGTCGCCGGTCGCCATCCATCGGTCGTCGGAAAGGAAGAAATTTTGTGTCGTTATCAAACAAATTTCTATTTCGGAAATAGAAATTTTGTTATCAAACACTATTTTTTTAGAAACTTATCTAGAAATAGAAATAGAAAAATATATTTCTCTTCCAGAAATCAATTTATGGCCAGAATGGTTATCATTTGTGCCCTTAAGTGCCAACTCTAAGCTGGAATTTGGAAATTCGACGTGGCCATATTTTATTAATTTCTTAGTCCTACATGGCTCATTGGCATGCCCGGTTAGCATATAACCCTAAATGGCATCATGTAGTAAGTTAAAAAGTAATCAATTCGGTGCTAGTCTCAACAAAAAATTGATCACTTCAGTGTAAAAAAGCCACATTAGATAAAATCTCTAACTATAAAAGCAACGTAATTTCTTTTGCCGAAATTTCTCGTTGAAGGCACTTAAGTCGTCGTTTTTTTTTTTTTTTTACACTTAAGTGAATCAATTAATACTTTTGGCATTAAAGTGAGTATCGCACACAACTTTTGGCACTTCTAACATTCTTCTCTCCATATATAATAATAGCATCAATTGTAGCCATTTTGACGTAACTACATATTATATGATCAATAAATAAATGACTAATAAAAAGTAAATAATTTCTGTAAATAATAATTATGTTATGTTTAAAATTTATTTGTAGAATAATACCAGTTGCTTACTATTAGGTGTGGTTATCTAAGTTTTCATCATCATTTGTTAAATCATTCATACACTATTTATCAATTAATGCTCAAATCTTTATAGTTATTATTTCATTCACACTATTAATTGTGCAACTACATATATACTTTTCTATACAATATATCATATGATTGAATTTGAATCATAGCTATAAATTAAAGCTACTTTTAGCAATCAGGATAAAATTTAGGATATGATAAAATTTAGTAGTTAGCTACAAATTCATGATATTTATCACATCTTGCATTTAATGCTTGCTTAAGACATGATCAAAAGGTGGATAGGGTTTTTAATATTTATAATAAGAAAGTTATTTTTCTCGAATAACAAACTCCTTAAGTTAACAATATTAAAATTATATTTCAATATAAATAATATTTGAATTCTAGTATAAGAAATTCAAAATAACAAAAAATAACAATTCAGTTTTTAATTTAATCTTATTTTTATTTATATATTCGTATTTAATTCTATCTTACATTAAAAATTCAATATATAAATATATATTTATATTTATAGTTATAGTTATTACATATTTTAGGTATTTTAGTATTTTAAGTATATTAATACAATTTACTATTTAATAAAAAATTATTAGAGAATGATGGAAGGGGAAAAAAAGAGAGGACAAAATAAAAAACGAAGCAAATAAAAATAAAATAGGCAAAAGTGTGGTGAGAGATTTTTACCATCTTCATTTATGAATTTTTAGATTCATTTACACTGATATGCCGTTTATACCAAACAATGTATATGATCGATATAAATATATCCAACTTTATTATTGTGATTCACCAAACAATGGATATGATATAACACGATCCATGGATTTTATTCAATCTTATTCTAGTTAGAATTCCAAATAGCCAGACGTAGTATAACTTCTATAGTGTAGATAAAAAATCGTGCATTAAATTGTATTGTCTTGATACTTATGGGGTGTTACACCCATGATTAGATATAAAAATGATAATTACTTTAATAAAATATATATTTTAACATATACATGTACTTAACTTTTGACTATAATCCTGAATAAATCATTGAAATACAAATGATATGATAAATTTTAATGTAGGAAATGTATATGGGATATCAAACCCATGCATCATGATTAACTAGCAAAGTTTGATGACTATTATTTCCCATCTAATTCTGATTTCAGGGTATTTCGAGAATTTTCATGTTACTCCCATTCATTATATTATTCATGAAATCAAAGAGTGCAATAGTTACTTTGCTCTGAAATTTTGTCGGATGAACCAACCAATCTTAGATTGGAAACGTGTGATTGTAGCCTGTCTATATTATTATCCAGCTTTGACATTTATTAAATTATTTAAAAAAAAAGTTGACCCGACCAATCAGAGGCCGGTTGGAAATTTGCCTCTTAGATTGGAAACATGGCTATAATTATTTCCACATGTGGTTCCTGCTTGTTTGCTTTTTTATCCAGCTTAGACATATTAAATTCTTAAAAAGTTGACATACGAATCTTCTCCACCCATCTTCAGAAGAAACGAAAACTCGACCAATCCTTAGAGAGTGGAGAGTCTTCAGTATACCATGGACAGGCACTAGAGAGAAAAATTCACCACAATGTCAAGAAGTTGGTTACAACTCTTTCCTGTGTAACCAAATTTGCTGACATTATTGGTGACACTTTGGATGAGCAAACTGTCCACAACTCATGCATTTCATCAATTGGTGTGTCCACCAGCATAGAAGGCTATGAAGAAATGCAAAGTACTGAATCTTACTCTGCACCATCACCCGTGGACCTTGTTTCTCCATCAGTTGTCATCGACTCGAACTCATGGATTCAGCAAGACATGGCTTCCCAAAATCAACCTCCGGGGGATCCCAGTGATGAGGCAGATGCTTCGGACCTTTCAGATGCGGATGAGGAATCAAATGTAATGATCCGAAGGCGAGTGTTCTCTCTATTGTATTTACACGAAGAGTACCCTAAAAGACCCGGGGTGCCAATCGGCCCCGCATTCCAGGCAGAAATCCCCGTATGGGTGGGCACGTGCACGAAAAACAATTACAGTACTTCGGAAAGCATGAAATATATTGGCACCCGCATTTGGCCTATCGAAGATGGAATCAATGAAACCTTACTGGGAAGCAATGGACAAGGAAGGCATGAGCTTTGCTCTTGTAAATCACCAGGATCAGCTAATTGCATGAAAAGGCATGTGTACAAATCAACATTGAACTTCAAGCTTAATCTCGGCCCTGCTTTCTGGATTTGGAAATTCAATGAAATGGGAGGGGAAGTCTCGAGAACATGGACAATGAGAGAAGAAAATCAGTTCGAGAAGCTCATGAAAACAAATCCGCTGGTGAACCAGGCAAGCTTCTGGGACAAAGCGTCGAAGTGCATTCCGACCATGAGCAAGGACGGCATCCTGAGCTACTATTACAATGTGTTCGTCCACAAACGAATTACCATGCAGTTGAGGTCGTCGACTGAGCAAATTATCAGCGACACTGACAAGCCTTAGTCCGAGGAATGACGGGAAAAGTGAAGCTCGTGAGTTCATCGAGAGCTCATTATTTCGATTGGTTCTGGATATTTGTGCCAGTACCCTGCATTTAGTCGTTATTTATTTGTTCCTTTCATTTCATTTTTGGCTAGTTCATTTTGTTATGATTTGCGGTTTTTTTTTTTTTTTTTAATTATCATTGATGGGGACACTTGCATCATTGATAATTCACCAATTGATGGGAATTTATGGCTGTTTTATCAAATAGACTATGCTATGAGTGTGATGGGCCACGCGCACTGCCATGACATGAACATTGTTGTGTTGCTAATAGATTGGAGGATGAGGGACTATCAATTGATGATAGCATTCCTAGACGGGGGTGATTACTGGGTCCAATTCAATCTGGAAATCGGACCAAGCCAGTCTGGACCGATTGGTTCAAGATCTCCACCGATGGGCATTCCAGGACAGTGATGATAATGGACATTGTCTTCTTGTCAATCATGGCCCTCGCTCGAAGAATTTTATTCCCAGATAAGATTATCTTCATCAATTGGAATAACCTCCAAGGAGAGCTTGCCTTTCCATCCACTGACTTGTAGCTCCACATCATGAACAACGCCAATGGTGGGTGCATCATCTGAGTTGACTGCATTGAACCGATGTCCGGTTGGCTCCACGCAAAGTCCCAAGCTCTTTGCCCCATTGCTTGACAGGAACATATTCAATGCACCCATGTCAACTAAGGTATAGAATGTCGTGTCACGTACCTTAACCTCCATGAATGAGAAATGTGAGCTTGTATGAGTGATTGCTCTTCTCCGACTCTTATTACTCAACCAAACAGTAGACAGCCAATGTGTTCCACTTGTCGAACAGGATTCTGTGGTTTGTGTAATTTTAATAGTTTATTATAAAATTTGGCTCAAAACATAAAATGGAAAGTAGAAATAAAAAAGTAGAAAATTTCTTATTTCTGTTCCAAAAATAAAAAAAGTTGAAAATTTCTATTTCTTATTTCTATTCCAAACCTATCTATGAGCTAAAAATTTGTCCAAGAAATAGAATTATTAAATTGTGGCACAAACAAATTTCTGTTCCAAAATTATTTCCGTGAACCAAAAAAAAAAACAAAAATAGTGAAACAAAATGGTTATTATTCGCGTACTTAATCTAAGGACTATTTATAATGTTGCATTTGTCTAGAAGAATCTATTATATGTTTCTCAATTTATCAAGGATAACGATATGTTATTTGAATCTCATCCTACTTTCTATTGTGTCAAGGATCGATCATTGGGGAATCTCTTGCTCAAAGGCAATAGTAAGAATGGACTTTATTGTCTTAATGCATGTACCACCAATAAGATCCCTCTATAGTCAAATAAATCACTGCCAGTTCCATCATGCTTCATTGGTGAACGAGCTTTTGCTTCTATTTGGCATGAGCACTTGGGTCATTTTTTTGCTTGCATTACTTCTTTAGTTATTTCTGTTGGATAAATTCTCCTCAGAGATTTTGAAGTTGACAAAACATTTCTCTCAGTCTGGTCTAAAGACTTGCAGACTCTACTGGCAAAGTCTGAAGATCAAAGTCTGACGTCAACAAGACTCAAGTTTCAAAGTCTACTCTCATGGACAGTTTCCACACCGACAAGATAAAAACTTCTATTTTGATTCTATAAAGTTTTTATCTCAACGACTAAGGAATATCTTTATTTGGATTCAGCACTACAAGATTTTATATTCATATCCGAATTTATATAGATTCTCTAAAGATTCGCAACTTATATTTGGAAGGATCTACTTATGGAAACCTAGATCCCGATTGTATGGGCGAAACGGGATTGATGGGCTATCTACACTTACCTTAAAGAGCTCGAGATCTCTCTAATTGATTCTGTCCAACGGGTTGATTGGAAGAACTTCTTTGGAAGGTGCCAACGGTAATGAAGGCATGAAGAAGTGTATAAAGAGAGACGCTCAAGTTGTTGAAGGGTGCCGGATAGAAGAATTCCAAAGTCGAATCTCCATGTTATGTTTGTGATCTTATTCTTCGAGCAATACATGTAATCAAAAGAGACCATAGTGTGGTGAGACCTTGAGGAAGTGTAGTAGAGTTTCTACTTGTGGACTCAAGAGCGTAAGGCGTAAACACTCTTTTTGATTCTTAGTGAAATCCAGCCCGGAAGGGGCTGTCCGTGCGGGAGAGTGGACGTAAGCTTGGTCTAAGCCGAACCACTATAAATCTGGAGTCTGATTCTCTATCCCTAATCTTTTCATCTTTCATTTGCAGCGATCGTTGTTTATAATTCGTTAATCTCTTATTCGGATTAGATTGTTAAAATCGCTTTAGTCACCTATTCACCCCCCTCTATGTGCTAATTCTAGTCCTATCAATTGGTATCAGAGCTTGTGTACTCGTTTATAAGAAGTGTCTTTACTTCTGAGTAAAAGATCTATGGCTAGTATGTTACCTACAGGGTTGGTTGAAGGTCAAAGCAATACCAGACCTCCATACTTTGATGGAAAAGACTACAACATATGGAAAAACAAGATGAAAGCATTCCCTAAGATCGAAAGATCCTTTGGAATGGGAAGTTGTAGATAAAGGAATCACTCCTGCTGCTTTGCATCGGGATCGAGAGAGGGAAAAGAAGTTCTTGATCCCATTCAAATGACTCAAGAAGAAATCACCAAGAGACAGGACTCTTGACGCTAAAGCCATTTACTCCTTATATTGTGCTTTATCCCCTACGGTATAACGAGAATATCTTCTTGTGATACAGCAAAAGAAGTGCAGGATAGGCTTCACATTACCTATGAAGGGACTGATCGAGTGAAAGAGACAAGGATCAATATTCTTTTGGGACAATATGAAGTCTTTAAGATGAGATCGGGAGAATCAATAGCGACATGTTTAGTCGCTTTGCTGAAATTGTGAATGGTCTTGAATATCGGGGACATCCAATCTCGGGACATATGAAGGTCAACAAACTCCTACGAGGACTCTCTAAAGGCGGAATTACATAAAAACCTCAATAAGAGAGACACGAGAGGATTGCTCCACTTTACGTAGACGAACTGGTTGGGACTCTTCAATCTTATGAAGTAGAGCAAACCAACGAAGAGGAAGATTCAAAAGGTAAGAAATCTATTGCCTTAAAGTCTAATGACTATTCGATGCTACGAGACTCGAAGAAGATCTAGATGATGAAGAATTGGCACTCATGATAAAGAGATTCGAGAAAGTTGAACGAAAAAAGGAAGAAAATTCAAGCTGGAAGAAACAAAGCTCACAAAGGTTTCAAAACAAATCAACGAGAGGAAGATGACTCTAACAAAGAAGTGACTTGCTTTGAATGCAAGAAAAAGGGACACATCGGACCCAATTGTCCTCTGTTAAAGAAGAAAAAGGAAAGGCGAGAAATACGGGGAAGGCACTCAAAGCGAGGGCACAGGTGATGCGAATGTGAAGAAAGTGATGATGATTATGCCAATATCTGTTTAATGGCAAAATCTGATTCGGACTCGACCTTGATTCGAATACGGACTCGAGCACGGTGAACTCGAGGTTAGTAATCTAAGAATTCCTGTCAAAGTTTGAAATATATTGATGAACTTTGTCTTAGTCTAAAAACTTCTCTTAAGAGGATCTCAATTGAAAAAGGAAAATTCTACATTGAAGCAACGGGAAAAACTTTGGAAAGAAAAGTTTGAAAAGTTAGAAAACAACTTTCTTGTCTTGAAAGAAAACTCGGACTTGTGTTTTCAAAGAAAATAATCTTTTGAAAAATGATATTACTAATATATCAAAAGATTTTCAAATGGTTCTGAAAAGTTGGATAAGATTCTTTCGATACAAAGACCCTACTTTGATAAGATAGGTCTTGGTATGACTTACTGAAACTATTCCTTTAATTGATTTCCCAAAGGTGAAGGAAAGAATCAAACAAAGACCAACTAGAAGTGTTTATAAAAATCATTTTCAGAAAGTCTTTGTAAAACCTGTTGGCGAAATGCTTTGAAATGTTCCAAGTGTCAAAGCTCGAACATTTTGAGAAAGAATGTCCTTTGGTTTGGAGACTGTTAAAAGGAATTGGGCAAAAAGGCATTTTATTGCTCTAACTCTTGGACCCAAGATGATATGGGTACCAAAGAAAGCTTGAATTCTTTTTAATTGCGAGGTCACTATCAAAAGGAAGATTAAATGGTATCTAGATAATGGTATCTAGATAGTGGCTCAAGACATATGACGGGAGACTCAAGTTGCTTCATAAAACTTGACCGAGATGGATGGAGGAAAAGTTTCCTTTGGAGGTAACAACAAAGGAAGAATCATTGGTCGTGGAACAGTAAAGATGGAAGTCATCAATCAAGAATGTTTCCTTAGTTAAAGGATTAAATTACAACTTGCTTAGCATAAGCCGGTTGTGTGATCTGATTCAAGATCAATTTCCGGGAAGGAACGTGCTCGGGAATCGGTAAAGACTTTACTCAATCTTTTGCGGGCGAAGACATGGAAATATCTATCTTACGGATGTGAATCATGAAAGATCACGGTGCTTGATATCGGTACAAGATGAAGCTAATCTATGGCACGAGAAAACTTGGCCATACCAATATGAAGCAAATCGGCAAGATCTCCTCAAGAAACTTGTTCGTGGATTGCCTATTCTCAATTACTTAAAGTCGATCTATGCACACCATGCGTGCTTGGGTAAACGGGTTAGAAACTCTTACAAACCAATAAGTAAAGTTTCCACTAATCGTGTCTTCGCGACTTACGCATATGGATTTATTTGGACCTACTAGAACGCAAAGCATTGGTGGAAAAAGGTTACGCCTAGTAATAGTGGATGATTATTCACGATTTACTTGGGTCTACTTTCTCTCAAGTAAGTCGAGACTTTCTCTCTCTTTTCAAAGTTTGCTAAGAAGGTGCGAGAATGAGAAAGGTCACACTATCTCAAGCATTCGTACAGACCATGGAGGTGAGTTTGAAAATCAAGACTTTACTAAATTACGTGATGATTACTGGTTTTCAGCACAAATTCTCCTCTCCATACACACCCGAACGAGAATGGGGTTGTGGAAAGGAAGAATAGGTCTTTACAAGAAATGGCAAGAACTCTTTTAATTGAAAGTAATATTTCTTCAAGGTTTTGGGCTGAAGTTGTTTTTTTACTTGCTATATTATTAACAGTATTTTTAAGACCAATTCTTGAGAAAACCCCTTATGAAATTTTTAAAGAAAAGAAACCAATTGTTTCTTATTTTCAAGTATTTGGTTGTAAATGCTTTATTACGAAGAATGCAAATGATCGAGTTGGTAAGTTTGAAGAAAAATCAGATGAAGGATTCTTTCTTGGTTACTCAGCGCAAGCAAAGCCTATAGAGTATTCAACAAGAAGACTCGGAGGCTGTGGAAGAATCAATGAACGTCAAATTTCAAGACTCTCCACAAGTTCGGCCAATACGGGCGAAGAATCGGAATCATTTCAGGACTACGCTAGATCTATCTCCCATAAAGCGGTTCAAAATTCAGATGCGGTACAACAAGTTGTTGATGAAGAATCAACTCAAGAAAATGATCAACAACCTATCAAACCATCCGATGCTTGGAAGCACAAGTCCAGTCATCCCAAAGAACTCATTATTGGAAACGCTAATGAGGGAATTCGTACAAGATCAAAAGGCGAGAAGAGTCTAGTGCCGTTGCACTCATTTCTGAAATAGAACCCAAAAACATTGAAGAAGCCTTAGGCGATGAAAGCTGGATTGAAGCAATGCAAGAAGAGCTCGAGACAATTCGGTATTAACGACGTTTGGGAATTAACTCCTAAACCAAAAGGTAAATATGTTATTGGAGCAAAATGGGTTTTCGGGAACAAAGTTGATGAAAAGGCAAAGTAACAAGAAACAAAGCAAGACTCGTGGCTAAAGGATATACGCAAGAAGAAGGGATAGACTATGATGAGACTTATGCTCCAGTAGCAAGGTTAGAAGCAATCAGATTACTACTTGCTTTTGCATGTTATAAGAATTTCAGGTTATTTCAAATGGATGTCAAAAGCGCATTGCTGAATGGATTTATTCAAGAAGAAGTCTATGTGGAACAACCTCCTGGATTTGAAGACTCAAAGAAACCCAGGACTCGGTGTTGGATGAAGAAAGCTTTATATGGATTAAAACAAGCTCCTCGAGCTTGGTATGAAAAACTAAGTAATTTCTTAATTCAAAGTGGTTTCTCTAAAGGAAAGGTAGACACTACTTTGTTTATTAAAAAGGAAGGCAAAAGCTTTCTACTTGTTGATTTATGTTGATGACATTATATTCGGATCATCTAATGAGACTTTGTGCAAGAAATTTTCTAAGTCTATGCGGGATGAATTTGAGATGAGCATGATGGGTGAACTATCCTTCTTCCTTGGTCTACAAGTGAAACAACTTAAAGAAGGAATCTTTATTCATCAAGAAAAATATGCAAAAGAACTTGTTAAAAAGTTCGGTATGGAGAATTGCAAAAAGACTAACATCCCTATGTCAAGTTCTTTGAAGATAGACAAAGACGAAGCGGGGAAGAAAGTCGACCAAAAATTATACGGGAGTATCATTGGTTCACTTCTTTATCTTACGCATCTAGACGACATATTATTTAGTGTTTGCATATGTGCTAGGTTTCAATCGGATCCTAAAGAATCTCATTTAAGTGCTGCTAAACGTATCATTAAATATGTTGCAACTACTTTGCTAAGATTGGTCTATGGTATCCCAAGGTAGGAGACTTTACCCTTCTTGGTTATTCGAGACGCGAATCTTGCGGGTTGTAGAGTTGAAAGAAAAAGCACTTCGGGAACTTGTCAATTACTTGGTAACGGGGGCGGTATCTTGGTTTTCAAGAAAACAAAGTACGTGGCTCTTTCAACAGGCGAAGCGAGAATACGTAGCACTTGGAAGTTGCTTTGTTCTCAAATACTATGGATAAAACAACAACTACGAGACTTTGGTATTGAAGACTCTTGCACGAGAGATCAAATGTGACAATACCAGCGCAATCAATCTTACAAAGAATCCTATCCTACATTCAAGAGCAAAACATATTGAGATTCGACATCATTTTATAAGAGATCATGTTGAGAACAAAGAAGTCTTGATACAATTTATTGACTCGAAGAATCAAGCGCGGACATCTTCACAAAGCCACTTGAGAAAAGCTTATTTGAGTCTATTCGTTCAAGACTCAATATTTTATCTCTTGAAGAATGTTGAAGCTCGGACTCGAAATCTTAAAGTCGACGGAGTATCGAACTCAAAAAGTGTAGACTTGAGAATACCAATCGACATGTCTGTAAGTTCACTTATTTACTTAAATCTATTATCTCGAAAAGGTAAATTTGTCTGTTTATTTATGTATAATCATGTTTATTAAGGCAGTTTATCTTAAAAAGGGTGGTTATCGATTTATTAAGGCGGTTATTTTTTTAAAAAGGAATTTCTTTTCGTCGATTCGGTTACCACGATTCAATTACCTTTTATAATTCTTCTCCTTCTTCGTTTTAAACTTTACCCGAAACCCTAGTTCAAAAGCTTTTCACTCTCTGAATTTCTCTCCTCAAATTTCTACTTCTCAATATTTTGACTTTCTTGCGACACAAGTGTGAAAGTTTCTCCAAGAAAGCGACAATGTCTTACCAAAGAAATCTTCAAGAATAGCGCAAACGGGGACCACATAGGGCTCGGAGAGGGGCCTACGCACTTGATCTCACGAAAGAAAGTGACTTTCCAACGAACGGTCTCCTCAACGATCTCAACGGCGCTCCTCCTCAACTAGACCTCATGATCGTCGCCCTCAACATGCGAAAGAAGTGCTTGAAAATGTTGAACCGTAAGATCACTCAAGCACACTTTTTTTGTTTATAGGCTTTACTCGCATTGAAGGAAGGTGGTTCTGCGATGACCTTCATTGATGAATTTTGAAAGAAAAAGGTTATAAAAATGAGACACACTTTCTCACCGTGATGGAAAGATCGGGCGTTGTTCTGTTGGAACAGCGCAAAAGTTTTGCAAACTTTCCCGGTGACCCTAGGTTTGGTGGTTTCAATCAACCGAGGAAAGGATGATGATGAGAAAATGTTTTTACATTTTAAACCTTGGATGGGTGTGGCTGCAAACCTTCGAGGAAAGAATGATGAAGCTTTGTTTCGATCGATGGACACGGGAAGATGTATGAGAAACTTCTTTGAAGCGAGGAGGGTGATAAATCCACGAACGGTGGACTTTGATTTTCTGGATTTATTAGCATCAATCTCAAAGAGAAGTTTGAGAAGCTTCAACTTCACAAGTTTTGTGCGAATGTGATGTGGCTTATTACAATTAACCACATATTTTTACTCCAATCTCAGTTTCCTTGATGCGAACAGCTTTTCTTTCAGCGTGAGAGATAGAGAATATGTGGTTGATACGGACACTCTGGCGGATGTAATTGGTGTGGAAAGAGGAGCTTTCCAATCAATTTCGTGTACGTGAGTCATGCAACCATGGAACTTGCAAGAGACGAGGAGAATCGCGAAGGACGTCTCTCCTACTCAGGATGAATGCTACAAACATTTTGCTTCACAAGATTGTGATCAAGCTGTCTTAGACCAAAATCAACATCAAAGACAGATGTATCCATCTCGAGGCAAAGTTGATGTATGCAATCAAGATCGGTCTTAATTTCTCACTGCCACACACTATCATGTTTCACATGTACGGGTCTATGGCAAAGGACAAGGGACAACTCCCTTATCTTTGCTCTCATCACTCGTCTTTTCGGACATCGAACATCCGGCCTCCCCACATTCTCTCTGTGAAGACTATTGATCGAATGGTCATCGGACTGAGGATGATTACAAAGATGCGTGAAAGAACTCAGCAAGAAGCTGGAGCAGTTCAAAGAAAAAACCCCTATGAAGACTAGATCAGACTCTTCTGCGGCAAAAAGGAAAGGAAAGGAACTTGTGACTGGTCCAATCAAGAAGAGGCGGGCAATCATCTTGGAGGATGAAGATGATGAGGATGATATGCCTATCTCTACTTTTGTTTCTCAGTATTCTGCTCCTGTATCAGCTATACCAGAACAACAATTTGCAGAGGAAACTGAGAAAGGAAACCAGGAAAAGGAATCCTTGCAGAAAGAAGAAGAGGAAGAAGAGAAACAGAAAGAAGAAGAAAAGAAGAAGAGAGAAAGAAGAAGAAGAAGAAGAGAAAGAGAAAGAAGAAGAAAAAAAGAAGAAAAGATGAAGAGGAAGAGTCGGCAAAGTCGGACTCTCGGCATCAACCAGCGAGACTCACAAGCCCAAACAGATTCTCCAGCGAAAAAGGAGGATCAACAACATCTTGTCACGAGGAAACTCCTCGAAAAGAAGAGTACTTCTCCCCTCCGAAGGCATTGAAACGGGGGGAGATATCCAAAGAGAAAGTACTCCTCTTCTCTTGACATTTACAAGTGCAAGTGTGAGTAGATTGCCACGATGCGAAGATGTTCATGTTGCTCACTATCCTGAGGGAGAGGCATCATCTCCAAACATTGATCTCCCTGCTGATATTCACACTGGCTTAACTCCACCATCAGACCGAGTTGACGCAAGCACACAGACTGACAATTCAGGAGATTTCAGACGGTTGCTTGACATCATTTTGGACCTCAAAGGCCAAATATATGCTATGGGGTGTGAATTTCAGACTCTTGAGAATGAGAATCATGCTATGTTCATCTCCTTGCATGATCGGCTTAAAGATGTTCAACGTCGGGTTCGGGACACGGCAAAAGGCCTTGCTCTCGCTCAACTACGGGAAGACTTAAGGAAGGCTTGGAAGGAACTGTCAAGTCTATGGAGGACTTTCAACTTGTTCGCATTCCTCGTGCTCCTTGATTTTCTTATTTTTTTAATGCTTGACAAAAAGGGGGAGAAGACTTTGCGGGCAGATTTTTCATTCCAAACCAAACCCAAACCTTTCATTTCTAAATTTTTTTTTGGATTTAATATTTTGTTTGTGATTGACATTTTCATTTTGACTTTATCTTGAGTTTTTGAATGATTGCTCACTCTTGCATTACTTTAAGCTGTTAAAATTAGATAAAGATAGTAATGTCGCACATGACTAATGAGGTTTTACGTGGATGCGGATACGTATGCGTAGGGTAAGTACGTGTACATGTACATGACATCTTATACTATTCTTATTCTAATCCATTATGAGATATCTTTGCAAGCTTAAAAGTTGTTTTGCGGGGCAATAGTATTCAAATCTGCGGGAAAGTTTTGTCACCATCAAAAAGGGGGAGATTGTTGGATAAATTCTCCTCGAGAGATTTTGAAGTTGACAAAACATTTCTCTCGATCTGTGCGAAGACTTGCAGATTCTACTGGCAAAGTCTGAAGATCAAAGTCTGACGTCAACAAGACTCAAGTTTCAAAGTCTACTCTCATGGACAGTTTCCAGACCGACAAGATAAAGACTTCTATTCTGATTCTATATAGTTTTTATCTCAACGACTAAGGAATATCTTTTCGGCCTTTGGATTCAGCACTACAAGATTTTATATTCATATCCGAATTTATATAGATTCTCTAAAGATTCGCAACTTATATTTGGAAGGATCTACTTATGGAAACCTAGATCCCGATTGTATGGGCGAAACGGATTGATGGGCTATCTACACTTACCTTAAAGAGCTCGAGATATCTCTAATTGATTACTGTCCAACGGGTTGATTGGAAGAACTTCTTTGGAAGGTGCCAACGGTAATGAAGGCATGAAGAAGTGTATAAAGAGAGACGCTCAAGTTGTTGAAGGGTGCCGGATAGAAGAATTCCAAAGTCTGAATCTCCATGTTATGTTTGTGATCTTATTCTTCGAGCAATACATGTAATCAAAAGAGAGACCATAGTGCGGTGAGACCTTGAGGAAGTGTAGTAGAGTTTCTACACTGTGGACTCAAGAGCGTAAGACTGTAAACACTCTTTTTGATTCTTAGTGAAATCCAGCCAGAAGGGCTGTCCGTGCGGGAGAGTGGACATAGGCTTGGTCTAAGCCGAACCACTATAAATCTGGAGTCTGATTCTCTATCCCTAATCTTTTTATCTTTCATTTGCAGCGATCGTTGTTTATAATTCATTAATCTCTTATTCGGATTAGATTGTTAAAATCGCTTTAGTCACCTATTCACCCCCCTCTAGGTGCTAATTCTAGTCCTATCAATTTCAAAGCATGGCTTGTCAATATTTGCTTCTTCCTCATATGGTTTCTGTGAATTATGTCACTTGCAAGTCACATCATCTTCCTTTTACAAGATCATTAACCACTTTTAGTGCTCCTTTTGTAGATATTTATTATGATCTTTGGGGACCATCTCTTGTTGCGTTAGTGAATTGTTTTCGTTATTATATCAATTTTATTGATGCTTATAATGGATACACATGGCTTTTTCCACTTATTGTGAAATTTGATGCTCTCTTTACTTTGTGCAATTTAATTCCCAAGTGGAAAAATATTTCAACCACAAGATCAAGGCCCTTCAAATTGATAGATGTGGTGAGTATAAGAAATTTTCTCCTTGTCTTCGTCTTCATTGCATCCTACATTGTCCCTCATGCCCGCACACACAAGAATTGAATAGTCGGGTTGAGCGCAAATACCGTCACATTGTGGAAATTGGCTACACGTGGAGCTTCTTTCCCTGTCTATATTGAATTAATGCTTCCCTCACCATGATCTTTTGATTAACCACATGCCCACAATGGTGTGGAATGGATTGAATCCTTTTGAGAAATTATTTGGCCAAAAACCATATAATCTACTCATGATCATGGCTGTCGTTGTTTGCATCATAGCACCGGCTAAATATGTCTCTCGCCATGTGATTTTCAAGGAGCACTTGTTTCCATTCACTAAATCTTAATTTGGTCAATTGTCCTCACCATTGTCAAGTACCCTTGTTTGCATTAGTTATTCATCTATTAAGCCCCCACAATTTCATGGGTGTCCACTACTGCATCAATTCCATTAAGTCCATCTAAAATGATGGGCAACTCCTCATCACAACTTTAACAATCATCTACATCCACAATTCCATATGGATCATCTTCTCAAAAAGCTCCACTCTTACCACCTTTTCAACCTTAACCGTCAACATCTACTCATCTAATGGTCCCTTGTCTTAAAAATAACATTCATAAACCAAAGGTTTTTCTCTCCACTAAGCTCCCACTATATTCTTGTTTTCACCCAAGCTTGACACTAAGTGAACCCACTTATTTTTCCGTTGCAAACAAAGACCCTAAGTAGCAACAAGCCGTTGTTAGTCAATTTAACGCCCTCATTCAAAATGGCTGTTGAGAATTGGTTGCTCATCACCTTTCATGAATGTGGTCAACTGCAAGTGGATTTATTGCCTAAAAACCAAGGCTGATGGCTCCATTGATAGATATAAAGCACAACTCATTGTGAAGGGCTTTACTCAACAGGCTCGCTTGGACTATGATGAAAATTTCAGTCCTTTAATCAAATCCACAACAATCGAAGTTGTTCTCTCCTTAGCCGTTACATATAATTGGTCTGTAAACCAATTGGACGTTAAGAATACATTTCTCCATGGCACCATTAAAGAAAAAGTCTACATGAAGTAGCCCCAAGGATTTGTTGATTTGCGTTATCTTGGCCACGCATGTCGTCTTTAAAAACATCTATACGGGCCAAAAACTAGCTTTAGGGCCCTGGTTTTCTCGGCTAAGTGCAATCTTATTATCTATAAGGTTTGTAGCCTCCATTGCTGATCGTTCCTTATTCATTCAGCATAGATTTGACAACATTTCACTTCTTCTCATCTATGTTGACAACATTTCACTAGGAGCTCTACCTCCTTCATCACCAAATTAATCACTCAACATGGCATTGAGTTTGCAATCATTGATTTTCTATCTCACTTTCTAGGCATCGAAGTCTATAGAAACTCTACTGGGCTATCTCTCACTTAATCCAAGTATGCCACTCCTCTTATCACTCACACAAGCATAGCTGATGCAACACCTTGCTCATCGCCTATGACTCCCTCAACTTCTAAGGGCGTGCATGAAAACTATTATGTTTTCTGTTTCTAGGGACAAGTTTGGAACAAAAATTCATTTGGTAACTCAATTTTATTTTTCAATTCTTGGAACGAATTTGAAGTCTAGAATTAGTTTGGAATAGAAATAGTATGTAAATTTTTTATACTTGTTTGTTTTTTGAACAAAAAATGAGAAATAAAAAGTCTTCACATTACTCGCCCTTGCTACAAGCCGGCTGCTCACCTGTCATCGATTGCCATCGCTAGTTGTTTTCCATTTGCCGCTCGTTGCTCGCCATTTGTTGCCGCCTACCCGGAGGGATAAATTTTGTATCGTTTTCAAATGAATATATGTTTTAAGAATAGAAATTTTGTGTCATCATAAAACATGTATTTTTCTTTAGAAACTCATCTAAGAAATATCTATTTATGGCTAGAAATTAATTTCTAAAATAGAATGGTTATCATTTGCATCTTAAGTTGTCAAAGTAAATCGGTGAATCATTTACTGATGCCTCCACATATTGGAGTACGATTGGGGCACTGCAATACCTCACCTTTACTAGGCTAGATCTATCCTTTGTTGTCGACAAAGTGTGCCAATTTTTGCATCGCCCAACTGTGGATCATTGGTCAGCGATCAAACAGATTTTGCGCTATCTTAAAACTACGATTGATCATGGGATTACCTTCTAGCCTACGTGCTAATTGACCTTTATTGCTTTTACAGATGTTGACTGGGCCGACTATCTAAATTACTGAAAGTCTACTAGTGGCTATTGCATTTACTTTGGTCCCAACAAGGTTTCTTGGATTTCTAAAAAGCAATCGATTGTTGCTCGGTCTAGCACTAAGTCAAAAGACAAAGTGGTGGTTGATATGGCTTATGTATTACTATAGCTATTACAACTCCTCGAGATCTTGAATACACTTTCCGTCGTTCACCACTTATTCATTGTGATAAAGTAGGGTCAATCTATCTGGCCACAAATCTCATCTTCCATGCACGAACCAAGTATGTGGAAATTGACTATCATTTTGTTCGTGATTTAATCAGCATGAAGCAGTTGAAAGTTCACTGCATTCCTGCGTTAGTGCAAACATCTGGTGTCATGACAAAACCTTTATTAATATCCCGGTTTCTTATATTGCACGACAAACTTATAGTAACTCTGCCACCATTTTTGCTTGTGGGGGTTATGATAGAGCAAATCTCCCATGATAGAGCAATCTTCCACATTATGTGACAATCTAGTCGATAGAGCCAATCTTGCACAATTTGTGTCAATTCTGTTGATAGAGCAAATCTTCCACGGTCTGTGCTAACATTGTAGATTCTTACCTTTTGTAAAATCTTTTCAATTGTGATTTTCCTTTCTGAAACTTCAACATCACTTTTCTCGTTTAGGGCGTTTCCCTTGCTTTTACCAGCCATATTATTTTTTCATGCCCTTAGATTTCAATCCATCATTTTTCACATTTACGGGCATTGGCCTCACTTTTACCAAACACACTACTTTTTCATGCCCATTAGTTTCTCATTTTTATTTTTTGTTTGTTGTATTATTTTTGTTTTGTTTTGTTTTGTTTTGTTTTTTTGTTTTTTTTTTTCTGTTTTTTTTTTTTTTTTTTTTTTTTTTGCTTAGGAACTAATCTAGACAAAGCTTACACAAAACACTATTATTAGACTCTAGGGATCTTCATCTTTAGTCGGCACTTGGATCATGCTACTTGAACGGTAGTGAACTCTATCTTGCTCCAATGTGGGGTATGATCACCAACTGGGTTTATATAAATTGAAATTTTAGGCTCAATTAGGCTAGCAAGGGATAGAAGTGTATAGCATAGAGAAAGAATCACTCTTCATCATCCTAGGGTACTCAAGTTGTCGTGAGTGCTCATCAACGATAAACATATTTGAAAATTGATACAAGTGAGAGTAAGAAATTTTCTATCAATTTTCTCACCTTGTGACACCGACTTACCTCCAATTTTCCCCGATGTGGGATGGTTCTTGACATATATTATGAAAGTTTGGGCTTAAAGGGGGTGAGCAAATGATAACCTATAGTGTTTGGGATGAAGAAATGAAATGCCTCTCATTACTTTGGTTATTATATATTTCACAAGAAAACTCTTTACCTTATGGACATGGAACTTCCTACACTCTTCTCACAAGTGTATAAATAGGAGACTGTGTGTGGGACACGGCTTGCCTTTCATCATCCTAATACATCTCATTTAGTATTCTCAATCAATCCCACATCATTCATTGAGCTGTGTATTCTAATAATCTTGAGTAGAATTAGTGACTTAGATGAAATCATCATGCAAAAGACATGGAGCACTTTAAGCATGAGGGAGTTTGTAATCTTAGAACGAACAATTTATCCTACTCAAAAACTTCGTCAAAAGAATGAGTATAATTTATTTAAGAAAATTGTCCCTACAAATGTGTTAAATCTCGAAAACAAAGGGTAAATGACACATGCATGATTAGTCATGGTTGGAAATCTAATCCTTTTGATGGGTGCGTTTGGTTTGCCGCTACATGAGAGAACATGCAGAAATAAATCACTAAGTAGAGCCAAAAGCAAATGCAAATTGAGCCCAAAAGATTCCCGTCATCCACTTTGATCGTAATTGGGCCAATGTCTCACTTGGGAGAGTTGATCTACTGTCGCCCTTAGAGTTTGACAAGCCCTTACTTGGTTCGTCATTTGCAAGGGAAAATGAATAGAGTGTCATTTCCAAAATTACGTTAGGGAACAAGACTTACCTTTTACTTTCAAAATAGGATGATAATTTTTATTTGCCCCCACTTTCTTGAAAGAATGCTCAAGAATCAATCGCATGAATAAGTCCCTCATCCTTGGAACTTGATGCGTCAGTCTCAAATGCCTCCTTGTCATAATAAGTTAGGGGGATTATGTTTGTGACATGAAGTAAGTAAATCAAAAAAAAGAAAAAGAAAAAGAAAAAAAAATAAGGTTAAATTTGATTCATGCTTTGGAAAAAGTTTTTGGCAAAATTTTTTAGAGGAAGCATGAGGAAGCCCAATCCTTAGAATTCTCTTTGGAAGAGATATATATATATATATATATTATGGTTGGATATCGTCACCAAACTAGTTTGGGTCACCTCCTTATGTCCTTAAAATAGCCTCTCATTGAGTTTTCATCGAGCGAGTTACAAATTTTGGAAAGGAGATTTCAAAACTCAATCCCTCAAGTGGGAATGACATTGGCAAACCCTAAAATGAAATAAAAATAAAAAATGTTCCTTGCTTAGGGAACATGCAAGGAAATTGAAAGGGATTCTACTCAAGTGGGCTCACGCCCACCCTCTAACAATCCTTCTCATATCGTCAGTAGATCAGGTACGTATATTCGCATTTCTTTCTTTTCTATGTAGTCTTTTATTTGTTTATAAATGTCGCAATCTCCTCGAAGAGGGTGGAACCACTTAGGAGTTTGGTTGATGGATTATTAAGCCTAGATTTAACTCAAGCTCTCCCAAGCCCATAGCAATTCATGACTTAAGGTTTAAATTCTTAACATGCAAATGGTTTTCAATTAGGAGTCACCACTTAACTATTTTTTGGTGGATCAATTGAAAACCCAAGTATTGGGATTTATACTTTACTCCCATGAACCAAAAATTGTGGGTATAGGGACTTGATTACGCTAGATTTCTTTAACGCTCTTTCAGTATCTCTTCTCTTTTATTTCAAAAAAATGTTTTTACATGTAGTTTGTATTGATTTTAATTTATTCCCTAACATGTGAGGTGATTAAGTGGGTGCACAACTATAATTTAACACTCAATAATCAAAGCGTTGAATAATTGTGAGGAAATAGGGGAATTACTTAACTCAAAGCTGCAAAAGCACATGTACCGTTAGCTAAAAAATCACATCATTGTCCTAGATATGATTTCTAATTAACATACAATTTCACTCAAATCTTTTTAGGTTTTCTCTTGTTTAATGAAAATCATGCTTAAGGTAATTCATGCTACTAATTTTATATGACAAGTGACAAGACATAGCAATATGAGATAGCCTAAACTACATGACATGCATGGATATTTTTATGAGTTTTTCATTAAAATTCAAAATTTTAAAATAACTAAAATAAACTTGCAATCTATCCTAGAGAAAGAATCTAATTTCTTCTAAGATAATGCTCTTTTTGGTATTTTATGTAAAATTCGAAAATAAAAAATAGCAAAAATTGGCTATCTAGATCAAGATATTATCCAACTCATATTAGGAACAAGATTAGGTCAAATCCTAATTTAAACTAGAATGTTATCTTAACTAGATAATCCCTAAACTAAAATGCAATCTATCTAGAATAGGTTATCCAAACTTATTCTAATTAATTTTAGAAAGATAATCTAGAATTAAATTAAACATGCAATCCTTTCTTAATATGCAATGTTACCAATTAAAATCTACATCTTTTTATGATTTTCTTTTCAGATAAAAATCAAATAAAATAAAGAAATATTTAACATCCACCACCCAAAATATCATCCATATCCATCTAAATTTGGAAGCAAATAAAATAGACAAATTGTATCACAAGCATGATCTGATTGATCGATTTCCCATGTGATCATGGGTCATATTTTGGGCATGAAATTGGTCCGTCGATCATTGCATGTTGTGAAATTAGGAAATTTTCCTAATTCATGAACACTCAAAATATTTTTGGGTATGGCAATACAGACAAGGATAACGAAAGTCAATTAAATTGGATAACGAAATATTCAAATTGAAATTGCACGAGATTGTTACCTAACTCAAAAATTAACTTTCCAAATTTGAATTCGGATGATGGATATGGGAATCACGATGGTCGATCACGGTGATGCTCATTAGGAGGGTAGCAGTGGCATTGGGCTCGGCCACACGGTGGTCAACAGCGTTAGGGATGATGAGTCGTCTCGCGGTGGATCATGAACAACTCGTCGTTGCTGTTGCTCGACATGATAGGGAGCGGATGGCTTGGACTGCAGGGAGCGGCTGTTGCGGGTCACGACAGTGCAACGACGAGCTTGGTTCATGGGCAGTGTAACGGCAAATCGTTGGGCCTAGTGCAGTGCAATGACGACCTTGGTTCATGGGAGGCACGAATTGCAGCGGGGAACAGCAATTCATCATCGTCGCAAAGGTGCTCCGCTGATTGTCAGGCGAGGACAATGTGGTGTCGTGGGTCATGAACGGCGTGGCAATGGTGAGACGGCTCATAGCATGGTAGGAGATGGGCAACAGGCTTGTGATGTTTGTTTGTAAAACGAAAAAAAAGGTGCCTTTTCCTTTTCCCACGTAGGAAAGTTGGGCGGAGATGAGCTACTTTATAAGTGCGAGCTTATTCTAGTTTACTCAAAGGAAAAAAATGGGTAGCGGGCTAGACCTACAATATTTGCGCGAATAATTGTGTGATTTTGGTGTGATTATTAGGCACATTTAATACTTTGCACGTCTATGTGTCCACGGTTTAATTAGCATTAATCCCTTTATTTTTATTTTTTAATTCTATTTTGTATGGTTATCTTGTTAACCTTTATTAGTCGTAAGGTTGTATTTGTTCATTCAGTATTTTTAGACATTATGACACTCGTAATTTTATCAAAAAATATTACTTTTTATTTTTTTGTATGTCTTTTCAAGATGACTTTTGAAATTATACTTATTCAGTTTGCAACTTTTCTCGAATGGATGCCTTTATTCACTTTGCAACTTTTCCTGAAAGGATACTTTTGTTCACTTTGCAACTTTTCTCATAGGGTTGCCTATGTTTATTAAGACTAAGATAAATATGTTAGTTTTGGCATAAATGTGGATTAAGTCTTTTCGAGTCTTATTTCCAAAACTACAGCTATCATTTCAATTGTTTCCCTTGAGAGACCCTAGAAAAATACTAGAATTGTTATCTAATATTCTCAATTGAGACTTTCTTATTTCTGGGAGGATATTTGCTAGTGATCATTAGCAATATTGTGGGACAAATAAATCCTTAAAGAAAGTTGTACTACACTTCAAAGTTTGACTTCATTTTTCTATCCTATTTGAAGCCATATTTTCCCAACAATTTTAAGGATTTATTTCGTTCAACAATGGAGTCAAAGACAATTAACGTTATGAATCAAGACATAACAAAACTGGATCAGTTCGATGGGAACAACTTTGTTTGCTAGAGTGACAAGATGATGTTCCTAGTCATTGCTCTAAAAATATCCTACATATTGGATCTTAACTTGGTGCCTATTGAAGATCCAAAGCCTACTACTGAGCGAGAACAGCTAAGTGTAGAAGCCATTGAAAAGGTTGACAACGAGAAAAAGAAATGTGTGGATGATGAATTGCTATGTTGTGAACACAGTCTGATTATACCGTCTGATCGATTGTATGACTTTTTCACTAAGATGAAGTTAGCTAGAAAAATTTGTAACGCATTGTAATTTAAGTACTAAGCGGAGGAGCAAGGTACCAATAAATATTTAATCACAAAGTATTTTGATTTCAAATTTATTGATACTAAACCCTTGCGGAAACAAGTCCATGAATTGCAAGTGCTTGTCATAAAATTTGTACTCTCAAGATTGATATTCCAGAAACTTTTCAAGTTGTAGCAACTAGTACAAAATTGCCTCCAAGTTGGAAAGATTATGGAAAAAGGCTGATGCATAAGTCAAAGGACATCACCTTAAAGCAAATACATAAACATCTTCTTATTGAGGAAGAGCCACATTTATGTGAAATTCTATTTTGTATGATTCCAAGTTGCATGCTGTAAAGAGAAAATGAAAAATCGACCAAGCTTAAAAGTAAAGAATGGGCATAAATTTAAGAGAACACAAAAGAAGAAAAGGGCTACTGTTTTGTTTATGACAAACGGGGACACTTGATAAGGATTGCATTCACTGCAAGAGCACATCAAAGGACAAGAACATTCCAACGGTGAAGGCATATGCAAATTTGATTGATGAAAACTATATGACCATGATTTCAACTATGTTTTCCAACACGAAAATTTCTAAAATTAATGATTTGATGGCTATGATTTTTTAAATCAACTCTACTATTGTCCAATCTGGTTGGCGGTTAGATTCTGGTGCAACAATCCATGTGTGCAATGACAAATACATGTTCAAGCATTTTGGAAAAATTGTCAACATAAATTTTCAAGAGGTCTAGATGGCGAATAACGCTTTTGCAAAGGTTGCTGGTAAAGGCACGGTGGAGATAGACTTCACTTCTAGAAAGGACATTACTCTTCTTAATGTGTTATTTATACTTGAAATTAGGCAAAAACCTAGTTTCTATTAATTTACTTTGTAAAATGGGGTTTCGAGTTTTGTTTGCATCCGATAAGATTATCTTGTTGAAGAATGGGTTGTTTGTTGGAAAGAATTATGCCAATGACAGCATGTATTAATTGAGTATCAATAATAATATCACTAGTTCTACCTATTGTGTTGAGTCTCCATTTTTATAGCATAATAGGTTGGCACATATAAATATATGTTATATAAAGAATATGAAAAAGTTAGATTTGATAAATTTCAATGGCGAAATTGGTAAATGTGAAATATGTGCTAGAAATTCGAATTTATTGGGTTTGGTTCATAGTGATATATGTGAATTCAATGGCATGCTAACACCCGGTGGTGAAAGGTATTTTATTACCTTTTGCATGATTGTGGTAAGTATTTATATGTTTATCTCATGAGATCGAAGGATTAAGCATCTGTCATGTTTAAGAAATATAAGGCTGAAGTAAAAAATCAATGAGAAAGAAAATCAAAGTTCTATGTTCAAATAGAAGTGAAGAATATTTCTTAAATGAATTTTTTTTTTCGTTTTATGAAGAAGATGGTATTGTTCATGAGTTTCGGCTCCATATACTCCACAACAAAATGGTTTGACTAAAAGAAAAATCAATCTCTTTGAGAAATGTTAATTGTAGACTTTCAATTTCAAAGCTACCAATTAATCTTTGGTGAGAAGCATTGCTACTGCATGTTATATTCATAATAGAATACCATCTAAGAGGGATGACATAACTCCTAATGAATTATGGAAAGATAGAAAACTAAACATGTACTACCTTAAAGTATGGGGGCATTAGGCATACTACCAAGTACCAAACCCGACGAGAACAAATTATTCCTAAAGCTATCAAAAGAATTTTCATTGGATATGCCGAAAGCAAAAAAGTTGATAGGCTTCTTGACTTAGAGGCCAATGTCATTGTAGAATAGAGAGATGTTGAATTCTTTGAGAATTAATGTTCTACGTATTCCAAAATTATGGAAAATAATTCAAAACCTATGGAAAGTCAAGTAGATTCTCATGAGAAATAAACAAATGATTCTAAAGACATAACTGAACCGAGGGAAGCACTAGAGCTAGGAAATTAAAAGACTTAGGTCTAGATTTTTCACTCATGTTTTTTTTTTTTTTTTTGTTAAAGGAGACAGAGATAATAACGTGATAAATAAATACCCGTTAGTATTAAATTTAGAAGATGATTCTAAATACTTTACTGATGCTATGTCTTCTAGAGATGCTTCTTTTTTTTAAAGAAACTGTAAATGATGAAATGGACTCAATTATGTCCAATAATACATGTGTGTTAGTAGATTTACCAAAAGGATCCAAGCCTATTGGGTGTAAATGGGTTTTTAGTAAAAAATATCATTCTGATGATTCTATCCAAACTTTTAAGGTTATACTAGTGGCCAAGAGGTATAGACAAAAAGAAGAAATATATTATTTTGTTATGTATGCTCCTATAAGACATATAACTTTTATTTGAATTCTTTTCTCTCTAGCTTCCATCTATGATTTTTGTATTAATCAAATAGATGTCAAGATTGCTTTTTGAATGGAGACTTAAATGAGGAAATTTACATGGAACAGCATGAGGGTTTCGTTCTTTTTGGAAATGAAAGGAAAGTATGTAAATTGGTTAAGTCCCTTTATGGGCTTAAGCAAGCTCATTAGTAGTGGTATGGAAAATCTAATTCAGTCATATTAATAAGTGTATATACTCTAAATTCACTAAAGACTATGATATCTTAGTGTACTTGTATGTTGATAATATGTTTATCCTTGGAATGAACATGACTGGAATTGTTGAGATTAAGAAGTATCTAACTTCTATGTTTAAAATGAAAGATTTGAGTGAAGTAGATTCTATCTTAGATATTCATGTTAAAAAAACATAGTGAGGGTTATTCTTTGAGCCAATGTGATTACATTGAAAAATGTTGAATAAATTTCAACATCTGTGTTTCAAGGAAATAAGTACCCCATTTGATTCTAGTATTAAGTTAAATTACAATACATTTGAGCAAGAACATAACTTGAGCATGCAAGTACTATAGGGTCATTAATGTGTGCGATGTATTGTACTAGACTTGATATTGTTTATTCTGTGTGCAAGTTGAGTAGATTTACTAGTAATTCAAGTATAAAACATTGGAAAGCTATTACCAAATTTTTTTGTTATCTTAAGAAAGTTAAAAATTTAGGATTATTCTATAATAATTATCTAGCTGTATTAAAATGGTACACCGATGCTAGTTGAATTACAAATGTGGGTGATAAACATTCCATTTCTAAATGGATTTTCACATTAGATGGGGTATTGTATCTTAAGCAAGTAAGAAACAAATATGTATAACTTACTCAACAATAGAAACCGAATTTGTTTAGTAGCAATTGAGAAAGAGGCTAAATGAATTAGGAATTTGTTGTTAGATATCAAATTATGGCCTAATTTTATGCCTCCTATTTCTATTCATTGTGAGAGTCAATCTACTTTGGCAAGGGTTTATAATAGCACTTATAATGGTAAGTCTAGACATATTAGTTTAAGACACGAGTATGTGAGACAATTGGTTAAAGATGGTACCACAACAATTGTCTACATGAAGTCAAGCAATAACCTAGCCGATCCTTCCATAAAGGCTTTTCCAAGAAACATAGTAAAAATGAACTCACAAGGTTTAATGGATAAAAACCCCTTTATTTAAAGTCACGAATAATGGTAACTTGACTTTTTTCTAGAACATCATTAGTTATAAGGTTTAATGGATAAAAATAAGTTACTAAAAGTGATTATTTGATGCTGCCGTTAACCTTGATGTGAGAAGTTAATATCATCCGTTACGTCTTGTGAGTTAAATTGAATTCTTAATGAAGTGTAATACAAATTTGTAATGTGTTAATAGTAACATAAGCATACGGTAGATACTTACTAATGTGAGCTTAGAAATGGTGCCGCTTCTTATGAAAATTAGAGTTTTTCTTTTTCTAGATAGCTCATGAAACATGTACAGGCACAAAGCCATAATAGTGTTAAGTAATATAGAATTTCTCACTGAAACAAGATGTTAATATATGTGTGGTATATCATGTTCTATTATTTAAAGTACAAGTTTACAATCAAGTTACTTGTCACTTTGATAGAGTTTTGAGATACTTGCACTAAGTAAAGATTTAACTCGAAAGAGACTTTTATGTATATAAATCTTATCGAAATGTTGGCTATATATTTTTTAATAATTTACTTTATTTTAGAAATATGTGTTTTGCAAATAAAGTGGGTGATTGTTGCTTGTTTGTTTGTAAAACAAACAAAAGGTACTTTTTCCTTGTCCCACATAGGAAAGATGGAGAAGATCAGCCACTTTATAAATGAGAGCTTATTTTAGTTTACTCAAAAGAAAAGAATAGATTGTGGGCTAGACCTACAATACTCATGTGTAGGTGCACGAATAATTGCGCAATTATTAGGCGCACTTAACATTTTACATGCCTGTGTGCTTGCAGTTTAATTAACACTAACCCTTTTATTTTTATTTTTTTTAATTCTATTTCGTACGATTATCTTGTTAACCTTTATGAGTCTAAAGGTTGTATTTGTTCATTCAATCTTTTGGAAATTATGAAATTTGGAATTTTATCAATTTTTTTTTATTCTGAATTTTATATGTATTAAGACCGAGATAAATAAGTTAGTTTTGGCATGAATGTGAATTAAGGTTGCCTATGTTCCTTAAGAACGAGATAAATATATCAATTTTGACATGAATGTGGATTAAATCTTTTCGAGTCTTCTTTCCAAAACTACAGCCATTATTTCAATTATTCCCTTGAGAGACCCTAAAAAAAAATACCAGAATTGCTATCTAGTATCCTCAATCAAAACTTTCTTGTATTCTAATTATTAGTAACATTGTGAGGTAAATAAATATATATCATGTCTCAAAATCTAACTTTATTGTTCTAGCTCAGCCATATTTTTTAAACACCAGCTACTGTAAAATTGTCGCAAGAGACTCCAATGGTATTGGACAACCACTGGCTTCGGATGTCGACCGGAGTTCGCTGGACTATGGCAGAATCATCTGAAAAACCTTCAAGAGTCGGTGAAATAAAACTGGTTTGGACTAACGTGGATGGCTTGGGAACGAACAACCCTTCAATAAAGAACAAGACCAAAGGGCAGCCAGGGAAAAGAACATTTTTTTCCTTTGCTTTCCACGTGTGGATTATTCAAGAAGAAGACAAATTCCACCGCTTCAGTGCATCGCTCTTTAAATTCCTCATCACTTTTGCCTCTTGTTTTGTGTGACCGGGCATTAAATTAAATTTTCCATGAGTCTGTGCCCGTCTATGTTGACCGAAGGTGGTCTTAAACTCAGCCCAGAATTTCCTTCAAATAAAACAAACAATATTAGAGAAGATATGTGAGAGATCTATGCTCGCCAATGGTGGCCCTGGTCGCTGACGGCGAGCCTCCAAGAAGGCTATGGTGGGTGGTGGACCGGTTTGAAGCGTCGATGAAGAGCTTGGCACGATTGGACTGCCGTGAGGCATGATGATGAGCGCAACAGCGGGGCTCGCTAGATTGGACTTTATGGCGTCACTGGATGACCACTGGACTGAAGATCATTGGAATTGCTGTGGGGTCTCGCTTGAAGGCTGCGAAGGTCGTCGAAGACTGATGTGTCGCTGCAGCGGAGACAAATAAAACTGCAGGATTAGTGCTGGAACTCGCCCAGAAACCTGCAAGACAAAACAAGCACCAGAGCTTCGTGGGATCGATCTTGGTCATGCAGAAGTTTCTCGTGTAGGTGGTGGCAGCCGCTTCGTCGTTGGTTGGCAGGACACCTCGGCTGGAGACAGCCTATGTAGCACCGACACGAACACGCGACACACGACACGACACGTCATTTCTAAAAAAATAGAGAATTCCGATACATTATATATTGAATATAATTTTTTTATATATAAATGCATAAATAAATAAATAATAATAAAAAGAGTATATAATTAATTTATACTAAAAATATTAATCCAACATTTGTTAATATCATTCATTGTTTTAATTTGATAGAAATTGAACGAGAAATTCAAAATTGCAAACATGAAAGAGTAAACTTGAAGGAACATGTCATGTTTTCTTATACTTGTCGGAGATTAATGAGATTTCTTATAGTCCTAGATAGAGTTCGGAGTTCATGATATAGATTAGCTTGGAGGTCCTCTGCAAAATAAGGTTCGAGAAAAATGAAAATCCAAGACAAGAACTCTCAAAAGTATAACCAAAAGAAAATAAAATTACTAAATTCGCCACGGAAAATGTGAGAGATAACTCACATCTTTAACATGGACCAAAAATAGATAACTCGCAAGCGATGCTTGCGAGAGGTGGAAAGAAACAAAAAAAATTATAACTTTAAGTATGTGGGGGCAACAGAACGACACCGACAAGAAAATGGGCATTCCATCGTCACTCACGGGAAGATAAGAATTTATAAGTGAGAAACTTGAGAGTAAGAATTTTTTTCTTTCCCCTTATTTTTGTTATTTTCATTATTTTTTCATATATTTACATTCTGACCCCTCAAGTATTGAAAATTTTTAAAATTGACCCTGTGCGTGTCGGAATCGCATGTCAGAATTTTAGACTTGCGTGTCGGAGCGTGTCGAGAAGAGTTGACCACGTGTCGGATTTTCCGACACTCGTTGACCGCGTGTCGAAACGTGTCGGAGCGTGTCGGACACATGTCGAAGTGTCGGACACGACACGAAGGCTTCCGGAGAGTGTCGATGCTTCTTAGGAGACAGCAGCCTCACATCATCATGGAAGGAGTGGTGGCGGTCGACCAACAGGGAGAGGCGCCGACGAGAGGGTCTCGGCTAAGAGGGAGATTCGGAAGAGAGACCTCTCTCTCTCTCTCTCAAAAAAAAAAAAAAAAAAAAAAAAAAAAAAAAAAAAACCAGTTCCTCCTTTTATATTTTTCTTGCACCAGTTGGTCCTTGGATGCATGCATATTTCCTTTCCTCTTTTCCTTTCAATCAAATATTCTTGACTAATGCCGAATGGAGGAGGAGAACGACGACGCACGTGGAGCGGCATAAACAGAGGGGATGTGTCTTCAATGCGGTAGACTAGGCGGCCTAGCTAGAGCCGCCTTGACTAGTGGGACGCCGGTTTGGCAGGAGGAGGCCGCTCAGAGTGCCAAGGACCGGCGGTCTGAGCACTTCCACTGACTGGCCCCCTTCGCCTATAAATAGGGCGTCGAGGGAAGGCTAGACACACACGCAGAGAGAGATCGAAGGCCACGAGCTCAGGACTTTCCCCAAGAGACTTTAGGGGAGACCCGAGAGCAAGTAAGCCGAGATCTGAGAGAGAGTGCTCGTGGGCGAAGGGGGTTCAGATCTAGACAGAGATTTGCTAAAGGGCGAGGACGAGGGAGAGCGACTGCCATCCATTGCGTCTAAGTCGCGGTCGATGACCCGCTGCTGCGCTCCCTTCCCTCCGCGCTAAGCTCCGGTAAGAAGGCTATGTTTTTGCCTTGTTTCGAACGTACCGTACCGTAGCTCGCGGCCATCAGACTCGTGCGAGCTCCGGCCCAGGCCATTCTTCTTAATTCTAAACCTTGGTTGGTTTGTTTTGTCCCGTGGCCGTCTATCCGCCATCGTCCCTGCCGATGCCCGCCTCCATCGGCATCGCCCCAAAAACCCTAGCCACTACCCCCTCCATCTCAGTCCCGATTGGCCGAGCAGCTTGTTGCTTGCTACCGCCGTGTTGCATCCTCTGACGCCGTCCCCATTGAACAGCTTGCTGCTGCCACCCCGCTACGTCGCCGCCATCGTCAACGTCGAGTTGCCACCCGATGACGTCCTAGCCACCCCCCATCGGCGCCGTAGAAAGACAGAGAAGGAGGCGGCCTCGTGTGGGGTCGAGAGTTGGGTCATGCGTGGGGCTCAGCTGGGTAGGGTTCCAGCCAATTCGAGCCAAAAACTTGTGGGCTTTACAAAATCATGGGCTTGTTTTGTTTTGTGGGCTTAGAAATTTTTTTAAAAAGAGTGAGGTGTTTGGGCCCGTGCTGCAGGCCCATCTGGCCATTGGTGGACGATCCGAGTAGGACCCAACCCGAAGATCCGACCCAAGTCGTTTATATTATATTATTATAATATAATAAATTTTTTAATAATAAAAAATAGAAAAACAAAAAAACAATTTTTACATTTTCCCAAAAAATCAGAAAAAGTCAAAAATGATTTATATTTTCAAAAAAGATCTGAAAAAAAATATGAAAATACTATTTATGTTCAAAAGATAGAAAAATACCAAAAATATGTTTTTTTTTCTCCATAAATTCATGAAAAAATCCTTGAAAATCCAAAAAGTCTTAACATTTAAACAAGATTAGATACCGGAAAGACATTAGTGATTAATTAGTGTAATCAAGTCCCGATCCTAGTTTCTCTAGTTGCGCAAGAGTGAAATATTTCTCCCAATATTCGCTTGGGTTTTTAATTAACCAACCCAAAATCGATTAGTGGCAACTCCTATTTGAAATTTGCAGGTTAAAAACTCATACCATAAGTCGTGAATTGGTGGGCTTGGGAGATCCCGAGCTAAGCCTAATAGACTTAGTCAAGCCATTAGCCTCCACACGCGCCCGCGCGTAAAAGGGCACCCAAAAAAAGAGAGGTTGCAACAGAGGCTAAGTTTCGATTGAAAACAGCTTTAACGCGACCTCCCCGAATTCGTCTGGCATTGGCAAAACTCACGCAACTAGACTCAAACTAAGTTCGATGCCTATCTAGGGTTTTACGTGCGACTTTCAATTAAGCTTGGTTGTTCCATGAATGACCCTTAGTTGTCATGTAATCGAGTAGGATCAATCAGCCCGTCTTGACTCACAGTCGTTTGGGATTAGATTAGGGTCATTCACAAATAATATATTGACCATGCGGCGTCACTCGCAACCAGTATATACTTGAGTTGAATCGATCTATACTCATCCATTGATCAACTTGTGATGGCACATAATCAACCACAGCGATCCTCATAATCGAATGGTCCTTTCATGGTCGATTGCTTTGGTCTATCGCAACCCTGATTCTAAATTGCCCAACCCTTAATCAACTAGTCAGCTCGTGAACAATCCCTAGAATTGAATAACAGCTTGTTTTCGTTACTAACGTGCCGATCCTTAGTCCATCCCTTGTGGTCTAAATAGGGGTTTGGATCGAAGATGTCACACAAGTTATCTAACATGGAAATGATTTTTATCTAGGAGTCGTTATTAATCAATTTATAATAGGTTGATTAGACACCTAAGTAAAATAATGTTAGAATTATTTTACTTCTATGAACCAAATATTTTGGGTATGATGATTTGATTATGTTAGATTACTCTAAAGCTCTTTTGGCACATTTTCTATTTTATTTTCAAAAAAAGTTTAGCAGGCAACTTGGATCAATTTTATTACCTCCTAACATGTGAGGCAACCATGTGAGTGCACAAATCGCCAATTTAACAACTAATAAAGTAGTAATAGATTGTAGGACGTACCTTGTAGTAACGAAAGCATATGCAATATTAGCTCAAAATTCACATCAACAATCTCAAATATGATTTCTCATTAATGTGTAATCGCTCAATTTTTTTTTTTTTTTGATTTTTACTTATTTTAATGAAATCTAGAAACTATGTCACGTACAAAAATGCCTAACTAAAATAACGTGCGATATGCAACCTATCAACATATCATGTGAACATTAATTACATGACCTAATATAATGATGAGCAAAAATCAATGCAACTATTCTATCATGTCACGCACTTTGATTTGAACAGTTCCTAAAGATGCAATTTCTAAACAATAAGTGAATTAATTCTACATGACACGCAATTTAACCTAAGATATAAGTATTAGATGACATACGGGCAATGACATGGTAGTGATGATGCCAGCTTGACATGCACATGACCTTTTTTATATTTTTCATTAATAAATTCAAAATTAATTAAATACTCTAATTCAAACATGCAAATTATCCTATAAAAGAAAACTCAATTTATTTTAAAAGATATTTTGATATTTTGTTAAATTTGGAATTATAAAATAACCAAAATAAGCATGCAATCCATCATAAAAAACTACTATCTAATCTTTTTGGATTTTTTTAGAAATAAAATCAATTAAAATCAAACAAAAATAGAAATAAGTAAATCCACGACGAACATGCCATCAAATCACCTGAGATATTATCGATATCCATCTAATTTCGTAAATTAATTGACGATTTGTATCTCACACATGAGATCAGATTAGCCAATTTATATGACATCGCAAATCTCAAGCATGAGATTGGATTGATGATATTCCGTGCAATCGCAAGTCGTAATTCGGATATGAAATTGGACTCGATCATTGCACATTTTGAAGTTAGAAAAATTCCCTAATTCATGGGGATTCAAAAGAATGTTTTTGGATATGACAATATCGACCAAACATGCAAACAAGATCACAATTGTATGAATTAGGTAATGAGATATATAAAAATCGAATTATCGAGATTTTTAACTAATTCACGATGTTGTGCGGATGCCATTTCCGAATTCGGACGGACAATGGATTGCAGGAACCACAGTGAGGATGACCGGTGATCCGCGACGCTTATGGTGAGGTGGCTCGATGGTGCTCAACTGGCTGAAGAATATGCGGTCACGAATTGAAGATGCTCAACAATTAAACTAGACTTGCAACAAAGGGAGAGCAGTTAGTTGGTCAAAAGAAATTTGCCAGGTGACAACATTGGGCCCCACAAACTGTTGTCTTCGTTGACTTCACTGAACAGTGCGACCGTGACGAGTATTGTCGCTGTGGAGGAGCTCTGGTGTGGTTCGGATCCGAGTGGGTGTGTTCGACTCGTCAAAGGTTCCGCTGGAGATCAACTGGAATTGCTGCAAGGAGCGTGTTGCGGACAATGGTCGAGCACGACGAGCTGAGGCTGAGAAAAGCGGCAGCAATGAATGTGGTCGCGGCTAATAATACTCACTGGACAGGAAGCAGTTGGCCAGAGGAACTCGTGCAAGACAGTGACGATGGGCAGCCAACTGAAAGGCGACGCCATCCCCAAGTGAGAAGCCGCAACAGTTCGCAGGATGGTTCATCATCAAAGGCTCGTAGCAAGGACCGTTGTCGATGGCGTAACAACAGCAGTGTCGCTGATGGTGAAACAGCGGCGACGTTTAATAGCGGAACGGCAAGAACGTTGAGGGAGGTGGGTCTCACCGGAAGAGGGGAGGGGGTGACATGTTGCAGGCGTTGGGCTGGTCAGCGATCGGGTCAGCAGCTCATCGCGGTGGGGATCGGCAGTAGTAAGCCTCGCTCGCGAGGAAGAGGGTGCTTCGTGGAGCTTGTTGGACTTGCATCGCGGGAACTGCAAAGAAGGCTTCTTCGTCGTCTTCTCTTTTTTATTTCGTGGAAATCCCCTTTGGCATCTTCTTTGTGGCCACTCTCTTGTGAAGCTCTCTCAACGTGCCGATTCTCAATTCTGTATCATGGCCAATCCCCCCTCCCACCTCTCTCTTTTCTGACATTCACTATGGAGAACTTGAAATCCCACTTTTGATGACCGTGTATTCTATCGTGTGCGGCCTCCTCCAAGAGAGCCTCCCTTCGACTCCTCTTATATGCAAGTGGCCTCCTCAAGGAAAGAACCCGTCCACATATATTTCTTTATTTCTTTCCCATGCAAATAGCTCACTGGAAGTCCGTTCAGGATATTGACTTTCCTTCTCTTCAAGCAAATATATTCTTTGATTAATCGAATTGTTGTACGCAATCCACACAATCAATTTCTGCCCCTTTCTTCATGTTCACTTGCACGTAAAAATTCTACGGAGATTATTTACGATTATTCATTATGTGACCAAATCTTGACAAAGATTTAAAGACCAATTTTCCAACCCGGCACATATAATGATTAAAATTTCGGCCATATAATTTTCAATGGGTTTGGCCTAATTTTTGTGCACTTATGGGCTCAATCCAAGAGATTTAATTAAGCTCAAATTTCCACTTACTATAAGCTCGTTTGCTGCTGGTCCAATGCAAGTGCAATATGCTTCTAATCTCTATATGCAATTAACTAACATTTTTGTTTAAGGATTGGAGGCGATCCCTAATTTTTTTATGCAATGAATTACTAATGGGAAGTCAAAATTTTAGTGTCAACGATATTTATTCCATACATTTCATTTTTGCAGGTTGCGTTATGATTCAATTTTTTGTTTATTATTAATGGAGAGGCTTACATTTTTTTTATAAATAACCAATTTATGGAAATTTATAGTCTTTGATCAAAGATTCTATGCTAGGAGTTTGTGGGCTGCACACCACCATGATATTGGTTTTGTCACACTCTTGCCCCACCTCTGGTACAAGAGCATGACCCGGTGGGTCAACATTGACATCTGAGGCATGTCGATCGTCCCAAAAATATTTTATTTTTGATTAAGCATATGCGAAAGTGAATTAAAAACAATCCCAGTACACAAACAAACATGGAAGTCAACAAACATGGAAGTCAGGCAACATGTACACAAGCCAAGCAAACAAAAGCAGCATATATTCATACATATATACACATATCAAAAGTTATTATGATTACATGCCCATCTTAGTCCTCCGTTACTTATCTTCATTACCACACATCGACGATTAAAAGGTTGGGGTAACCTAGCTCCTCTATCTAGCTCCTCCAAAAATGGCTCCCATCCTAGGCCCTTCTTTTATGACGCTCCCGTAGGATCCACTAGAAGGATGAGGCCTCGGATGGGACCTAAAATGTCCCCATAAAAATGAGGCACCAAGCCTCCTACACATGGGGAACCAATGTGTCTACCCCTTCTTGGACCCATACAGTGGTAATATACTTCTAGTAAGTGACGTCCTCTTCTAAGTCTACTATATCTGTCATGGTAGTAACCATATCAATTAGAAGACCGGGACTGACAGGCGGTTGGGTTGGTTCACCCATCTCACACTTGAAATGGTGAAAACAACAAAAGTAATGCGATGATTCAGTAAGTAGAAATATCTAATTCTCCTATAGGGGGACGTGTTGCCATCGATCCTCGAATACAAAATCACCACCCACTTATTGATGGTAAATCATTAGCAAGGTTTGTGCATTACCTTACTTATGCATATGAAGGGCTCTCAATCAACTATGTGCTTTCAAGCATCAAAGACAAGGAGTTACTGCATAAAAACAAGCCCTCCAAAGATTTGTGGCTTACAATCATTCCAGTTACTAAGAGGGGTGCATGCATCACATAAATCTCATTCAAGCACTAAGTGACCCGATGCAAACATATGCACAAATTGATGCAATGACTCAACAATACATATCAAACAAACCTAGCTTTTGCAAGCCTCAATTTTGGTATCAATGCAAGCATCAATTCAAGCATCACACATGCATCAGTCATGGACCACACGTGGACTTCCAGTTTATTTCAGTCAATTCAGTTAATCAAAATCCATTGACTCTTCCGGTATCCACTGGGCATCGGTCCCCCTTGGCAATTGACATCGTCCCAATCTCATTATTAGAATGGCTTCCAGGGCGACTCTCAAGCATTAGCCTCACCTGGGCCGGCATCGTCCACAATCTCAATATTGAGACGGCATCCGAGGCTTTACCCCAAACAACGACTCGGCATACCCCAGCATCGGCGGTAAAAGTCTATTGTATGTCCATGCATTCAAGCATCAATCAATTCATTTTGTTATCTTGAATCATTAGCCAAATGAAAGGCCCGAAGGCATGCCATACAAAGTGAATCAATGACTTTTGTGCAAACTAGCTCATGCCGGATGTGATTCAAGCTCGTGTTCTTGACTTGGAATCATTTGCTTTCACTTCAGCATCGACCCAATGCTTGTCCCAAGTAACAATATGCTTCAATGTTGTCCTGAGATCAAGTGTGGGCCATGCACCCACCTCGGCACATGTCCAATTTGCCGAGACATTTCCTTGCATCCTGGTGTGCTCGATACCCACGTGAGACCATGATTTACTTGATGTAAAGACAAGTAATTGAAAACATGCAACAAGCACAACATACAAGAAAACACAAGCAAGTGATGACAAGATCCTAAATCGATACGCGTAGCACATCACCCTATTGAAGAGTTAGAAAAGTCTACTTACAACTTTTGAACCTAACTCCAAGATGCTTCTTTGGTGGTCGGTCGGCTTCTAAGGCGGCTTGGAGGGGAATGGCGTGAAAGAGAGGAGAGGGAGGGAGAGGATAGGAGAGAATGGCTAGGCCTCCAAAATGTGAGGATGCCTTCTCCTATTTATAGGCCTCTTCCTCTTAGATTTTTATGCAAACTCATGATTAAGCCTAAGATATGAATTGGCCTATCTAGCCTCCTTAGTTAGCGCCTATGCTTATTTGTTCTTAATTTTGATTGGTCCACCTATTTGCTTATCCTCCAAGGCTCACTCTAGGCTCATTATTGCCTATGGCGCCTAAGGGACACATAAGCCCCTTTAATGCCTAATGTCTTCTTCTAATTGGTTGGTTCTTGCCTTATTCATCAAGACTATAATCTAGGCCATCATGCCCTAATGAACTAATGTCCAAAGCCCTTAAATGAGTGCTTAGATATTTTTGCCAAGCTACTTGAGTAGCAAGTTTTCACTCCCCCCAATTAACATGTGGCATATAATGGATAAGGATAGACTATGGTCAAAGGTTAAGGAAGATTTTTAGAACCCCCAATTACCTCTTGATACTTGTCCAATGATTTATCCCCACATTAATTGATTTGTGTTAAAATCTCATCCAAGGCAATCATGAGACTAACATAGGGTATCGCCTAATTGGGGAAGTCATTCATATTTGTACACGATCGACGGTTCTATGGGAATCGAGGTTCATGCCAAAATTTACTAAACTTTAACCAAATGAGTGTAACTAAGTCGGTAGCCTTCTTAAACTTGTCCATGACCATTTTCAATTAGAATTGGTCCATTGGATGTCTCAAAATAAACTTCGTGGTTAGTCTTGGTTATTTGCCCTAATTGGGTCTTGGTCAGGTGGATTGGGACCATGGCCAAACATGCCATGCCTTGGTCCATCCAAGGTTTATGTCATTGAGTCCCATAATCGACCCTCATACCTTATTCTTATTGCTTGGAATCAAGGATGTTATAGGTTTTGTGTTGCTATTTGACTGGAGAATGAGTAACTATACTGTTTCTAAGACAAACAAGTCATGTGATGTAACAAGGTGATTAGACACAGGCCGGGAAGGTTCCAAATCACAAATCTAAAATGCACCTTATTAGAATTTGTTGATTTTCCGTTTTTGGTACCGAGAACCAAATTGGTTCCTTTATAAACTGGCCTTGAATCAAACCGTCCGGTTTCAAGGTCAACTCAGGAATTAGGTCTATCCTTTTTTGGGATAATACGAAATAACTCCTAAGTCTATTGTACAAATATTAGTTCAATCCTAAGCTTTTCAATTTTACCAATGTAGTCTTAAACTTTGCGTGAAATTCTAATGTAGTCATTACTATTAGAAATTACTTATGATAGCGTTCAACTCATTGCGATGTAGTCCTTTACTTGAAATGGCATCTCACGTGGATGACTGACACCCAAATTTTAGTTGATAATTAAATGCGCATTTTAGTGAAAAATAAAAATAAATAAATAAAGAGGAAGAGAACTTAGCAATAAAAGGCTAATAAAGATTGGCCATCACTTTGTCTCCTCCGAGATCCGAGAGTCCGAGGAATCTAGTTCATGCTCATCTTCCAGCGTGGGCCGGTGATCACCAATTTCAATGAGCATCAGCAGCGGTTTGTTCCTTGGCAATGACTAAGGGCTTCGAGTGGTTTCAAACTCATTCGAAGATGGCCTTCGGATTCTGATTCTGATCATCCACTTGATCTCCTGTCGCTGTTTGTCATCAATCATCATCGCTTGTTGACACTTATTATCATTGATAATACGTTTGAGAGAGCAAAAAAATGCTCTTTGCGTCGATTTGGTCACATATTTTGTAGCTTCATCCTTTCGCTAAACAGGTAATTCCATTTTCTCTTGTTTTGCTTGTTTTGGTGAGAGGTGAAACCGAGATCTGTTCATATCACTCATGTATAAATCGTTGATGAATTGAATTTTTTTTTTCAATGATTCTATTAGAATAATAAGATTTTTCATTCACGTGAACATGACATCAAATTAATAAATATAATGTATCCGAATCAAAAGGAGCCATAAATAATCCTATGTCTTCCTATGAGTATGAATCTTTACCACTCTCCTCTATGACGGTTGTGATGGGTGTGTATTTTTTTCTCTCTTCAATTTTGTGAAAACAGGAAAAGCATGATAATGAAAAATATACATTCTTCACCAAAAATAAATCTTGTATGGAGGGAGCGATGGGACCAGCTCTAGAGCTGCCAAATCTCAACCTATTGTCAAGGTTTAAGATATGGATTCTACATACCAACTTGGATGTCACGAATATATAACTTATAATATATTTAATTAAATTGAGCATATGTCAAATATTAAATAATAGACATGATAAGGCACATAAATGGGTTGGACCTAGTCAAGTCCAACATTCTCTCACTTGGCTAAACGTTCTATCATCAATTTAATTCACGAGACTTAACACAACATAATCAAGCATATATAACATCACCTAAGTAAGGACATGTCCGACATTTATGCAAACAAGAATTGGATCTAGTATCCATGTTCCAATGCCATAGTATCTTTCTCCAGTTATTATCCCAACACAAACATTAAACACAATATTTAATGGGTAATAGTCATGAACTATAATATTTCATAATATAAATATGATCATAAGGTCCATCCATAATCATTTGTTTGAAAAAACTTCAAAGGTGCACATATTATAAGAAGAAACAAACAATAAATCCAAATCCATTACATGAGGTGATCACAAAATAAATAAAAATAAGTCATATGTCCAAAACCATGGTTTAAACTTAAAGCTATTAACCAAGCCCATGCTAGCAACATGTTCTCGAAAGAGATTGGGTGGTAAGCCTTTAATCATGGGATCCACTAACATAGCTTCTGTACTAATATACTAACTAGACACAATTTGATTTTGGACTCTTTCTCTCATAACTAGGCACTTGATGTCGATGTGTTCAGATGCACCACTCAACTTGTTGTTCTTTGAGAAGAAAACAATAGCCTGATTGTCATAATGAATCTTTAGTGGTCTCATATCAATTACCTTTAGCCCTATAATGAAGTTCCTCAACCATAAACCATGAGAACTCACCTCATAACATGCTACAAGCTCAGCCTCCATAATGGAGGATGCAGTTAAGAACTGCTTTGCACCCTTCCATAAGATAGATCAACCAATGAGCATAAAAATCTAACCAAATGTGGATTTCTTGGTGCTAATTCACCCAACATAATTAGAATCATAATAACCAATAACCTCAAGGTTATATGTTCTCTTGTAGGTAAGCATAAAATCTTTTGTACCCTGTAAATAACGCATCACTTTCTTAGCCGCTTTCCAATGACCCATTACTGGGTTTATTTCGTAACAACCAAGCATTCCAACAACATACGCTATGTCTAAACGAGTACACACTAGAGCGTACATAAGATTCCCTATAGCAGACGCATGGGGAATATGGTCCATTTGTCCAAAATCTAGTTGATTTTTAGGGCATTGTAGTAAGCTAAATTTGTCACCCTTAACAACAAGCGCAACAAGAAAAGAATAGTTTTGTATGTTCAATATCTTGAGAATCTTCTTAATATAGGCTCTCTAAGATAATCCTAAGATCCCTTGAGATCTATCTCTGTGAATATTAATGCCTATATATAAGAGGCTTCACCAACATCTTCCATCTCAAAGTTATGTGAAATAAAACTCTCGCCATACAACATGTCCTTATCACTACAAGCAAGTAGTATATCATCTACATACAATACCAGAATGATGAATTTTCTCCCACTAATCTTAAGATATATACACCAATCCACTGCATTTTCTTTGAAGCCAAAATTACTTATCACATCATGAACTTAAGATGCCACTGTCTTAAGGCTTGTTTCAAACCATAAATGGACTTTTGTAGTTTGCATTTCATGTGCTCTTTGCCCTCAACTGGAGAACCTTGTGGTTGTACCATATAGACATCTCCTTGCAAGTCTCCATTAAGAGATGATTTTTTTATGTCCATTTGATGTAGCTATTAATTATAATGAGCTACTAAGACCATCAATAGTTTGAAAGAGTCATTTTTTGACATAGGAAAAAGTATCATCATAATCCACTCTGGCTTTATACCTTTCAATTTTACCTTTAGGGTCTAACTTAGTTCTGTAAACCTATTTACAGCCTACAAATTTGGCTCCTTTAGACAAGTCTACTAGGCCTAAAAATCATTAGTTTTTATTGAGTTCAACTCTTCTTTCATGGCTTCAAGCCACTAAGTTGAATGATCGCTTGTAATGGCTTCATCATAAGAGATAGGATTAGTTCCTATGCCAACATCATGGTTTGACTTATCTAGATACACGATGTAATCATCAAAGATAGCTTATTTCCTTTCTCGTCCTGACTTCCTAATACATTGTTCATCAACAGGAGGGAAAATAGGCTCTATATTTTGAGGTTCTTCATTAGGGACCTCCTCGAGTGGACCATAAGCTCTTGGTGAAGGTAATAGTACGCTAGACCCTTGAATAATATGAATCAAAATATGATTCCAAGTAGAAACTTGATCTTAGGTTTCCTCAAGGTCTACTATTCTGGTGCTACTATAATTAGCATTTTCTAAAAACACCACATTTCTAGTCTCAACAAATTTAGTGGTATGTGAAGGGTAGTAAAATTTAAAACCCTTCTATCTTTCATCATAACCAACGAAATAACAACTTACAATCCTTGGCTCAAGTTTCTTCATTTGTGGATCATATAATTTTGCTTAAGCCAAACAGCCCCATACATGAAAATATCCCAAATTCGGTTTCCTTTGTGTCCGTAGTTCATAAGTTGTTTTAACCATAGATTTAATAGGGACCTAATTAAGGATATGCGTGGCTGTTTTGAAAGCTTCAACCCAAAAACACTCCGGTAGAATGCTACGACATAACATACTTCATACCATATCCATTAGAGTATGATTTCGTTGCTCAGCAACACCATTTTGCTAGGGAATTTTTGGCATTGTATACTAAGCAACTATGCCACATCTCTCCAAAAATAAAGCAAAAGCACAATGATTGACCTGTATCGAAGAACCTTCCATAACATTCTCCTCCATGGTTAGACCTTACAACTTTAATCTTTGGTCGAATTGATTTTCAACTTCGGCTTTGTTGATCTTAAAAACATTTAGCACTTTAGATTTATCATGGATAAGATTGACATAACCATAATGCGAGTAGTAATTGAGGAAAGTGATAAAATACTCCTGACCATTAATAATAAGAGTCAGGAAAGGTCCACAAATGTCAGTGTTGATAATTTGTAAAAGTCCCAAACTCCTTATGACCACTAATACCAAGAGTTGGATAAAGTTGGATTGACTTATTTATGTCTTGTCTAAAATACAAGTCAATCAGGTTTTTGCATATGATCAAATTGATGACTTGACAAATATTCATCAATGGTCTTTGTTCGATCCAGACATAGTAAGACAGCAGGATTAAATTACATTGTAGCCAAAGCTATAAGTTCATTATGTTCTTAAAGCATTTACACTGTTTGTGTAGTCACAACATATATTGCTATATGTCAATCATGGCTTACAAGATCTAGAGATTGATCGGGACAATCAATTCTCTTAGAAGTACTAATGTGTAAGTGCAAATCTTACTACCAACTCAGTGATGAACCTAGGGATGTTACACACCATAACCAATTCACTCATTCTCTTATGGACACAACCTGTGACATCCCGAATTTTCAATTCTATTTTCAATTAAATAAATTGGGCCTTTCATCGACGCGTCTATAGTGCTATTTTCAAAACTGATCACTCATGAGATAACTAGACTATATAGGGAAGTCATTAAGAGATTTTAATGCAATAGACTTGAGAATTCGACTAGGAATCGACTACTTAACCGTGCTCATCTACGAGATAATTACGACACAGTAAGATCGATTAGAAACCAGAAATAGGTCGGTTCGATTGAGATGTGTGGTTAAACGTGGGTGATTCCACCAAATTGAGAAATTCTTGTCCATCAGCACTAGATTAATTTTTTTGTCGTTTTGGTACCTTGTGTCCGTATTTGAATCCTTTAGATTTTCACGACAATTGAGAGTCCCCAATGTGTCAAAAAGGTTCATTGTGGCTCGAAGAAAATCAACCATGGGTCATTTGTACTAAATTTTTTTGAAAACTACCCGGTAGCCTAGGTCACGCTAAAATCGCATCAAATATTGAAATTAACCGCGAATTTGAATCCAATTTCAAAAATTGAAATTTCTGTCATGTTACGAGTCATTTTAGGAATGTCGACTCAATCTCTGAAGATTTTTCTGCAAACCGATATTTTGGCGGAAAAAGTCGACATAGGGTCGTTTTCGACCGGGAAATACAGAGGATTGTTTTTTATCACGAAATTGGGATGCAAGTGGGTTCTATTGGCAAGGAAAAATACCAATTTGATCGAGGACTCGATAAGTGAATTTTTGGGAACTGATTTGAGTCTATTCAAGGAGGAATTGAAGTACAATTTGAGGGAAATTAAGCCAAATTCGTGTGCCCCCTTGGTCCATGACTTTTGGACCAACTCAAGGCTTTTAGAAGAGGCTTGGGCTGATGGAAATTGCTGAGGAAGCCAGCCTCGCATGGTAGGACCCTTCCAAAGAGACAAAGGGATAGGAAGGAAGCACATGGGACCCTCCAAGCCTTGTTGGTCTCCTCCTCCTTCTTCTCCTCCCATCTGGTTGATCAGCACCCCAATCCGGCTCCTTGAAACCTCAAAAACACCAGAGAAGCCGGTCAAGCCTTCCCCCTCCACTGTCGAAGCTTGCTAGAGCCCGAACAGCCGTCGTCACGCCACTCACTCGCTAGCCACGCCTCCTGCTTACGCGTGCGTTCCTGGCCATCGTCCGTCCTTGTTCCCACATCTAGCCTGTCCCTTAGGCCATCCTCTCCACCGTTGCAAGCTGCTCCTGCCGCCATGAGCCACCGTCCGACCACCGCTCGCCCTCGCCAAGCTGTCCGCCTTTTCCTTGGTCGATTCCAGATTGAGCCGAGCTCGGAGCAACCTAGTTCGGCCTCTAACCAGAACCGAACAGTGTGGGTGTTTCCAGCACTGTTTGGCTCATTTTTGTGGCCTTCCGAACCTCGAAAGGTGGTCTCGCTTTGGAGTTTGTCAATCCTCACCGTGTCCCTATCGTTTTGATATGAGTGGATCGTTAATCAAGTGAGTTTACTCACTAATCCCTACTTAGTAAGATAATGATGTTTAAGGGTTGATTAGTTTAGACTAAGTATGAATTAGGTGGATAGTTAGAATAGATTAGTGAATTAATTATCGATATTGCATGTTATGTGGTTAGATTAGTGCAATTAGCAACTAGGTACGCTTTAGTATTTATTTAAATACGTTTAGAAATTTTTCGAGCCCATTTTGTTATTTAATTAGGCTTTTCTGGCCTAAGTTGCATTTTTGGGTATTTAATAATTAAATTTTGAAATTATTTAATTAATTAATTATTTTTCGAAAATTAGACCGAGATAGTCAGTGACTGGAATTTTATGCTAATTGTAGTGGTGTGATATGTTTATTTAATTGACTGTTATTTTGTGCAAATTAAGTGTGATTGGTAATTTTGGGTATTTATCCCAAAATTTAATAATTTATATAATTAATTAGAAAATCACCAGGCGTTGGTTTAAAAACGCCAAAAATGTGTATATGGATTAGTGTAATTAGTGGGATTTCAAAGGGGAAAATATTGTATTTTGGCTAAGGCCAACCGTGTACCCACACACGATTATTTTTATCGGGTATGATAAAAATAGTGAAAATGTTAGATGGTCAGGATGTTATATTATATCAGCCTATACAATATCAGCCTGTGGGCTTGATATGTCAATTTTGGGTGAACAGTATACTGGTATACTATATCAGCCTAAGGGTCATGATATGTCAACTTTGGGCGAGCAGTATACCTTGTTGTCAGCTTCTAGTGAGCATTATCAGTATACTATATCAGCCTACGGGTTCTGATATGTCAGTTTTGGGTGAGCAGTATACTCTATTGTTAGCTTCTAGTGAGCCATATATAATTATTATCAATTTTGGGTGAGCTATACTATCTATCTTCAGCTTAGGGTGAGCAGTCCTGATTTGATCAGACGTTATAGATAGTATTGGGTGAATAGACCGAGAGAAGGTTGTGATGACATGGAATCAACTGGGTCGATTGAACGATGATTCGATCTGACTTGATGATTTAATTGCTGAAGTGATTTGATGAAATTATGAACTATACTGATTTGCATGAAGGAACCGAGGCAAAGATAAGTCCTCTGACTCGTGATTGTGATTAGGCAGCCCTCAAGGCGTATTTTCTTCCTGGTCGGGTCCTAAGGGATGAACTTGCTAAGACATCGTCTCACCCTGTTGTGGGATAACATTTCAGTTCCCTAGATGGCAACTCTTCCTGAGCGTTTTGGTCAACTGAAGAAGGTTACAAAGCAGGTAGTTTATGCTACAATTCATGGACACCCAAGGGGTTTGGTTTATGAGCTCGTGAAGTCTGTGGTCTAGGTTGAGGAGGCTCTACCCCATAAGGTACCTCATCGATTCAGATCATGGTACCGTCGTGAGCGGCATGGACAAAGAGAAGGTCCCATACCGGAGTCTGAGATACTTGTGTACGTGCTAGGGGTTGCTTTTGGGAAAGGCGTAGCAGATTCTCCCGGTGGTTCGGTGGTAGACCCGAATCTTTCAGATCCGGTAACCTCGGTTTATTCAACTGAAGGCTCCAACGAAGATGAGAATGAGGATCTGTAGTTTTATGGAAACCCCCCTTATTTTGCAGACCTTGTTTTTATAGACTGGTTATTATATATGACATGGCTTGTTATATGTATATATAAGCGTGTTGTAGTTTGAAAAATTTATGGCCCTACTTTCCTATCACATCTTGTTGTTGTCTAGAGATTAATTATTCACTTCTGCATGCATATTAACATTGAATGGGTCGGCGATACGTCCTGGATCGTCGCTATTTAATCGACCGCAAAGGGATGGGCACGCACTCAGAGGATTGGGGCGTGACACAACCCACTCACAAGAGTTGTTCTCTCACTCTCCTAGCTTCTAGAGGAAGTAATTATTTAACTTCTTTGAGAGGTTAGAGACTAGCTTGTACATGAAGTAATTATTTAACTTCTTTGAAAGATTAGAAGTCTACTTCTAGAGAAAGTTAAATGTTGACTTCACCAAGACGTTATATATAGAGCAAAAAGAGGTGAGTAGGTTAGAAAAAAAGGAGTTACATGGTCAGCGATAGTTGCTAACTACGTGCACAGGATTGTCTCCACGAGATTGTTCGCACAATCATAGTGAAGATTACCTGCAAAGTCTTTTTTTCGTTCAAGGTGTGTTGGTGGTGTGTATGAATTAGAGGTCCAACGTTTGTAAGGGCTCGAACTGAAGAATATTTTAATCAAGTCGTTTAAAGCGTGCTCCATACAACCTCCTTTGATATTCTAATTTTTGATTAAAAAGCACAAACAATACCTTTAGAGATACATGTATAGTAGAATTTTATCTTTGCTTCCACTGCTTTTATCTTTATTTCACCTATACATGTTGTTGGTAGTTCGTTTGTAAAACAAATAAATAGGTGTCTTATCCCACATCAAAAGGATGTAAGTGTGCGCATGGATGAGATTTGGCACCAATCAACGATCGTTATTTTTATTTATAAATTAACCATTGTGTCCTTTTAAAACAGTGTGACTATGCAGAAGGAGTTACGATTATTTTAGATTTATTATTTATTTAATTCCGAATTTTATTATTTCTTCAAACAATTAACTCGGAGTTCGTACCTATTCAGACATAACTTTTTAATCCTTGAAAGTTGCGTCTGTTCGGATATAATTTTTTGTTTTTGTTATAAATTACTAAACCTGTCTATTCAATTACAATTTTTCTTCTTTTATTTTCGTTTTCTTTTGAAAGAATATACAGCCATTATTTCTAATGTTTTTCATTAGAGACCTGGAGAAATACTAGAATTGCTATATAGTATTTTCATTTTGAAATATTGTTGTATCATGGAGGAGATTTGCCGGTAACCATTAGCAAAATTGTTTGGCAAATAAATCCTTAAAGAAAGTAATATCATGCCTTAAAATCCGGCTTGATTACTCTAAGGATCCGACTTCATTATCTTACCCAATTTAAAGCCATATTTTCCCAACACATGTTCCATAACCGCCCGCAGAATCTGCTCCTGTTCCGCGTCATCTATTGCCTCACCGATCCTCAGTCTTGCACGGAAGAGTTCTCATCGCGTGGGACCCACCCTGTCTCCCTTTGCTTGTGCCGAATGTCACCTTGTCTTCGTTTGCTCAGCGTTTTTAGGCATTCCTGTAGGTCTCCCGGAGTCCGGCCGTTGGTGGCGAAGTTCCAGCAGCCCAGCCGTGTCCAGTTTCTATACGGCAGCGGTTCATGTGCCTGTTTTAAGTCGCTGATGCACTGTTGTCATCTCCGGCAACCTGCAACCTGTTTTCAACGTTTCCTGCGAGCTGAAGCCGTCAACCAACTCTCCTCCAACGCTCCTACACCCTTGGCGACAACCGTGTTGCTCCATCGTCAACTCTCCAGTGGCTATGGCAGCAGACCCATAGTCTAACTGCATCTGCATTGGCACGGTTTGACAGCTCCGGTTCCTTGTGGCGCCGGAACAGTCCCTCTCCATCGGTGGTGGCCTGGCCCCTCTCAACATGCCAAGCACTCATGGCCGTTTACCTTGAGGGACCCGCTACCAGTCCCCTTTGGAAACAAGTCCTCAAATTAGGTAAATTTTCCGAATCAAATTTGAATTTAAGATTTTATTGCCTAATTTGTGGTTATCGTGATCCAATTTTGATTATTTTGAGATTTTGTTATACCGAAATTCGGAAAGTTTCCCTGATTCGAACTGCAAGATCGGCAATTCAATATCTTTAGGCATAAGATTGGGTTGTTACTTTATTCAATTCCAATTTTAAGTTAAATGAATATATGCTGTGATTTCTAGCTTCTCTTATTGATTTTTAGCTTCTCTTATCTTTAGGTTGTCCTATTTTGTTGTGATCTCTTCCCCCTGTTGTGTTCTTGTTACCTTTTGGTTTTCCCTGGAACCACGGCACCCTTACATTCTCTTTGTATGATCATCACTTCAGTGTCATAACTTTTCTTTCTATTAACAAGTATCAGAAATCCAACACGGCATGACAATCAATCTCTTGATTGTCATCATTTTTTTTTTAAAACGTTCATAACAAGTGTTGTGCCACGTTGAATTTCCGATACTTGAGTTATACACGCATATAAATGTTATACGAAAGTTATGACACTTATATTATTTGTTTTTCAAATCTTATACTCATATGGATTTTAGTTTAATAATCTAATCTAAAAGCCAAATAGATTAGGATTCTCAACTAACAAATTCCCGACTAAAGATATCTTTCATCGAATAATTTGGATTTTATCCCTAAAAGGGAAATTGGTAATTTATTGAAGTATTGTTGTTTTGACCACGAAATATTCGGTCACTTTTGTTACCTTTTTTCATCGCTCTATAGACCTTTTCGTTCTCTCTCATGCGGCTGGATCTCACATATAGGGAGGTCCTTTTTTCTATACGAACCTTCGTTTTACCTTGCATTGTCATCGAAAACCTCCTCTCATTATAGGGATGAAGTTTTATGGGTTAACGCTCTTCTTCCAGGGATCTCCATGCCATCCGCTCAGACAGAAATGATGGTTCGCTGAGAAAGCCTCGCGTCAAGATCAATCTTTTCTATCATCATCATCATCGACGAGGAGACTACCTGCAAACTCTAAAAGGTATGTCTTGCATTCACTTTTGGCCATCATCATCGACGAGGAGACTATGATTTGAGTTTCAAGTTGTTAGTATACTTAGAATATTTTCTTATACTGAAAACACTGTAGGTATTTTTCCTAACAATCCTTACATGACAATAACATGATTAGATCACGACACATAATCAAGGAGTTTAGGTTGAGACTGATTGTGTTCGGTTCAATATTGTATCAGCTTGTGAGACACAGTAAATAATCGTATCGTGTTTGTGTTAAATCCACTAGATACGAAATAAATATACATACCTCGTTTATATTAGCGTATTAAGGGAAAATTCCAAATAAGGACCCAAAGTGAATTTATTTTCTCAAATAAGGATCCAAAGTGAACTTTGTGTCATATAAAGACCCGAAGTGGACCCATTGTTTCAAATAAGGACCAAAGTAAATTTTGTATCAAATAAGGACCCGAAGTGATCAAGTTAATCTCTATTGAGGACCTTAGTTTACTGGCAAACATTTTCCGGCAATTAAAATAGGGGCAATTTCGTCAAAAATTTGTGATTGAAAAAAAGGAAAAATTCTAAATTAATTAAGTTTAGGTTATTCATTTAGATGTTTACATTTTCTTCTTTCTTCTCCCTTGCTGCTCCTCAACCAAATCACTGCCCGGTCATCGTCGCGACTCGATTCTCGTTGCTCCTCGCCTTGCTCGACCGGCGGAGAATTTGGCTCTCCGTAAACAAAGAAAGAAACATATGGTTTTCTTCTTGTTTTTGAATTCGTGCCTCAACCGGCAAAGAATTTGGGTCTTCGACTTTGCGGAGGATGGGTACAAGGAATGGGGAGAACTTCGGTCTTTGACTTTGCAAAGGATGAGTACAAGGAACGAGGATTAGGATTTGTTAATTTTCCCTATATTTTTGTTGGACAAAATTGCCCAAACTTCGGTTGTTGAAAATGTCACATGCTTGATAACCGACGATTTGGCTGACCAGCAAGCTCAGGTTCTTATTTGGAATTGATTCAACCACTTCGGGTCCTTATTTGAGACAATGGATCCACTTTAGGTCTTTATTTGACACAAAGTTCATTTCGAGTCCTTATTTGAAAAAATTGGTCAACTTCAGGTCTTTATTTGGAATTTTCCCGCATATTAATGTTAACACAACCTGTATATGATTTGTTTATATCTGATTAGTAAAAGGATTTTACTTTCCATGTTATGCACTAGGAAGATTTTAAATTGATGGGTTAATGCCACCAGTATCCCTTACTTTTGCATGAAAATCGAAATGATCTATTTACTTTCTTTTGTTTAAAAGACGTCAATGTACTACTCTTAGTCCTTCCATTTGGTTTGTTTTTGGGGTTAATATCACGAAGAATCATAAACTAGTATACATGTGATAAATTTTAGCTCAAACTAATTTTTTGATCACAAAAATCTCAAACTCATATACCTGTGATAACTTTACCCAAAACTTATTTTTTTTACCACCAAAAACCCAAAACTAGTTCATTGTAACAAATTTAGCCTCCATTTGTTTTCGTTAAATTGGATTAATGTTACGAAAAACCTCAAACTGGTGAATTTGTGATAAATGGTGGGTAAAACCTCAAACTAATACATTTGTCAACTGTCACATATCTCCAACTCAGCAATTTAAAGGAAAAATTTAAAGGAAACTAATGGATGGTAAATTAAGATGTACCAACTTGAGGTTTTTGATGGTTAAAAAATTAGTTTTTGATAAATATATCACAAGTGTATCAATTTAGGCTTTTTCATAGTGTATTAATCCTTATTTTTATTGTTAGTCAATTTTGTTGACGAGGACTGTCAAGTTATTGATATGGGCCATTAGAGCAAACATGTCATGTTAGAATCTCTTAATAGTTATTAGGAAAAAATCTAAATAAGGGGTCGAAGTACATGTTACGGACCCAAAGTACCATTCTTTTCTCAAAGAATGGCCTAAAGTGCTATCGTTTTCTCAAATAAGGGTCTAAAGTGAATTTTGTTTCAAATAAGGGCTTGAAGTGATTATGATTGTTTCAAATAAAGGCCTAGCCTTGTTGGCTAGTCAGCCTACAAAAATTCCGGCCAATTAGGGATATTTTCATCCAAATATTATTTAAATTTAAATTTAATTATATTAAAAATTAAACACTAATTAAATAAAAAGAAAAAAATAGGGGCGGAGGGAGTGTCACTGCCCCTATCGCTATTGGGGTGGCATTGATGGCTGGCGAGGTCATCGGTGCTTGGACGAGGGTTCTTAGCCCCCACCAAACAAGAGAGGGCGACGACCCTCTTGCAAATTTGGGCAAGGGTCGCCTGCCCTCGCCTCGCCTGGTTGATGGTCACCAACCCTCACGTAGGCTTGGTGGCCCGCCCAAAGACCCTCAAACCTCACCACCCTTTCCCATCTTTGGCGAGAGCCATTGGCCCTCACATTTGGTCGATGAGGGTTGTCGGCCCTCACCCAAGTGCCAGCGACCCCATCAGGCATCACTACCACCCCACTAATGATTGGGCGGCAAGCACATGTGGGATGGAGCTTCCCTCCCGTGTGTCTTCATGTGTATATATATATATTTTGGTGAAGTTTTAATTTTTTTTTTTTTTTTTTTTTTAAGGAAAAAAAGAAAAAAAGGAAGAAAAAAGGAAACAATAAAAATTATTCAAAAGATGAAATTGCCTTTCTTTGAGACTAATATGATCAATTCAGGCCCTTATTTGAAATAATGTTCACTTTAGGCATTTATTTGAAACAACGTTCACTTCAGGTGCTCATTTGAGAAAATGAGGATCCTTCGAGCCCTTATTTGAAATTTTCCCTAATTATTATTTGGAGCAACATAGGTGCAAAATCAACAACACAAATTATAAATAAATGAATGGAACCCCTACCTATGTGGCTTGCTAGAGAAATCTTCACAACTGGCTAGAGAGAGAGAGAAGAGAGAGAGAACCAAAGCATTGAGGATTGATTTGGTACTTATCTCTATATTTGATTTCTATTAGTATTCACCACTTAAATTTTGGTGCTAAACTTCCACTAATTTTTTTTTTTCAAGATTTCTCAAACAATTCGAAGCCTGGAACTCGACACCACACTATCAAGTTTTCCTTTGCTCCTAACATGTCTCCTCTCGGCCGGATAGAACAACTACTACTCCAGGTATGTGTTTAATGACGTTGTTGCCTCAATTATAAGGTTGAAGCTTTGAATCCTAAGATGCATGAAGAATATCCTCTAGCTTAGATTGTTTTCTTGGTAAAGATTATAAATGGTATCAGTGTGGCCATTCAATTGACACCACATCAGCAATAGATATAAAACAAGATGATAATGATAGTGCTACGGTATGAGAAAAGTGTCAGACTATTCTTGAACATATTGCATTTGTGTCAATTTAATACTTAACCTTTTAAATAGAAATTTAGTCTTAAACCTTTTGATCTAGTGTCGATTTAGTCCAAGACCTTTTGATTTGGTGTCAATTAAGTCTTTTTGGTTATTTTTGGTCAGATATTGCTGATGTGGATACGGCGACTTACGTGGCACCACTAATATAGACAATTTTTAATAATATTATGATAATTTCTCAATTTTTTTTTTTTTTCTCTCTTCTTCTTCCTCCTTTTGCTAGTGACCGACCACCAACCATAGGCGATGGCTAGCCACCAACCATGGCCGTGTAGGCTAGCCTTACCTAGCCATGGTGACGCCAAGCCTCGATGAAGGTCGGCCTCACCAAATTTGATTTGGGCAAGGTCAACCCTAGCCTCGACGAGGGCTCCCCTCACCAAATCTGATGAGGCCTCCTTAGCCCAAGTGAGGGCCAACCTTGTTGAATTTGGTATGGGGAGCCTTCACGCAGGCTAACCTTGGTTTGGCAGGGCCAACCCTAGCCCATGCCAGGGCAACCTTGTTGAGCCTCGCCTTCGCCCAAGAGATGTTCGGCGAGGGTTGACCTCACCTAGGTTAGATCCGGCAAGGTCTACCCTTGCTGGACCTCAACCTCGCCATGGCTAGGCAAGCCGTGCCCACTAGGCCATTGCTTGTGGCTGGTGGTCACCACCGATGGAATGAAGAAGAAGAAAGGAGAAGGGGGAAGAAAGCAAAAAGAAAAAAGAAAAAAAGTAATAAATCAAAAAAAAATATTAAAATATTATTGAAATTGTTTATGTAAGTGCCAGCGTCGCAACCAAAATCGATCGGCATCCATGTCAACAATATCCAAGTAAAATTAGCTGAAAGGACTGAATTAGCACCAAATTAAAAGGTTTAGGACTTAATTGACGTAAAAAATGTTTAGAATTAAATTGGCACTAAGGCAACACGTTTAGTACTTTTTTGACACTTTTCTCAATATGGTATTGGTACAAGTTGATGAACAGGTAGTGATCGGTGGCTGAAGCATCAAAGAAGCATCAAAGTGTTAGGATGATTGTGGTGTTAGGGGTCACAAGTGGTGGGAAAAGACCATACTCTAAGGAGGTGTTGATTGTCAATCTAAGAAGGTATTGAATCATTGATGACGAGGGTCATCTCTTGACACCTTACGACCTAACATCGACGAGGAACTAACAATTATAAATGTGGAAACATGATTAGGATGACAACAATAAAGTATATGGCCCATGCCAACAAAAATTCAAATTAATACACATGTGCAATATTTACTTCAAATTAATTTTTATGTGACACAAACTTTTAAACTAGTACACATATGCCACATTTACCCCAAATTAATTTTTTTTTTTTTATAGAAAAAATCTCAAATTGAAAGACATATGCCACATTTACTCCACACCGGTATACCTATTCTACATTTATCCCAAATTGTGATGAATATGGGATTTTTTTTAATAAATGTGGCACGGATGCACTAATTTGACATAGAAGTGGCACGAGTATACTAATTCAGGTTTTTTTTTTACGTAAAAGTTAGTTTGGGGTGAATATGATGATATATGTACTATTATCTGGAGTAAATTTGGCATCAATGTACTATCATATAAATTTATATCAATCATGACCAAATCTATTTGTATCATATATAATGATAGCATCAATTATAGTTATTTTGACATAACCACGTACTATATGATATATAAATAAAAGTAAACAATAAATAAAATTTATGTTAATAATTATTTCTTATACTTAAAAGTTATTCATAGAATAATACCAGTTACTTACTATTAGGTATGATTATCTAAATTTTCATCATCAACTATTATATCAATCATCCACTATTTATCAATTAATGCTCAAATCATTGTAATTATTATTTCAGTTATACTATTAACTATACAAGTATATTTTTCTATACAATATATCATATGAATAAATTTGATTCATAGCTATTTAACTTTTATATTGTAGATAAACATTTGTGTATTAAATGTAATATTTTAATACTTATGGGGTGTTACACTCATGATCAGATATAAAAATGATAATTACTTTTAAAAATATTTATTTTAACATTTTCATGTACTTAACTTTTAACTATTATCATGAATAAATCATTGGAAGTCAAATGGTTTGTTGATATGATAAATTCTAATGTACGAAAATATATATGGCATATCAAACCCTTGCATCATGAGTAGCTAGTAAAGTTTGATAACTATTAATTCCCATCTAATTCTGATTTCGGCTGAATTTGAGAATTTTAACGTTACTCCCATTCATCATATATGTTTATTCATGAAACCAAACATTGCAATAGTTACCTTTGCTCTAAATTTTGTTAGATGGACCAACCAACCAGAGGCCGGGAGGAAATTTGCCTCTTGGATTGGAACATGGGTTAATTATTTCCACATGTGGTTTGCTGCTTGCTTACACTTTTATCCAGCTTAGACATATATTTAATTCTTTTGTAAAAAAGTTGATATACTACTCTCCTCCATCCATATTCAGAAGAAACGAAAACTTGATCAATCCTTAGAAAGTGGAGAGTCTTCAGTAGACCATGGACAGACGGTAGAGAAAACATTCACCACAATGTCAAGAAATTGGTTGCAAATCCTTCCTGTGCAACTAATTTTGCTGACATTATGGGTGACAGTTTGGATAAGCAAACAATCCACAACTCATGCATTTCATCAACTGGGGTGTCCACCAGCATAGAAGGCTATGAAGAAAAGCAAAGTACTAACTCTTGCTCTGCTCCATCCACTGTGGACCTTGTTTCTCTCAAGGATGGATCAGTGCATGATGGCTCAAACTCATGGAGTCAGCAAGACATGGCTTCCGAAATCAACCACTGGAGGATCCCAGCGATTATGCAGATGGTTCAGACATTTCAGATGCGGATGAGGAATCAAATGTAACGATCCGAAGGCGAGTGTTCTCTCTATTGTACTTAGACGATGAGTACCCTACAAGACCCGTGGTGCCAATTGGCCCCGCATTCCAGGCGGAAATCCCCGTATGGGTGGGCACGTGCACCAAAAACAATTGCGATACTTTGGAAAGTACAAAATATATAGGCATCCGCATTTGGCCTAACGAAGATGGACTCAATAAAACCTTACTGGGAAGCAATGGACAGGGAAGGCATGAGCTTCGCTCTCGTAAGTCACCAAGATCAGCTAACTGTATGAAAAGGCGTGTGTATAAATCAACTAGGAAATTTGATGAAATAGGAGAAGAAGTCTCGAAGACATGGACAATGAGAGAAGAAAATCAGTTCAAAACGCTCATGAAAGCAAATCCACCGGTGAACGAGGCAAGCTTCTGGGACAAAGCGTCAAAGTGCATTCCGACCAAGAACAAGAACAGCATCTTGAGCTACTATTACAATGTGTACATCCGCAAACGAAGTAACATGCAGTTGAGGTCGTCGACCGAGCAAATTATCAGTGACAATAACCAGCCTGAGTCTGAGGAATGATGGGAAAAGTGAAGTTTGTGAGTTCATCGAGAACTCAGTATTTCCATTGGTTATTCTGGATAGTTGTGCCAGTACTCTGCATTTAGTCGTTATTTATTTGTTCCTTACATTTCATCTTGTGGGTAGTTCCTTAAGATTGCTATTTGTTTATCATTGACGGGGACACTTGCATCATTGATAATTAATCAATTGCTGGGAATTTATGGTTGTCGTTTCAAATATTCTATGCTATGAGTTTGATAGGCCACGCACGCTGCCGTGATATGATCATTGTTGTGTTGCTATTAGATTGGAGAATGAGTGACTGTCATTTGTGACAGCAATGACTACATGGTCCAACTCAACCCCAAAATCAGACTGAACCGGTCTGGACTAATCGGTTCAAGACTTGGTTCGGTTTTGCAAACCTAGAATCAGCCCAAAGTCACTTTAGTTCTTGGTTGGGAGAAGTGCCAAAAAAGTCCTAAACCTTTTGTCTTTGTGCCGATTTAGTCCTAAACCTTTTTTTGGTGCCGATTCAGTCCTAAACCTTTTTACATTGTGCCGATTCAGTCCTTTCCGGTCAATTTTGGCTGGATTTTGCTGACCGACGCCTGACGTGGCATGATCGGCGCCGACGTGGACAACTTTTAATAATATTTTAATATTTTTGAATTTTTTTATTTTTTATTTTTTATTTTTATTTATTTATTTTTATTTTTATTTTTATTTTATTTTTGTCTTCTTCCTCCTACCCGGTCACCGAGGTCCGGCAACCGGCCGAGCGGGAGGCCGACCTCGCCGGCCACCTCGCAGCGAGGGTCGAGCCTCGGGATCGACGAGGCGAGCCTCGCCCATGGCCGGCGAGGCTCGACCTCGCCAGATCCGGCGAGGGGGAGCCTCGCCCATGGCCGGCGAGGCTCGACCTCGCCAGATTCGGCCATGGGCGAGGCTCACCCGCGCCGGCCATGGGCGAGGCTCCCCCTCGCCGGATCTGGCGAGGCTCAACCCTCGCCCGCGAGGTGGCGGCGAGGTCGGCCTCGCCCTCGCTGCCCGGCTCGGGCCGGTCGCCGGACCTCGGTGACCGGCCGAGGAAGAAGACAAAAAAAACAAAAAAATCAAAATCAAAATCAAAAATCAAAAATCAAAAAAATTAAAATATTATTAAAAAGTTGTCCATGTCACGCCGATCATGCCACGCGCCTGGGGCCCGTCAGCAAAACCGCCAAAATTGGCCGAAATGACTGAATTGGCACAACGTAAAGGTTTAGGGACCGACCGGCACCAAAAAAAAGGTTTAGGGACTAAATCGGCACAAAAAGGCAAAAGGTTTAAGACTTTTTTGGCACTTCTCCCGTTCTTGGTTATAAGGCCGAAACCATCGCAGTTCTATTTGGGAACCGATTCAACCAATATGGGTCCCGCTTGCACTTGTTCCAAACCAGTTTGCAAACTCTTTAGGAAAAAAAACGACAAGATGTTTATGAATACAAAAATCTCAAACCTACATTTATGATAAATTTACCATCCGTTGTTTCCTTTAAATTGGATTAATATAACCAAAAATAAAAACCAATACATATATGATAAATGAATGGTAAAACATCAAATTAGTATACCCATTAATTGTCACGTGTCATCCTACTCTGCAATTTGATGGTAAAATTTAATGAACTAACCTATACAAAATCTGTCTTTAGCAATTGAATTTTATATTCATGGGGATTTCTAATTTAGGTGCATTCTAGAAGATTAGGATAATTTTCGCCAATTCAAATTAGGATTTAGTGTAAATCTTGATAGTTCATTTAGGGTAATTTTAAATAACGAATTTAATGAAAAATACCAAAAGTATTATCTTAAAATGGAATAGATTCTTTTCTTAGATATAATCACATGTTTAAATTAGGCTATTTATTTATTATGAATTTTAAATGAAAAATACAAAAAAAAATTTATAGAATTAGGTTTCTACATTGTAGGCCATTTAGTAATTGCATGCTAGGTTCATTTAATTAAAATGCATGTCATGCCATGTTAGAGTAATTACATTTTAATTATTGCCCGTCATTAGAGTCAGTAATTTAATTAAAATTACACGTTAGGCTTATTTAATTAGAATTTGCATGTCACATAAAATAGATATACTTTGTACATCATTGCATTTAGAGTAATTGTATTATATGCACAATATATATGTTTAACTCTCATTTAAATAAGAGAAAATTCTAGAAATATTTGAGTGGAATTATATGTTAATTAGAAACAATATTTAGATTGAATATGTGTTTTTAAAATTAACATTGCAAATCCTTGTAATTTATTTACCGCTTTTTTATTATTGAGTGTTAAATTAATATTTGTGTACTCACATAATCACCTTACATGTTTGTAGCTAAGCTTAATTCAAGCAGCTTGAAATATTTTTTTAATAAAAAGAAAAGGTACCCATAGGACATTGGATATTCAAGTCCTCAAATCCATAATCTCTAGTTTGTAGGAATAAAGTAATTCTCTCAATACTTTACTTGGGATTCTAATCAACCACAAAAAAAATAGATTCATGATGACTTCTAAATGAAAATGATTTACATGTTAAAAATTTGAACCATAAATCGTGAATTGGTATGGGTCTAAGAAAGTCTAAGCTAAGTTTAGGCTTAGTATTCTATTAATCGAATCGTAGGTAGTCCACTCGAGCTAAGGTTGTGAACCTTGTTAAGCCGTTTAGAATAGAAACCTCATGTCTTGTGTGCATACCAGCTGTCGCGACCTTACCTCAGATGGACCACCTAGGGTTTAACTAATTGATTATTAAACCTAGACTTAGCTCACAAGTCCATAACAATTTACGGTTAGTGCTAGTATGAACACTTAGAGGAAGGTGAATAGGTGTGAAAACAATTTTTCGCAAAGAACGGTGAAAATATTTTACTTTAGAAACTGAGTATGAAGAACAACAGACTTTGAGCTAGTTCAGACTTTAGCAGTTAAATATGGACTACGAACAAAATAAAGAAGTTCAGGGAAGAGAATATGAACACAAAATTTATAGTGATTCGACTTAGATCAAGCCTAAGTCCACTCTCCCACGCTGACAATCTTCTGGCTGGATTCCACTATGAATCAAAAGAGAATTTGCAGTTTTACGATCTCAACTTCACAGTGAAGAGTATCTACTGCTCTTTCATGAAGTCACACTATAAGTTTCTCTCTTTTGAATACAACTTTGAGCTCAGTATATGAAATAACAAGAAACTGGGAAGCTTTAAACTTTGGAATTTCTCTTTCACACACTCTTTCGAACAACTGGAGAGTCCTCCTTAAATACTCCTTCATGCCTTCTCGACCGTTAACACTTTCCAAAGGAATTCTTCCAATCAATCCATTGGATAGAATCAATCAAGGAGATCTCGAGTCGTTTGAAGATTGTGATGAAAGTCCGTCAATCCTATTTGCCCATACAATCAGAATCTTGGTTTCTATAAGTAGATTCTTTCCAAAATTACTTGCCTTCCAAAAAGATTTGATGTATCCAAATTGATTCTAATGAAGATACTCAATCTCGTATGTGATATTTCCAACCATAAGTCCATATATAATCCATACGAACCAAATCCTTGAAGAAAGAAAGATAATCCCTTATCTGGAAAAGTCTTCATCCTTCACTTTCGTTCAGTCTGGAATTTATCAAAGTGGACAGACTTTGACATAAAGTCTGGGAGTCTTCAGACTTTGACACAGAGTTTGGGCGTCTTCAGACTTTGACACAAAATTCTAGAATTCTTCATAATAGACTTTGGATAAGTTTTGTCAGCTTCAAAACCTCAAAGGAGTTTTCTCCAACATTTACGACTTAAAGTTCAAGTTCTTAACATGCAAATCATTTTCATTTAGAAGTCACCATTAATCTAATTTTTGGTAGGTTGATTAAAAACCCAATAAAATATCAAGAAAATTACTTTACTCTACAAACCAAAGATTATGGATTAAGGTACTTGATTATGCCAGATTATCTAATGCCCTTTTGGTACATTTTCATTTTATTCAAACCAAAGATTATGGATTCATGTTTGTAAGTAACTCGAATTGATTTTACCATTATCCACTAAATCGTGAAGTAATGATGCAGCTGCACAAACATTAATTTAATACTCAATAATCAAAGTTATAAATAAATTGTAAGGAAAGGGAGAAATTACTTACCTCAAAGATTTGCTAGCGAGTCAGAAATTCAATGAACTTGGCTTTAACTGACTTGATGACATATTGCGAAGGGCTGGAAAATCGCTAGAGTTCCTGGCTAAGTGGGCAACAAGATAACCTGCAAAGAAACAGACAATTGTGACCAAAAACAGGCTAGAGCATTCTAACGGACATCAATGGTAGAGCGACTGGACTGAGGCAACCGATATGTGACGGGCGATGATCTGGTCTGGATCGAGCCAAGCACGGCAACGGCTGATGCTTGCCAAGCTACAAGTTTTGTTGCAGAAATCATCAGAGATGATACTGACAAACGACTTGATTACCAGGGCGTCGCTGGAGATATACTGATCACAGTGGTGCTGGTCATGGAGCTGTTGAGCCGCAGCTATGAAGTCACTGGACGGAGGAGAGGCCGGTCTGATGCAGCGAACGGGGGCAGCCGTGTCTTCGTTGACTTGTTGTACAAGCTTCGGCGCAGGCGAGTACAAATCGCGGCGTGGCCTCTGCGTAGGAAAACTCGATGAAAACCAAGGACCGCGTTCACGAATGCACTCCTTTTTCTTCTCAATTATCCAGCTTTCCTTTCTCTGTCGAATTTCACGATTTCCCATAATCATGTGGACTTAATTTCAGCTCTATTTAGGCAATTGATGGGTTTTATTTTTTTATTGAAAGGCTTTATCCTTGTAGACTTATTCTAATTAAACTCAAGCTTTTAACTTTGACGGGCTAAACCCAGTCATTAAGCTCAATAGGTCTATAGGGTGCGTTTGGAACTTGCATTGGGAATGGGGCCTTGGACACCCAAAGCCTCTTTGGGCAATATTTGGGTATTTCGAAAAAATTTACAAACCCCATTAGGGGTTGGCCTTTTTAAAGCTGAAATCCCAAGACTGATCTTGGGGTGTCTTGAGCTTTCAGCCTTCTCGACATGCAAATTCGAGTAGGTTAGTAAGAAATTTGCTTCCAAAACTTTCCTCGACTAACTTTTTATTTTCCAATTTTGCCCTTATTACTTGACTGCTCATCTTCTCCATTGACTATTCATCTTCTCCATTGAGGGTTGCCAACAGGGCTGCAGGGGGTCGATGACAAGCTAGAGAGAGATTGACAACAGTCACGGTAACCCAAGTGACCATCGCCAGGGGGTCACGCAATCTCCGACGATATCTAAGCCACAGGATCTAGGTTGCACGACCCCGATGGCCTCGGCGAGGACCGCCTATGTCGGGCAACCCCATTAGGGGTTGCCTCATGCCACCCTCGTCGGGGATTGCCTGACCCAAGCAATACCTTCGCTGAGGCCGTGCAACCTCAAGCGAGGTTCTCAACTAGGTTGCGCGACCCTCGCGAGGGTCGCCCAACCCCAAGCAGCCCTCACCGGTGGTCTTCGAGGGCAGCCTGAGGTCTAGCAACCTTAGAAGACGACCGCTAGCAATAGATTTGGATCGTCCGTAGTCGCTACTCTTCATCGGCCGGTATTTTTTATTTTTTTAATAATAAAGGTTCTTTGTAAATATAACTTCTCTAAACATTATTTTACTCAAAGGTGCTTTGAAATTGACTTTTAAATTATAATTTACCAAACGCAATTTTCTTTTTGAAAAATCCCTTTTAACTTAAAATCCTTTACATTTTTCTAAAAACTTTTTCCCAAAAGTCTAACTAAATGCACCCTTATTCTGGGCTTAAAATTTTGGCTATTATTCCCCTCAGTGCTGGCCAAATTTCACCTGTTATGCCACCTGGTCCATGCAATGAATTCAAGCCCATTTGCCACCGCCAGTCTAATGCTAATGGAATTAATGAAATAAACTTGATGATATATACTTTTGAAAACTATATGATATGCAATTTAATTATATTATTTATGTTAAGGGGCTAAAGTTCGATATCTAATTTTCTATGCAATTTAGTATAGTCAAAATTTAGGTATCAATAGTAAAAGATGATTGCAAGATAGATCTAACATGGAGACTAATAAATCCAATGTAAAAATAAACGTTTTGATATGTATGCTTTTTGTGAACAATTAATTTGGAAAGGGTTATCGATTAGGGAATTTTTGTGAGATGACGATTAGTTGGGGGGCGAATGTATCATAGGATATTCTTGGTATATTGTGTGTAACGAAGAATTTTTTAGGGCAAATGTGACATTGAGGTGACAATTCAAGATGTTAACATTTATCATTGCAAAATCATTTGAAAAGATGAAAATAATATTTTAAAATATAAAACCCATTTTTAAAAGGGTTAATACCTTTAAAAATCTAGTCCGGTGTTTATAACAGATGTACCCCAAATTAATTTTCATGTTACACAAAAACCAAAAAAAACAAAAAAAAACAAAAAAATGAGCTAGTACCCATTATCCAAATCTGCCTTCCATTAGCATTCCTTCCAATATCTCATTCAAAAATTAAGTGTGTCAAGACATGGGGCAAATGATTGCAAAATGGATCTAACCTAATTCAAGATGGATGTTAATATTTATGCAATTTAAGGGACGGTAGAATTGGATTAAGGATACCAATTTCGGATTTTGTGAGACAAAAATTAGTTTATGGTAAATGTATCATGAAAGTACTAGTTTTGAATTTTTAATGGTTTAACCCTTTTAAAACAATAATTAAGATGCAAATATTTCATAGCTTAGAAGTTAGAACTCCAACCACAACGGAATCCATAGATTCTCAAAACAGATGGGAGCGAACTGTAACATTTGCAAGAATTCATGTTCTAACTTAGTAATTGGCGTATAATGAGAGCTAAGCTAGGCCCAAGTTTTAGCCCAGCTAGAAGGATGGGCCTGATTAGGAACCGAGGCTTGTCCATCACCTATGCTTTTCCCCTCTTTTTTGGGTCACGAGGTCCAATGGTCCACGCATGATCAATTTCAATTGGGGCTTGCTTTGAACTGTATCTCGTCATCTCATCCGATGGCAAAAGTTTTAGAATTTATCACTGTGATCAACTTCTTATTAGCATTTAACACCACTTATATCTCGGATGCTGCTAGGAAAATTAATAGTTCTAATTCCACTTTGAGTTGGTAAAGAGACAGTTAATTCCATCGGCCGCAGGGACTGGAACTTTCGATTTCATGATAATACAAAACAAGAATTTTCCTTAAAGGGTCCCTAGACTAGTGAGATTCTTGGAAGAGTGGATGGTTGGTATCTTTGTTCATATTGGACGAGCACTTGCCTTTAAATATAATAAGATGGGTGAGCAATCTAGTCTTTAAAACAGATTATTGTAGTTTCTTAAGAGTTAATAACATTATTCATGATAATTTGTTTCCCCCAATTCATATCTACTTATTATAGTCAAAATATGAGAATACTCAAAATTTCGCCACAATTTCTCACAAACTAATTTCGCAAGTTACTATTGATCGTGGTAGCCCGTGAGTAAAAGGGTCACACTATCTTACATGAAATTATAAGTTCGAGTTATATCATAAGCAAAGCTTCGATCAGCTTGTGCAATGGCTTAAATTAAATATTTTGTAGTAGATATGAGACCCTTATGATAATATCAAGAATGGATAGTTGCACTTGGTCCTCTCTCCCCACCCTTTTAGATAAATCTAAATTTGCAAATTTTAATACTCCCTTAAATGTGAGGTTATTTTCTCTCTCTTATTGCACACGCGCATAGGCGTGTCATTTTCATAATTCCTTACAAACCCTAGGGAAGATCTCACTCGGATTATGTGAAGCCACTAGTTAGATTCTCCCCCATTAAGTCCAAACAACGCTCTTGTCTTATACTTCCAAACTAGCTGTCCAAAAGAGGACGAGAACTCCAGCTCCAATATGGACGCTTGACCTCGTACACGGCAAAGGGATGTCCAAAAGACAAATGAGAGAAAAGCCAACCCAATCTATCTGTTCATGTCCTCGAGGCGCAAGCTTTTAGTGTATAATAGTTGACTTATGGTCTCTCTGCCTGTTTTCCATGAACTCCTCCCCTCCTCCTCATCGAACTTAGACATAACGATGTGTCTTGCGCCTCTTTTTCCTCCCTCCTTTATCTCTCTTTTCTTCAAGATCACTTACAAGCATCTCTCTCTCTCTCTCTCTCTCTGCGGTCAAGAGCGACATGCCAATGCGCCGTTCCTCCTTTTTCGTCTTCCTACTTCTTTTTCGTTTAACATTAATCTGTTTGCGCCTTCACCGTGCAACCGCCTTTTGACTTTGGGGGCGAGATCTTGATAATGGAGATTTCCCATGCTCGGAGAAAGTGGGAACAAAGTAATCTCCAAGACCCAACAAATCATGACACGTTAATGGGGTGTCTTTTGATTCCTTTGAAACATCTTTGAGGTTAAAACGAAAAGGGAATAAATAAAGAAGGGTCTGATGATTACGTTTGGTTTTTGGTCCGGTTCAGCTAATGGGACTTGAGCCTTGCTTGCATTATTAGTGGGATTTTTCCTCCCTTTTTCTCCGACTTTTCTGGTCAAAAATTTCATCTGTTATTATCTTTTCGTCCCTCCCCTCGAAAGATTGAGCGAGATTTGTGGCCAAAATCTCTCTGACCGACCCAACGCAAGATGCACTTGAAAAAGTAGAATTCTCTCTTTTTCCTCCTTGGGCTTGCAAAAGTAGATTTAGCTCGTCCAATACGCCGTTTACATGAGTTTGGCAGATAACAAAACTTAATATAGATGTTCATATCGAGGAGTGATATGAGAAACTTGCTCCATTTCATCTAATTGACTAGAGAGATTCCCCAGAGCAAATCCATATATAACATCAAACCATTAACTGAAAGGACTTACCAATGAATGGGAAAATTGTTCAATAAATCCTATATTTATTGTATTGTGGTCAATTCAGTTATAAACATTTCAATCTAGCCAATTTAATTATAAACATTCTGACGATTATCTAATGTAATCATTCTAGATAATTTTAACTGAAAATCACTGATGTTACAGTCTAATTGGCACCGCCATCTTACATAACATGGCCCAACATGAACGATTTTTGCAACTCTTAAAAAATTACCATATTTTTTATATTTTTTCTTTTTATTTATTTTCTCTTCTATTGCACTATAGAAGAGTTGTAGAAAAAAGAAAGAGAAAAGTAAAGAAAAATACAAAATTCAGAAAATTTAAAAAAAAAAATGCAAAAATAATCCACATTAGTATCGGCCATGCTACATAAGATAGATAGTATATTATTAATGTTCAGTTAAAATCAACTGAAATAACTGCATTAAAAATTTGTTAAAAAACTTAGGACTAAATCAGTTAAATTGAAAATTTTATAATGGAATTGACCACCATACAACAAGTTTATGATTTTGGACAATTATCATCCAATATATACATTAGATTAACTTTATGATTCTCAATTAGTGTTCCTGATTTATTTGGACGACATAAGCAATCTTGTATTCAAACTATGCACTTTATTTTCACTTACATTTTACCTCGTACTTGTAGCACACTAGAAAGTGCATGGGAAAAGTGACAAAAAAATCCTAAACCTATTGCATTTGTGCTCATTTAGTCATAAATTTTTTTATTGATGCCAAATTAGACCAAATCCTTTTGACCCAGTACCAATTCAATCTTTCGGCTAATTTTGAACAAATATTGCTGACATGGACACCGGCTAGCCTATGTGGCATGGGCAAGGCCGATGTTGACAACTTATAATAATATTTTTTTTCTTTTTTTTTCACTTTCGTTTATTTTTTCCTTCCCTCCCTTCATACTCAAGCCAATCGTCAAACCTTGGTGACCAACCAAAGGCAAGTGCTAGCGAGGTCAACTTGGGTAGCCTCTAGTTAGCCTCACCATGGCTTGAAGAGGCTCAGCCTTGCCAAATTCGGCGAGCTCAAGGCTCACCTAGCCCTTGGCGCGACTCAACCCCCCATCCGTGGTTGCAAGGGTGGCCTCACACTAGGCTAGCAAGGCTCGCCCTAACTAGATCAGGTAAGGGTCAAGCCTCGCCCATGGCAAGCAAGGTTTGCCAGAGGTCAATAGGGTCCCTCTCTGCCTTTGCCTTTAGTTGGTCATCAATGTCTAGCAACTAGTCGGAAAAAGAAGGGAGAGAAGGAAAAAAAAATTAAAGAGAAAGAAAAGGAAAATAAATAAGAAAATTTGAAAAAATATTAAAATATTATTAAAAGTGATATACATTAGCACCGATCACGCCACTAATTAGCATCCACGTCAACAATATCTAGGCAAAATTTGTTGAAATGACTAAATTGGCATTGGATCAAAAGGTTTACGATTAAATCGTCACTAATGTAATAAGTTTTGAACTTTTCTGACATTTTTTCTTGAAATTACCTTATTGGGTTTGTAATAGTCTAGCTACTACATTCTCATTACAACTCTACTATTACATCCATAGTGTTCCTTCCCAATTTTGTGCAACTTTCGGATCTAGTTGAGAAAATCTCAACCCCCAATTTGATCAAATGAATTGAGGGAAATTTGGAAGAAAATACCAAAATCACCCAAAGGTGGTGTCAATTTCTCGATGTTGCCTCTAGAGTGGATTTTGTCCTAATGAACCCTCGCATAAAATCGCACGTGAGTGGCACGGGGGCTTGAAATTTCCTAACCAAAATGCCCTTGAGAAAGGCACGAAAAGCCCACGTGATGAGCACATGATCGTGAATGTACCTTTAAATTCTACCCATTATGAGATCAGGGGGTTCATTGAAACAAAATCGTCCCATTAGGGGGTATTTTGAAACAAAATCCAATCCGTGAGAAACTAGAAGATCAACGTCACTTCAGGGGAATTTTTGGAATTTTTCCCACGACAATAATAATATCATAAAAGACGCAATATGTTGACCTTCCGTAATCATTACCGATCGGCATGTATCTTTCTCTAGTTAGTGGAGTAGTAAAATCAGAATCTAGGTATCGAGCATTTCATTGAATCCGTCTCCTTTAATCGAGCCAATCAACAAAGGCACCCCGCACCATTGCCTAAGAACTCACGAGGAAATACTCTCTTGAACATTCTTCTCCAGTTAGAGTAGTATGACTACTTAATGAGTTGAATCTCAGAAACTTCATGAGTACAATTAAAAGCTAAGTTCCTCAAAACATATCTTCAAGCATTCAAATTCCCGAAACAAACTCGAAGTTCGAGTTCAATTTCAACCCGAAACTTTGAATCACTTTCCCATCGAAATGCATGGGACCCGACCCGACCCCAAAACATATCTTCAAGCATTCAAATTCCCGAAACAAAATCAAGTTCGAGTTCAATTTCAACCCGAAACTTTGAATCAAGCTCCAATCGAATAGCGAGCCGTGCACAGGAGTGGGGTGGAGCTTGAGCATCGAAATACATGAGACCCGACCCGACCCGTCCCGTCCCGACAAATAAGCAAGGCAATAAGAAATGCAAATTGCAAAGGACCCTAGTATAAAAGCCCACCTAAGCCACAGCAAAAGCCGATGAGAGATTAGACAGGAGTTAACGCGGAGGCTGTTTTTTAACCAGAGGCGGGTCGCTTTATTCCCCTGTCCTCCCATGTTTCACCGAACACGCCCGGCCCCATTCCTCCAGCAAAAGAATCGAATTACCGCTGGCACTGGCAGCTCGCGCAGCAAATCCCAGAACCGCGATCGATCGAGAGGTGAAAAACAGTCCTACGCAGTGCCATGTCAAAATGCTCTCTCCCAGACTGAATAAAGAACAAAGATGCCAAAGGAGACAAACGATGGGGCAGTGTCGCTTTCTTGCACAGGGCTTATTCTCAGACAAATTGCACAACAAACCAGGTGGGGGAATGATCCGACCATTTTGCCCTTTTAAAGTGCTTATCAAAACGCGCATAACATGACAAAAGCCCTCGTCGATAATCGATGATTACCAGTCTCATCCCACCACCACCACCATTTGCTTTCTCCCTCTGGCTCTGTTTTCTGCATCTTGAGTAGGACAAGGCTCTTTCGCCCAGAAGAGACAGACCCGAAACGAAAACCAATCTTGTCCCCCAACACAGAGGGCAACGTAACGTCTGAGTACATCCATCCGGAACTTATATTCTCCATGTCTGCCCCTTTTGCGGTAAAGCATGACGAGGCGGAACATGGAGATGGGTTCACCGACTATCGTTCCACAAGAAGATATGAAGCATGATCATATGAAATTTGAAAAGAGAAAGACTAAAAATTTTCGATTATTCAACTGACAGAAGAAGCATGCTGATCACAGGAATAGCAAAGCAACAATCTTTAAGGTGCTTTTCTTGTTTTCTCTTCCTTTACCTTAACCAACCACCAAGAACAAAGACAGAGAGAGAGAGAGAGAGAGAGAGAGAGAGAGAGCTCAGGCATGTGTTGGAGGGTGAGGGTTACACAACAAATGAAGCAAAAATTTTCAACACCACTAACCAAAAAAGGAACGCCTTATGGAGAGACCATCTTTTCTTTTTCTTTCTTTTTCTTCCTCCCAGTTCAGTTTCAGTACAATCTCAGAACGCTTCTTGCAATGGACTGGGCCTGATTAGCCCTGCTCTTCCCGCCAGAGCCGCTCCTCCGGCTCCCGCGCATCGGGGTCAGGTAGAACCTCAACAGCCCATTGTCGAGGTTGTTCGGCGAGTACCTAGCACTGCGGTTCCGCTCCAGGACGAACTCATCCCGCTTCTTCTTGCCGTTGTGCCCGTTCGTCGCCGTCGTCGTCTCGAACAAGTTCTTTCTGATGCTCCCGAATGACCCGCCAACAAGATGGTTGTAGGACGAGTTCCTGCAGCTCACGCTGCTGTTGCTCCTGAACACCTTCCGATTGAAACCGGCCCGTAGGTCCCCGTTGGGCTCGCCTCGCAGCTCTGGCCACGACTCAGAGTACGACCGCTCGACCCCATTCGGTCTGCTGTACCTATCGTCGTTCTCGTCCTTGTTCCCTCCTCTCCTATGTATAAAGCCCCAAATGCTCCAACCCTTGCCCCATCTCCTAGATTTCTTCGACCCCTTTTGGTCGCCATTGTTCACGACGGACGCATTGTCCCTGAATGCAAGATCGAACATGTCCGAGCAATCGTCTCTCAGCGAGTTCGAATTGGAGATTGAATCCCTGGACTCTCGATCCGTGACAATCGGTTTGCTCCCTTGGAAGTACTCAGCAGTTGCAGGGGAGACTTTCGCGTTCTTACCAGACTTCAATTCGTCGATCTCCGCCACCACCGCGGCCGCCGTCTTCCTGATAGAATTCGACCGGTCGAGGCTCTTCCTCCTCCGAGAAGATGAGTCCAAGTAGTAATCGCGGGTCTGTGCCGATCCGCCGGGGAGCGACTCTTCCTCATTGATGCAATTCATGGGCTCCTCCACCGGAATCTGGGTGTCGGTCCTCGAGACGTGCCCGGGAGAGTCCTCCACGACGGACACCATTGTCGGCATCCTCGGGAACGACCTCCCGATCAAGTGCCCATCCCACGAGGCCCTCGGCTCGTCGAATGAATATCTCGGGTCATCAAAGGACATCCGCGCGGCGTCGAAGGAAATCCGAGCCGCATCGAGCGAGAACCTGGGGTCAGTGTCGCAGGATCTCCGGCCGTACCCATAGTCGGCGATCTCGGACTGGGTTTCTCGGAATTGGCGGCCGATGGGCTTCTCCACGGGCAATGTGGCGGAGCCACTTCCGTTGTCTCGCTTCTTCATCTTCTGCTTCCGCCTCCAGTTCTGCCATTTCTTGCTGAAGACCGAAGCAGCAGACCAGAAGCTACCGGCAATCTCCTTGAAGTCTCTCCCGGAAGACTTCTTAGCTTGAGAATCGAGATCTATGTGATCTTTCATGGTCTTTACCTCTTCTTCCGGCACTACTTCGAGCTCTGGCTCTGCTCTTTCTTCAATTTCTGCTTCCTCTTCTTCTTCTTCCTCCTCTTCTTCGACAATCTCCTGCACTCTGTTTTCGACAACAGCGGATGCTACATTGGGCTCTTCCCAAGCCCTAATCTCGTCGTCTTCCTCTTCCTCTTCGTCTTCCTGCACGATGTACTCCTTGCTCTGCTGGTAATCGCTTCCTGCTCCCGCGTCCTCTTCTTCTTTGGACTCGAGGACCGGACCCCGAACGCCGGCCGGGCCCAAGTTCTTGGCCTGGACGCCCTCCGAGTTGCTGCTCCGGGTCGAGTCCTGCTTCGACGGGTTCCGGTCGTCGTCGATGCTGAAGAGCGTGCAGAGCGTGCTCCGGACCCTGACGTCGCAGGACTTCCTCTGCGGCTCGAAAATGCCGGAGAAGAAACCCTCGTTCTTGGACGCCGAGAACGACTTGGTGCGCCGGAGCTCCGGCAGGAAGGCCGAGGCGGACGCCGGGGGCGGGGGCTTGGACGAGGAGGGCTTGAAGAGGGCCTTAAGGGCCGAGGCGGCGGCGGAGGAAGGGGGCTTGCGGGAGGAGGAGGAGGCGGAGGCGGAGGCGGCGGGGGCGGCGGAGGAGGAGGAGGAGGAGGGTTTCAAGTCGGCCAGGCGCTCGCAGAGGCATGAGGGGCAGAAGCTGGTGAACTGCTCGTCCGGGTGGCGGTCGCAGGTGCGGCGGTGGGGCTGCGGCGGCTGCGGCGGCTGGAACTGGGGCAGGGGCAGGGGCAGTGGCGGAGGGGGAGGCTCCGTCGTGGGATTCATAACCGGCGGTGGTGCTTGGTCCCCACTCCACCGCAGCTCATGTTCAAGCTTTTGGTTCCTGAGAAGCAAAACACAGACAGACACAAGAAGCAAAGAGAAGAGAATGAGAGAGAAAGTGGGAAAGAGAGAGGATGAGAGTGAGAGTGAGAGAGAGATCTCAAGAGAGAGAGAGAGAGAAGGGGAGGGGGGGTTTTAGCTTTTTAGAGAGAGAGAGAGAGAGAGAGAGTGTGCGTGTGAACTGTTCTGGTCCAACGGACAGTGAGGAGGAGAGGGGGGGAAGGAGAAAGAGAATGTCCAAATAATCATAGAGAAGCAACGGGTTAATTAAGAGATTTAGAGAGAGAGAGATGTAGAGAGAGAGAGAGGGAGAGAGATGATGAACTGGTTCTTTTCCATTTTTATTACATTTTATTACATCCCTCTTTTTCCTAATTACACCTCAATTAATGACCTTCCCCTAATCCTCCCTAATGCTCTCTTTTAATTAATTTGCATTGAATAAAAGCACTGGTCACTCGTTATATATTATGTTATCCATTGGCGCCTGCAATTTTTCCATATCAACTCGAAGGTAACATTGTTTAAATTATCATATCCACACTCGAGTATTTCTTGCTCCCAATTTCTGTGCTTTTATTAGTGACATTTCACTACTCGTCGTTAAAAAAAAAGAAGCAAAATTGAAACATTACACTATATATTTTAGCATAAGTTCATTTTTATTTTAATGTATCATTAGCTGTACAAGGTTACCTATAAAGTTAAACTAGGAAAGGATAAAGCAAATCTTACAATTTATTAAGTTTTTTTGCCTTTTAGCTAATATAAGAAAATCCTAAAATCATCTTATTACTCTAGAAAAATTTTCCTTATACAGATGAGTTACAATTGAATACTAAAATAATGAAGACAGAGAAGAATAATGAGGGCTAGTAAATGAGCACATATGCGTTTCACTCTCTTTGCCAAGAAAGTGCCAAAAGCCTTTCTTAGATGGCACACTTCAAAAGGGGCAGCACTTGGAAAAGATTTTGGTATAATATATTTACATAGACATAACGGTAAGACGATGGCTTAGATGGCAACGGATTTTCACTCAATGAATAATAAGACAGATCGAGCTGGTTCGGGAAAATGCGCTCTTAAGATCGCCTGAGAGAGACGGGCCGAGCGAGGCGCGGGAAAGCCGTCCCGGACGCCCATTATCCGTCATACCGTGCTCAGTGGAGAAATTGTGGTATTTATGTATTTTTATTATTTTGAAAATAAATAAATATATATATTGATACTATGATTTATTAAAGTGGGACTTCAATGAAGACAGAGAGAGTAGGAAAAAAAACTGAGCCTCTTTCTATTGGGGGGAGAGAGGTGTTAGTGAGAGTTCATTTTCTCCGGGGAGCTTTTTACTCATCTCCTCGGGGCTCCCGCCGAGGTTGAAATCCCGCTTCTGCCCCTACCGCTCCCCTCCTCCTTTCCCCGAGGTCGGTTCAGTCCCGCTAGCTCCCTAGGCCTCCCTAGGGGGGCCCCCTGTTTGGAACCCGGGTTTACTTTATCCTCTCTCCGGATTTAGATGCCTCGGTCAACGAGGCGAGGTCTCAAACCCTGTTTGTGTGGTAAGTTGGGAAATGTGTTATTCCTTAAGTCCGGCTTTGATTTCCACTTTCTTTTTCTTTTATCTTTTCAATTGTTATCCTTTTCCCTATTCTCTTTTAATCCTTTTTTAAAATGTCTTTATCCATTTTTCTTTCTTGACGTGACGCTTGGTTAATGATACAAATATATTATATATAAAACAGCTGTGTCACATTTTCCATCCATTGAATTAAATGAAATTAACGAAGGAACTCCATTGCACTAATTTGATAGGCCTTAAAATCTAACAGCACTTTTTGAAAACTTTTAGAACACAATTGCACTTTCTCGACTGATTTTAAGGCTTATGATGCATATATCCTTGATTTTATTGGAACTACTTTTGGTAGAGATTGACGTTTTAAGAGCGAGGATAACATTAAAAACATAAAACTATAATTTCTTCGGGGGAATGATGGAGTAAGCAAAGTTGATCGGAGAGCATGAACGTTGAGTTAAACATAGTGTTGCACGACAAATTCAAAGTCAATTTACTTCTTGATCTCAAATAACACAATCACAATGTATTATAATGAGATTATCCGATACTAAGGTATCGACTTTCAAACAACTTGAATTCCATAGTCAGTGAGATAAGAAATAGAACTAGCAAATGTGCACACTCATTGCGTGGGTGCAAGAAAGCAATATTTAAAACATTAAGTAAAATCATCATGTCAAGTGATATTTAAATCACATGATATTTGTTCACTTGATTCCCGAACTATTTTCATTCAATTTAGTCCTTGAAATTTATTTTAAAAAATCCAATATAGTCCTTCTATTAAATATCCTTATACTCGAGGTGACTATAGTCTTTGTTAACTTGACCTCAAATTGGTAATGTTGGCATCCACATAGACTACATGTGGCTCCCACGTCGTGTGTGCGCGTATATATATCTTTCATTACATTGATCTAAAAAGAAAGAAAAATATAGATGTACTAATTTGAAAGAACAACAATGTGACAATGCATGTCATTATTTTGACTCGATAAACGTTTATGGTAAGGTTCATGTCAAAAGAAGCATAGGACACATTTAACAAAAGGACTACATTGATTGAATGTTTGAAAGTTCAAAGAACAAATTAAAATTTTAGGGGTCACATCGAATATTGAAGAAAAGCCACTGGTGTGCTGTCATTCACACAGTTATAAAATCAAGAACTATCAGAATTGAGTAAGTGTCAAGTTTCTATAAGGTGGATTAGCCTCGAAGTTTCATTTAAGATAAGACAACATTGCAAGATCAAAGGCGTCTTTGGGTAGAAACCAATGTAAATCAACCCAATTGGATAGAAAAAAGAAAAGAGAAGAGAGAAAGGGGGGCGCTCACATTGAAATGTTTCCCCACTTTTGCCTTTCCTCTTTTTCAGTATATTTTCTTGGGTTTCTTTTCTTTCTTTCTTCTTTTAAATTTTTTTGCTTTTTCTGGTTTTTTTTTTTTTTTTTTTTTTTTGGAGGGGGTGGTGATCTTGAGAGGCTTTCGATTTTCAAAGATTCCTGGCAAGAGAAAAAGCAAAAGCAAAGTCACGCCATCGACTTGTGTCTTGCCGGGTGCTGCTCCTCTCTCTCAGTCACACTTCGCTTTCCTCCTTTTGTTTCTTTCTCTCTCCTCTCTCTCTCTCTCTCTTTCTTTTATCCTTCGCTTTGCCTTTTTCCTGTTCGGGGGCGTTCTTTTTGTTTTCAGACACCCTTTTCTTCCCACATCACAAAGCCAGCAAGAAAAAAAAAACTCAAAAAAATAAAAAGAAAAGAAAAGAGAGAAAGATGGAAAAATTAGGGAAAAGAAAGATCGTTTTTCCCACTTGGACTTGTTTTGCGTCGACAAACCGAGTATGGGGACATGGCCAAGTGTTGTTTCCATAGTGGGTGAACATTTAGCTTCGGTGACCAAAATTGGAAAATTATGCCGATGGATTTATCAGTAATATATATTATTTGTTGAATTAGGGGGGCCATTTTCAAGTTTATTCGTTGTTTGCTGTGATTATAAAAGGAATGGGATAATTGCTCAAAAAATTATTCTGAACTTTGGCACGGTTGCACAATAACTTTTGGACTTTGAAAAGTTGCAAATTCTCCCCGAAGTTTGGCGATGTTGTGTGGTAGCCTGCACACTTTTGAAACTTTGATTTATGTTGCAGCTGCTCTTTTCTTTTCCCCCTTTGGATAAGTTTTAAGGGTTAAACATACTTTTATCAATCATACTAAGGTTAAGATCATTGCTTGTATTTGTTTGGCAAGATTATTGATATGGTAAGAGACGTTTTTTATTTTTTTATTTCATTTTCAAGCTCTCTCAACGGGAGTCTAAATTCGTTTCTTTGGCACCTATAACTTGACTACATGTAGATTAAATAGTTTTGAATCTTGTCCTCAAACCCCCAAAGTAGGGGTGAGCATGGTCCAGGTTGGGCCGGTCTACTCCCTAACCTTAGGATCAACCCGCACAATGTTGATCCTCAATTTTTGGGACCGAGGACCAACCCTATTGAACTTGGGACCGAGGTTCGAACTGACCCAGTGGGTTCGGTCCGGTTCCATGGTCAACCCGAGATCAACTGATAATTTTTTATTTCATTTTTTGTACTTCTTAAAAAAGTGATTGAGGACCGAACTAACCTAGTGGGTTCGTTTCGATCCCAGGATCAACTCAGGATCAACCAATAATCTTTTATTTTATTTTTTGTACTCCTTGAAAAGGCAACTGAGGACCGAACCAACCTAATGGATTCGATGACAGAGGTCAGTTAAGAAAGGTAAGCAGTGAGGGTCGAGTGGGGTGAGCGTCGAACAAAGTGAGCATCGAGTGTCGAGTGGGGAGTAACAAGCCAAGCAAGCATCGAGTGGCGAGCAGCACGAATAACCCAAAGCAAGTGAGGCGAGTGTCGAATGGCGAGCGGAGAAGTTGTTTCTTTTGATTTTGGCAAATTGAAGACTAAGAGGACAAATAAGACAGAAGAGAATGAATATTAGAGGAGGATGCCGTAAGGAGCCGTTTATATCCTTTTGGACGCCGCGAGGACTCCTCGCAAAAATATTTTCCTCCTTCGTAAATTATGACTATTGATGCTGTAAAAGACATTAAAAATCTAAGTTATTAAAGAATAATGTAAAATAGCTTTTTAATATTGTTGACGTCATTTATTTTAAGGTTTTCTCTATATAAAAAAATTTATAAATAATATATTAGATATAATATATATAGTCAGGGTTGGTCCGGGTTGGACCGACCCTGAACTCCTAGGACCGAGGACCAACCCGTACAGTGCTGGTCCAGGAATCCTAGAACCAAGGACCGACCCAGTCTCCTTGGAAACCGGACCAAGACCGATAGGATTGGGCCAGTCTAGGGTTGGTCCGGGGTTGACCCGGGACTGATGCTTACCCCTACCCCAAAGTAATTACAAAATTTTGTTCGCTTGATATTGTGTATTAACTACATTAATTTACAAGCTCTCTCTAAATTTATGTAGGATTTGAGGAGTCACAATTCAATATCTCTAGCATCTCCTTACTTTCAAGGAGTAAACTCAAGGGTCTTACCGATATATAAATGCTCTCGTAAGTAATTTAAATTTGACAATAAAGTCAACAATAATATTGAGCTTGTCCTTAAATTGTGGCTATGGGCTACTTACCCTAACTATTTCAAAATTACTATTTTTAACCAGATCATTCCATAGTGTGAAGATGAACAAGATGAATGAAGACTGAAGAATGATTATGAAACTTTCTTCTCTCTCTGTATTTACATAGTATATGCTATACAACACAAAGCACGTTTCAATGGCGTGCTCTGTTTCTCCCTTTTCTGTTACATCAACTCAAGGAAGAAGAAGAAGTCTCTATTTAAGACTCGGAAGCTGAAAAGGATTTACGAAAAACAGAACTTAAGAATCGAAAGTAGAAAGAACTGTCTTATATTCTGTTATACAACCAAAACTGAAATAACAATCTTCTCCTCTCCAGTCAAGCACATGGCACGTGTTGTTTGTAAGATCTTCAACACCGACTCACTATGTGGATGTGGCTTTTCCAATCAACTGGTTTCCATCGCATTGTGTAGACACGTGGCTGACAACATCCCTAACTTGTGCACTTCGCTTCCTCTGATCTTTTTTAACAGCAGCAGTCTCTACAGTACTTTCATTCTCTTCCTTCGTTAACTCCATAATAGCATAATAGTCTCTCTGAGTTTGTGTTCTTATGTTCTTAACATCCCCCCTCAAATTGGGAAGGGATAAGAATCCCATACCCAATTTGGTGCGAAGAGTAGAATGAGCAAAGTGTGATAAAGACTTTGTAAAGATATCAGCAAGCTGAAGATGACTTGGAACATATCGAACACTTAGCGATCCTGAGGAGACTTTCTCCCGAACAAAGTGAAAATCAACTTCGATATGTTTGGTACAAGCATGTAGAATGGGATCAGCTATAAGTGAGATAGCAGACTTATTATCACAAAACAAGAGTGTTGGAGACGCAAGAGATATACCAATATCTCGCAAGACAAAACTGATCCAAGTAAGGTCAGCAGTAGTGGAGGCAAGAGCTCGATATTCAGCTTCTGTGGAAGAACGAGAGACAGTGAGTTGTTTCTTAGCTGACCATGAGAGAAGATTGGAGCCAAGATACGTGCAATATCCAGTAGTGGATCATCTGGTGTCAGTACACCCAACCCAATCAGCATCTGAGAAGCCGTATAGGGCTATGGAGCTATTAGAATGGAGAAAAAGTCCAAGATGAGTTGTGCCTTTAACATATCAAAGTACTCTTTTCAACCTATGAAAGTCTGCAACTGTTGGGTGTTGCATTTTCTAACACAAGATGTTCATTGCATAAGCAAGATCAGGGCGGGTAATTGTCAAATATTGAAGACCACCCACGAGACTCCTATACTCAAGTGGATTAGAAAGTAGAGCAGTATCATCTGTCATAGCAATTGATCGAAGTTGAAGAGGAGTTAATACAGGTTTACAATTTGTCATATGAGCTCTGGTCAGAAGATCAATAGCATACTTGGTTTGACAGAGAAACAAGTCATGAGAATTACGTTTGGCTTCAATGCCTAGGAAGTAATGAAGATGGCCCAGATCTTTCATGTGGAAGTGAAGACTCAGCGACTTGATCAGGGTAGTTAGTAGCTGAGCTAAGCTTCCAGTCAGCACTATATCATCAACATAAAGCAGTAACAGTACTGTGTCTAAACCAGTGTGAAGCACAAAGAGAGAAGAATCAGTTGTGCTACAGAAGAAACCATTCTCAAGTAAAAAATTACTAAATTTATCAAACCATGCACGCGGTGCTTGGTGAAGACCAGAGAGAGACTTCTTGAGAAGACATACACAGTGAGACTGTTGAGGATGAATGAACCCAGGTGGGTGCTCCATGTACACTGTCTCATTTAATGTTCCATGGAGGAAAGCATTTTTAACATCAAGCTGATGTATTGGCCAGTTCTTCATCATTGCAACAGAGAGGACTATTCGAATAGTGGCATGTTTAATAACAGGACTAAACGTTTCAGTAAAATCAACTCTTGGTTCTTAATGAAACCCCTTAGCAACTAATCGAGCTTTTAATCTATCTAGGCTGCCATCAGGTGTTAGTTTAGTTTTAAACACCCATTTACAACCTATAACATTCATTTGGTTAGTTCTAGGAACTAATAGCCAGGTCTGATTTTCATGCAGAGCATCCATTTCATCCTGCATTGCTTTGTACCATCCTTTATCAGCTAAGGCTGTTTTAACTGATCTTGGTTCCAAAGGCACTTTATAGTCAGCCAAATATGCATACTTGGGGTTTGGCTTTATGATGCCAGATTTCAGTCAAGTTTGCATATGATGAGCAGAGGAAGTACCTAAAGGAATAGCTGTTAAGGTTGGTTGTTCTTGATCAGTGACAATTTCGACAATTGTAGACATAGGATCTTGTTGCTCTGTAGCAACAGAGTCAGACTGTAGCTGTGGGAAAGATGAAATGTGTGGCACACCTTCAGAATGTGATATATTGGTGTGATCAACTTCCAAAAGAGGAGGAAGCTAGAAGTTGGTTATATGGCTATTGGAGTAACTGTCCACTGATGTTATTTTTGTGGAATCAAGAAGGTTAACTTCTTCTGCCCATTGTTTATACAGAATTGTATACTGATCATAGTCGGATGTCAACTTCTTTGTGAAGGGAAAGAAGGTTTCATCAAATACCACATGTCAACTACTATAGATACGACCATCAGTAGGCACAAGATAGCAATACCCTTTATGTCGTTCACTATAGCCCAAAAATATACAGGTAAGAGATCTAGGATCGAACTTATGTTGTGCATAAGGTCGAAGACAGGGATAACAAGCACATCCAAAAATCCTAAGATGTTCATAGCTGGGCTGCCGATTATGAATTCTGTAATAGGGAGAGTCCATTTGTAACTTTGGTGTGGGGAGAATGTTCACAATATAGTTAGCTGTTATGAAGGCATCTACCCAAAACTTCAATGGAACTCTAGAGTGATACAGCATAGCTAACCCCAGTTCAACTATATGGCGATGTTTCCTTTCTGAGATTCCATTCTGTTCTGGTGTATGAGGACAAGACATACTCTACTTTATACCACAATTCTGCAAATGATTCTGAAATCTATTGCTTGTGAACTCTCCTCCACCATCACAATGAAACATTTTGATTTGATGATCAAATTGCTTCTCGACTAGTTTCTGGAATATGACAAAAATATCATAAAATTCTGACTTCAGCTTCATTGGATAAATCCAGCTATAACGAGAGAAATTGTCTACAAAGATGACATAGTACTTAAAGTTCTGAAAAGATCTAACTGGTGAAAGGCCCCAGATGTCACAGTGTATCTTTTCTAAAGGAATAGTAGATGTGGATTCTGATAATGGAAAAGGTAAAGCTATACTCTTTGCTACTTGACAACTTCTACATATGGCTTTAGGCTGTGCATTACAATAAATCAAGTTTTGATTATGTAGATGCTTCATTGTTTTCAAGTTTGTGCGAGCTAATCTCTGATGCCACACATCTACTGCTACCACTTTATGTCTTTGAGTGAAGAATGATGCTGTAGTTCGTGGATCTACATAGTAAAGTCCTCTAGCTTTCCTTCCGAGCATCTCTGTTTTGTTGGTGTGGTTGTCCTTTATATAGACCCCAATTTTATCAAAAACAAATGAACAAGGATAGTCATCTGTTAGTTTTGAAACAGAGAGAAGGTTCTTCTTGATTTCAGGAACAATCAAGACATCGTTTAAAGGTAATGTGTTGACTTTTGTATGTAACTGAGTATCACCAATATAAGCAATAGGCAAACATGAGCCATTTCCTATCATGACCGTGTCAGTTCCAGTATATTTAGTAGAGTTAAGAAGAATACCCGAATCAGCATTGATATGCGTTGTTGTACCAGTATCGGGATACCACTCACTTCCTCTTGGATCCTCTAGATGTACTGCTGCTAATGCTGTTGGAATCTCTTCAACCTGATATGAATTATCGAATCGATACCAGCAACAAAGAGCATCATGTCTTGGACGTTTACAAATCCGACACTCCAACCGAGTACTTTCTGTCGTTTTCTCATCCTGCAAGTGTTTATGAGACATTAACATTGAAGTTGGATAAGCTTTGGTGTCTTGATACCTTTGTGAATAGCTTGCATATGGTCGAAACTCCTATCCAGGACTAGAGAAATCATTTCTCTGCTTGAATTGTTGATCTACTCGATCCTGATTCAAGTTGTTTAGTCTGTAGTTCTGATTGTAGTTCTGATTTCTTCCTGAATAGCCATAACTACGACCTATATTGTTCATTGCACGTCCTCGACCATAGTTACGTCCTCCTCTGTTACTGCCTCTTTGGCCTCCAAAACCAGAATTCTGGAAACCATATTCTCTTTCAGAGTTCCCTTTCTACTATGTTTCAGAATTTCTTTGTCCAAAATAGGCTAGATTGGGGTTAAATTGGTTCATCGAATAGGTCTTTAGCCTTGTTTCAAATCATTCAAGCTGTGCTATCACTTCATCATATTCTGGTTGGGGTTTCAAGCAATAGATAGTAGTTCGAAAGTTTTCATATTCAGAGCCTAGTCCTTCAAGAACACCAAACATTTTGGTTATCTCATCTATAAGCTTTCCGATCGCATTTAGCTGATCACAGATGGACTTATACTCTCTGAGATAAACAGAAAGGACTCAATCTCGTTTCTGACAGGCTTGTAGTTTTCCTCTCAGTTCAAATTCTCTAGCAATTGATTTCTGTGTAAAGCGATTGAGAAGTGTTTGCCATACCTCGTAGGAAGTTTCTAAGCCAATGATCAAGCTCAGAATATTTTCAGATACAGCTCCATTAATCCATGATGATACAAGCTGATCAGTTCTTGTCCAATCTGTGTAATCTTGATTTATAGCTTCAGTTTCACAACCTTCAGTTTCAACTTGTAATGTTCGAGGAGGTGATGGAATTTCACCACTAATGAAGCCAAAGAGTTCTTGACTTCGAAGAAATCTGTGAAACTGTGCTTGCCACAACAGAAAGTTATCTTCAGCAAGTTTGATTGTGACAAAATTGGAGATGTTAACATGTATTGGAAAGGGATACTTCTGTGTTCTTGCTGCCATTTCTGTGTTTACAAGGCTTTGATGATGATGAAAAAGATGATTCTGCGATTGTAGTCAGGATTACCTGTTGAACTTACAAGATGAAGTTCTGTACGTGTCACCAGCAATGCTCAAATCTTAACAAAGAAGAGCTTAATCGAATGCAAAACACTTTGAAATCTCCAAATCAACAAACGAGAATGATCAATAGCTACTTTGATCTGCTGCGATCAGTGAAGTTCAGAGGCCACTTCGATCTTTTGCATCTCCAGCACCTTCGATTTGATTTCACGAGCGATCAAATGCTCATGCAAACTATCCAATAAGGATGATCGACCATGCTTTGATACCATGTGAAGATGAACAAGATGAATGAAGACTGAAGAATGATTATGAAACTTTCTTCTCTCTCTGTATTTACACAGTATATGATGTACAACATAGAGCACGTTTCAATGGCGTGCTCTGTTCTCCCTTTTCTGTTACATCAACTCAAGGAAGAAGAAGAAGTCTCTATTTAAGACTCGGAAGCTGAAAAGGATTTACGAAAAGCAGAACTTACGAATCGAAAGTAGAAAGAACTGTCTTATATTTTGTTATACAACCAAAACTGAAATAACAATCTTCTCCTCTCCAGTCAAGCACATGGCACGTGTTGTTTTTAAGATCTTCAGCACTGACTCACTATGTGGATGTGGCTTTTCCAATCAACTGGTTTCCATCGCATTGTGTAGACACGTGGCTGACAACATCCCTGACTTGTGCACTTCGCTTACTCTGATCTTTTTCAACAGCAGCAGTCTCTGCAGTACTTTCATTCTCTTCCTTTGTTAACTCCATAACAGCATAATAGTCTCTCTGAGTTTGTGTTCTTATGTTCTTAACACATAGAACTCTCTCTTTTCATGAATTGTGTTTGGAGGTGTTTCAATATCAATCAATAATGAAAATCCTTTCATTGTAATTCAGCGCTCACGTAGCGAGTGCATTATCGAGTGTAAGACTAAATCATGGATTTATGATTTGATTTTATCTTTCCTTGTTTTAGGATTTTCATCATTTTTAGATCATTATCTTAAAGATTGATCCTTTTATTAGTTATCTTAAATTCTGGCTATGGGCTACTTCCCCTAACTATTTCAAAATTACTATTTTTAACCAAATCATTCCATAGAATTCTCTCTTTTCATGAATTCTGTCTCATGGTGTCTCAGTGTCAATTAGTAATAAAAATCCTTTCCTTCTAATTCAATGCTCACACAGTGAGTGCATTATCGAGTGTAAGACTTGATCATGGATTTATGATATGATTTATCTTTCCTTGTTTTAGGATTTTCATCATTTTAAGAATATTATCTTAAGGATTGATCCTTTTATTAGTTATCTAATTAGGCTCTGGATAACATTCTTAGAAATTTTCTTTACTTTTTTGAATAGTTTTCTTGGACTAATTACATTCTCCCCCTCAATTTGGACATTGGTCGCCAATTGCCCTTTTGACTTTTCGATTTTCACAATGTCATCATTAAAAGTATTGAAATCAGTTGTGATGTCTCCTCCAACGTTACTCCGATTATTTTTCAATTGAAGCTCTGATCACGTGCTTATCGCATGACTAATTTGGTCTCTTAAGGAAGGTCAATTTGTGAAGTAACAAATAGCGATTCGCATTCACGCGTAGCAAATTGTCCCCTAACTTTTCAATTTTTTTCGATGGTTTCTTTAGAGTATTGAAATGAGTTTCAAAGTCTTCTAGACGCTGATCTTGACCAATTTCATAATCTAATTCCATTGACATTGGCTTACACTACCCAAGCCAGGATCATCCAGCCATTGCTTGCTACAACTCTCTCTCCAAATTGTTTTTGTCAATTTTTTATTAGCCATAGAAATTGCAAGTTTTCAAGATTTTAGCAGATATCTTGAAAAAATTAGAAAGTCAGGGTAACTTACAACAAGTTCCAAAATTCAAAGAGCAAAATGCAATTTGCGTTTATTGGTGGCATATTTTCCCTTAAAAATTTGTCTAAAATATCCCAGACTTATTGTATTTCAGTCAATCCAATCATAAACCTTTTTAATTTGACCAATTTAATCATCAATTTTTGATAATTTACCAATTTAATTTTTCCAACCATTTTTTTTATAATTTTTTTCCTTTACTTTTCTTTTTGCTGTTCTTCTTCTCGAATGGCTGACAGGGGTCGCCAAGGCCTTAGCAATAGCCGCCAACCCTCGCTAGACCTGTATGAGATGAGGCTTGGCAAGGGCTTTAGGCCTTGAGGACCCTCATCGGTTACTAGAAAGAAAGAAAAGAAAACAAATTAAAAAAAAATCATAATTTTTTTAAATAATTACAAAAAATTGGTACCATCAATGTTGACCGTGGGTCCGTGACACGTAAAACAGCCGATGTCCACGTCAATTTGGCTGGAATGACCAAATTGATAATTAGGATTAAATTGGTCAAATAAAAAATTTAAAACTAAATAGATTTAAAAAAAATTTAATAACAATTTTATCCGTCTTTGATATGGAAAGTTAATTAATCACGTGACAAGGAACATCACCCAACCCGTAATTGAAACCCGACCCGATGGCCCAACCGGGTACGGGTCGCCCCGACAACGAACTTTTATCGGTTAGAACATGACTAATAGAAAAGGATGCACATGTGAACCACCGCCTACGGCGTACGGAGTAACATGCAACCTACGGCTTCATGCATCCATGCACACGTCATCATTCTCTCTCTCTCTCTCTCCCCACCAGATTAGACGCCTACGATGTCCCACACGAGCGGCGTCGCCGGCACGTGTCGCAATTCGACGACGCTAAGCACGCCTCCCGCAGATCCGGGCCCCACCTAACCTGCACGGATCCGAGAGCGTACCGGGACGCGCCGGTGTTCCCGCCCTCACGTGATGATCCTCCCGCCCCCCACGTGCCCCCCCCCCAACCCAAGGTGGAAGTTTTAAAGATAAAAGAGCGACGACCTCCTCAACGGTCCAATTTTCGGTTTCGGAGGAAAAAAAAAAAAAAAAAAGGAAAGAAAATCCTTCTCGATTTTTTTAATATCGATTGTTATTAAAAAAAAAAATTTGTGGTGATTATGCCGGATTAAATGCTAAAAATTAAAGAGGAAAAGGGTAAAAACAAACCGTGGGGGTTGTGTAGATTGATATTGCGAAAGGAGGAGGATTGTCACGAAAACTAAGGTCGGTGACCAGACTTTCCAAGGCTCTCGAGTTATGTCACGAATCCTATTCCTTAGTCCGTTGAGATAACCTGAGACAATAGATAGCCACCCACAAGGCTTGCGTCCCTAACTTTCTCCTATTTTGGTCGTTATCTTAGTGACTTCGATATCAATGGTCGCAGCATAATCAATTGACAACTCATGGGTAATTAGTCCACACAAAATGAAAATTCAAATAAAAACTCTTATAATTCCATCAATAATTCAAAGGGGTAAGTGGCTTTACAAGAAAACAAAATGCATATCTATATCTAAAGTACTATAGTGAGAATCTAAGTTAAAATTGGAAAAAAGATAAACTAATGAAATAGGCTGTTAGACACTACTGAATCTTAAATACCTAAAAGGATAATGCTAAAAGATTGAATCAAATCTTCTAATATTCGACCTATTTGTTTAAATCAACAAAGATAAGGAAATGAACTAATCCAAATCTTCTAAAATTTCGTCCTGTGTCATCAAAGGCTTTGATATTATTGCATCGTGGGTGCTTTTGGTTCGACTTTTTGAGAAAAGTATATAAGGAAATGCGAAGGACTTTATGTTAAAGGGGATTATCAAAATGCAAGTAATATATGGTAAACTATAATCCAAAAGAAAATTGTGAAGCAACTTTGGTTTAAATTGTATATGGAAAAAGCACACATTGCAAATGACTTTTACTATTTTTTGTAAACCTCAAAACTGACGAAGAGCTCAGCCGCGGGATAAACCAGATTTGGCACCAATAGCTCTCACTTGAGGTCACACAACCCTAGTCAAGAGCCGCCCGAGGTTGTGCGACCTCATGCAAGGTTGCTGGCGCCAAATCCAACTCATCAACAATGACATCACGAGAGGTGAGGACATTTCAAGAATTATGAAAGTTTATAGACAATTAGAATTGCAATGCATCTCCCCAAATCTCTTCAAAAAAAAAAAAAATTAAATAGTACTTGCATTTACCTATAGCCCCTTGGGAAAGTGATTCCCAAACACACTCATGTCACCAATAGGGCATTCCATGGATTTTCGGGTTGTAGGATTTATGCTCTATGCCGAGAATTATTGAAAAGAATATCGACTTTTATGATACAATCATGAGAAACTCTTTTTCCATGCTATCTTTGTACACATATATGTCAAGCATGTAACTACTTTCCCATATTATAAACCAAATAAAGGGGAAAATAAGACATTTGATATAAGTTGAAATAAGCACACAGAATCAAAAGTTTACCTTAAATTGATCAGAACTTTGAAAATAATTATTTCACATATTGATATTGTAATTATAGATGTACATAATTAGAATTTACATAATAATTATGAAATGACACCATCTTTTCCACATGGATCAAGCTCCCTAAAAAAGTGCATTCAGGTGGTGATTAAAACGATGTAAAAACACCAAAATTTGTAAAGTCATCGGTAGACTTAGTCTCCCAATCTAATAATCATTAGTAAAAGTAAATTTTATCACTTCCAAGTATAAAAAAAAAAAAAAAAAAAACCATGAACCTATAAGACAATGAAATCAAAGCATATTGTACTTTTTCTTAGTGTAGATTTGACTCTGGGAAATTTGTATTGTGTAGGCCGAGCATTTGAAAAGAAGTATTCAGGCTAGACTCCTGTAGATTTATCGTCAGGTTCTTTCGATCGAAGTGAGAATTGGGGGAGGCATTGAGATTCCTTACATTACATTACACTTCCATCTTGTTCCCCTATTGGCCTATAAAGATTCTTGTACATTTAGTAGTTCTCCATGCATTTAGGTCGAACGCAAGAATTGGAGATGAGATTGTGACGTGCGGGATTGGGTTTGCGTGGGACATGGAGCGAGAGTCGCCGCTGGATCACGAGATGGGGACCCCGGCATTACTCTTTGGGCGGTGGCTTTTGTGTCCCTCTGCCCCCCACCAAACCCTAACAAAAGTGGAAAAAAAAAATAAAAAGAAAAGAAAAAGGAAGAAAAAAGAAAGAGGAACAAATTTAATGAGCAACACGAACCAATTCACATGACGAAAATGAGACTGAGGATTTGTACGTGTCCACGTGATGTCTTAAGTTGAACGAAGACGAGATTTAGAAAAAGAAAGGTAAACTTTTCCCTAATGTTAATATGAAGAAAAAGCAAGTTTCTAAATTATATAAAAGACAGCTACTAAAAATTATACCAGACTCATTCTATATGTGTGCCAAAAGAAATGGTTTAACAATAGAATTCGGATGATGTAACTTCCTGAGCGATCTTTAACGTTTGACTTTCTTTTACTGCACTCCATTATTTTTCACCTAGCCCTGCATTGGTATTACGAATGCTATTTGACAACGAGTAACAATAGATGAATTGTATACTTTTACACAAAGGTCATACTTGGAATTTGGTTGGTTTACCTCTTGAAACAATTAATTTCAATTATGCGTATATAAGATCAAAACAAATGCGGATTACATTGTGGGATGCCAAAAAGTTCAATCAGTAGCAAAAGTTTTTACTCGGAAATATAAAAGCGACTATGATGAGATTCTTGCCCTTATGATGCACCTCACTTCTATGAAGCGTCTTCTTGCTATTGTTGCTATTATGTGATGGTTTCTATTCCAAATATATATAAAATAGCGTTCTTCGATGGAGATATAGCTAAAGAGATTTGTGTGGAGCTTTCTCTTGGGTACATTGATCCTCTTAATAAAACGCATTGATTACATTGAGCACTACCATATACACTCATATAAACTAGGAATACCGTAGATGGAATCCCACGTCGAGTCGATATGATCATGCTCTCTTTCTTTGGTAAAAAAAAATTACACAAGAATTATTCACATAAGATATTCAACTGAAATTAGAATATAATAATAATAATAATAATAATAATAATAATATAATAATTCCAAATTGAACAAACCACGTGTAATTTTTTTTTTGGGGGGGTTCAGCATGCAAACGTACCAGATTGAAAGACAAATCAACAAATTCGATTAACTTAAATTAATGGAGTAATAGAATTGAACATTTCCATATAATTTCAGGACTAAATTGAACATATACAAAAAATTAAGAGATCATATTAAATAAATTAAAAATTCAGGGGCAACTATACTCGGACAACTATTTGTGTCAATTTTTTCAGAAATAAATTGTTAGGAGAGAAAAGAATGGGAGACTAGTCTTGTCTTTTTTGTTGGGGTTTTGTTTGTTTAGTGGATCAGACAAATTCCAAATCCAAATAGGGCAAAGTCCTTGGTCGTTGATTCGTGTTACTGGGGACGAAAAGATTTGGGGACAAAAGATAGTTTGGTGCGACGTGGTTCGACCCTCGTCTGTCTTCATCACTCTTTCTTTTTTTAATTCTCTTTTTGCCCTATCTTTTTTCCATTTCATTCTATAAAAGAAGCATACATCCAAAGAAATTCAAATCAACCCTCTTTGATCCCTATTGCGTTCCTGTTTTCTTCGGCATCTACAAAAAACCCTGTCAACCTTGAAAATGTCTCTGGAGTGTCGACGGTTTTACCGCAATATCACTTTTGTAGCCTACTCTAGTTGCAATATTCTGGCAATCTAATGTGAGATAAACAATGCCTAAATTTAAATAGATGTCATGAAGGGAAAATCTCATATTTCAGTTGTTCAAGTTTGATGATATTTTCATATTAATTTACCCCATGTCATTTTCATCCTTAACTTAAACTTATCTTAGATTTTTATTATTTGCTTCCAAAGAAGGACAATTACAAACCAATGATTCGGTGTTTCGGAATCACCTATATATCTCTCCAAAACAAACTCTATCGGGCGTTTCACTTAAAGAAGCATTTTGGGGGATGAAACATGTGTAATTTTAGCAATTTGTTTCTAAGTTCACAAACTGCTCGCGAACCGAGCATCCAATTATTTTAGACCCATGATCATATCATCAAGTGAATAAATCTGCTTAAAGGTAAAGCGTCATAGATTTGATGTTTTCTGTGTTGCTCAATGGTTTTAATACATAATTGCATTGCTAAGCAAGAGATATAACATAGTTAATTTAACTCAGCGCCATTGACTAACTGTGTATGACTCGGGTTAAAGTAGACATTTCTCGCGGCAATCAAAGAATGTCTATACTTCATATGAAATATGTGCACTCCCAAAAAAATTATGAGGGACTGCTTTTATGTAGATTGTTCCATCAAAGGGATGTACATCAGATTGGAACGCTTTTTGGCTGTCCAGCACACATCAAAAGGATTCAACAGGAATCAGGACAGATTGATGGTCTGGACATATTCCAACAGGTACCAGCAACTCCTCCATAGAATTTAAATCAGGATTGAGCGTGAACATGCATGCGAGGGGCCCCGCAATTGCTGGTCACATCAATTGGAAAAGAAAGTCCACAACAACAAAAATAAATCATGACTTATCCGATTAAGTGGGGTCAATTTACCTGAATCTACTAATGTCATTGCGCCTATAATGTACTGTTATACGGGAGCGATAATTGAATAATTTTGGTACAAGAATGTTACGTCGATGCTGGACAGAGATTTTAAGTGATATATTTGCGGACGTGATGATGAGTGGTCCATCGAGGTTAGAGATTTTGATCGGGTAGTATTTACATATCACGTTCCGAAGGTCCCGCCACACATAAATCGCAACTTAAGAAGCTCGGTTCATGACCATAAAAATTAAAAGACCCATTAATGAATGAAAAGTGCCCAGATCGAGGGTTATAATTTAGAATTTTGCATCGCTAGTTCTTTGTCTTTAGACCAGAATTTAAAGATAAAGAATGATTCCTAGGCCTAATAAACATGCTTGGGATTCCCATCACACCAAACAAAGCTAGGGCAAATGCATCAAAAACCCAAGCAGGTGGCGTTGGAGGTTGTGGCTTTTATCGTATTTGTTTATCTGAATAACCTAGAAGTATGGAAAAGGGGAAAGAGATCACGCAAATCACTTGTGCAGATGAGGGTTTGCAAAGGGAAAAAGATTGGAGGGGGGGGTGGGGAGCGCGTGTATTATTTTTTGGGTTTATCGTGTGTTCTTTTCTGAGGAACTGAAGATTCGGAAGTCAGTGTGCTAAGTTTTGTTGTCTCTCTCCGAGATGAGCTTTATGCAGAGAGAATGAGCTTTTTCTGCTTTACATTCTTTTGTCATCTTCTCAATCAACAATCCCAGTCTCTCAGCATTTAATAAACCCATAAATTAAAAGAAATAAAGAATCTCTCTCTCTCTCTCTCTCTCTCTCTCTCTCTAGATTGCAGAATATTGAATGAAAATTTGAGTCTCCATGAGATTTTTAGAAGGGAAAAAACTAGTATACGTATCGTTCTTTTGTCACGTGGATGAATATCTGTCTAATCTTGTATTTAATTTACCAGAAACGAGTGGAGGTTCAACTGGTTTCTGAAGTGCTTGTTCTATGAGCTAAATGGGAGAATATCTGTCTTGCCCCCATCATTTGCTGGATTCTAATTACAGCTATCCTCCAATTATTGCTATTAGTTGGAAATGTCGCTGTCGTAATTAGCAATTTAGTGCGAATATGATCGTCTCTCAGCTCATTCCAGTGATCATCTCTCGACTTATTTTGGGTTTCAATAATATTAATGCACCCCTTGGAGCTTTTTCTTACTAAACACATGAATTATGTTTGACCACCTCATGAAAGTATGTCAAATCATTTTATGCATTATTTTTACCTTTAAATGAAATATCTGTATCGAGTGAAAAACCAGAAGAAAGAAATGTGATCATAATCAAATCCCAGGCATCCAAAGTCCTCAGATCTTCAGACCCACAAAAGAAATGAAACTTGAAAAAAAGAGAGAAAGAAAAAAGGAATGAAGTGGCCAAGGGAGAGCATCTTCTGGGGCCATTCAAAGATCATACTTTTATCATTAGATTACGAGGAAGGAACGTGGAGATTAACATTTTGCTTGAGGGAACATAAGAACAAAGCAGCTCTCAGTGCCCATCAAATAATGCGAGGATAGAACATGCGCAACCCTCGATAGATTCCACAAATTTCGCCGTAGCCATTATATCCGACAATAATGTTGTCCTTATGACCCTCCCGTTTTCATAATTATCTCCCCATAACTCTCCAAAACCCTAGTAACACATGAAGACCTCCCAACCCTAAGCTCTCTCTCTCTCTCTCTCTCTCTCTCTCTCTCTCTAGTCTAATGAAACTGGTGTAATCTACCAAATTGTCTTTTCCTTCATTATTTGGGTTGGAATATAATAAAATAGAATCGAGTTGGATAGAATAAAATAGAATAGAGAGAGAGAGAGAGAGAGAGAGAGAGCCCTTGTGAAAATGCTTGTCTGGACTTTAAAAAAAAGCAGAAAAGCAAAGCCATCATTAGGTAAGGAGAAATGAATGCAAAAGCACAATATAATTGAGTCCTCTGTTACCCCACCACCACACGATATGCATAAATCAGTGGCTTCCTTTCTCATAAATATTTACCAAGTAATCAAGAATTGTATGGCTCTGTAATAAGTTCAGTTCAGCCTTACAAAGATTATTCCAATTTCAGACTCTACATCGGTCATGCGTCGACAGCCCATCTAAAAAGCTTGAAAGCTTCGTTTAGTAGATGGGAATTAGTCTCCCTGACATATGACTTGTGAGCAAGCTTTGCATATGCTTGAAAAATGGAGCCTACTTCTTTAATGGGGAAGCAAATAAACAGCCCGAAAGTCCAACTTAAGACGGGCTTATTTTTTGAAGCACGTTATGCATATATACGATTTATAAGTTTTAATTAGCAGATGTAATGCTAGTTTAACAATTTGTACCGGAAGAAATACCTATCTACCTATTACTTACTGGCAAGGGTTAGATGGAGGTACAATTATGCCTTAGTCCCTATATTTGCCTCTCTGGAGAGGCATAAACCGTCCGAAAACAATGAAACTCACGGGGCAATTAGGCTCACATGTGGCAGGACTATTATGGGTTGTTTCCCTCCCATGGGTTTCATAGCCTGATGATTATAGAGTGAAGGAATCCCGAGAAAGGGGAATTTCTAGGGTTTGGGCATATGTTGCTAAAGCAAGACAAAGAGCACACGCCCAGAAGCATATACTGCTAAAATTCTCAGGCATACCTTCTTAGGGATTTACAAAATGTTAGGGCAAGATCTCCGAGCGTGCTCGTTACTAAGTGCTTAGCTTAGGGTTGGGTTTGATTTAATACTATTCTTATTAGCTTGTAGGCGACATGCCTTTGAAATTTTCAAGGAAAAAAGGGAGAGGTGGAGGCTAGTGTTGTTTTTATAATTGGAATTCATTGCATGAAAATCATCATCATTCAGAAATGGTTTTCTTTTTTTGGCTAAAGTTGAGGGGATGGGAAAAGGAAAAGATGGTCTTTTGCTTTTTTTTCTTGCTTTATGTTTTTTTCCCTTCTCTTTTTGTTGCTAAAGTGGAGAGACAGATAAATTATGACAGGATGGGTAACATGAACCGGAAGGAGTGTTCAGACAAGGAAAAGAAGTCCAGTTTCTCACCCACTTTTTCTTGGGATAATTCTCCTAGAAATGGAGCCCATCCTGCTGCTGATTTCAGTGCAATAGGATCATTGTTTGTCACTCCAAAGGTTCATATTAGGGGGTAGTTGTGGAGTGGAGAGGGTCAGAAGTAATGGGCCATGGGCCTGGGCAACATTTTGGAAATTTAAGCCTGAAAATTCGATCGCATATTGCCTTAACGAGTTATTAAAATATTTAAAACTTGATTGCACATATTAAAATAACAGTTGATGCATTGAAAACTATACAATTTTCTTGATTGAATAACTTAATAAGAGCTTTAGAGGAGACTTGTTGACAATATCCTTCCAGTATATGAACTGATCTGGCTGTGCAAGGATTTTATTTTATTTTTCTTATTAATTTGGACAGAAACATACATCAACATCACATGTCCTGAACTTTATACCCGTTCCCTTACCGTGCATAAGACATCACGCACATGTAATTGGAAGATGCAGTTCTAAAAGGAGTAGCGTGTCATATACTTGACTGGAGGCTAGACACTGTCCTGTATTTGGAATATAATATGGCGATGCAACAACAGCATCATTATAGCTAATGAAACAATGGCACAAGGCGCATGGCAAGTATAAGATCGAATAGGGTATGATCTCAAAAGGAAACAAGTTACGTGAGTTTAACAACAATTTACGAGGAATAATGATAACAGCTTATCGGATTTTCTTTTCCAAGGCCTGTCCAGGAGAGGTAATGGAAGAAGTTTTGTCAAGTGCCAATTTAGAGACCGGGTAATGCGACAGATTGCTTCTTACGACGGGCATAAAGGACTTGGGCATGATAATGCCAGAGAGAAGAGATACAGTAAAGCTAGATCGACGAGAATCAATGAGGGCATTTGTTAATGTACCGATCTGAAAAAGATTCAAAATTCCCTACTTTTGTTGACCTGTAACTGCTTTATTCTGTACATTTTACAAATTTCTAAATGCATAAATTTGTTTTTTCCACTACTTCAAAGATCGGATCTTTTTTGGTCTAGTGATTCATTCTGCACTTTTGTCATCTCATATTTCATCTTCTGCAACTCCATCTCCATAATGTGGGGCCTCTTTGTGATAATCGAATCAGTCTGGGACCCCAATCTTTGCCTTGAACTAGCCAATGCGCTGACCGTCTCTTTTGGTGGGTAGAGAAACCTAACGGTGAGATATCGAGCCCTGACTTTAGGTCTTTGTGTTTGATACCCTTTTTTAGCAAAAGTGACTGCAGTAAATGCAATTGAAACCGTGTATCAACTTATCAAGTACCTCAAGGGTGATTAGGCTTGCGTCAGTAAGAAGCTTCCTTGCGGGCCAATACTGAACAGGATGCAACATACCCACCTAGGTGTTGAAATCAGTTCATTCTCTACAAGACACTATGCATATCTTCCCCAAGGTAGGTAGGAAAGTCTGCTTGTGAGTCAGCTATTAGCCTAAGGAGCTGATAAAACGCACAAAATTCATACCTGGTAGTGCATTCAATTTCTGACAATTGAATGGTTACTGCCCAACCGCAATAATCTGCCAAGAGTGTCGACTTTATTTGCAATCGTGGGAAGCAGTTCTGCAGCCTGGTTGTACAACCCTGAGCCTGATCCCTTCAGAAGCTCTTCTTCAGAAGCCATAGAAATCAAATCACTAATTAAGTGCGTTACAGTGTCCGTGGCACTCTTCAAATTGAGTAATGCCTTGCTGCATTCACTTATTTTTTCCTTCACTCCTTTTTCATTATGAGGAGATTCCTCTGTGGACTCAACTATTGTTGGTTCACTAGGCAAGCTAGAAGATGAGATTATTAGATTCCCTGCGTTCTTCATCGCCTGCAATTGCCATAAGTATATCAAATTAATAATGTCATCCTTTGCTGTCATTCTGGAATTCGTCCAACATCTTCTAATGATAATAGAAAATTCATCTGTCCAGAAGAAAGCAGGACTAACCCCACTGCATGCCCTACAGAGTGAAGTTCCACCAAGTTATATAACCTTGTACACCCAACTCCTACCCATGTTTTTACAATAACCTGAAATTCTTCTCGTATCTCCCAATGAGGGACTTAAATCTAAACCAAATAGAGGTCAGCATTATGTGAATCTACATAAGTTAATCCACAAAAAAGGGTTACACCTATAAACAACCGATTTCAAATTTAGTTCACCGTGATTAACTTAAGCCTATGGTTGGGCATATTAACTAAATAATGTAACAGTGAATTAAAATAGTTAAGTAGTATGCAATTCTTACCTTCATGGTTTTTCTTAATTTATTCGCTGTGCTTTATATGTCCAGCCAAAGATTGCATATATTTTATTCTTTCTTCCAATTTCAAGTCTATAAAAGTCAAGACTTAAAATCAAAGGTTCCTATTAAATAGAAAGCCATAAATCACATGGACACACCTGATCACAAAGTTCTCTCATAGTCAGTTCCTTCATCATCTTGCAAGTTGACTCTGATATGTCATTGCTATCGAAGTCAGCTTCTTCCACAGCGTTGTATGAATGTTTGTGGTCTAATTCTTCACAGAGAGAATCAAAGCTCTTCCAATCTCCAAGATACCTCCGCTGCACAACATATCGAGCAGAATATCTTCTCCTTGCTGATGGTTCCCTTTTCTCTATCTACATTGTTACATAAAATTATTTAACACCAGTGCCTTGTGGGAGTGAACCCTCATATTCAAGGTTCGACTTAGTTTTGTGTTCACAACAATTTAACAAATCTTAATGGAATGTGATAAAAATAAATGACATAGCTTTCCAGTAGCCAACATTACAGGCTGTGCTATGTCTGTGCCAGAGAGAGAAGAAACCAGAAAGTAGAATTTCCAAAAAAGGCCAAGTTCTCCAGGATCAAGGTTTATGAGCAGGCTCATGAGATGAACAAACACAATCTTCTCTTTCCCTCTATAACAGCCCCAAATATTAAAAAATGCACAGTGAAACAGCCATGTACATACACTTCTCACAACTTGTACTGTTGCTAGAGATGAACCAGCATAAGAGGTAGAGAAGTTGCTGAATTAGGGCATGAGTGGAGGTAGTGCATTGCAGAGACTACAGGACAGTCTTTCAATGAAAAAATAGTAAAGCCATACCCCAAACACAGAGTAGCAAAGTAGTTCTTCACTCAAAAAGAGAGTAGAGTAGTAGTTGTAACCTTTGAAGTTGCTGATAAGCTAGCAAAGTGCTGGTCAAACAACATATTGTCTTCATACTTCTCACAGCAGTAAAAATTGTTGCCTTTCTCCTGCAATCTGTTTTCCGTTCTGTCTGCACATTGCTGCTCCGAAGCATGATCAGCAGCTTCCCTGTGGCATGATTCATTGTGTTCATTCTCACTCTGGGAGGTGTAACTACTTGCAGCTTCCTGCACCTCATTTTCAACTTTGACATCGTATGACTGCTCTGACTCATCACATGCTGCCCTGCCCAAAGTAATCTCATGCAACACCAATTCATGAGATTTTGCTTTTTCATTCCAAATAATAATTGCTGGTGCAAGATTAAAGTTTGTTTGCTTTGTGAATGACAAGATTAACTCACCGAAGTGAATGCTTCTCGCATACTGGTACGCAGGATCCAGCTAGAAGTTTACTACTTGTTTGTTGCTTTCCAATGTCCTGGCCTGAAAAATGCACGGACATATGATGGATAAGAGAAACCTTCATCTGATATGATCATTACTGCTGCTAGCAGAAGATCTCAGTCAATAAGTTTCCTATGGAGTAGCAATTTGTAGCAATTAGCAACCGGGTTACTAAGTTGCTTTAAAGCTGCATAGCCAATGCAGAAAAGCAACACACGGTGTATGAGTGATGGAAGTTATTGACCAACATATAATCTCCAAATTTATATCATTCATTGTGAACAACCCATTGAAAAGACTGAACTTTGTGAGAGCCATCAAAGTTTCATTCAATAGATAACCAAAATACTATAGCCAAGACAATAGGTTAGCCAATCTGCATATTTACAACTTCTGGTCTGTGAGTTCCTTGAAGAAGATGGGAGCCACGGTCCATTTCTATATCCCTTAATGGACGAGACCAAGAATTTGAGAGAAGTCAATGCCAGCAATTTTGGAGGTATATAAGCATTGTGTCGCCTAATGTTGAAACATTGTACATTATGGACATCTATAAAACCTTCAAAGTGCTATAATACAAAGTGAATGTGTGCCCTTTTTTAATGGAGGTTATAATTGGCAATAAAATAACATAAATAATTAGTTGCAAGCAGCTCTCTGCTGATTAGTACGCCATTCATATGTCTAACCCTGTTCACGCAACAGAGCAAACTTGGTCTCATCAAGGATTTTGAATAAATTGTCTGAGCTACAACATTTCATAATTCAGGAAAGAACACTTCAAGAAATGACAAGCAACAAATCTGGCCTTACAGAAAGCAAGAACTGAAATCATTTCATCTTTCTGCTTCCATGCTTCGGGAGAATTTTGAAAGTCCATGCAGACAGTATAAATTGTGTGCCAAGGCCTGTCCATTCTGAAGCATAATGAAACACGCAGGCATGAGTATATACAGAAAAACAGACATTGAAGAAGAGTATGGCAACCGATACCTGCTGCTTTTTTGTGATAATGTCGAGCTTTGGCAGTTGCTAGAATGTGTGCCTCCTGATTTATTTGTGATACAGGACCAACTCTCCCCAATGTCACTTTTCTTTGGAGTTTGAATATCCTGGAATGCAAGACTGGGCTCCTGAAAAACAAGAACAAAGAGGAAGATATTATTTGCTCATATACAAGAAGCATCAATTAGAAGATTTTAATATAAATAAATAAATTGAGGCTACCTGGTTAAGGGATTAGATGTGATTAACTGATTATGCAGTTTCTTTCAATACAAGAAACGCATGCTAACAGCGTTTTTTTCTTCATAAGGATATTATGCAGACAAGTAATTCTGGCACTCGTACTTCTAAGGACACCTGCATGAGCAATTTACTGTTTCTTCTCTCTTAAAATGTTTTGCTAGGTACCCATCTTTAAATTTGTTTACTAAATCTACTCTTCTATTAGACCACCCAGTTATCCATGGAAAAGATGATGGTTTGTTCAAGTAGCGAGCCACCTATCAAATAGAAGAAGTGCCATGTCATGATCACTTATACTCACTGGAGCTTTTTCCTTTCCTTTTTTTAGAGGAAAAATACAAAATTGTTACATTTTTTTTTTTTTTGAAGTGCAATAAACAATGACTGAAAGTAACCAAGGGCTCAATAATGAATTTTATAATTTTCTCCTTCACCATCGACAATTAGCCATCATGCAATGACTAAAAGTACATGGGCTAAAATTCCCACTTATTCTTTTCACACAACAACAAATACTGTGTGACAGGCATGACAGATAGGATGGCTGACATATCTTTATCATTGCAAATTAGAGTAAAAGATTACTTTTGTCCATAAGCTACCTGAGATGGAGGAATCTTTGGACTTCTAGAGCTTGATACTTTGGCTTGCGCCCATTTTGGTAGTCTTGAAATGCTAAAACTAAAAGTTGAGGTCCCGTGAGGACTACCCCTAAGATCAAGTGTGCCTCCAACTTGTTTGGATGTAGAGAGCCACGTCTCTTGAGAATTGGTGCCAAGCAGGTTTTCTTCCTTGTCACTATATATCATTTGATGTAAAGTTGTTGGTGGGACCAAGCTTCTTGGACTTAGCGGGTCGGAGTTTGCTTTAATCCCCTGTAGCATCTTGCAGGAAAAGGCACTGGGTACTTGCCAAATAAAGATACACCCATCTCCACCTACCTAAGCATGATAAATAAATTAGTGCAACTGAAGCAAGAAAAAAAACAAAAGAGCAGCATGCACAAACCAACTCGATTGTCCTAATCTCATCTTCTTGTGTGCTCACACGTGCATGTGACTGCAGATGTTTGAGCATGTCATACGTCGTAATAGGTAGACCACACCAAGAAAATTAACTTAAAATGAAGAGACTGTTTCCCCACATGGAGTATTTATATCCAAATGCTGGAGGAAGCTGATTGTGGGTGCGTTTGGTTCAACATTCCCAAGGGCTTTCAGCCTCCAAAGCCCCTTGGGGAAATGCTGGACTGTTTGGCAACCATTTTGAAGTAACTTCTAAGTGAAAGTCAGCATTGGAAAGGCTGAAAGCCCAATGTTAATAGGAACTAACTTTGAGCTTTAAACTTAATTTTTTCTTCCAAAACTATTCTCACTCATTCTTCAAATTTCCGATTTTGCCTTCATTATTATTTTTTTAAATGCCAAAATAATGCTAAAAAAATCAAATATATATAAATGCTAAAAAAATTAAATATATTTTGGTCTTTTTAAAAAAATATATATTTATATATTTGATTTTTAGCATATATATTTGATTTTTTAGTATTATTGTCAAAATTTATATTTAAAAAGTTGCATATATTATTTTTTTCCAATTTTGAACAAATAAAAATTAAAAAATTTCCACAAAGGATTTGGTCTTTTTTTTTTTTAAATTTATATATATATATATATATATATATATGTATTTGATTTTTTTAGCATTATTGTGAACATTTATATTTAAAAAGTTTCATACATCATTTTTTTTTTCAAGTTTAAGCAAATAAAAATTAAAAAATTCCAATAAAGGGTTTGGTCTTTTTTTAAAAAATTATTTATGTATTCAATTTTTTTAGTATTATTGTCAAAATTTATATTTAAAAAGTTGCATGCATTATTTTTTTCAATTTTAAACAAATAAAATTTAAAAACTAATATTAATCACCCAAAGAGTTTTTCAAATATGTTTTCTGCCAAATGGCATTTCTCTCAAAATTGATTCTCAAAGCATAGTTTAGCAAACGGTCTTTGCATTTGCCGAAAGTCCTTTAGGCTAAACTGCTTTGCATTTTCTCAATGGGCTTTCAAAATGTTGAATCAAATGCACATATTCAAAATAAAAGAGTGGACAACTTTTTCTTTAGTCTTAGCATGCATAGAACTGCTGCTGCAGAAACAAACAGCCTACAGGCAACCTGAAAGTCTTTCACAATTAATCAGATGAAATGGAACTGCTTCCAAGCCCCCTTAAAATATTGATTTTGTATCTATTTAGCATAAAGTTGCATGAAACAATTGCATCTTTTCTTTGTGATAATGAAGGTGAGTGATTGTCTGAGATAGAGGACACTATCCATATGAGCCACGAAACATGGGAGTTATGAGTACCTACTTGGTGTAGTTTTCTTAGTGCAAAAAAAGGCTTATCTTAGTAACAGACTAAAGAGATCCAAGCACGTATTTGCCATGAAATTTAGCTCGATAGAAATTCACCAAAATCATTTGCTCAAGAGTACGCAAGTTTACGAGATTCAGCTGGATAGTAAACTCACAGATATTATGTGCTCGCAGTCAGGTAGGAAAATGATGCCGGTTACTACTTCCCCATGACCTGCAGCTTGAATAACCATCTCCCCGCTATTGAAATCATATATGCGCATTGACTTGTCAGAATAGGCACAAACCAGGTAATTGCAGCTTGGATCCATGAAAACCTGCAAAAGAAATTAGTACTAGTGATAAGACTTCGTATGGCAAACAACGCCTTGGTAATCATTTGCAGCTCACCTTGATAGGGTCTCCACCATCTCTATCTTGCTTGAAAGATCTTATAAGCTTCCCAGATGCTATATCAAATGTATTTATCTTCTTATCCTGCAAAGCATATACAATTTTGCTGTCATTAACAGTCATGAACAGAAAAAGACAACTTTGCTCGTGGAATTCAGATACTGTATAAAATGGATCTCCTGTTTGATGTCGTGAATACATAAGATGATGGATGCAATATATGGCTACCCATCCAAGGCACATTTAAATGGAAATTTTAAGATGTTACAGTACCTGTCCAACGGTGACTGCAACCTCCTCAGATCGATCTAGAGCCATATCATAAACAGTTCCATTAGATGCCATCTGGCGATGACCATGTGAAATCTTATAACTGCCATCTGCTACTACAATATCACGGAATACCAGTGACCTGTGGTAAAAGGGAGAATCCGGTTTCCTATATGAGTGTGCATGTATTGGCAAAGAAAGTTGTAACAACAGAACACAAGGAACATAAAAAAAATTTCTACTATATTTATCACACCAGGCCAACAAGACAATAAATTTTGGTAAAACCCATCATTTTTTAGTAAGTGGCGGTGTGACTGACATATTAGAGTTACTCAAAATGCCACCCCATGAAGTAGAGGATCAACACTTCTTTAAAAAAAAAGTATAGGATCAACACATGAAAGCCAAAAGGATTCAGCATTATACAGGACATGGTATTGGAAAAAAAAAAAAATCAATTAATGATCCTGTTCTCTTATTATATCATAATCTGCCGACCTACCTATCAGCACTACAGCTTAGTAGCTTGCCACTATCACTGATGAGTTTGACTGATGTCACAGCAGCTGAATGGTCGTCAATGCTTTCAAGGTGGTCAAAATTCCTGAATAAAAGAAGGTTCACAAACAAGGATATTACAAAAGCCAAGTTAATAAGCACCAAAGTCGGCATGAACCTTTCAACATCATAAAGGTGGATAACCCGATCACGTCCCCCTGAAGCAAGAAAGTAGTTCTTGTCCTTGACTCCTCCAGAAATGCTATTCTTCTCACCTAACGAGCTAAAGCATAAGGAAAGGATTTCTGCGTCATGAGCGCCCTGCCAAAGAAGCAAATTCAATGTGTAAGCATGATGTTTGGGCATGCAATGCTTCTCTGTGTATATTTTTCTACCAGAACCCGACAATCATGTTGAGCATCCTGACTTTACCTTAAGACATGTGTATTCAGAAGTGTATAAATTATAGATATGAATATTTCCATCACAATCACCAGCGGCCAGGTACTGCCCATCTGAGCTGACCGTCATTGACCGAAATCCATGAGCACTAATGCCCGGCTCTATGGTATCACGCACAAAAGTTCCAGCACTTGCTACAGCAAAACAGAATGAGATAAGAGCATGGTAGGTAGAAAATTTAGCTAGTTTGGTTGGATAAGCATTAGGAGGAGGCTCAGTATGAAAGCTTAACTATGCATGCACGAGGCGGGATACTTTACCTAAATGTGAAACTAAAGAATTGCGGCTTGCAGCATCTTTTGGTAAATTAGGTTCCAACAGGAAATCCCATAACCTAATAGTACCATCAGCTGAGCATGTTGCAAAAGAAACTCCACCAGAGCAGCCTCTAGCAACACATGCAAGAGTAGGATCATGCTTGTTTTCACAGCAAAGATTCTTGACATCCCATATACATGCAGAATGAGAAACAAGCACACAGCACCTCGAAGCCTGAAAGAGGAGAGAGCATTGCCTCACTGGATTAAGTTTTCATAAGTGTCAACTGGCATAGAAATGACAGCACAAAAACTGAAAAGCATAATTGAGCAAAAGAAATGATGGACTTCAAGTCAAGGTACAAGGCTATCACCTTATTGGTGTCATCAAAATCCCATATATAGATGCTGCGATCTCCATAGACAACCACTAAAAAAATTCCACCATTATTCTGGGTGCACATGGGAAATTACGTTAGAAAAACTGTGGATAGGAAATGCTTATCATTACCAAGCTTTTCAGATGTTGAGAACTGACAGGCAACTGCATCCGGAAGTGTCTCTGTGACTTTAGAATCCTTTTGGCTGGGTTTAGTATAGTAATTCTCCATCTCAATTTGGTATTTTTGGGACATTGAGTATGACAGTGTCCCAGCATATTCTAGGGTCTCCATGGAAACCAATTGTACTAATCCATTACTGCATCCACAGGCAATAAGCCTGTCTGACGCAGACAGGGCAAAAGCTTTTTTAACCTGAGAATGAAACGTATGAAACATCAGTAACAACTGTAGTGCAAGAGGACTGCATCGGAAGGCCCACAGCTAGGCATTCATCCAAAACTAGTTATTGCTCTGCATCTATATCTCCATTCTTGCTGCTTTGAGTTTTTTATTTATTACAAGCTATGGATGGGACTATTTGAATCTTTGTAGATCGGTAACCTAATAGATTTATTTTTTCAGGGTTCCATGATGAAGGCATCAATCAGCTTGCTCATTTCTCCTGCAAATGATGATCACATTGAACACCCACAATACCTTCAAATCCACCGAATTTCTTAGAGAACCAGAATGAATAAGGCACAAGACACCTGAGAGTACATGATTGGAAGGAGATATAATCAATAATTCAGACAGATATTAAATGTATTCAACAGGTACAATTGATCAAATTGCCATTCGGACCTGCTTCAGTCAATGCATAGATAAGAAATCCATCATTGGCCAGTTGATGATTGATCCAGATAGGGGATGTTACTGATACAAATGATTGTCCTCTCTGAAGACCAAGATTAAGAGGCTTTCCCTGCAGGACTCGCGTATCTGCTTCGCCATTAAAGCGAGTTCGGGGAGACAAAGCAACTGACCACAACTTCAAATGCTTATATCCAGCAGTCAGAATATACTTTGCATCTGAGGAAAAGGTAACAGATGCAATGGCAGAACAAGATGAACTAGCTTTAACCTTTGTCGCCAATCTTCCACTCTGCCAGTCCCAGAAATAGATATAACCTCCAACTGAGACGAGATGCTTACCTAATTTAAACCAAGAAAGAAAATCTTGTAACAATTAAATATATCAGCACTGAATAGAATCATCGTCACATGATGTATTCAACACTAACCATCAGGAGAGAAAGCAATGCATTCAACTCCGTGAAAATGACCTTTCATTTCAGATACCAATGTCATATTTGCGTAGTCCCACAACAGCACCGAAGGTTGATTCCCCGACTGCAAAACCACATGAGACACATGGTGCGGGTGCTGAGAAGCATACTCGAACGAAATTACTAGCAAAGCTACGTTAGACCTAACCAGTTACATTCCATTAGAGAGAACATGAGGCCACATGGTACATTATGCCTTTCGGAATTCAGATAAATGTGCTAGTGCTAACATTGTCAATTCCGACTGGAGGAAGCATGACAGGCATACCAAATTTCTCTACAGCTCTGCCCACGTACATGAATTTTATAGGTGTCGTAATGAGTTCGCAACATTTATCTCCTTCATCTCTGGCCTCCCACTACTTCACTGAAGTAAAAGACACCACAAACTACTCGAGCGGAATCAAGTCGAACACTTTCTTTGCCATACCCATTTTTCAACTTAATCTCGACGAGGTTGCATTGCAGAGCATCTGACCAAAGCCAACTTAACAGCTGACGCTCCCAATGCAAGGACCATATAAGTCAACAGAAGCCAAAACTTATCAGAGAACTTGAATATTCAGATCCCAAATTTGCACTTTCTAGCAGTTACAATTGACACGGTTGAAAAGGAACAACTTTGGAACTCCGCATCATGTTTAACAGCCGGAAACTCAGCAGTACCTCTCCAGCCGCGACGAACCGGCCGTCGTGCGAGACCGCGACGCAGCTCAGAGGCCTGGGCGCCCGGTGCGAGACCACGAGGTGCGACTGGGCGCCCGACGCCACGTCGTAGACCACGACCACGCAGCCCGCCACGTAAGCGCACCTCCCGGCGGACGCCACCCCCGCGAGCCCGCTCGCGCCCTTCGTGGTCGTCCCGATGATCTCTCTCAAAACCAGCTGCAATCGCCAACATTCAAAACAACAGAAAACAACCAACCACGAATCAAGCACCGACACGAGCTCGAACCCGATTCCCCGACAACATTCCGGTAAACTCGCGAGAAGACGGGAAACGGGCGGTCCCTCCGGCGCCGGCGCCGGCGCCGTCCGGGCCGTCGTACCTTGGGAGGCGAGTCGGGCTTCTTGGGCTTGCGAGCCGCCTTCATGGTGACCGGAGGGAGGGGGAGGGAGGGAGGGAGGGAGGGAGGGAGGTTCGTGGACGGCACTGCGGAAGGGTTTCGGTCGAGCACTGTTTTCGAACTTTGGGATTTTTACAGGGGCGGCATCGGAAGGGAAGGGAGCGGGAAATCTGGTGCGGGGATGGAGGCTTCAAACGCGTGCGCAAAACCCAAGGCGTTACGTTTTTTCTTTTGCTCGTCTTTTGTCTTTCTCGTACTTCAAAAAAAAAAATGTCACCCCAAAAATGGGAAAAAAAAAAAACGGTGGAGGTGATGTTGATTTTACACGATTTGTAAATCTTTCTCAAGAAATCGTTTTGATTTTCAACGGCCCAAATAGGAAATGTTTTTGATTATTTAACCAATCGATTTAGTTGATTGCAGCTCGAATGGTATGATATCCATTCGATTTAATTTACAACGAAATTTTAGAAGGTTTTATCTCCTTTCCCTGCGTATTACCATTGTGTAGCTTGTCTTATGCGCGATCCATGTTATGATAATTCAACCTCATCGGATGAGCTGTGGGCTAAGGCCACGATGCTCTTTTGAAAAATCTAGGCATGGCATTCGGGCTAGGTCGAACCATTTGACTTTACCAAGAACATTACCCATTCATAACATAAGTTTGCCAAATTTTTGGTGTCAATAGTACCAAAGCAAATCGTACCATTATGAAGTTAGAAAGCTGAAGTGGTCAATAGGAAGCTAAAACATCATCAAACTTTAGAAGTTCAAAAAGAAATTTAGTTGAATTGAGTGACCATAGTCAATCCAGTTGTGAAGAAGCCCATTCGCAGATTAGGCTGCTCGTCACCTCACAATGCCCAATGTTGACTAGCTTTTAAGCAAGAATTTGGCACGTTTTAGCCATGATGCCAAAATCGATTACCTTAGACACCTAAATTTTCAATGGATCCTTCGTCGCATTGTGCCGACAGATCATACCTCGTCCTTGTCGGGTTTCTCGTTCGGATGCAAGAGAGATTGTTAGCAATCAAATCATATATTAAGAAGCTGCAAAACTCGCACGGAATCTCCAAAACATTCGTTATGAAACTAGCTATGCTAGCACCTTGCATGCATAGTTCATAGGCAGAAGAACAACGAGAATGCCACAACTTTTGTACACGCTCACTTGAGTGTCAATTTTTTTTTCCACTCACTTGAATGCGATATTGGAGTAAAATTGATTACTTGAATGCCAATTCCAACAAATCATCCTACGTAGACTTTTTGATTTTTTTTTTAATTTTATTTTAAAAATTTCTTGCTTTTCTTTTGCTTTTTTACTTTTTTTTAGAGCCAGTGACGGTTGCTAGAAACCCTCGCCCTTAGCCACAAAGGCCCTAGGCAAGGCCATCACGACCTCACTAGCCATGAAGGCCCTCGCCAAACTTGGGTGAGGCAACGTCGCTTGTGACTACCTAAAGCTAGTGAGGGCCTTCGCAGTCTTGCCCACAATCAACAAGGTCACCATGTCCTTGCCCAGGGCCTTCGCGGCCAAACTTGGGTGAGGCAGCCCTCACCCTCGGTTACAAAGGCCCCGGGTGAGGGCATTGTGGCCTCACTTGCCACTAGCAAAGCTGTGACGACTTATGTAATACTGACACAGACATGCAACACGACCCGTTGATATTTCATTTCTTAAAAATAGACACTTTATATATTAAATATATTTTTATATATAAATGCAAAAATAAATAATAATAATAATATATAATTAATTTATACTAAAAACATTAATCCAACATTTGTTAATTTCATTTATTCTTTTAATTTGACAAAGATTGAACAAGAAATTCAAAAATTGCAAACACAAAAGAGTAAACTTGAAGGAATATTTATTTTCTTACACTTGTTGGAGATTAGTGTGATTTCTTAGGATTCGCATGACAAATTTTTTATTTCTCTACTTCAACTTGTATAATACTAGTCTTTGATAAAATGACAATGCTATATAGGCGCTATTGATGGCACCTATATTCATGCTTTTGTACCTGTGTCGAAGCAAATCCCATTTAGAGGTAGGAAAGGCATCACCACTCAGAATGTGATATGCATTTGTTCATTTGATATGAAATTTACTTTTATATATGCTAGTTGGGAAGGCTCTGCCAACGATTGTTAAGTGCTTTCAGCAGCACTGGAGACTCCTCGCTTGGAATTTCCTTGGCCACCACCGGGTATTTACTTGTCCTTTAAGGAATAATTTTCTTTATGATCATATTTATAGTTACAAATTATGACTAATATATGAATACATTGTTATAGGCAAATATTATGTCGTGGATTCTGGTTATGCAGCAACTCCGGAATTTTTAATTCATTTTAAAGGTGAACGGTATCATTTAAATGATTATAGGGGTATAGTGAGACAGCCAACAATTGCAAGAGAATTGTTCAACTATAGGCATTCTTCTCTAAGGAATGTCATTGAAAGATCATTTGGGGCATTAAAGAATCGTTTTTTTTTTTCATTTTGAGGCACATGCCCTCATTTGCAATTCGAAAGCAAGCATATTTGGAATTGCATGTTGTGCCATCCATAATTACATCCGCGATTAGGACGAGATGGATAAGAACTTTTCCTATATGGAGATTCGTAGTACTTGTCTGAACCTACGCAGATGAGCTTGCAAACGATACATTGACCGAGGAGGGAAACCAAATGAATACTCTTAGGAAAACTATTACCAATAAAATAGCAAGGGACCATAATATGCCGGAAATTCCATGAAATTGTATTTTCAACTTTTGTATATTACTATTATTTCGACTATTATTTTGTATTTGGGGATTTCCTATGTTGTTATCTAATCAATTTATATTCCTAGAAATAGAAATTTTATTCTTTTATCAAATGAATTTCTATTACAGAAATAAAATTTTTGAGTCATTATCAAACAGGTTCTTTGCTCAGAAACTTGTTCGGGGAATAGAAATTGATTTCTGTTATAGAAAGTTTGTCATGTGCGCCCTTATAATCCTAGACAAAATTTGAAATTCCTGATAGAGGGTGCGTTTGGTTTAGCATTTTGAAAGCCCATTGGGAAAATACAAAACAGTTTAACCTAAAGAACTTTAGGCAAATGCAAATATCGTTTGGTAAATTATGCTTTGAGAAGCAATTTTGAGAGAAATGTTGTTTGGTAAAAAACACATTTGAAAAGCTCTTTTGGTGATTAATATTAGTTTTTTTAATTTTATTTATTTAAAATTGAAAAAAATAATGTATACAACTTTTTAAACATAAATTTTGACAAAAAAATCGAATACATATATAATTTTTTTTTAAAAGACCAAAACCTTCATCGGAATTTTTTAATTTTTATTTGTTTAAAATTGAAAAAAATGATGTATGCAACTTTTTAAATATAAATTTTCACAATAATGCTTAAAAAAATAAAATACATATATATAATTTTAAAAAAGAAACCAAATCCTTCGTCGAAATTTTTTAATTCTTATTTTTTAAAATTGAAAAAATAATTTTTTTTAAATATAAAATTGAAAATAATGCTAAGAAATCAAATACATATATATAATTTTTTTTAAAAAAGAAAGACCAAACCCTTCATCAAAATTTTAAATTTTTAATTGTTTAAAATTGAAAAAAATAATGTATGCAAAATTTTAAATATGAATTTTGACAATAATACTAAAAAAATCAAATAAATAAATATTTTTAAAAAAGACCAAATCCTTCGTTGAAATTTTTAATTTTTAATTTTTTTAAATTTGAAAAAATAATGTATGCGACTTTTTAAATATAAATTTGAAATAATTTAGGAAATCAAATACACACACAAATCAAATACATATACATACATTTGTTTTTAAAAAGACCAAACCCTTCGTCGAATTTTTTAATTTTTATTTTTTAAAATTTAAAAAAATAATTTATGCAACTTTTTAGATATAAATTTTGACAATAATGCAAAAAAATAAATATATATGATAAAAAAAAATCAAATATATAAATAATTTTTTAAAAAGACCAAAATATATTTAATTTTTTTAGCATTTATATACATTTGATTTTTTTAGCATTATTTTGGCATTTAAAAAAATAATAATGATGGCAAAATCAGAAATTTGAAGAATGAGTGAGGATAGTTTTGGAATAAAAAAATAAGTTTCATCATTTGGCAAAATCCTGAAAGTTCAAAACTAGTCCCTACTAGCATTGGGTTTTTAGCATTCCCAATGTTGGCTTTCACTTGAAAGCTACTTAAAAATAATTAACAAACAGTCCAGCATTTCCCCAAAGGGCTTGGAGGCTGAAAGCCTCTTGACAATGCTGAACTAAACACACCCGGGGGTGCATGACAAACTACAATTTCCGTTCTAGAAATAATTTTTATATTCCAGACTTGTTTCTAGAATAGAAATTTGTTTAATAAAATTATTCCATTTTTTTTTTTATTTTTGAAATAGATTTGTGTTCCGAAATATGTTTAGAATAGAAATCATAAGTAAAATTTTTATACTTTTCTATTTCTGGAACAGAAATGAGAAATAAAAACTATTCTCATTGTTCGTCCTTGCTATGAACCGGTCGTCCATCCGTTGCCGCTGACCATCGTCCGCCGGTTGCCGCCGCCGTCCGAAAGGAAGAAAGTTTGTGTTGTTATCAAACGGGTATTTTTGCTTGGAAACTAATCTAGAAATATAAATAAAAAATATATTTCTCTTCCAGAAATCAATTTCTTGCTAGAATGATTATCATTCGCACCCCCAAAGACTGGCTTGGAGCTCCTTTGCAAAATGAGGTTCGAGAAAAATTAAAATCCAGAACAAGAACTCTCGAAGTACGACCAAAAGAAAAAGAAATCACTAAGTTCGCCATGGAAAATGTGAGCGATAACTCACAAGCCAATGACATAGACCAAAAGAGATAACTTGCAGGCGACGCCTACGAGAGGTGGAAAGAAGCAACAACAACAAAAAATCACAACTTCGAGTCCACTTTCATGAATCTATGAATCATACAAATACCAGGTCTCTTATGCTTCATCCTTATCAATTTTTCTGACCATGAGCCAACTACCTACAATTGGGTGATGAAATCACTAATCTCAAACTAGCAAAAAGATGGAATTTCCTCATCGGTTCTCATTCTGAAAGTAATGAAACTACTTGAATTCCAAGTTCCAATCGAATTTGACTCCTCACGACAAATGTTGACCCTATTCAACATTTTTCCAAGATGCAACCACACAACGAGAAAAGGCCACTAGACAACACAGTTGAATAAGTTTGCACATGACAAGCGACCTTCCGAGAAATTTCCAAACCCCAATTGGCCGAATCAAGCTGCGAAAAAGGTATGGAAACGAACCTAGCAAAGGTGAGGTCGAGGTGAGTTGGTTTAGGGCGTAAGTGCCTGCGGCGGCTAGTGGGGCGGGCCACGGGGGCCGCAAAACGATGCCAACGAGAGGAGCGATGCCAACAAGAAGAGGGGCATTCGATCTTCACTTACAGGAAGGTTAGAACTCAGAAGTGAGAAACTTGAGAGTGAGAGTTTTCTTCTTTCCCCTTTATTTTTTGTTATTTTTATTATTTTTTCATATACTTACATTTTGACCATTCGAGTATTGAAAATTTTTAAAATTAACCCTATAAGTGTTGGAATCGCATGTCGGGATTTTGAACTCACGTGTTGGAGCATGTTAGGAAGAGTTGATCACGTGTCGGATTTTCCTACACTTGTTGATTGCGTATCGGAACCTATCGGAGCATGTTGAAGTGTGCGCACACATGTCAGAGTGTCAGACACGACACGAAGGCTTCCGGAAAGTATCGATGCTTCTTAGATTGACAGCCTTGCTCGAGGCCTTCGTGGCTGAGGACAAGGATTTCATGGTTGGTGACCCTCGCCAGCCCTAGGAAAAAAAAAACAGGGGAAAAAATAAAATAAAAAATTCAAAAATTATTTTAAAAATTGTCCACGTCGACATCAGACAACTAACGTCCACATCAGATTTTCTGGCAGGGCAAATCGTTGATGGCATGTAAATAATCGATTTTTCAAATTTGTGACATTCAAGTAAGTGTCATATAAAAGTTAAAATACTTCTTCTATCCTTACTCCTTCGTAAAGATTGTGAAAGTGCGTTTAGATAGGAGGGCTTATAGAAAAGTCCCGATATCTATATTTGGATTGCCATGCGTTGGGTAGAGTTTTTTTTTTACTCCGCTTGCGCTTGGCAAGTAAAGATGATCATTAGATATTAGTTAATTTTAAGAATGATCAGTTCTAGAGTGAGTAAGTTCCAAACATAGAACTTGTGAAACTTGTCATGTTATAATTGGTTTTTAGTTTTTGAAACCTAGAACATACTTCGTTTTTTTTCAGTTTGATTCATAGGTCTACCTGAGAATCTATTTTCCTTTTGTTCATTTTCTTGGTTTTATTTCTTATAGTAAAATAATATGAGCAATAAAACGATTTAAAGTAAAAGATGAATAACCATGTTCACCAAAAGCAACAATTCATAAAATGAAATGTGATCATTACAATTATAAATGACAAAGAATTTCAAACACCTAATATAAAATATAAGTTATAGAACTCCATCATTCATCCATCCATAAATTATTATTCCAAATTCTAATCAATTGAAAAAATAAAAACAAAAGACACAGCTAAATTTGAATTAAATTAATATAACCTCGGCCTAGTGGCTAGAAAAAAAAAACTAGGGTTTATACTTTTTTTACCGTTATGAAACTGATTCCAAAACATATTCTAAAACCAGTCTTGTTAGTCGGGTTCATGAGTGGATCTTCACTTGGAATCTGGAACCAAACTTATTTTTAGGGTGGTTTGGTTCGAATCTTGAGTAGATCCCCAATCGATTTGACGAGTCTTTTAAAAGTGTCTTATGTGGTTGTCATGCTTTGCGTTGCCAATGGAAATCTCATCATATACACAGCATGAGGAATCGATATGTAAAAGTGTACAATGTACCATTAGGGTTGGGGCAATGCACTCTAATAAAAGGACAAGCGGTATGTCAATTTAAGATATATGTCCATAAATCAGTCAACAGCTCCTTATGTCTTGTAGCTTCCAAAAATCTCCGCAAATTACAACTTTAGGTCACATAGGACAATGAATTTGCCACCACTCATTGTCTTAATAAGCTGCCATTCCTAAAGATTGATATTTTTCCCAATTGAGAAAATGGTTTTTTTTTCCTTGGAGCACCTAACTTTCGCGTGCAAGCACTATGTTCAACCTTCACCAAGTATATCCCAGCATTAACTCCTCACCTAACCCACCAAATTGGCTATAGCCCCAAATTGCATTACAAGGTGCTCCTCGATAATGACAAGCTTGAGGAATTTCTTCGGGGTTGTAAGACGTCTTCTGGGTTTGTCGTGGCACAAGCCTAAATGATCTTGGCCCTCGGATCATGTAGAGCGCACATCAGATCCATCCAATTCCAGGGTTAATATACATCGGACTCATATGTGCTCATGAAATCTGCTTCGTCGTACTCAATCTTTATTAAAGGTGCACTTTTGATAATAATTCTGTTCCTGAAAACAATTTCTGCTCAAGAATGAAAATTTTTTTTTTTTTTTATGTTCCCCGAATGAGTTTATGAGCATTTGAAGGCGTTTAGAACGCGCATAATGACCATTCTATTTCTATTTCAAAACTATTTTTCTATTCTAAACTTATTTCTGAAACAAAAATCCGTTTGGTAAAACTATTTCATTTTTCTTTTTCTAAATAGTTTTTTATTCCAGAAATAGGTTTGTAATAGAAATCAGAAGTAATTTTTTTTTCTTTTTTATTTCTAGAATAGAAATGAGAAATAAAAACTCTTTTCATCGTTCGTCCTTATTATTAGATAATTGTTCATCCATCATCCTCGATTGCCGTTCGCCGCCACCATTGCCACCATCGCCAATTGTTGGTTGTCGTTGCTGCCGATTGTCGGCCGCCACCGATCACTGCCCATCGCCAGCCGCCACCACTCGAAAGAGAGAAATTTTGTGTCATTATCAAATAAATTTCCATTCCAGGGATAGAAATTTTATGTTATTATCATATGCGTATTTTTGTTTAGAAACTCACCTAATAATAAAAATAGAAAAATCGATTTCTCTTCCGGCCATAATGGTTATCATTTGCATCCTTAGTAACTAGACAAAATTTCTATTCTCAGAATAGAAATCCAAACGACCCTCAAATTCTTTTTCAACTTAGAATTTCTTTTAATTTTTAATAATTTTATTACATTTTTTTCTTTTTCATTTCTTTTTTCATTTTCTTCTTCTTCTTCGTTTAGCCGGTCGTTGGCCTTGGTGATGTCCAATGACCAGCCAAACAAGGGCCGGCAACCTTGCCAAGTGTCAATGAGGCTTCGGTGACCAACTAAAGGAAGAAGAAGAACGAAAGGAAAAGAAGAAAAGAAAAGACTTGATTCTGGAGTTATTTCTCACAATAAAGAAGCAACATTTTTTAACTTCTTAATTTTATTCCAAATCTATTCTCGAGAACAAATTTGTTCCTGACAACAAAAAAATTTACCTAGCGGATTCTTTTTTTGTTTGGGAAAAAAAAAGAATCAGGCAATGTTTGGCCAGTTACCAAAGCTTCTTTCTAATGCCACTATTGCTCTGATTTTTTTGGCTGACGGTTCGTGTTATGTTCGACCGATGGAACTCTGTCTTCTTCGCACCCGATGTTCCTTGCAAGCTTGCAAGCCTCGTGTTTCAATCCAGAAAGAATCTACCTTTCCGTTGCGGATATCCGCAGGTTTCAAGAGAAAGCAATCGAAGGAATGGCAAGTGAAGGGGCGAGTGACGGTTGACGTACAAATTGTGCAAGACCGCCCCGACACATTCACGGAATCTAGAGGCCAAGTTTGATTTCGACTGTTCCAATGTACTTGTCGTCTTCGGACGAGGGCCCGAGTAGGCACTTGTCGAGGCAATTCAATGTCCGAAAATTGATCAGTAACTTTGTGCCTAGCCTAATATGGAACGACTGCATTTCCGATCGAGGCATTTGTGATTGATTGAGAAGAAACATCGCTTCTTTTGCCTAGAGTGTTCATCCAAGAGATCACACCAAACAAGGTACTAGAACGTGAATAAAACGCGAATTGGGCATTGCCCAGTAGTTTTAGATGTGAGAAATCTAGTAAACGATAAGGCCTTACAAAGCTCAAAGGTATAGAACTAAGACCATTTTCATCCATTAACTGCAATAATAACAATAATACAAACGTGTGCAAACTCCACCTAAACTACTTTATCATTTTATTTTGAACAATCTCTCCTGTAGTGCCCTATCTCATCGTAGTGATAACATCGATGGTTTCAACCATTAGATCTCGATTTAGAATGGCCCTTCCATCTGTTACCTCCAAGTTCTCGGTGTGCATCTCTGCCCCCAAATAATCAAACTTTGGGTGATATTTTCCGCTAAGTTACCTTTTAGTAAATTCCTTTGCTGCTCATCAGAAAGCAAGCAGACCGCACCTCTTCTAAAGTAATCGAAGTGCGCCTTCGTAGTAGTGAATTAGTAAAATGCTTGAAAGAATTTGGTAGAGACACCAACAACATCATTCCTTATTTTTCATGAGGTAATGCCTCATTGACAGTCTTCAAGTCCATTATGAGTTTGTTAAACTCATCAAATGGACTCCGATAGATGTGCCTTCGACCATTCAAAATCAAAAAATCCTTTTGAGTATATAAAAGCGATTCTTCATCACATAAAGTGCTTCAAATTTTGCCCACAATATTGCGGCATACTTTTTTTCGACCACTTCAATCAATACCTCATCTGACAAATTCAACAAGATTGTACTTTTTGCCTTCTCATTAACTCTACCTTATCCGCCTCTCTCATGGTTTTTTGGCAATTTATCTTTGCCATCTAACGCCTCCGCCAGATTTTGAATTGTTAAGAGGGCATGCATCTTAATGCTCCATAAGTCAAAATTAATCCTCTTGTTGAACTTCTCAATCTCAAATGACAAATATTGCTTCGGACATAATTGCAAACACAACCCGACAATGATCGGACAAACAAAACTCAAAATCAACACTAAAAACCCAAACCTTGGCTTCAACACAAATTACTATAATAAACCAGAGAGAAATCAAGTAGGGACAATAATGACACCAGAAAAATTACATGGTTCCATCTGAGTGTTGCTATTTACTTCCTGGAAAGAGCCAATCACTATGATCCGCCACCAAGGCTTGCACCACGAACCGAAAGGTACCAACTTTACCGTCGCTCGAATTCCTCAGCCACCAACTCCATCAATATAAAAAGCCACGAAAGTGTGATCTCCCAAGAGAATTCAAGTGCCTTTTGTATATATAATATTAATAAAACAAAATAGGAAATCCCTCGTTAGAAAACCTACTTAAATTAGGAATCCAAAGTATTTAAATCTCTTGAAATTAGGGTTATCTCCTTATTATTTCCTAATTTATGCGTCTTTTTTTTTTTCCTTAGCAAAAGATTTGATGGCAGCGCACGTCAGCATGACCGTCATTCCCTGCGAAAATAGAGCATAACAATCTCTTGGGCAGTTCAATTCTTCACCGAGGGTCACGGAGTTTGTTGAGAGTTGGCACAACTCCAGCAGAAATTTCTAAGCACAAGTAATTATTTTGAAAAAAATGCAAAGCTTGTTAGTGGGACTCGCTCAATGAAGGATGAAGCGTGCCACGTCATCGTATCTTATTTTCATTAATCTGGCCACTGACGGCACACCGAAGTACAGAATCGCCTACAATAATTAATCCTGCATTATAAAAAAAACTAAGGCTGCCCCTAAGCATGACATCCCCCCACCTACAACAAGAACCTTCTCAGCCACTATTTTTTACTAAAATCATGGGTTGTCAAAAAAAAAAAAAAATTAGACCACGACCCACTTTGGCAAATATGAATGGATAATTAAATTAAAGGCCAAAACCCATTCATTCCCACCTAAAAAAGAGATTAGAAGAAAAACTTTGGATATAAAAATGCTTTAGATTTGATTTGTGGGATTCCAAATCTGGAAATCTTTGAATCTTGGGAGACTCCACATGGAAAAAATCGCATCTTTATCGCTAAATCATATGAAACTCATCAAGTTTGTGAATTATTGCGATGCTCTTTTCTGACAAAGAGGTTATTTTAATAACTCACAAAGTTCACATGGGAAACTCTTGGGAGACTTTGCATGGAAAAATCTCATATCCATCGCTAAATCATGTGGAACTCACAAAGTTCGTGAATTATTGAGATGCTCTCTTCTAGTGACAAGGTTATTTTTGCAACTCACATGATTCACATGAGAAAATCTTGTGAGACTTCACATGGGAAAATCCCTCATCTATTGCCAAATCATGTGAAACTAACAGAGTTTGTGATTATCGCCATGCTCTCTTCCGACAAGGAGGTATTTTTTAGGGCGATTGCATAGGCGAGCTCTAATAGATCGTATTATTATATAAGACATGTCTAATATGCTACATCAAATCATGTCTATCGCTAAATCATGTAACACACAGAATTCGTGAATTATTGCCACGTCCTCTTCCGGCGAGAAGGTATTTTTAGTGTAATTGCATAGACATGCTCTAATAGATTATATATGTCTATTAGGCTACATCAAATCACTTCCATCTCTAAATCATGTGAACTCATAATTCATGAATTATCATCATGCTCTTTTCCAATAAGGAGATATTTTTTAGGGCAATTGCATAGGCGTAATCTAATAGATCATATTATTATATAAAATATGCCTAATGGACTATATTGAATCGTCACTCATATGCCAACATATAGCCGGACTCTTTCCAAGCATCCCACTGGAAACCAATTTTCCAAAGAAAATTGAACTGCGATTCACCCCACGGACCACTTCATCAACGAAATTTATTAACCCGCGCGCTTCTTCCGTACTCTGTGAAGTAATTACACCGTACGACGGTAACACACATGAAGAGCCAATCGATGAGAACGAGGGCTTTCAATGTTAGGATGTGACGCTGGTCGGGACGCAACATGATGCGGAAATCGGGACCCGTTCGACCGAGGGACACTACATCAAACAGTCAAAAGGGCTGAAAGGCCAACGTGTAGACATGTCGACCAAGAATTGCATGATAATTTTCCCTCCCTTTTTTGTTTGGAAATAATAATTATCGGGGTTTGCCTCAGTGGTGATAGAAGAGGGAGGTGGGGGCACTACAAAAGGCCAACGTGTAGACATGTCGACCAAGAATTGCGTGATAATTTTCCCTCCCTTTTTTGTTTGGAAATAACAATTATCGGTTTGCTTTCGGTGGCCACCCTTCCAAAGATGGGGAGGTGGGGAGTTCGATCCCCACCTTCTCAGGGGGTTGGGGTGGGGACGATTTAATTTTAAGAGTGAGTTTCGACTCTCACGTCCTGCAAGAAGACATGGCAAAAGTCTGAGTGAGAGTGAGAGTAGGAATAGAGTATGACCGACAAAAAAAAAAAAATGGAAATAACTCCTTGGGATTGGAAAGGCCGGTGATCTTTTGTTTTTTTAATTAAAGGCTGGTGATGTTGTTAACTGTCGATTTCTTCTTCTGGAGATGTTGTTAACTGTCGATTTCCTCTTCTTTGCACGAGAGAGGGAGGGGGCACTTTGCCAAATGGTCCGCCCGACATCAATCAATATGGGCTAAAGGAGGGGGAGATTTGTCCTCGTCCAGAGGATTGGCATGACATAGTGGCGCGATGAGGATCATAGTTATCCCGATAAATCAGGTGCGTTCAATCTAGTCGCGGCATCGCCCTCAATTGAGCACGACGTTCGAATACGAGATGACGAGTGATCGAGAGGGAAGGAATCGTCTCCACGCCTCGACTGTAGCTAAGCAGGCCAGTCCGTGACGTACGGCTACACGAATCACCGTGTACAGAAGGCGCGGTCCGCGCTCGACTTGACTTCCGCACGGACGCTTTCTCCAATGCCTCTCTTTTTGGACGGACACGTCGAGCCGTCCGCGAAAGTAATGAGCTGTCGAGCGCGCAAAATTCGCCCGTAGCAACGCTTGGACGTCGAACATCGATTACGAACGGACGTAAGCAAACCTGAAACTTTCCCTTTTTTAATCGGATTTTCAGATCGAAAAGCTGAATCGTCTGAAATCTTTCGGACTCTCGAGAGGAGAGGGGCGGGGGGAAATCCAAGTACGACACGCGATTATGACCGAACGCGGTCCATTCCAAAAATGAAGGGAGAACTTTGCGGAGTATTCTCAGCTGCCAAAAAGAAAAAAAGAAGAGGAAAAATGCGGAAATGCGACCGGGAATTCCGGTAGCCGGTTGGATCGCGCAGGTGGTTGGTGGGGGAGGTTTTTAGGGGGAGTTTGGTAATCATAAGGAGGAGGGGGAGACAACACGTGTTGCCACGTCAGACAGAGTCCTCACTTCCGCCGATTCAAAGCCCCTGCCTCACCTGCAACGCGGCAGCAGACCAGGACAATAGATATATATATATTACGTATTTTATATTACGTATTTTATTGCATTACGGCTGGTGGGATTTTTTTTTTTCCATTTAATGTTTAGAAAATCGGGCTTTCTTACCGTCTTAAACGGCTCGAAACTCTCAAAATATTGTGACATTAGTGAAGTTCGTATTACTCGATAAAGTAACTTTGTTTTGGGTAGACAATCGAAATGTGGTCCTCTCATCTTTTAAGCCAACTTGGTCAGTGAGATCGTCTCGAAACATTGAATTAACATCCTCAATTTCATTTTGAATTGTACTTACAGCAAAAAATTAATCATCTAAATTTGAAAAAAAGAAAAGCGAGCCTTATCCATTTCGAGACAACTCGTGTAAACCAAACTTTATAATTAAAGGGTTTCCTTAATAAGCAATGTTAGGGTGTTTTTTTTTTTGGCGTTACGCCTAACGTGATTTTTCTCCCTTTATCATTTGCAATTTTTTTCCTTTAAAATTTTAAAAGCCAGACTTTCTTATAGCCTTAAATGCCTCGAAAACTCTTAAAATATTACAAATTAGGAAACTTTGCATCAATCAATAAAGTAATTTTTTTCGACAAACAATCGCAATGCGGCTTCTCATCTTGATTAGTGGGATTGCCTGGAAATATAGAATTAACACCCCGACCCCATTCCACATGGAAAAAATTTAATGATCTAAATTAGGGGGAAAAAGCGAGCCTTATCCATTCCGAGACAGCTCAATTTCTTTGAAAATGCAATTATATGGCATTTATTAGGTAACTAAATAAGGACCAGACTAGTGGCCATTTTCGTATAAATGGAAAAATAAAATAAAATATACGAATATAAGGTAAAGTCCGAACCCTGAAAAAAACAAAAATTAATATCAGGAAAAAGGGCAGCGAGGGACGAGGCGAGTGCGGAGTCCTACTCCTCCTCACCAACCCCCCTCCCTCATTAAAAAAAAAAAAAATCGCCTTTCTCGCAATATAAATTTGCAGGGCTCTCGCAGCTCCGCTTTGGCATTTTCCAGTCATCGATTCCCTCATCTTCCATGCCTCTCTGACCCTTGCTTCTCCCTCCCCTCTCTCTCTCTACCCCTCTCTCTCTTTCTCTCTCTACCAGCCATGGAGGTTCTGCGGCCCGCCGGCTCCGTCTCTTCTCCCGGCTGGCGCCTCTCCATGGCGGGGTCGAGACTGGCGAGCCTCCGGAGAACCCAGCTGGGGTTCGCGTCCAGCATTCGCGCCAGGCCCGTCGGGCTGGACTGTTCCGGCGGCAGAGCTTTGGGGCGAGCGGGAAGGCGTGGAGGAGGGGGCTGCAGGGGGCGAGGTGCACGGCGGAGGGGATCGAGAGGGGCCTGCTGTTCGGGGACAGGGGCGGCGGCGGGGGGCCGAGGCGGCGGCGGCGGAGGGCGTCATCGGGGAGGCGGTGCCGGAGAGGTTCAAGGTGGTGGCGCTGATGGCGTGCGCGATGTGCCTGTGTAATGCCGATCGGGTGGTGATGTCCGTCGCCGTGGTCCCCCTCGCCGCCAGCCACGGCTGGTCCAGCTCTTTCCTCGGCATAGTCCAGGTACCCTTTTTGTTCCTGAAAAACATATATAATTTGTAAATATATATATTTTGCGCATATTCTTTATTAATGTTTTCGCCACAAAATAAGAAAGATCTTGTTGAATGGTGTTTAAGGATAATGATAATTAAGGATACTTAAGTAATGATTTTTTTCATTTTTGAAATATTAATTGCATATTATACTAGAAAAATTAGTTCATTGAACGAGAATTACATACTTTCCCTGGTAAAACTTTCATTTATAAATGATTTTTTACTTCATATTTTTATTATTTAAGATGCGGTTACGATTCAGTATTATGACCCTCAAAATTTTGTTGAAAGTAGATAAATACTGACATTTGGAATCTGTTTACTGATCTATATGTTTCCAATTGAGAAAAGCCAAACTTTACTTGGAATCTTGTGCTGTCGTGTTGTGTTTTTTCGATTTTCCCCCCGGTAGATAGAAAAATGAATTTTGACCAAAAAAAGAAAATAGAAAAATGAATAAAATAAGTGTGGTGGGTGAGAGAACTACGTCCGTTGGTTCGCCGCCTCCTGGAAAAAGCTTTGCAACTCCGAACCCTAGCGGGTCCAGCCGGTCCCCCACCTGCGGAAACGCCGAAACGCCGAACACGGAAGCCGGAAAACGGAAGCCGGAAAACGGCAAAGCTTATTGGCGCAAGTGAGCCCGATCCGTCCAAGTCTTTGATGTTGATCTTGATGTGATCTAAGAGATCAGATGCATGGGGTTTACACTGAAATTGGCTCGTTTGAAATGACTTTCGATTTGATAGAACTTGGGAGAAGCACGATTCTTATCGCGCCACGTCAATCTACCGAGAGTGATGTGGTGATACAATGTTTGTTGTGTTATCCTAATGAAATACCGATTCTGTGATTTAGATAATCCGAAATCATCACGTACTGTTGAATTGATAAGGGGAATGTTGTATCCTTTTATTGTTTGCGCATTTAATTGAATTTTGCAATTAACCAAAAAAAAAAAAACAATCTCAAGGAGCCAAAAAGGATTTTTTTTTTAGTGACACTTTACATGAATTTAGTATTTTAAACAGACAAAAAGAGTACTGATGTGAACGGAACCTATACAAATATTATTTTTTCTATGACCGGATGTGGTAGGCTATTAATTTATTTATTTTAGAAAGAATAAATCACTTTCCTAAGTTTCTCACATCATTTTCAAGTCAGTGTCGCCTACCAACCTGTGCTCCTCTGCCCCTGTAGTCATGGTGAAGATCTCAATTTATTTATTCAGGGTTTGCTTAGTGTAAAATCAAATGGTTGGTACTTCGCTTCTAATTCTGGTTGATTGAGACTGAAATAATATATGAATTTTCTCATATATAAAACCCAATTAAAATGATTATGTAGCAATCAGTGATCAATACGGCAGAATTCTAAGATTTGTATCGCTTTCTTGGCTGACAAGGTATGAGGTGTTTTGTGCATTGTGTGACGCAGTCGTCTTTCCTGTGGGGGTACGTGTTCTCGTCAGTGGCCGGAGGGTGCTGGTCGACAAGTACGGCGGGAAGAGGGTGATGGCGTGGGGCGTGGCGCTGTGGTCGCTGGCCACTCTTCTCACCCCTTGGGCCGCCAACCACTCGACGGTCGCCCTTCTGGCCATCCGCGCGTTCTTCGGGCTCGCTGAGGGCGTCGCTCTTCCCTCCATGAGCACCCTCTCGTCGAGGTAAAGCCGCCTTGACTTATCACTCTCCTGTGGTTTGGTGTGGCAATAGACATGTAGTCGGCCTGCTGAAAATTGTAGGTCTAATGGGGCTGATTCGATTTAGGTGGTTCCCGAGCCATGAGCGAGCGAGCGCGGTCGGGATATCAATGGGCGGATTTCACCTTGGCAACGTCGTAGGCTTAGTTCTCACCCCGCTGATGATGTCGTCCGTCGGCATTTCGGGTCCGTTCCTTCTCTTCTCGTCGCTCGGACTGGTTTGGGTAATGAAGTGGGCCAACGGAGTGACCAGCCACCCCCGAGAGAGCCGATTTGTCAGTGCATCTGAGCTGCGACTGATCGAAGATGGAAAATCGAATGCTGCGGTCGGGAACGGAGAAATCCCGTCGATCCGTGTTTTACTGTCGAAGCCAGCGGCGTTGGCAATCATACTGGCCAACATCACCAACAACTGGGTTAGTTTCGCTTGACAAAGCTTCAGTAATGTAATTGATCTTTCATGCAAGTTATCTCATACCGCGGCAAACATCGGTCGCAGGGATACTTCGTTCTGCTCTCATGGATGCCCGTCTACTTCAAAACTGTAAGTATCGCGCTTCCGACACCGTTATTTGTGTAGTAAATCATCGGAACAAGGTGAATTTCAATTGATCGTCCCAATTTTTTTGCGGTAATTACAGGTGTTTAACATAAATCTGAAGCACGCGGCTTGGTTTAGCGCGGTTCCATGGGGAACAATGGCAGTATCTGGGTACATCGCCGGCGCAGCATCCGATAATTTGATCAAGGCCGGGTACTCTTTGACGCTAGTGCGAAAGGTCATGCAGGTAAATTTCTCGATTCTCCCTTCGCATTTATCGCCTCGATAAGCTATGTTATCAATGATCAGTTGCCGATGCTTACTCATGTCCTTTTTCACAGTCGATCGGTTTCATCGGGCCTGGAATTGCATTGCTCGCTTTGAATTATGCCAACTCGCCAGCCATCGCCGCCTTGTTCATCACGGTGGGACTAAGCCTCAGTTCGTTCAGTCAGGCTGGCTTCCTCCTAAATATTCAAGTAAGTTCACGTAGGATGGTACCATCCTGTTGCAGAGATGTTTTAGTGCATACTTCTTGACTCGATGCCTCATCAGTCATGAGATTGTCAATCACGTTCTGATCAATCTTTCCTCTTTTTCCATGAAATCAGGATATAGCTCCAAACTGTGCAGGATGTCTTCATGGTGAGTTCTCCACTGCATTTTGATTGAGAAAATATTCAGGAAGCCTTGTCTTTTTCTCCGCTCGAATTGCTTCTTTCGAACTTCAATTTCTTCGACTCAAGAACCCGACTTTCTCGGTGCAGGTATTGCGAACTCAGCAGGAACAGTTGCTGCAATAATCAGCACGATTGGTACCGGTTACTTTGTGCAGTGGCTTGGATCTTTTCAAGCATTTCTTACAGTCACTGCTGCTCTCTATTTCATCACTACCGTATTCTACAATCTTTATGCTACCGGAGACCGAGTTTTCTAGACGGAGACTTCATCCATTCCTCATCGCCGTCGCCGGGACAAAGCAAGTGGGTCTCGTTCAAAAGCCATAGCTATGATTCAAATTTTGTGTATTTAGGTTCTTAGTACAGTTTGAAAGAGCAGTTTAATGCTGTATATATAGCTTATTCTTTGTTTTTCCCCATTCACTTGAACTCTTATCCCTCATATTCCATCAATTGTAACTCTATCAAATGAGTGAAAGCTAGAGAAGGCCATTCCTGCATCACATTCATTGGTGAGATTACTTCACTAATTCCAATTGAGTCCATCTGGTTGGGAAAATTATAATTATAATTCTCATTACAGTAAGAATTCCCTACTTAATATCCAATTAAGTTAGATACGATAGTCCATTTTGGTTATACAGAACTGTGCAGAGCGCCTCATCAGTCATGACATAGCTCCTCAGTTTGCAGGATTCCCTTCATGGTAAGTTTTCGCTGGGCATTTAGCAGGAAAGAGACCGAGAATTTCTCTTGTTTCTTCCACACAATAGCTTCTGTTCAGATTCAATTACTAACGAAAGCAACCAAATCTTTTCACGTCGGTGCACGCTTGTCGCGATGATCGACACGATTGGCAGTTGTCATTTCGTGTGGCGGCTCAGATCTTTTCGGACATTTTTCACTGTCATCGTGGGTCTCTGCGTCATCACTGCCGTATTCTGTGACCTTCATGCTACCGGAGATCGAGTTTTCTAAATAGGAACTTCGGAAGCGCCTGTCTTGTTGGACTTTTGGGGCGTTTGGAAACTTTTTTTTTGCCTAGGGCTTTGTGCTTCAAACACGGTTTGACAAAATTTTTAGAGAGTTATGAGAAAATGGAATTGCATTATCAAAGGCCTCTAGCCTTTGGCTCAAAATGGTCGGCGTCTGGCGGTGGCCCGGCGAGGCCGAGCCTCGCCGCCGCCGGGCGAGCTCGGCCTCTCCGGATCGGGCGAGCTCGAGCTCGCCCGGCCCGGCGCGAGCTCGAGCTCGCCCGGCCGTGGCCGAGCCGGCGTCGCCGGAGCTCGCCCGGCCGGCGCGAGGTCGGCCTCGCCGAGGCCGGTGATGCTTGGCCTCGCCGGGGGCCGGCGAGGTCGCCGCCCTCGACGCAAGCGTCACCGACCCTCGACGGTGCCGGTCGCCGGCCATGGCCGAGGCCGGCAACCGGCCAAAGAAAAAAAGAAAGAAAAAAGAAGAAGAAAAAGAAGAAAAAGAAGAAGAGAAAAGAGAAGTGTTTCTGAATTTTGTTAAACAAAAAACAACTTTTTTGTTTTTGTTTACATTCCTGATGTGTTTTACTAACAAAAATAATTTTGGAACAAAGACGCACTCCAAACGCGTTTCTGTTCTTTTTGTTCCCGCGAACAAAAAACAAAAACGTTGTTCAAAAACAGAAAAAAGAATGAAAACAAACGCAGCCTAAGTCATTACTGCCGTATTCTATGACCATCGTGCCATCGGAGATCGAGTTTTCTAAATTGGAACTTTGGAAGCGCCTGTCTTGTTGGACTTTGGGGGCGTTTGGAAACTTTTTTTTGCCTAGGGCTTTGTGCTTCAAACACGGTTTGACAAAATTTTTAGAGAGTTATGAGAAAATGCAATTGCATTATCAAAGGCCTCTAGCCTTTGGCCCAAGATATGTATGCAGGTGCTAGGATGCAAATACATTTTTTTTTGTCCAATTTTGCCCTCGCTCAACTTTCACGATTCTGGAATTATACTCACCTCAAGCAACGCCATCAGCGAGGGTTTAGGCTGCCAACGCAGCCAAATCAAGTGCTGGCTAGCCTCGCCTGGCTGGCCGGCGGTAGTTAAGTTTTGTTGTAAATAGCTTGAGAACTTTTTTTTTTTTTTAAATAACTAGCAAAAGTCTTTTACAAAGTGTAGTTTTAAAAAAAAAAAAAAAAAAATCAAACGATATTTAAGTCTAAGTTACCTTTTAATATGTCTTTAAAATAGGCTTTAGTGAACACAATTTACATTTTGAAAAAAACCTTTGACCTATAGTTTTTTTGTATTTTTCTAAAGGCTTATTCTTAAAGTGTTACCAAATGCAGCCAAAGGGAGTGGGTCTCTCTCAAAATCCATTACTGTAATGGTTGAAATTTGTGCATTTGGGTTCTTACTAGTCTAAAAGAGCAATTTAATGCCGTTTTTAGAGCTTATCCTTTGTCCTTTTCTCTCCTTCTATTCACTTGAACCGGCACAATCTCTTAGTCTCATTATATTAGTTTTTGGTCAAAAGTAAATATTTCATTCATACCTCAAATGGCTACATGAGCAATTCAGAACAAAGCAAATCTCAAATAGCAAAGTAAAACAATAAAGCACAAGCTGTTGAGATAAGTACACTCTCATGCCATAAGAACATATTTGTCTTAGCATCAAAGTAGAACATATGACTATTGATTACCAAATCTAGTATCATCGTAAGTGATGAGCACACACCATGATCTTTTTCTCCAATAACTACGGCTTGCTTAGTGGGTGGTGCATGCTTAGAATTAGCGTCCTCAACACCATCATCGGAGACACCAAAAACGTGATCTAGATCTAGATTAGTAGAGATTGAATGACTACATAAATGCCTTGAAAGAACTTCCTAGATCTAAATCTAGGTCGAGAGAGAAAAGTTCTGAGACCTAGATTTAGATTGGGAGGTAAGAGTTTCCAAAATTTGGAGAAGCCATATAACCGCTTCTAGTGTATGAACTCATTGTATTCCACATCGATCCTATAGGGCTTCTTGGTTTGGAGAATCTAAAGTAGTGGGTTGAATCCTATTGATGGAAGTGGAAGTCATGCCTAGTGAGTGGAGAAAAGTTTTAGGGGATAAGTACAACAACAGTGCCATAACTTTAGTATATCGCTTACTTGAGTGCTACAATTTTTTTTTTTTTGCTCTTTTAGGTGTCACATCGGAGTAAAATTGATCATTTGAATGTCATTTCCGCAAATTATCCTACGTGGATTTTTTTTAGTAATTTCCCATTTGACATGGATTTCTTTTATTTTTATTTTTATTTTTATTAATTATCCGCATTAGTGTTGGCAATGCCACGTAAGATGACCGGCATTCACATCGGATTTTCTGGTGAAGTAAATCACCAATAACACTTTAAGTGATTGATTTGTCGAATCTGTAGCATTCAAGTAAGCATCGTATGAAAGCTATATGTATTTATCCCAAAAATGCTTATACATGTGTGAGTCAAAGTAGTGATTATTTAAATATTTGGAAAAATTATCAAATTAATCTTAAACCTATTGTACGAATGTTAATTCAGTTTTAACTTTCTAATTTTGTCGTTATAGTCCTACACATTTGCGTGTATTTAAATGTAGTCTTTCCTAACAATTGCCATTGCAAATTGTGAAGTGGAAATCAACAAATTGCCCACATCAATATGCTACTTAGGACGGCCAATAATGACTAGATGCCACATTAGCGGTTTTCGGTGGCAATTAGCGGGAAAGACTATATTGAAGTATTGCCCAAAAGTTTAGCACTACATTGGCAAAACAGAAAAGTAAGATTGATTAAGTAGAATAATTAGTTGTTGACAAGAAAATTATGACAACTGTAATTGCATGATAAGACAATCCAATCAGACCATGGGCAAATATGTACCTCTTTTGTCAATTTTAGGTGCATCAGAATTTCTAAAGAAAGAGAAGAAAAAAGGTAAAGAAAAAATCTTAAATCTAGGATTTACAAGAGATATTGTAGTCAAAAGGTAATAGGAGTGCTCTGAAGTCAAAAAGTGGATGGAAAAAGCATGAGCCTTTTTGCGTTTGTCCTTTTTACATAATTGCTCATTTAAATTTTAAGTCTAACCTGTCTATTTATATTTGAATTGATGCGAGTAAAATAAGGAGAGAGTATGATGGGATTCTAGAGTCAAGGGTTGTACGGTGGTTGGGAAAAATGAGAAGTAAAGGAGGTAGTTTATCATTAATACTACTTATTAATTAGTATATAATAATTGTTTTGATGATATTACATTTAAAATATTTTAGATTTTATATGCGATGTGCCTCATTCATGCAGAGTACTTAGTTTTATATATATGATACCCACTTCTATTAATAAATCTTATAAAGAATTAATTAATGCAAGACATTTGTCTACATGGGACTCTTACGGGTAAGTTCAAAGGAATGGCTACATTGATTGGCTCTCCTCAATCTTTTCACTTATAAATAAAAATGCTTAGCACAAGGATAGCAAGAATGCTATAATTTTCGTACGATACTCACTTAAGTGTATAATTTTTTTTTTTGTTCACTAAAGTGCCATATCAAAGTAAAAATCAATCACTCAAGTACCATTTCTGACAAATCATTCTACATGGATTTTTTTATTATTAATTTTCCATTTTGACGCAGATTTTTGAATTTTTTAATTTATTATTCATGTCAGCATTGGCGAGGCCATATAGGACAACTGACATCCGCGTCACGAGGCAAATCACCGAGGGCACTTAAGTGATCGATTTTTCAAATTTTAATACTCAAGTGAGCGAAAAAAAAATTATGGCATTTAAGTGAGCACTGTACGAAAGTTATGACACTTCTAGTGAGCACGGTACGAAAGTTATGACACTTCTAGTGTACTTATTCTAAGTAATAGTAGTGAGTAAAGAAAAAAAACTTGAATAAAAATAATAAAATATTGCTGAACAAAGCGGGAGAGAAATCTCAATTCGAATTGAGATGATGGAGCCTCCGTTTCACCGAGAATTATCTCATTATATTAGTTAGAACTGTGCCACATGAGTGAAAATTAGAAAGACCACTTCTGCCTCGGACTCATTTCTGAGATCACTGACGTGAAAATCAAATAATGAAATCGGTTCAATAGAGAGAATCTTTATGCGAGTTGAGGTGGGCGTATGTCATCGGACTCATTTCTTTCTTTTTTGGTATGTAACACTCAAATCACAGACCCAATCACGGGCAGCGCAAGTGTGAATTCTCTCCCTCATCGCGGAGGTCGAGGGTTCGAACTTTCTTATTGCTAAAATGTCTGAAGTGGGGAGTCCTGCTGTTGGGGTCTTGGGCGACGGTTCCTCGGTTAAAAAAAAAAAAACACTCAAATCACAGTGGCTTGAACGTTTAATTCGCTCAACAACTATGGGTAAAACTTGATGTAACTGCAAATTGTAACTGCTTTTTGATAAAGTTGACGTTCATATAAGAAGCTTGCAATCTCGAGAATGCAGTTGCAACCGTACTTGGAATAATAACTGCTTGCTAGCGGTTGCAATATAATGAGCCACAAAATGGCAGCGTGTAATCATGGGAGAATACCACGGACACACATAGCCAATGTATTTTTATCAGCGTATCAATGTTATTGTCTTATCGTCTTCAATTACCGTTCATGATTTTAAGTACTTGTTTCGCCGACAAAATTCTTAGACAAAATATCTTTCACCAAACCATGATTCTTCAGTTTTGTTTTTTGTATCGGGTCCTGTGTTGTTTTAGAAAGGAAGCTATGGATTCTAATATAACTATGATAAAATAAAGGATAAATCTAAAGCAATTGAAAGTAAATGTGGAACAAAGATAAGTAAAGAAAGAAAGCTGAAACCGAATATATTCAAGTTTGCTGTCCAAATGTGCCTCCCTTACAATAGTGTTTACTCGGCTATTTATAATCAAGTATTATGAATAATCGTCTCTTTCAAATTTCCTGGAATCTTCGGCATTGTGCCAACAACTGCATTGTTTTACCTGCGAAGCCATTGGTATCAAGCGCTTCAATAACTGTCTTCATTCTTATCCTCCTATTCTCAAGTGATGATCGGTACTGGATTGTCGGTACCTGCGATAGCAATCCATAAAACCGAGTGTATTCCTATTCAAAATCGGCACAAAACCCATTTCCACTAAAAAAACCAAAGAATCCAGTTTTTTTTGGGGAAAGAATTTTCACCATTTGGGGTGACCCCATTTTCGGCGAAACAGTCATTCATCGGCATTTCCCGTCCATTCCTTCTCCTCTTCCCTTGAACTGCCTTGGCTAATGAGGTGGGCAAACCGAGTGACCAACGATGCACGAGACAAGTCGATTTGTCGGCAAATTGGGGCACACTGGCTTAGTTTCGCTGGACCTAGCTTAGCTGACACGATTGATTTTTTTTTTTTTTGTCAAACCATCGCCTTTTTGTTCATCAACTGATCCCAAGACAAGGGGGTGAATTCAAATCCAATTCGGCAAAAGAGTTTTCCTTTGATGGGCCTTCGCGATCCAATCCCCCATTTGATTTGTTTCGCTGTGGACCAAAGCAATAGAAGCGAACCGGGCCAGCCTTTCTCTACATCCATCAACAACCGGCAGTAACTCCCACGGGCTCGGGACGAAGCCCAACACCACGTTGACCACAGATAAGCTATCGGTGCATATGAGCACTCTCGGATATGTCCCCTGTGCATATCGTCTTCGGCTTCCAAGTACAGGAGTGTTGCTCTAAGGGCGAGCATCTCCGTCCCCGAGGCCGAAGAAGTTCGAACATTCTCTGCAAATCCAACCACGACACCGCCAGCGGCGTCACGACAGATGTTGCTACAGCTCCCTCCGGATCTCCTTCAAGATGCGATCCGTCAATGTTGGACTTCCAAGAAATATGGACCAATCGATAGATAAAATTACAATGTGATGTAATGTGATACCCACCCACCCACCCACGCATGGCTGTGCTGGTTGAGGCTTGGCCTCCTGATCGATAGGTCGGGGTTCAACTCCCGTGCAGTCCGCCACAACTCCTGAACAGCCCACGACTTAAGCGGGGCCCCTGTTTGGTGGGTTGTTGGGTTAGTTTCCGGTCTTTGTCTTCCGTAAGTGGTAGGGCCGGATCCTCGACATAAAAATAAAATAAAATTATAATGTGATAGGAGGAGGGTGTATGTCATCGGAGCGCAAAATAACTGATATGAGGGAGTCGGACTTTACTCGGTTCATTCAGATGTTGTTTATATAATTTTTCAATTAGGGGCTTCCTTGGATCCTTGGTTGTGGCTAAGGGTTACCTCACCAAAGAAGGGAGCTTTCACATTTACGAAAGTCTCCGCATTTCTTATTTTAAGGTGCCGGCATCTACATGCATTGCACCTCCAAATCTCTTTATATCTTTTTTTTTTCCCTAGAGAGACGGAATGCCCTCTAGGTGTTTAATGCCTAGGGGATATTGAGGTCTGCATGAGGCCTCGGATGAAGTAGTTTTAGCTCTCGCTTAGGACCAGTGATGCTATTTATATAATTTTTTTTGGAAAGCTTCTTTTCATTTTTTTCTTTTAGTTTATACTATTTTATAAGGTAGATGGAACCTCATACTTTTAAGAAATCTCAGTCATTTTTTCTTCCTTTCGTATCCTAATTTATTATTATGTGCATGATTGTATGCGATTCCATGATTTGTTTTATCCTCAAATGTTTCAGTGTCAATATTTGGAGATTTTCTATTATACAACGACTTTCCTTAAAACGATTTCATATTTTGTGAATATTTTTCTATCAGTCTCAAAATTTGCAGATTTTCTTTCATACAATAGCTTGCCCTAAAAAGATTTCATATTTTGAAATATCTTTCTCTTTCCATATATATTGATACGATTTCTTTATGTTGTGTATTTTTATCAATAATTTCATTCTTTTAATTGTCAATTTCTAGCACACACATATGCGCATTGTTGGAAAAATATTAGATTACATGAAAATAAAAATAATTATTGAAAATACATTGAAAAAGATTAGATGATAAAGATAAAATGTCTGAGGCGTGCAAGTACTATTCTTAAGGATAATTCCACCATTCGGAGTATGAAACTTGGTGCCTAAGATTTTAACGGCTATCCTCCCAATATATAACAAATCTACTTATGTACTTTGCACTGAATACTAGAAGGAAGAGAACAACTTTATATGTATACTGCAACAAAGAAAGGAAAAATACGTAACAAGATGGGGAAAGAGAAATAATAATATTTTGGTTTTGCTATATCATATCACTTTTCATTTATGTTTGAAGTAACCATTTATAGGTAAAAGAAAGAGAGCCGTTAAGAAACACTTATAAGTAAATCGGTATTAAAGAAGAAAATGACCGCTCTATAGCTATTATCAAATAATAAAGAGTTTTTTAGAAATAAAAGAAACGTTATAAAGCCGTTATACAACTATTAGAAAGTCATAACATGATAGTTACGTAACTGTTAAATAACTGTTATAAAACGTTACAAAACCGTTTTATATTAATGGCAAACAAAAACTGTTACAAATAGATAACAGTAAAAAACCATTACAAAAATTAATAGCTTACAATATTTCAAAACCGTTGAAATATCCAACACACATTTACCTGTATTATATCCATATCATATGTGTATATTTTTTTGGATGACGATTAGTTGTCTTTATTTATTTAATTAGTAGAATTACCAAGTGCTGCACAGGTTTTAACTTTTGTTTTAATGAAAAATTGCTTCAAAGTATTAATTTGAAACAGTGTTGATTTTTCTTTTCTCATTTAAAACTAATGATTATGAAAAACTATTATTTTCATCTAGTTGTCTTTTATGTTTGCCGTCATGATTTTTTCATTAATTACTTTCTACTAAAAATTGTCCCAATACTATCAATTTATCACATTTACTAGTAGAATATATTCACGGCATATGTGTGTACTTTTCTCGAATGATAACATAATAAAAGAAATCTCATCTGCTTGGATTTTTTAACTAAAAGAAATCTCATCTGCTGCATGGATTTTTTAACTTTTTCTTTTAATGAACACGTGCTTCAAAGTATTAATTTGAAACCTAGCGTTGATTTTTTTGTCCTCTCACTTAATACTAATAATTTATGGAACTATTATTTTCACGTGATTGTGTTTTTTTTATTTATTATTATATATTTTTCCTTTTTTTTTTTTATTAATTAATTTCTACTAAACTCGTCCCAATGATATAATACCATAATGCTAGTTTTACATTGTCTTCATATACTTTGAACATTCTAATAAAATAGCTATCGAGTTTAGCTATCTTGTTTGGATTTACTATGCCTTTCCCATCCACTGATTGGTCAAGCCAATGATATAACATGAAACAGTTTTTGTTCTTCCTTGGCCATTCTTTAAATGTATTAATTTTATCTCAACATCATATACTGATTATTTAAGCTAATGACATCTATGCAATATTTTCTTTTTTCTCTGGGCCATTCTTAAAAATTATTCATCTTAATTTAATTCCCTATACTGATTATTCAAACCAAGATATATTCCAATAATTTTCTTTAATTTGAGTCATTTTTAAAGGTATTGACTTTATCTCAACACTGTGACCATGACAACTTAAGAGAAAAATAACATTAAAAGTGTCATAATTTTCGTATGATGCTTACTTTCGTGTCAAAACTTTTCAAACGATTACTTTACTGTCACATTAAAAGAAAAACGATCACTTAATTGACACGGTGCTTTGCTGGGTTAGGTGTGAGATTGGTTTGGTGTCTTCTACACGGGCCTTCGTTGTTTCAGGTTGTCGCGGTTATCCGTGGGACGTCGCTTCGCTTTACGGCTTCCTCGATAGCAACCTGCTCTGCTTCTTTTCTTCAGCATGTTATTCATCCTCTCCACCCATTCATCCTGATCTATAAACGTATCACCAAATTGGCTTACCATTCTCTCTCTGTTTTCCTTTGCAAGAACGCCGGTTTTGAGATGACGACGACGACAACAATCGGCTGCAAATTCCTCAACTACCAACCCTCCCTTCTTTTTCAAATCGTTGGTCGGAGATTCTAAAGTCTTTATTTCTACTTGCATCTAGTTGGCATCGCCTAACTCGTCTATTATTCGACTCAAATTGCCTCGGTCCGAATTAGGATTTGAAGAAGAGGAGAAATGGCTTGATTTGTCCGAATAAGGGTTTAAACCGGGGGCCAACCTGTTTAGCAAGGTCGTTTAGGGCATCTGTGCTGAATCAAAGTGCCAACGAGCCATGTCAGTTGGAAAAAAAAATGTGAAAATATTATCATGTTGGATTTCCAACTTTCAAATTGACCATGAAATTTAAGTGATCGTTTTTTTTATACTAAAATAGGAATAGTACCAAAATTATGACATTTTTAATATTTTTTTCTCACAACAACACATCTTTTGTATCAATACGTGAATGGATATTGAAAATGGAAAAATATTTTGGAAATAATAGAAAAATATTTTGGAAATTTTTTCTTTCCTAATTCATTTTTAGAAAATTTATTTTGTACCATGTGACCGAACCACAAAAGTGTAATGCCCTACTAGTTTATTATTAAACCAACTAATTTTTTTCCTTGGCAACAAATTCTCACGTAAAACAGCTATTTGCAGATAAGTAGTATCGTATCATATACTTAAGTCAAAAGAAGGCTTTCTCTAACTTGTTAGGCATTTCCTAAATTATTATTTCATAATGAAAAGAAAAAAAGAACATAACAAATATAGATCGCGTTTTTTCCACCACAATTTTTTACTGCATCCACTCCCTTACCATCTTGAATTGAGCACGTGATCCATTGAGTCTCACTGGCATGCTTTTGGAACGTAGAAATTTTTAATTATGATTCTAATCCACACAACAAAGACTGAGGTTAAACGTAAGATCCACTTTTGCTTAAAATAATTTTTTTTATTCTTTTTGTTTGGTTCTTCTTGTTTTTTGTCCTCTCTCTTTTTTTTTTTTTTTTATTTTTTTTTTTTTTTTTTCATTTGGGACGAAATGGTGTCCCTCTTCTCCAAAATAGCAGCTTATTTGACATATGGCCTAGCTATTGTGTGAATGAGTTTTATATTTCCTTTCTTATTATACTAGGAAATCATTATTCTAAAAATAACCTAACTACAAATAAAAGTGAAAAACATTCATATACTATTTTTAATAAATGTGTTGGACTTTTATTTTATTTGGTTAACCTTTTCTTTTTCTGCATATTTGATTAATCTAAGAGTCCAATTTCTATTTATTCTTCATGCTGGCACTGAATAATTTTTAAAGTTATTTTCAAAATTAAAAAAAAAAAATATTACAAATTTTATATGTTCATAAATTCTACACATTCATTATCATCATGCAATTCAAAAGTAAAAGCTCCCTAAAACAGTATTAGATGAAATATTATCTTTGGCTTGATTATATGAAATGATTAGCCATTGGTAAGAAAATAATGGTAATCGTTTCAAATCACTTGCGATTACATTGCTTTTTTAAATTTTAAATGCATTCGAATTTCCATCAACCCTTTAAAATCATCGATGTCTGAGGTACAAAGATAGAGCCAATGATTGCACCACACGTGCCTCAACCCCAGCACTTTTCTGCCTTTAAAATCGTGTTTGGCTACCTTGTTTGATTTACTATCCATTGGGCATATATTCATCTGTTGAAGATATATGCTCGCTCAACTTTTTGACATACACAGTCAACTCTTGTTTTTTTTTTTCCTGATTCTTGAATGTATTAGCTTTAATTCAACGCCATATGTTGAGCATTCATCCGAGTTAGGGAATAGCACAATATTTTGTACTCCTTTGAGTTATATTTAAAATGTAGCAATTCTAATCTAGTATCATACACATGATAACTAGATAGTTCTTCAAAAGTATATAATTGTGCATGATTATTGACATAGAAAATAAATATCGGGAACATTTCCTTTTCGAAAATTTTTAAAAATTTATATCGTACCATTTGACCAAACAACATTAGTTAAATGCCCAACTAAAAAATGATTATCAAATTAACTAATTTTCTTCTTGCCTTCATATCTATATTATTTAATGGGGCTGCGCTTTTTCTACTACTCATTTAGCTTAAACATTCACTTTTTTTGGGTGTCATGACCATACTATTCTTTATGAGCCCCCACTTTTGTTACAACTCTACAAAAGTTATTTCCTTTATTTTTGATTTGGTCAACTCTTTTTCTATTTTGTTTCTCTTTTTCTCTCTGTGGATCCCAATTTCCTTCTTCTTCTTTCTTTCCACGCCGTTCTTACAAATTTATCTCTTTATTTTCTCTCTTGTAGGACATTCTCTTCTTCCTATGCCTCTTTACTCCTCAAGTCACAAGGCATTGATAAAAGTTTGGCTTGCAGTCACACTAATAAAGATTGAATTCACAAAGATAATGCTAACATACATTAGCAACCTCAACAAGCCCCACAAAAAGATCATCCTCCATGTCGTGGTTGACTGCGGACAGATCGTCTCAGGCTATCAAGTTCTCGAGACGGATGTTCAGCCGTTGCATCGTCAACTTGTCCCGAGATGACGAGCTGGACGTGTGGTGAATTCTCATGCCAAAATGCTTACATCAACTATGCGGGTCCTCATGCCTCGCCACGCTAGACAACTGGCCGATGGCGGAGCTGATGGTGCGAATCACATCCTCGAACTCCAAACTTGATGCTTTGAGGGGGTACAAACTGACTTGATTCGGCTCCGACACGCAACAACAGGGCGACGGGGGTGGCCATGGGAACGGTGGGGGTGAAGATGGACCCAGATTTGTCCCTAAAGTTGCACAACAAGTGATGCTCTTGGGGAGCCAAATGGGGGGAATTCAACCTCACGAGGTGGCAGTTTGAGAGCAAAGGAAGTATGGAATTAGGAATGCAAATACTAAGAAGACCAGGAGGATGCTTATAACGGTGGAAGAACATGGACTAAGATCAAGTTCTATCAATATTACCTAGAAGGACAAAACTTGCCTATTGCACTATTATGGCTTGAGGAGTAGAGGTGTAAGTAAAGAGGATAGCCTATGAGAGATAAAATAAAGAGACGATTTGCAAGAATCGAGAGTTGAAACGTCAAAAGGGGAAAGATTGAAGAACAAGAAAAGTGGAACCCGCAAGAAAAAAAAAAGAGTTGACCACACAAAAAAAAAAGAATCATTTGTGTATAGTTATAATCGAAGTGATGACCGACCAAAAAAAAAAAAAAAAAAATAAGTGATGACCTCACAGGGGATAATATGGTCAAAACACAAAAAATGAGTATCCAAGCCTTTTTTTTTTTGGTTTTTTTTGTTAGTATCCAAGCCAATTGAGGAGTGGAAAAAGCGTGATCTTGATGTACATAAATCTTATATAGATAAATAATATATGATATTTGGGAATGGAGGTTAGAGTATTTATAATTGCAGAAATTTGCAATGAAAAATTTTATGAGAGAATCTTACTGGAGCACCCTCAAAATGTTTTAACACTTTCAAATTTCATTCATCACACAAACTAGATAAACTGATATCTTCCCTTATCACACCAAATCTAATCTCTCTCTCTCTTGTTCTCAAGATAAACTAAAAATGGTAATCTCAACCTCAAATTTTACCCCATAAATTTCATGAAATAGTCACATACTATATTAAGCGGATTATCATAATATTAAATTAAAAGAGGGAGAAAATTGTAATTTGAAAGCAAAATTAAGTCTCTAATTCTGATTCTCTTTTTGTAAACTAAACCTTTTACATAAAAATCCATAATTATTTTCGCCAATACAAACTACATCTTTTAGATTCTTATTCTCTTCAACACATAAATTATGTGCTCTTTCGTTATTCTAAGAAAAAATAGTCAATTCCCATATATTTTTGACCGATCTCATTGACACGATCCAAATGATAAAATCCAAAGTTCACTAACAATGACAATCGTAGTTATCGAATGATAAAGATAATGCCCAATCGATGCAAATTAAGAAAAAATTGGAGTGCCGCCCCACGAATTTCGTGCAAAATCCAGGCACCGATGTCGAAAATTTTCGGAAAAATCGATTCTGCCAAATCGAATGACGATAATAATAATAATTTAAAAAAATCCGAACGAAGAATCTTCAAGCATGCGACGGTGCTTCCGAAGTCGATGCTTCTCGCCCCTCTTTCACCCACGAACAAGCAAAACAATCCTCGTCTCAAATCAAACCCCGACACTTGTATAAAATCACGCCCTCCCGGCGTCGGCATGTAATGCCAAGATCATCGACCGGGTCGAACCCAGAAGATTTTCTCGCCAAAGATCGAAACTTTTCCTCGCCCGGAGAATTGGGTCGGCGTCTTCTTCCCCCGAAGAAGATGAATTTCAGGAGCTTCGACGAGTTCTGGCCCTTCTACGTGACCCAGCACTCGAAGCCGGCCACGAGGCGGTGGCACTTCGCGGGCACGCTCCTGAGCACCGCGTTCTTGATCTACGCGGCCGCGTTCAACTGGTGGTTCCTCCTCCTCGTGCCCCTCGCCGGGTACGGCCTCGCCTGGTACAGTCACCTGTTCGTGGAGGGCAACGTCCCCGCGACCTTCGGGCACCCGCTCTGGTCGCTCCTGTGCGATTACAAGATGTTCGGCCTGATGCTGACGGGGAAGATGGACAGGGAGATTAAGCGGCTCGGGAAGAGGCCCATCTTGAACGGCTTCTGAATTTGGGGGATGTAAGGATCTTTTTTTTTCTTTCCGTTACTCTATTTTCAGTGATATAATATGTATGTATGTGTTGGTGTTGTTGTAGATTCAGGTCTTGGTTACGTTCCTTGAGACCCTTTCTCTTGATTTGTGCATGTATATATGTATACACTGTTCCATAATTTCTTATAGGGTTTTACAATTTACAGTCAATTTATCCATATAATGTTGGAGTTCTGACTTCTTATGTGAGTATTAGATCTGTGTGAATTGGCTGAGAGTGGGATTGTTTGATTTGATAGTCTAATGAGAAATTTGAAATTTCTCTTGCTATTGATGTGGAGAATCTGGTGTGGGTCATGTAGTCGGACATTGCAATATTTTGCAGTCGAGATTCGTGGCATGGTGATTAGCTTGTTTAAATTTCCAGCTGTTACCAGATTATGACATTTTTTGTTTGCTTGTAGTCAGGCTTTTAAAGTGAGATTTCATATTGATTAGATAATACTTGCCCAGTAATTTGGTCTTCCTAGTTTGTTGGTAATCTTTTCAACTGCAAAGTCACTGCTATACTCTGAAAAAGTTCTCCCTCTTTGAATGCACCAGAGCAAGAGCATATTGGTGTGGCTGTTGATGATTGCATGGAAGTGCAATTAATCTAAAATGTTGAATTCTCTGGATGCAAAGGATTTGTGTGTGCAACGTTATTGTTCGGGTAAGCTTTGCCAGCATAAGAGTGGGATGCAAATGCTGGAATCGTTTTATAGGTTGTGATCAACCAGAGTTGATACCCATGGGTAATTCTCTTTACCAAAAAAGTGTAGGAGAACCTAAGAACCATCTAAGTAACCTATTGAATTGGTGGAGCCTGTTTGATTGGAATTCTAGGTTGAATACAAGAGTGCACAACAAAATTCAGGATCCAAAAGATGGAACCTCTGCACATATGTTTGGTTTTGGGGCTATTAGGTCATATCCATCCGGCAACCTGTGCCTGCTACATCCTGCACTAGGTATCCTGGAAAAATATTATACCATATAAACAAACACATATGCATTTTATGAGTATTCTTGATGCGGTGGAATTGACCTGGGTGTAGAGAATGAGGGAAAATGAACAATCTTATAGAAGCTGGAACAGTGATAATTCAATCTCTAGGGTCGATATTAGAGGACAATGGGTAAGTTAGATCAGATGATGGAATCTGTGAGCATAGTGTAGGTTTTGGGTACAGTTTGTATTTTCCCTTAACTAATACCTGCTACCTTTTGTGGCTTACATGCACTAGTGCCCTAGAAAAGGAAAACTACTGATTTATATGATGTGCAAGTTAGTGTCTATGGGTATGCAAGCATGAGTATTATGCACTACCTGTGATCACACCGTTCCTTTCAGAAAGGCTATGTTTCGTTCATTATCAGAAGCTTTCATGTAAACTTATGTAGTATGAGGTGAAAAACATGTTAGTATGGTGATTCTGCACTGTGCTTATGTTGTTATAACGTTCTTGTTTACAGAAATATATATTCTGCTGAATATTGTATATGTTATTTTCGGTAAATATGCACAGACTTTGTCTAATTAATGAAACAATTGTGAAAAAGGGGCAAACTGACAGCTTCTAGTTGGGTTTTCCTCGTTCTACCAGGTCTGGCGTTGCTGTCAACAGGCTATGGGATAGGTTTCAAATTCCAAAACTTTGTTTAGAGTGAGTATCACTAATAACAATAGCCTACCCACCTTTGAACTTGGATACCCCGATGTTTACTACATGAATTACAGCTGATGTTGTACTTAAACTCCTTGACTTGGTGTGTACAAAAATAAAAAATGACCTCATTCAGGACAATTTGTCTCAAAGCCTTATTCTTATACAAAATTGAAATGGCTACATGCCAACCGACTGTGTTGGTTAATCAAGAAAGTACTGAATTTGGCTTGTGTTCCACTACAAAATTGAAGGTGGAAGGACCTTAGAGAGTTCATATATTATTCGATATTAGTTAATAGAACTTGTGGTTTTCCATTTTCAACCTTTCCCTGCTGGATAAATCTCCTCTTGTTTGTAACTTTTTCTTTCAGAAATGGAGGAATTTAAAGGTGAAGAGTCATTGAATAAAGTATCTGCAATGCTGTTTCCTGGAAATGTTACCATTGATATTATCGGTGGTGCTTATTTTGGTCATTTTCGTTTTATTTTTGGCCTACTGGAGAGAGAGAGAGAGAGAGAGAGAGAGAGAGAGAGAGACAGAGAGAGAGAACATAAGAATGAGGCATTTAGCTTGTTTATTTGATCATTGCCTTGCTAGGAAATTTGAGTCAGGGTTTGCTGTTGGCATGCCAACGCAGACACCGGGCAAGCTATCTATTTGGTCAAAAAAGAGAAAAATACGTTCATTGTTCCCTCCTAGATTGATTAAATGAGACTGGACCTTCAGAAGCATGATACTAGCCTGTCTTGTCCATTTCAAGAATCCACGATGCTCCATTAGAAAGAGATGACCAATCTAGAATGGCACTTTGGATTGTGAGCCAATATGAATCCTATAACTTTTTGCATTTTCCCATTACAGCTGACTGTCCAAACCATTGTGGGGCATTCGTGTGTGCAGTATATGTTTCTGTGATGCATGTGCATTTTTCCGAACCTCACATATTTTGCATCAGGGAATGGCTGGGATTTCTTTTTACATATACGTGAAAGCTAATTTCCAAGACTATATGTCCCATGGCAAGTTGAATAGTTGTGGCAGGAGATAACCTTTTCCAGGATAAGTGAAGCAAAAACCAGAACTTCCGAAGAATAAGTAACAGCTCATGTCAGCATTGTAATGCCCCCCAGTGTTTTGATTCTTCACTTGGTATGCCATGGATTCTTGGTTCTCTGCTATGCAAACCTCGTGGATGATATATCGCCTCTTTGTCTTTTGAATAAGAGAGCAGAGGGGGTGCGCTACAAACGACAGAGGCAAGCAGGAATTTTTTCCAGCTTTGAGACACGATGCTGATAAACAAACAGATGATACCATATCTTTCCATAGATCAGTTGTTTCTAGCAATTTGCTTCATAAAAGGAACCTTTTCTTCCGTTGTTGTGGTTTTGATAGTATTGTTGTTGAGTATTGTGCATTTTACAGTCGACACACCTCATTCTTAGTTTTCTCCAGAGCCTTCAAAAAGTTACTATTTCTTAAAATAGATACTAGGAAGTACATCTGAACCTACAGTCATTGCGCTAAATTCAGAATACAGAGACTTAGTGCTTTGCTTTTTTTGAAGAGGTTGGGATAGCTGCAAGGATGTCTTTCTTTTGAAGGAGCAAGTGAAAGAACTTGCAAACGATTTGTTTTGAGCATAATGTTTGGTAACAAAATTTTGATGTTTTGAGGACAGAATGGTATCTAGAAACACCAAACAAATGCACCAGTTTCCTCAGTTGGGCTTCAGGCATTGGTCCTGTAACTTATAATAAGCATCCAAACTACCATTTAGGTGTTTGAAAATGATTGAAATCTCAAATTCGAAATGAGAAATGCCAACTGATTGATTTCATTTAATCTTGAGGCAACCTTTTAGTGTGGTAATTTGTCTTTGTTGCCTTTTTCTTTTCATCAGCAATATTTACCCAAGGCATCAAAATTCAACGAGCAAGCCTGTTAGAAATGTCGGATGTACAAAGAAGATAAATGAGATGTTCGTTCAGAGCAAGACATGAAACTGTACATGCTTAGCTGTAGTAACTATGAGCGTTGGTTGAACCAGAAGACGTTTTCTGAAGAGCGTCATATGGCTTTTGATATGCTGTTATAAGGTGCTAAAGCTTTTTATTGCTTTACAGTATCACAAAGCATTTAAACGTATCAATTAAATCATGGAAGCTTACATGCGCTGGTAGTGATTGCAGAAAGTTCTCGATAAATGCGAGACTCCTTCACTGTCGTCATACCGATGGGCAACATTGTTTCTTCCTAGTGCACGATCTCCATGCCTGGAAGAAATGCAAATCGAAAGATAAGACCAGCCAGGATAAAACACAAAATCGTAAGTCTGGTCCATGCTAGTCCTGCCTCCAATGGATGGTGAGGATGCTGAAGGTTGCTCATGGCAGCACCATGAATGTCAAATTATGACAAAATTGATGATATTATCTTGACTTGGTTTTGAACTGGATAGTCTTCAGAGTTCAGTGCTCTGGGATTAGCATTAATATAAAAGCATTGGCAGGGTCCAGCACATTAAAAGATTCTGTTTATGAGTGAACTGTGGATATGATTTTTGGATGATCGATATCTAGTTTCTCATGCAGTCAAGTTTAATTCGCACCTTTCCTGGTTTTTGTCGGTGAAAATCACTTCGTATTAGAAAAAGTTGCACAGCTGATATTCATTGAATTTCATGGTCCTTTACCTTTCTGAGCGACGCTCGCCTCTTCTTTAGTTCACCGGTTGGATTGCTGCATATGGATTAAGGAGTTTCGTGCACATGTAATTTTACTTGCTGGAGCTGTTGTTGCTTATGAGCTTAGAATTAGCTTTATAGCTTAATCGATGTGAAAAAGAACCGGGTCGACAAAGTTCATGTCAGACATTGATATTTCTGGTCCTACCCCTCCAAACAACTTGGCCAGCAATCGCATCTCCACGAGAGCTGGACAAATCGGAAACACTTCGACAGTGACCAGAAGCGAAGGCCAATGTCATCTCCTTTCGGTAGCGTCGTACAAACTCTGCAGCACGATGGAGATTAAAATCAGTGAGGTGATGGAACTTTTTAGAATGGAAGTTCCATGCCTCACTATCCATCCAACATTCAATCTGATCATACACATGTTTGCTCTTTCTTTTAAAGCCCGTATCATTTCTATTCAACCTTGAGATTATGATTTTTACTTGCGTAAGTGTAAGCATAATCCACGTTTGTGCGATAATTTATCTTGTGCCTCTTTCTTTCCTCAGCAATAATTCATTAAGATATCAAAATACAGTTATCAGCTGGAAGACAAGAAACTGTAATATATGTCATGCTTAATTGTAACTATAAATCTTTCTTGAACTTGAAGACATTTTTTGATGGTATAGCTTTTGCACGCTTGACAAAGAGAGTCCAACAAAGCATTTAAACTGCATCGGTTAAATCAGGGAAGCTTACAGAATCTTGCTATTGCCATTACTTCATGGCCATCTCAGCAAGAGCTAGTCTCTCAGAATCCTTTCTGCCGCAAGCAAATAATCACTCAAGTAACAAATGATCTACAATAAGCATAAGTTATTAGCAACATTTAAAGAAAAAATAATTTTGAACTATCATCCAAAACTTCAGATCTCCCATGTTACAGCTTTCGATTCTGTGTCAGCTATTATCAAAACACTATAAATCTATTTAGACAGAATCAATATCCGTTTCAACGTATTGTCAGGGCTCGCTGGAGAAAATTGGTACTACTGCATCATCGATTTAACCAGACTTCCTTCCCAAGTATACAATCTGCCTTCGCGCTAGGTTGAAATTTGATGAAAGGATGTTTTGTCACAAGTCGGTGTTTCTTGAAAATGACGGAAGTGGCATGGCTTCCTGAGGACGAAGGATGACAAGTATACCAAACATGACGAGCATAGGCAGGACGAGAAGCCACTTTAGCAGCTTGTAGTAGTACATATGAAATGTAAGAGAGAACTCATCTGAGAAGTAAAGTCCATTCTTGTCAACCATCTCCACCAAAACAGTTCCAGTTGTCCTCACTGCAACAGTTGGTAGCTTTATTCGATATTTTCCAGGGCGATCATATATCTGGTTTTGCCTTATCCTTCGCTCTCCTTGGTAGTTGCCAGGAACCAACAAGGTAGTCTGCATTGTTTTCGCAAAATAACAAAAGCAAAATGACATCAAAGCACCCCAGCCTTTTGGAAAATGCCATTTGATCTTAGGAAGAACGTACCGTGACATTGTAAGGTGCTTGATACCCAGACGGATATCTATGTTTATCGACAATTTCAAACTCCACCCAGAAGCTCTTGCCTTCCTCATCACGGAAAGTTCTTGAGGAATGTGAGACATAGACTCCTTCACGGTCATGCCGATTGGCAACGTTGTTTCTTCCTTGATATGCCGATCTCCATGCCTGGATAAAATGTATATTGTAAGATAGAAAGGCGAACTGAAGCACAAAATTATAAATCAAGTCCATGTTAATCTTACCTTCAATGGATGATGAGGAGCGGGAGTTGAGAAGCAAAAGACATTGCCATTCATAGTTGTCACAATAAGATCCAAATCATCACCACCATCGACATTATCTGCTAATACCATGCTATATCTGTCCAAAATTTTGCACTAAGATAAGCTTTGGAGACAGGAAAGAATGGGGTTTATGGCACCAAAAGATATAAAAATGTCTTACGAAATTTCACCAATGTCAACTACATCAGCGCATGACGTGGGCCCATCAATAAGATATAGATAACCATCAAATGATGTAGTAACGAGAGTAAGTCCCTTTTTCTCCTTCTCTTTGCGTTTATTCAGATCAACAAGGAGAACTTGATTCATAATTCTTCCATGAGTCCTATAAGGATATGGACGGACGACTGAACCATCCTTGCCGCTAAGAACATAAATGTTCCCTGATATTGTCGGAACAACAACATCAGTGTACCCATCACCATCGACATCACCTATGGTTGGACCCTGGACATTAACATCATACTTAGGTAATTGTCCATCAAGTAATTCAAGTTCCAAAAAATATTAAAAACATATAGTTCACTGGCCTTCACACCTTACTAAAAGGCCATAAATTCAGACTCTAAAACATAAATAAAATACCAAGAATCTGGTGAGTTCTAAAAGGATGATAACCACACATAATGAAAAAGGCTGGCCTTGGGAGTAATGAGGAATTCTGATTACAGTCTCTAGTGCCTTGCTATGGTGAACAGCCGCACCTCTGTTCTTTTCTCTCCCTCATAGGATGCTACTTGCTAATATGACACCAAATTATAGACGTGCGAGAAAAAACAAAAGGTTTTTTCAGCTCCTTTGCCTTTATTTTCTTAATTTCTTGTCAAAATAAGCATAGGTACGTCTTTTCATATGCAAAATCAAAACCAAACCGGTTTCATCTTATATCAATTGGTCACGAACTTTGCCTCATGAAGAATGATTTTCATTCCATAATGTTGATAATCACCGGATCAATGGACAAAAATAAATCAGAAGATCACAGTACTTACAATACATGTCACAAGTAAATGCGCAGATGGTAGATAGTGGTTTAGTGCAGAGTACATGTATGTCAACAAGACCCATGAAGACACATGCCACCTGACATTGTCGCCACAAAAACCATATACGCAAAAATACTCTAAGGATCACCCCCTTGACCTAGACCAGCATTAGCAATGTACCAAACGCGAGATCCTCAGGCTGAAATTCTATAATCCCGAGTAAATTAGTTTTTTGTTAGTAATTCAACATTTTCTTACATAAGAGCATCTAACAGTCGCTGAGCTCCAGCTTTATCATGCCTGTATGGATGCAAGTATCTGATATCTAGCCTGAAGAGAAAGATAATTCCCATATGTGCCTCCACCAAGCTTGCAAATGTAAATGTTGCATATGTATCTCATCAGAGTAACTATAGCTCAGTACTTCAATAAAATCATGCCATACTTCATACCAGTTGAAATTGCTCCCTAATATGAAGCCACTAGGCATATTAATAGAGTAGAAACAAATTAACAAGCAAATAAATAAGGCATTTGACATTTTACCTGAGCAATGTGGCTCTTAAGATGCTTTTCCCAAATCTCTACTCCTTGTGCAGTCCAGGCAGCAACATTTCCATGAGTATCCGTGGTGACAAGTTCAATCTTACCATCATCATTGATATCTGCTGCAACTACTGCTCCATGAATTTCAGCCATCTCAAGGGGAAATTTTTTTCTGACTTTACCTGGAAATCATTGCATTCATGGTTATTTGCTGAATGGTGACAGGATAGACGAGTTGGCTACATTTCCAAACCAGCTTTAAGGGTGAAAACAAGCATTTAGAGATTAGATGGACAAATTAATCTAAACGCAATGACTTCGCTGTTTCACATATTGGTTCTGTATTTCTAATCACTACCTTCTAGAACTGTGGTAGAGTCAGTGGATCACAGAAAACTAAGAAACATCACACCCATGCGCACACACCCCACAACACCCCCCGCCCCCAACACACACACACACACATTCATGCCAATACGAGATACAAAACGTGTCAATATAAATACATATAATTTGAAGATTTCATCAAATCCTAAATGCATCCTCTAAAAACTTAGCACAAAATAGTTACACAGTCAAAGAAGATCACCTTGATGGTCCAATACATAGAAGAGGCCAAAGGAAGTTCCGACCAGGATGTCCAAATTTCCATCACCATCCAAATCAACAACTGTAGGAGAAGAATATATGTAGGCACGAAAGTTCCCACTGTCTGTGCTAAGATCTAGTGGTGCTGTCCATTTAACTTGCTTTGTATCAAGATCAAAAACAACGATCCCACCAGCCACATATTTCCCAATATCGATATTACCCAGTTCCTTTAAATGCTCTGGGTTGTCATAGTACCTGCGCATTTATATTGCTGTTTATAAATGTGGACTGCATATACATTAAGGTAAAACTAGTGATTTCAACACTCCATTCAGCATTTCTTCAATACATTTCTTACACTTCATGTAATAAAATAAGAACGAGAAAAGAAACCCATAGACCCATCAGCCTCTTGTATCCAATACAATGCAGGAAGCCACTATGTCGCTTTAGGCCAAGGCAAAAACCAAATTTAAAAGCCCGAAGAAAACAGAGAAACGAAGTAAAACTATCAGAAGAATTAACTGATACGGACTTTCATTTCATATAACAAGTACACAGTAAATAAAAAGGTAATGATTCTGGGCAAGAAAATCGTGTTAATAGTAAGACTGAAAAGTATGATATAGACAAATGGAACCGAAATGTTGACATTACAAATGACTCTTTAACAGTCAAGTATGAATAGGAATAACAGAACAAAGATTCAAAATTCGGAAGTCCAAAATTATAGGCATTTCCAAGGTTTAAAAGAAATCACCAGCACCAGTTACTAGTTCTTTCATTGAAGCCTAAAGTGTGCTGTTAACACAGACCCATATACTTACTTCTCTAAAACACAAAAGAAGCTGATATACTTGATAAAGCCTGAGAACAAAAAAGGCATCATAAATGTAAGGGACTCACTCATGATCAAAGAAGTATGAGACAGCGACGACCATCTCGGACACCCCATCATTATCGATGTCTGCTATGACCTGATCAATATGACAAAGAAAAAAAAAAAGAAAAAGAAAGGAAAACCCACATAAATTTTTATTTGTTCAGAATGATAACAAATTCTTCTTTAGGTCAATAATATGCCCTAGTTTTTCCAGAACTTTTTCATAATTCAGCAGAGAATTAACAAGTCACCCTCGATGTCTTCCCTTACCGGGGTGCATAAAATGTGTGCATCAATGTTCACATAGTCTTCCAATTTCTCATGTTGCGCTTCAGTCCATTCCTCATCTCCCCACATACTTTCATCAACATAATCATCATAGTCGTAACTGTACTCATCAGGAAGCTCATCACTATCACGCAACAGGTCAAATGACGAGTCAGCATCAGCTTCTAGACCTGCTTCATTTTCAACAGTCGCAGCTGGAGTATCCTTGTCTTTATTAACAGTGGATTCAGAGCCAGCTTCCTGAGATCCCTTAGAGTTAATGTCTTCGAAAAGCCGTCTGCCAGAATTTGTTCCATGAGCTGAATCAGAAGCCTGAGTTGATCCTGTTGTGCCAGTTGAGTTATCAGTGGTAGTTGAGTTATCCATGCTTGTAGGCAGCTTAATGTTTCTCTCTGATTGAGTTCCATTCAAGTTCAATTCATTTTCTGGCTTGGTCACATTCCCCGTGCCAAGGTTGCTATCCGATGTTGAGGGAACTGATGGACTAGATCTAGTTGTGCTCCCATTGTTTTCTAGAATCACCGAAAGAGAACTTCAGATTAACATCAATAGGTAATGCATGGGGGCAAATATTTTGGTATCAATACTCAGACACTCTAGGGCTGGTCAAGTTTTCCTCAGAAGATCTTGCAGTAAAAACAAACAACAGTGAATACATTAGAAACTTACGAGAAAATAATTTTGACTCCATGGCATCCTGGATAAGCTGCTCATCGTGCACGTCTGGATGAGAACGGTCCACCGGATCCGGTTCTAAACCAACATACCAATCTTTACGTTCTTTCCTGCGAGGTATCACTAATTTATCTGCCATCATGTAACCTGATACCCTGAAAATAGAGGACACATGCAATCAGAAGTTTGGAAGATGACAAAATTCTCATTGAAACACATTGCCAAAGTGGAATGCACTTTAGCAACTGAAACCAGGACAATCACCTGAAAAACAGCACTTCACCATTATAGGTAGCCAAAGATATCTCCCTCACACCATCCTTGTCAATGTCGTACAGGAGAGGGCTTGCATGCACAGTTGACTGGTGGAAAGCAGGCCATCCTGATGAATATTTAGCTACTAGGTCAAAGGCCCTTGATCCAAACAAACATAGCTTTCTCTTATAGCTTGATAATTTAACCAGCTCATCACAACGATACCACAGTCCCAAAATGAAGACAGGCGCTCCTTCATATCTCTTTTATAAGTAAGGGTTGAAGTCTTCTGGAACAATACATACAACTAAATTGCTTTAGTGAAAAGAGAACTCACCCGGCATCTTGTCTCCATCAGCACCTTCCAAGACTTCAAGGTAGTGAACAAAAGAAGATACTACTATATCCAGCTTGCCATCACTGAAAGACAGGGAGTGTTGGCAAGTTAGACATTATTACATAAAACCAGGATATATAAACTGACAAGGTCAGAAGAAAATCTCATGAGGGCCTTACACAACTGATGTCTACCGTCAACGAGTGTTCGAAAATTAAATCCCATGTTTCAATAAGGTGGAAAACTAATTTCTTGGGGAACCATTGCCAAAACCAACTACCCAAAACCTTGCTTACAGACAAAGTAAAATAACAGTAACAAAAGCAGGGAACTCATGCCATTGGATTACACATTAAACATGGGCTACAAGCCTTACCTGTTGATATCAGCGATCAACGGGGGGGCATATATGCTAGAGCTAACCTCCGTCTGCCATCTCAGCTCCAAATTCTTAGGGCACTGCGTGTTCAGCAATGCACTTTCGTCTCTACACCCGCAAAAGAAACACATCACACTCCAATACGACCCTTGCACAAACCATTTTCCGACCCTCGCACGAAATTTGAAAATTGGGACTCAACCCACTAAAAGGCGCCTAACTTACAGATTGGGGTAGCCGAGCTCATCGTCTGAAGCCTGCCGCTCCCGAAACTTGTTCTTCTTAGCATCCTCCCCATTGGCGAGGCTCAATCCGGTGAAAACGAGCCAGAAGACGAAAACGGTCCTGATCTCCGCGGATTTCATATGCCCTCCCTCTTCGAATCACTGAAACGGGATCAAAACGCCTCGAGAACAACGCATGGAAAGGGGCGAAAGGAATCTATGGCGTCTCGCAGGACGCACGACGAAGCTGCTCAGCCGTATGCCGGAGCAGATGACTGTAATTGCGAGCGCGAAGCCCGACGATCGCTGCGACGCGATGCGCAGGATGATCGCCTGGAAAGGAGCAGAGAGAAGGATCTGCAGAGCAAGGCGACGAGGGGAACGGCGATGGAGTCTACGAGAGTGTGCAGTTTAGAGTTTTTTAGACCTCTGAAAAAGTGCCCCCTAACCTTTTATGTAATTACATAGCGACCCCATCTTTGTTTGTTCGTGGAAAGTAGTAGACTTTTATCGAAAATACCTAATAGACCCATTTCTCAACTTATATTTGATAGCGTGGATTGTTATATGAGTTAGTTATGTTTTGCAAATAAATCGTAAATAGATTTATAATGAGAAAACCTAAAATAATATTAATATTAAATAGGTCAACAACTTATTTAGATCTAGTCAATCTCTGTGATTAACTCTTTAATCTCTCTTGCTGTCACTTGATTTCGCGCTTGCTTAATCCGTACTTTCACTTTAATTGGGTATGAGTATTCATAAATTGGGTAAACTATGAAAGTAGTTAAATAAGATCAGATTGGGTATGAATCACTAAATTTATATTACAAGAAAATTGGTTAATTTGGGGGTATCCACTCGTTTAATGAGTGTAGTTGAGGTTAACAATTAGGCTGGCTCAACTTGAGAATCGGTCCGGATGACCTCACCCGACTAGTTCACAGGGGCACTGATTTGGTTATTAGTCCCAAAAACTGTAAACCGGCATTGACCGGTTCGATTCCCGATTATATGCCCTAAGCCAGTTGGTTACCACCAAGAAATTGGAACCTGCAAGGCCAATTCTAGGGTAGAATTCGACCCGAATGGATTTTAACTTGGTTTGTCTCCAACATTGAGTAAGTTCTATTACTTCCTTTTTAAAAACAGAATTTTTTTTTATTAAAATTGAATATCTGTGACATATTATCTTCAAATACAAATAAATTATGCTCATATTAGATACATGCATATCGTATATATAATAAAATGAAATATAAAAAAAGATTCTAGGGTCAATAGACCGACTTTGTTTGATATTTGGAACCTAAAACCTATCTACTTTGTAATCGATCACCCTAATACGTGGAATTACTAAAAAGATGAGTTACTTGAAAGCTCGAATTGGTCTGGCTGCTATCTACGAGCTCAATAACGTGTGGAGATGAAAACTTAATTACACTAGTCCAGAAAAACCAAACATCAGATAATTACTTTGTTCTGTTTTGTCCTTCAAGTTTATTGACGTGAGCCTACTGACAATCTTTTGTCAATTTGTTGAATACCTATGCTTAGAGAGACTTATAGGCTGCGATTAGTTCGACTTTTGAGGAAAAAATTTGAAGAAATGCAAAGGACTTAAGATTAAAGAGTTTTTTCAAAAGGCAAATGGCATTAGGTAACATGTAATGTAAAATTTATTGGGAAACAACTTTGGTTATATGCTGTCTGTAAGGATGACTTAGATGCACTGATCAAACTAGGAATTGCTTGAATCGGACTGAACAGGTCAATTTACTATAGTTCCCAATTCCTACAAGTGGAATTGGTGTTTGGGCAGAAGGTTCCGAGATTCAAAGGAGGAATCGGACCAAATTGAATCACCTAATCGGTTATTTATTATTTATTCATTTTTTAAAATGTATCATGCATGCTTCTTTCTTTTTTCGATCTTTCCCTTTCGCCTTCCAACGCTCATGCCTACTCTCCTCTATCAGTCTTTCCCTTTCTCTAGGTCTCATTCACATGTCATGGAATTCGAGGCATTCTCTCCTTTGAACTTGATTGGTTCCATTGGACTGCTTGAGACTTGAACTGAACTGAGTTCGGTTTGGTCCCCGGTTTAGGAAACTAGAAATGGATCTCTCTAATTTGGTTCCAAGTTCCAGGGCGGTACCGGACTAGGAATTGATCGCTCCTAGTTATTTGGGAAAAATCACTTTTGTGAATGACTTTTGCTTTTATATTTTTTTCCTAAAATGAAACTCAAACCCTTTGCCAGACATTGGTGAAGGGCTTAGGCTGCTGTCAACTATTGCTTGAGGTTGCGCACCAGATGATCCCTAGGGAGGGTCGTCAACTGTTGGGGTCATGTGAGGGTAGCCATTGCTTGAGGTCGTGTCATCTCAATCAAGGTCATTGACACCATATTTGGTTCATTGGTGACATCACACGAGGTGAAAATGGTGAAGGCATTTCCGAAATTTTGAAAGTTTAGTGAGGATAAAGTTGGAAAAAAAAATGAATTAGTATTTCAGAAATGCACAAAACGCAAAGTTAAATAGAGCTTGTATTGGACTAAAGGCCTTTGGAGGCTTTAGAAATGCAATTTCATTTCTCTAAAACTCTCTACAAAAATTGCCACTTGCATTTGTCTAAGGATTTTTAGATTCTCAAAGTCCATTTATAAATAGTTCCCTGATGCAAAAAGCTCCCCTCGGAATAAGACCTAGACATGATGAGTGAATTTACCTTCTCTCCTCATTATAATGTTAGTGCCTCTTGTCTTGATAGATATTTATCTTTTCATGTGTGGAATTTTAATATCTTGATCCAGATAATCTTTAGGTAAAAAAAGGGGATATCAATCTTTGTTTCGGGGATTGATCGAAGGCGCAAAGTGGGCCAAGTGGCCATTAGATCTGTGGGCAGTCAACCCATGAGCTTTCCCACATCGGCTTTTGATGTCTCATGGTAGTCAATTAGGGCATGTTATGCATTTTCGACCCATGACTCAAATTGTAACGACCCAAATTTTCATTTAATGTAAACTTCAAATGTGAATATAATTTAACTCTACTTCAATTCTCTTATGAATAAATAATTTATCCTTAATCGAGCAAGTAATTTAACCTCAGCTAATACATCGAAACCTTCCATATAGCAACCCTTCTTCACTTTCATAGCACACTCTAGTCTAAGCCTTACAAGTGGTTTTCGGAAGCGTTAATCTAAAAGCTCTTGAACTCCTGAACTATTAATCGACAAATCTCACCAATGAACAAGCCATAGCCATTAAAACCAAAAAACCATCGAAGCCCCTTAGCAATACAATTATCTCACAGTCGATGTTCCAGTACTAGCGACAAATCGATGGTGAACCCACTCTAATGATACCACGATGACCCCTATAATAGAATTATAATTGGTATGTATTACCAACAATTCTGGTACAAGCAAAAATCTAAGTAATGAGGGGTGAGCTATAGAGCTCAGTAAATAAAATCTTTATATCTAAGGTAGGAGATCAATTTACTACTCAACATACAAAGCACAACGATCGCAAACCATACAAAATAACTATGATAAACAATCAAATAAATGGATGCACTAATTTACCTATCATGTTATGTCGATGAAAATCATGAACGATATCACATAGGATTATTCACTCAATGCAAACATATGACCTAACAGATTATGATGTATGCTTATCGTTGATTAGTTCATTAATAAACATGTATGCATATGGTCATGCATTATATTAATCATTTCATCCCAACTCCCAAGGCATCCCTTGGCATCCCTTGGGGCATCTCCGCTTCGAGGCATCCCAACTCCAAGGTATCGTCCCCATTAATATGTGAGCGAGAGACATAATTTTTAATAATTCTTTCTATATTTACTCATGTAGCAACAATTCACATGCTAGCATTATAATCATATGATCTCCCTTGCATAAATAATGAAATCAACGTTCATTTCAAGAATCGACATTAGATGCACAATGATTTTTCATGCAATTTACTTTTAAAATATAATCATGTTGTCCCTTCAATGATCATATACACGAATAATGATAATGATTTCTCATGCAAGGAAATGATAACATTATCAGAGAATCAACCATCTGAACACTAACAATCCAAATACTTAACAACATGGCATCGATAACCCCAATAATCAACAACATGACATCGACAACCCAACTGATAGACAACATAAGATCAAGAACGCTTAACTAGTAAATTGGTAATTTAGTTGAATAGTGGGAATATCACTTTTAGGTTTGATATTCGTCGTTTCCACATTCTTATCACCAAAAGATTGCCATCACATCTTAGAAAAATAATCAAATACCCACAAGAAATCCATCAACCACATCCTAGGCATGTAACAAGCTTAATGATCCAATTCAAGTGAATACAAGAATTTCACATACCATGATTGTAGCTTAACCACAGTTGGCAACAATAGCCAAATACTAGTTAACAACCAATAACCTATCAAGTCAAGAGTACCAAGTAGATTAATCTAACTTAGCCCTTACAATTTTCACTTATCTTGAACAAAGATTTAGACAACTCAAAACTTTAATCACCTTCAGAGCAAAGTGAACAAGAACAGACATTAACAACTCTCAATCTTTCTAAAAAACAAAACTAATTTGACAAGATGAATAGGAAACCCAAAATTCACCTTGTGAAACCTTGAAAGGATAAATTAGAAGCTTCAACAACGCAAGAGTGGAATCCTTGCTTTTAATCAAAGATTGGAAAGTGAGAATCGAGAAAGAGAGATTGAGGACTTGAAGTATTTGGGAATGAAAGTGTATGGCCAAGGGGAATGTATTTAGAAGCTTTCATGAAATACAAAAGCATGAAAACAACTAGCCATGGGTAAAAAGTAATTATGGCGTTGGATTAAAAGCTTTAGGTGTAAAAAGAGGAATGGTTCTTCAATCCAAAGAATGCATGTGAGGCTTTAGGTGTAAAGAGGGGAGTGGTGCCCCAATCTAAGGAATATATGTAATCTTACAACTGACCTAATAGGATAAGCTATGAGAAGATATTTTAGTCCAAATGAAAGATGGCCTCTTCTTGGCCAAGTAAAAGAAGGATTCATCAATAGTATTAATTGACAAAGGTTAAAATACATGATATATATATATATATATATATATATATATTTTTTTTTTTTTTTTTGTTTTGTCGGTCCTACACTAGTCCTACTCTAACACTCACTCTCAGACTTTTGTCCTGCCTCCTTGTAGAGCGTGGGAGTCGAAACCCACTCCTGAAATGAAATCGTCCCCACCCCAATCCCCCCTGAGAAGGTGGGGATTTGAACCCCCAACCTCTCCCTTCCAAGATGGAAGGGTGGCCACTTGGGCGAACCCCCAGTGGTTTACATGATATAATTTGATAGGCTAAGTTTAATGTCACCATTTAGGAGCAAGTGAGTTAATACTTAAGCGACACATGGCAAGATTTTCGATGGAAATATGAAGAGAGAGAGAGAGAGAGAGAGAGAGAGAGAGAGAGAGAGTTTAATGTCGCCATTTAGGAGCAAGTGAGTTAATACTTAAGTGACACATGGCAAGATTTTGGATGGAAATATGAAGATGTTTGATTTGGTTTTTTTTTTTTTTTTTTTTTTTTTTTTGAGGGGGGAGGAGGGAGGGAATCATTGGCCGAGCATAATGCATGAACGAGGATGCATTATTTGAGTTGCATTCATTTCAAGCGTTAATGAGAGAGAGAGAGAGAGAGAGCTAGAGTTAACAATGTTGAGGTCATACATGATGAAATTCCATGGTTAAAACTTATGGTTGAAAATGAGGGAGATGTGGTCAAGTAAAAAAACTACACATGGCTACAACTGGATTGCTTAATAAAGATATTTTATAAGTTACTAGGAGATGTTATATATCAAGGAAACCAGTATCCATTCTAAACATTGATAAACCCCCAAAATGTATTGAACTTACTAAAATTATGGTGAAAGATAATAGACGCTAGGAGAATCTTAACTCTAAATTATTAACATGAAAATCTCTCAATATGTGTACTCAAAGTATAGCAGTCCCCGATAACAATCACTATTGCGATATGTGATTCACCATCACTCCATAAAATCAACTTATGTACGAATGCTCAATAATTACACCTAGGTGGAATCACATTTTGAAAGTCATAAATACGGAAATACATTCTAGATCTTCAACGCACTATAAAGTCAATAGTCCAATTGAACTTTCTATTGGTGAGACTTATTGTTTTTATTTCCTATATATTAGTAAGTGATGTGTGAATTTCCGAATATCACACGGATAGTTCATGTTCAACTCTTTTTGAGTCTCCTTGAATTGAATTTCAATGAATTTTCACTTCATCATACCTTATCGCATTAAGGCACATTATTCGCATGAATAAGCTCATTAATGTCCTATCCTAGGCGCAACACTTTTATTTGTATTAATATTATCTAAAGAGCAGGTGATGCGAGAAATGAAGACAGAGTCTACTAAATGTGTAGTTGAGTTTAAATTTCTTGGCCCTAAGCATTTACATAATTACATAATAGTCACCATGTTGTTTGTGGGGGTGTTAAAAAGCCCAGTGACCCTAAAGCCCAAATTGGTTTAGTGCTATATACAAGCTCAATAACGAAGGATAATGATAAAGCATAGAGTATGTCCATGTGAGGTTCATGGACGTGCTCTCTTAAAGGGAGAGCTCTCGCTATCCATGGTGATCAATAGAGCACCATGAATGCCACATATCTCTCTCCAAGTGAGAGCTCTCTTTCTATCCCTGGTGATAGTTGCCTTTTACAAACTCTTATGACGTGCTCTCTTGAAGGGAGAGCTCTCGCTATCCATGGTGATAGATAGAGCACTAGGATCACCACAAATCTCTCTCTAGATGAGAGCTCTCTCTATCCATGGTGATAGTTGCCTTTTTCAAACTCTAATCCTTTTTTCCCTCTTCCCTTAACCATAAACACCACGTACCTAACAATACACTCTTCCCACATCATCGATTTTCCATAGAAGGCGGATTCACCCAAATTCGCCAAACCCCCATAAACCCTAAACCATCCTTTTCTTCCTCAGTTGTATATTACTCCCCCGGTACACAAATATATTTTCCATGTGTAGAAATTCATAGTTGCTTACTTCTCACAAAATAATTTGGCCTCTCATATAGCGAAGCTTTCTTCACCCTTCATCCAAAATGTCCCAATGATTTGCTCCATTTCTTGCTGAATTTTCTACCTATCTGGGCAATGTGTTTCATTTATAGACAAGCTCTTAGAAGCCATTTCCTGAAAGGGGATTCTGTGTCGTGAATGATTGCTTTCATCTACGAGAGTTTCAAATTAAGGTACTTTATTCTTTGGTTGTTATTTTCCCTTCCTTTGGAATTTTGGTGTAACAAAGTAGTTGGGTCTTATTTGTTGGTGGTACTTTGAACCCCAAGATAAATATATAATGTTAGTAGAAATATAACGTAAGTGTCAAAACTTGATAGGGAGGACACTTAAGTATCACAAGTTTTGAAATGTACATTTAAGTACTACTTTCTCTGAAAAATTGGGATATTTAAATGCCAACTCTAGTGAAGGGTATCGGAAATCAGACGTGGCTTATTTTTAATAATATAATTCGTTTATATAGCTCGCTAGAAAGCTAAGTCAGTAAAGAAGAGCCAGAAGGACTTCCTTTTGTCTCTTATTTGAATTTGAATTTAAATATTAATTAAATTAAATTTAAAACTAAATTTTAAAAGAAGAAGAAGAAGAGGAGGAGGATCATTTTGGATTCTTTTCTTAGTGGGATATATGCCTTTGCTTGGTTGTTCACTAGTTGATTTGCGTGCTTAAATCAAAGTGCTTAATTATCCTTACTAATGGATGTTTTGATTCCCTTTCCATTTTGCGTATCATGTTCTTCACGTGTTAGTTTAGGCAAGGGTTTAGAATTCAATTAGGGGTTAATGACGTTAGCCTATTGCTTTGCGAATGCAAATGTAGGTTAATTATCATTAACCTCAATTAATAAATCATTAGATTAGTGAGGAGGTAGTGGGGATATTCGAATTGCATGGACCTCGAATTTTGGTTGATCGATTAAATTGTGTGATCCTCTTGATGCTTGCTTTGAGTTTTGTATGAGTTGAATCCGAATTGGTGATCAACAGTTGATGGCCAGTGAGATGAAGGCATCGGTTACTAGAGAAGGGCAATCCATGGAGGCTAGTGTTAGGGTCATTAATCATGTTCAAGTTAGCTTGGTTAATAGACTTAGATTTAATGATTTAACTAACGTAGGCTTTAGTCTAGTTTAGTGAGTAAAAACCAATTAGACTCATGATTAGCTTGTTAAATAATGGTTAGTTGAGCTTAGGCTAGTCTTATTGTGTAATAAAAACCAGTATAATTAGGCACGACCTAATCTAACTCAATTTTAGGAACTAGGATTAATATAAAATGTCAAGCTTATTGGGAGGGGGTTTCGTGTCCTAACATTTACAATGAGACCATATATATTCTTTGTCCGACTCGTATTAGGTTGTCATTTCTCGTATTGTTACCTAAATGCTTTCAATACCTAGATGTTTACTTCAAAGTCATTTCAATAACTTGTTTGTCAATTTCTCTCTCTAGAATGATTGGTTACTTGCTCACTTAGTGGATTGATGCATTTAGGATCATAAATAGTAATTAAGAGTGAATAGACTCTTAGATAGCACATTTTCAAGTTAGATACCAAAATAATGCTAATAGGACTATTAGTGTAAACAAGTTCTAGAAATTAGAAAGTTTGGTTGTGTAGGAATCGAGACGACCCTCCCGTGTCTTAATTGATTTCTAGCTGACTCTAAATGGCTAGTAGGGAATCTTAGAAATATTAGGTTGTTGGACAACTAAAATGAAAGATTCAATGTTGAGCAAGATACGGGTTTAGGAGAGCCCGCGCTCCCAATTGATGGATCGTTTTGGATCCTTAAAATAATTTGATTTAATGAACCATTTGAATTGTCTTTTGAGTAATACCTCTAAACCTATTCCCTACCTTTTGGGAAGAAGTCATGCCAAGTCCAATTGACATTTGTTTCTCTTTAGTTATCCTAGCATGTGTTAAATTAATTATGTGCATGTCTCTGTGCTTGCATGAAGAGTATGCAAAAGAATTGGAAGCTGCCTAGAACTGGATCGGATTGGCCCATAACTTACGGTTCCCAAGGAATCGGTTCGATACTCGGTTCCAACAATAGGAACTAGTAGGTATTGGTCCAATTCTTGGTTCTAGGTGTGAAACCGTCCACTCGAATTGGACCATTAATTTATATTTTAATTTTTAAGAAAAATTAAAACCATAAATCCCTAATCCCCCTTGTTAGTTGTCTTGTCTTATCTCGGTCTCTCTCATCTCAACTTTCTCAAGCAAATCTCTTGGTCTTTCTGTCCCTCTAATCCCAACTTTCATTAACTTAGGGTTGCGCCTCTGGCTGTTCCTCACAAACATGACTCATGGCCTCACCTCCTTCTCTCATTCTCAATCTCTTCCATTTACCATAAGTTGGAAACCCTAATTCCCGCAATTTGCCCTTTTTTGATTTCTTCAATCTACTCACTATTCGAAGTATCGAGAGGAAAGTGGAGTAATCTTTACACATGTTTAAAAGGAAATTCTTTGAGCTACATTGGAAGTGAAACTTGTGATTCACCAGCTTCACAAGTAGTAAACTTTGTGGTAAATTTGTTGCGATTCTTGTGTCATTGTACTCACTGTTCGAAGTATTGTGAGGAAAGTGAAGTATTCTTTGCACTTGTTTAAAAGGAAACTCTTTGGGTTGCATTTGAAGTGTAGCTTGTGATTCACAAGTTGTGAAGTTTGTGGCAAATCTTGTTGTGATTCTTGTGTCATTGTAAAGTTGTCTAATTTATTGAGTTGGATGGGCTTGTTCCATGTACTTGGCTTTGTTACGAGGGTAGAGCAATTAAAGAACAGGCATTTTTTTTTTTTACAAACATGGCAATTGATAAATAGAGCATTCTTTTTTGTTGGGGAAAAAGCTTGGTGGGACAAGTTCATGGCTTGTTGGAAAACAAACCAGTAATTGTGTGAAGCTTGGTGGGACCATAGAACTAACGGATAGTTTCCGGTTTCAATTTTTGGGAATGTTCTTTAGTGGGTGGTTCCCGGTTGTAGGGTGAGAATCATCCACCCCGAAGTCGATCACCCCTACCCGCATGCATAGGAGAGAAATGATGTTCAATCCCATTAATGAATTTCTCAATTCAAAGGCTCATAGGACTTGATTATAAACTAGTTCAAAATTGTATGCATCAAGAACGACCTTGAATGGGTTCCACCTAAGAATTGACTAGTTTCAAGTTGGGAAATGGGAAAAGAATCAGTTTCCAGTGAACACTCTTGAAATCGGTTGGGTAAGGCTAGTCAATTCGGTTCCTGATTTCAACCGATTTGATTGCTTATCCCCAAATACATATGGTTGATGGCGGAATTGATCAATTTCCATCACTTGTGGTGCATGTGCGTGACTAACACAAAGCATAATGTGAAACGGAATTCATGAAATGGTGTATATAGTTTATTAGCTAGTCCAGAAATACTCAAATACCAAAAGGAAATCATGAAAGTAGAAAGAGCTAAGCCTCATCCGAAAGAGAGGAGTTATGAACAAAAGAGTCATGAAATGACTATAATGAGACTAAAGTATTATTACTGCGCCTGAACCTTCTTCCTGACCTCCAACATGAAGTCATAGACCTTGTGCGGGTCGGGCAACGACCTAGCCACGCTCTCCCTCTGCATGCACCGCTTGGCCCATCCCACCAACTTGGGGCACTCCTCCTCGATGCTACAACTAGTCAACGTCTCCACAGCATAGAACCAGCTATAGAACGGTATTAGCGACACATCTAAAAACCCAAACCTCTCGCCTCCAAAGTAAGCCGTGTCCCCAAGCTCTCCCTCCAGCACCTTTAAGCCCTCGATGAAATCCTTCTTTGCCGCCTCTTGGGCCTCCCCTGTCGATCTCCATGTCGTCCGTCCCGCAGGAACTATCTGCACCCTCATGTCATATCTTGATGTTAAGCGCACTTACCAAGGAAATGATCGAAAGATGTTCTGTCTGTCTTACCTTCTTGTCCACGTAGTCGGCCCAGAATCTGGCACGGGCGCGCTCGTGAGGATCGGAAGGCAAGAGAGGGGACTCGGGACCCCAAGTCTCGTCGATGTACTGGACGATGATGTGGGACTCGCAAACTGGCTTGCCGTTGTGGATGAGGACGGGAATTTTCTTGTGGACTGGGTTCATCTGCAGGAGCAGGGGGCTCTTGTTGCTCAGAAGTTCCTCCTCCCTCAGATCAAAGTGCACGCCCTTCTCTCTGAGGGCGATCCTAGCCCTTATCCCGAACGGGCTAGGCCAGAAGTCCAACAATATCACTTCCTCTGCCATTGAAGAATTTGCCCTTAAGAAAGTTTCTTTGTGGTGAAAAGATAAAAGCACGAGCCACTTAAGTAGAGGGAAAGACAAGATTGAAGAGACTTCTCTTAGTCTCTGCAATGTTTGAGAGGCTGCTCAACAACGTCATTGCTCGCATCATTGTGGGTCCAAGTCAATGTTCAAAGTCCGCCCGATTAGATCATGGATTAGGTGTCACGTGAACGAAACTACCGCTAGTATTATTATTATTATTATTATTATTATTATTATTATTATTATTATTATTATTATTATTATTATTATTATTATTATTATTATTATTACATGTTGTTAATATAATAATAATAATAATAATAATAATAATAATAATAATAATAATAATAATAATAATAATAATTTCGAAGTCCGCCCGATTAGATCATTGATTAGGTGTCACGTGAACGAAAGTACTGCTATTATTATTATATGTTGTTAATAATAATAATAATAATAATAATATTATTATTATTGTTATTATTATTATTATTATTATTATTATTATTATTATTATTAAGCAGGAGCCACTTAAGTAGAGGGAAAGACAAGATTGAAGAGACTTCTCTTAGTCTCTGCAATGTTTGAGAGGCTACTCAATAACGTCATTGCTCGCGTCATTGTGGGTCCAAGTCAATGTTCGAAGTCCGCCCGATTAGATCATGGATTAGGTGTCACGTGAACGAAACTACTGCTATTATTATTATTATATGTTGTTAATAATAATAATAATAATAATAATAATAATAATAATAAATAATAATAATAATAATAATAATAATAATAATATTATTATTATTATTATTATTATTATTATTATTATTATTATTATTATTATTATTATTATTATTATTATTATTATTATTATTATCCATAAGCCGATTAGATCATGGATTAGGTGTTTGGCACGGCGGGTGGCCGATGACGGCCGGCGGTGGGTGGCCGTGAGCAGTAAGGAAGAATAAGAAAAAAAAAAATAGACTTATTTTTAGATATTATTTTTGGGAATAAGAAGATTTTTTTTTCTACTTCTTATTTTCATTCTAAATCTATTCCTCGGCTACTTTTATATTTCAGGGAATAGGAAAATTAGTTGACATTACCAAATGGATTTCTTTTTTTTTTTTTTGTTCCATGGAATAAAAGAACAGAAATACAAAGAAATGGAAACGTTAATAATCAGGCCCTAATGAGCTGGAGAAAGGGATTTTTTTCTCTCCAATGAAAACCAGCCAACGATTTCACAAGGAGGAAGGGGCGTAAAAGACAGAGTGCACACGAGAGAGAGATTGGGAGAGACGATTTTTGGAGATCCTTTTTTTCTCCGGCTGGCTCTCAGCTCTCCTCGCTCAATCACTGATCATTCACACAACCTCACGCCCTTTTGATCACCGGACATTGCCAGCGTCGTCTCGCTTCTGGTCACAATCGGTCAGGCTGTCCCCAAGAGGCTCTCATCTCCACGTCCCAAGGTCCCGAAGTGATTGGTTCATCGTGAACTCCTGTTGCCGATGCTCGCTCTTGCTGGTGACGCTTGCCGAACCCTCCTTGTAAAGGCTCGACCGGCGACTATGACATACAAGGTAAGGCCTCCTCCCTGTTTTGGTACAACTGGAGACCGGGACTCACCATTCCCTGTTTTTTTTTTTTTTTTTTGGATTTGGATGTGAGTTCGAGTCTCAAATGAGATAATATCCTCCTGTTATATTTGAGCAGTTTTTGTTGGATATTTTAGCAGTTAAGAAATATTTGTTAGAAGTTATGACCGCCATGAAAGCTATCAATTTTGTAAAGGTTTTGCGAAAGAGACATATAATGACTTTCTAACGTGATTTATTTCCTCATAAACTCTTCATTATTTTATAACGGCTATACAATAATCATCTTCTTCAATAATTATCAAAACGGTTTCCTAACGGCTTTCTCTTTTATTTGAATATAAAATCAAAACTTCAAACCACATTGAAAAAGTGTCAATGAATTTAAAAAAAAAATCATTTTCTTATTTTCTTCTTCCTTGCTAGGTTATACACATAACGTTATTCTTGCTCCTTTTATTATTCAATGTAAAATAAAGAAGAAGGTTTGTTGTATTTTGGGAAGGTAGCTGCTAGAGTCTATTGCACTGAGTTTTGTACTTCAAGGCCAATGCTTGCACATCTCAGATAATTAATTCTATTTTTCTCATATTTTTCAATAGTTTCTACCAATTCTTTTTTTTTTTATATTATTTAACATTTTTCCAATAATCTTTAGGGTAATTGCCTAAAAGATTCTCAAACTGAAATTGTCACCACCACCATTGCCATTGCCGACACCGCCACAATTGATACCTCTACCTCCGCCGCTCCAGTTGTGCTGTCACCGTTATCATGTATGTCCTTTAATTGAGCCTTGGGATGTTCTATTTTGTTATTATACTGAATTCTCGTTTTTGCTAATAGACCATGCTTCAATGACGCTGTGGATGTTTTTGTCATGTTAACTGAAAATAAGAAAATGGACTGATGATCTGAAGGACTATGATGTGCTTGAAGAGTTAAGTTTACCTTAATCCTTAATGTCGAATATGAGTGCGATTCCTTGACCCGTCTCTATGTAGTTTGCGAATGGCGTTATTCTCCATGAATTATGAGCAAGTTCCACCAAATGGTGGCGTGACTTGGTCGTGCTTGCTTGGGACTGCGGCGTGGGCCTATGACTGTGCATATGCTCGCACGTTTTTTTATTTTTCTTTTTTGGTAATTGCTCGCACGTGTATGCCCAATAAGTGCATGAAGGTGCAAGAAGGCTCTCTCATCCATGCGCGTAGCTTAGTGATCGTTAGATCAAAGGTATAACCCCCACTCTATGCATTATTTTCTTTCATCATCGTCTATTGGATCGTTCACTCCAAAAAAAAAAAGAAATTACTATTTTAGTCAGAGCTCTAATTCATGCGTTAACTATTTAGTGAAGAGATAAGAAATCGTGATTTATTTTTCTCTTGGTTTTTATTTGTAATTAGTCAATAAAGTTGATTGAAACTGATTTTATTGTGATGTGTCCATGCCGGATGTCAAAAGAAATAGCAAGATTTTCTGTCAATTTGGCATTACGTGATTCATGTTTACCTTTAGTTGATTTTGCATCAAAGAATATTCTGAAAATTACGGCTTTGTTTGTATACATTAGCTTTGGAAAGTTGCCGAGAACATTCACTGCCATATACAACTACATGTGATGATATTTGAGTTCAATTCAGACGTGATCTTGTCACAAGGTAATCCTAGTATATGTGTGCTCGATTGAGTCTAAGTGTGCGTCATTGAAATTGAATAGCTTTGTCCCTCACGTTAGACTTTACAAATTTGCATATCGTTGAGTTTAAGTTTCTGCCCCTATTTCTTTTAGTATAGAAAGCAAAATAGGATTAAATGCAACCTTTCATGTTGAATTTGATAAGATAGAAGGATTTTAGGATAAAGTTTTGAACTTGAAATATATATGGTAAATATTGAGGGTGTATCATTAGCCAATTCGTTAACTGTTGCCCATGCATTCTCTCATCCTGTGCTTGCTAAAGTGGTATCTTTCTGAATTGCCTTTAATCATCTCTTTAGCTAGCTTAGCATAATAGACATTGACAATTGCGTGAGTATGCTTTTCGCATCCTGCCTTTTAGTGGTATTCTCTATATATGCATTTTCCATGTTTCACGTTATAAATCACCACTGGATGTTGCTTAAAGAGTAAAAGTCTGCTATGAGTTTTACATGAACACTGTTTTTGTAAAACATTGTGAGCCTATTCCTGAATTTATCAGATTCCTACTTGACTTATGTTTAATATAGTGAAATAGGTTTATACTTTATAATAGCCACGAAATTCATGGGTTGAAGAGTGTAATGTCACTTTTGCAATGATTGATTTTATTTTTTATTTTTTCACGCATGACTTTTGATAAAGTTATCAAATATCATTTTATTGCATAATGAAATTGGTTACACATTTTCATCGAGCATGCATTGTTGAGATTTTCTTTGGTAATTCGTATTTAATATTGAGAGGATGTTTTTCAGAATCATAGTTACACTTAATTGTAGTTATTATGTGGATTTATTATTCATTTTCGGTTTAGCCTCTGAATTTTGGTTAACTTTTTTGGAGCAACATGTTCGACAACGGTCTAGTGATGATGTGAAATTTTTTTTTTTCTGGGAATATTTACTTTGCCATTTTATGTTGAATGTCCATTCACACATGATAATAATTAAAGACTGTTATAGATGAAGCCAAATATTTTTAGGGGCTTTTTGGTCTTTTCTATCAAATTTGCTTTTAGGTTAAAAGTGATACCTTTATATTAGCGATGGCAAAACACCGGCCGTCAAGACGCTGAAAAAGAGAAATAGAGAGACAAAGAAAAAGAGAAAAAAAAAGTGAGTTTTTTCTTTATGAGGGTTCTCAATCTCTTTGTACCCTGATCTTGAGAGAAAATCATCATTGTATTCCAACTTTTTCTGAAGTCTAGTGGATTCGCAGAGTGCCTTTGCACGGAGACGTAGCCCAAGTTTGGGTGAACTTTGATAACAAATTTTCTAGCGTGTTCTTCTGATTCTATTCTTTTATTATTATATTATGCTTGGTGAATTGTTTGCGAGCGTTATTTTTCTAGAATCAACGTGCGATTTCGTAACAATTGGTATCAGAACCTGGGTTGGCTAATCAAGAACATCAATGGTTTTTCGGTGACGTTCGATTGAAAGCAAACAGTATGGCAGAAGATAAAATCAGAATCGATAAGTTTGAGGGGGCAAGATTTCGGATGGTGAAAACTACAAATCGAGGATTATCTTTATAAAAAAGATCTCTATACACCACTTGAGGGTTGGAAACTCGAGATTGCGGAAGTGGATCCGACAGCAGAAGCCAGATGGAAAATTCTTGATCGAAAGGCATTAGGTGCGATTCGTCTAGGGTTGACGAAAAAGACAGGGTACCACATCGTGAAAGTAAAAACTGCAAAAGAAGCCATGGATATTCTAACGAATATTTATGAGAAACCGTCCACATCAAATCAGGTATTTTTGCTGAAGAAATGGTTAATATAAAGTTATCTGATAGAGGTTCTGTTGCAGAGCATATTAATAGTTTCACGCAGGTCACGGGTCAATTGGAATCCACAGGCATAAATTTAGATATGAAGCTTCAAGCTTTATTATTTTATGTTCTCTTCCAGGAAGCTACAATACCACGGTGCAAGGAATTTCGAGCAACATGAAGGATGATTTAACTCTTGATGATGCCGTGAGTAGTATCATGGATGAAGAGATGCAAAGGAAAGTCTCAGGTGGAGATGTTTCTACATCTACATCTTCAACGGCACTCGCAGTGGAGAACCATGGAAGAAGTAAAAGTAGAGGAAAATTCAGTGGGTGTGGCAGATCACAATCAAAGGGTAAGAGACATGTTGCAAAAGATGAGTGTTGATTTTGTCACAAAACCAGACACCGGAGGTTTCAGTGTGAAGCCTACAAAAAGAAGCAACAAGATGAGAATCAAGGAGCTAATGTGGTTAGTGACGAATCTTTGCTAGATAACTTGTGTTTGTCTGCAGGGTTTGATTTGACAACAGATAAATGGTTTATTGATTCTAGTGCTTCTTTTCATTGCACCTCGCAAAGAAATATATTTGATGATTATGCCAGTGGAGATTTCGAACAAGTGGTTGTGGGAAACGGCCACATGTGTTCCATTATTGGGAAAGGAACTGTGACTGTGAACATCTTAAGTGGAGGACGTCTAGTTTTGCGTGAAACTAAGCATATTCCGGAATTAAAGAAAAATCTGATTTCAACTAGTAAACTTGACTAAGAAGGTTTGGTAACAACCTTTGGATGCGGAGAGTGGAAAATAACCTCAGGGGCAAGAGTAGTAGCAAAGGGAAAGCGTATAGGTACACTTTACTTTCTCCAATGAGACAATATCAGTGATATGGTTGCAATTACGATGGCTACAAATAATTTGTCTACTCTTTGGCATTATCGTTTGGGACATCTTAGTGAAAAAAGGTGTAAAGCAGTTACACTCGAGGAAATTACTTCCAGGTTTGCAAAATGTTGAGTTAGATTTTTGTGAGAGTTGCATTTATAGAAAACAAAAGGTTGTTAGTTTTCAATTGAATGTGCGACAAAATAAAGGCCAGAAGCTAGAGTTGGTTCATACTGATGTATGGGGACCTACTCAGGAACTCTCTTATGGTGGTAAGAGATATTTTGTCACCTTCATTGATGATGTAACAAGGAAAACTTGGGTCTATGCTCTTAGAAAAAAATCAGAAGTATTCGGGATGTTCAAAATGTGGAAGATCATGGTAGAAAAGAGACAGGTTATCAGATTAAAGCTCTGAAGTCTGATAATGGTGGTGAATACACGAGTAAGGAATTTGCATAATATTTGAGTCGATAAGGCATACACGGGTTAAAGACTGTTCCTAGAACTCCTCAAGAGAACGGTGTAACTAAAAGGATGAACATGACTATTCTAGAACGTGCGAGATGCATGAGGCTACACGCGGGTCTCCCGCTACACTTATGGGCTGCCATAGTTGATGCAGCTGTTTACCTTATCAACAGAAGTCCATCTAATGCGCTGGATGGAGAAATACCACAAGAGCGGTGATCGGGTAAAAAGATTAATTATTCACATCTAAAGGTGTTTTTGTGTTGCATATACTTTGATTGATAGGGAGGATAGGAAAAAGCTTGATGTTAAGTCCCAAAAGTGCGTCTTTATCGGATACGGTGGCGACGAGTATGGCTATAGGCTTTGGAATTATGAGAATAACAAAGTCATCCGTAGTCGAAATGTGGTATTCCATGAAGAAAATATGTACAAGGATCGTCAGACAGAGCATGAGAAGGTAGTACAACAAGAATATGTTGAATTAGACACAATGCCCGTGAAGATATTTCCAGTAAATCAAAATGCACTTGAAATAGAGGTTCAAGATGAGCCTATTATTAGTGAAAAGGTAGTTCAAGAGGAACGCAGTGATTCGGAGCAAACTAACGACCCTGAAGTACCTGTCTTGAGAAGGTCTACATGTGTGAGAAAGCCAAAGGTAATTTTTGATCCATCAGCTAATATTATTCTGAGCCATGTCTTATATACATATTCGGGGGAACCGGAGACTTACGATGAGGCAAAAGTAGACATGTCTCACTTGCAGTGGGAGTGTGCTATGAAAGACGAGATGAGCTCGTTACTTCAGAACAAAACTTGGGAGTTGACTAAGTTGCCCACAGGTAAAAAAGTTTTATTAAACAAATGGGTGTACAGGATTAAGAATGAAGCAGATGGTAGTATTAGATATAAGGCGAGGCTTGTAGTCAAGGGCTTTTCTCAAAAAGAAGGGATCGACTACTCCGAGATATTTTCACCTATAGTGAAAATGACATCAATTAGAGTTTTGCTAAGTATAGTTGCAGTGGAGGATCTTCATCTTGAGCAGTTAGACATAAAAACAGCGTTTTTACATGGTGACTTAGATGAAGAACTATACATAGCACAACCTAAGGGTTTTGAAGTCAAAGGTAAGGAGCACATGGTATGTCACTTAAAGAAAAGCTTGTATGGCTTGAAACAAGCTCTGCGGCAATGGTACCTAAAATTTGATGGTTTCATGAAAGAAAAAGGATTTGCACACTGTAAGTCTGATCACTGTGTTTATTTTCGCAAGTATGATGATGGTGACATTGTGTATATCTCTTTATATGTGGATGACATGCTGGTGGCTAGTTCCAATATGAAGAGAATCGTAGAAGTGAAGAAGATGTTATCATCACAGTTTGCTATGAAAGACATGGGAAAGGCCAATAATATTTTAGGCATGAAAATCATCAGGGACAGGAAAAATAAAAAATTATGGTTATCACAAGAAGACTATGTGAACAAGGTGTTAAAGAGATTTAACATGGACAAGGCAAAACCGGTTGCAACTCCTCTAGCAAATCACTTCAAACTTTCCAAGGATATGTGTCCGAGCACTCAGGCTTTGAAAGATGAGATGGCGGTAGTTCCATATGTATCAGCAGTTGGGAGTTTGATGTATGCCATGGTGAGTACGAGACTAGACATTGCACAGGCAGTGGGAGTTGTGAGTTGATATATGCAGAACCCAGGCAGAGAGCATTGGAATGTAGTGAAATGGATATTGAGATATCTAGCAGGTACTTCCAATTACTCACTTTGTTATGGTGGTACATCTCTAGAGTTGCAGGGTTATGTAGATGTAGATCATTCGGGTGATCTAGATAGTGGTAAGAGTACCACTGAATATGTCTTTACAGTTGCAGGTACAGCAGTGAGTTGGGTATCTCAACTACAAAAAGTAGTGGCTTTATTGACGATAGAGGCAGAATACGTGGTGATCACAGAAGCCTCCAAGGAAATCATGTGGTTACAAGATTATATGGAGGAGCTACATCGAAAAAGCCAGTTAGTACACTATGGAGTGATAGTCAAAGTGCAGTGCACTTAGCAAAGAATGCAGCTTATCACTCAAGGACTAGACATATCAAGAAGCGTGATCACTTTATCAGATCAGCATTGAAAGATAATGAGTTAAAGTTACAGAAGATTGATGGCTCGAAAAATCCAGCTGACATGTTGACCAAGGTAGTAGACAGAGAGAAGCATATTTTCTGTACTACTACCATTGGTATTACTCCATGTTGATTGATAAGGAGTATCGCAGAGGCACAAGTTTTTCAACTACTATTTTTTGAAGAAGATGGATGCAAAGTTGCTTGGTGCTTGGGTATATTTGTCTTCAAGTGGGAGATTGTTATAGATGAAGCCAAATATTTTTTAAGGCTTTTTTGTCTTTTCTATCGATTTGCTTTTAGGTTAAAAATGATACATTTATATTAGCGATGGCAAGACACCGGCCGTCAAGATGCTGAAAAAGAAAATAGAGAGACAAGAAAAAAAGAGAGAAAAAAAAGTGAGTTTTTTCTTTATGAGGGTTCTCAATCTCTTTGTGCCCTAATCTTGAGAGAAAATCATTGTTGTATTCCAACTTTTTCCAAAGTCTAGTAGATTCGTAGAGTGCCTCTACGCGGAAACGTAGCCCAAGTTTGGGTGAACTTCGATAACAAATTTTCTGGCGTGTTCTTCTGATTCCGTTCTTTTATTATTATATTATGCCTGGTGAATTGTTTGCGGCGTTATTTTTCTGGAATCGACATGCGATTTCATAACAAAACTTGATTGGCTTTTTACATTGGGAATGAAAATACCTTTAGTTAATTTCCATGGAGATGGAATTGCCATATTTTCTTTGCACCCATAGCCAACAGTAAATCTAAATTAAATAAGTTTGATGTCTTTTATGAAACACTTTCTTAAAGGATGATTGCCAACTGATCTCTGACATTTTATATAGTGGATTTCTCATTATATTAGAAAGGTACAATGATACTAATTGGATCTCATATTTAGTGAGATAAAATCCACTATAGGATATGTGTTCGCCTTTGGTGGAGGTGCTGTAACTAGGAAACTAGCCGAAATAAAAATTTTGAGAGAAATGACAATCCTACTAAACCGAACATTAACTCGGTTTAAATAGATAATTCTAATAACATAATTGTTGTGATCATTTCTCAAGCCAATATTATGGCCAATGCGAAAGAATACGTGGTAGACTTAGGTGCTACTAGACATATATGGATCCGGTGTATGTTAAGCCCCTTCGGAAGGGAATCTCACATCACTTGGGAGAAGTCAACCCACTCTACATATAACCTTTGAGGCTACCCTCACCTCACAAAATCCTACTACACTCTAGTAGGGAAAGGAGAAGAAACTATTATTGTTTTTTGGTAATTTGAGAACTACTCAAGTTCTTGAGGAAATGGAAAATTCTTCTCAAATTCATATCTAAAAATGAGGCTAAGTAGTTGAGAAACTCTTAGCAGATTTTCCTTTGGGAATAAATTGACATTTTTTGTGTCTAGCCATTGTGATTGCCAAGTGACAAAAACCATTATATGAAATGATTTTCAATGGTAAAAATAGACACATTTGATTGAGGGATGACATGGTAAAGCAACTGCTTAAAGATGAAATCATGTCAATTTATTATATGAAGTCAGAAATAAATTTAACCAATCCCCTGCCTATACATCTAAGGGAATAGGACTTAAGCCAATTGAAGAAAATTAATGGTGATGGTAACCCAATCTATGTGGTTGACAATTATATGAATTAGGTTAATATAGGTAATAACAAGTTACTTGTTGATCTAGTGATACCCTATTAAAAATTATTGTCCTTCCTAAGGAGAGAATTGTACAAAATTGCAAAAAAAAAAAAAGAGAGGCTGAGCTAAACTCTTAATGAATTCCCTAGCTTTTATTCGTAGTGTATTAAATTGCAAAATACACTTGATGAAATCACCTATATAATGTAGAGTGGGGCTACTCTTACGAGAATTATTGGTGATAATTTGAAGAGCACTTATGAAAAAACTAAACACTAGCATTGAACAACCAAATTTGTGGGAGTGTTCTGTAATTAGTGAAAATTATAATTCACAAAAGAAATTCTTGATTCATAGAAGTTTCAATTTCACCAATAATTTTATGAATTATATTTCGTTCTTTCTAAGGTTCGTTCATAGTTTAACAAGCACCAATTTCGATACATTCTGTTGCAATAATCCAACATTATTCTAATTTTTATTTTCAGAACTTTTTGAAATATGTGGGGATTGTTGGATATTTTAGTAGTTTTGAAATATTTTTGAGAATTTATGACCACCATAAAAGCCATCTTTTTTGTAATGGTTTTGCAGACCATATAACGATTTTCTAATGGCTTTATAACGTTTGATTTATATCTTTATAAACTCTTCATTATTTTATAATGGCTATACAATGGCCATCTTCTTCAATAATTATCAAAACGGTTTCCTAATGGCTCTCTCTTATATCTGAATATAAAATAAAGCTTCAAATCGCATTAAAAAAGAGAGACATTGAATTAAAAAGAAAATTTTCCTTTTCTTTTAATTTTTTTTTCCCCTTGCTGGGTTATACACATAACGTTGTTATTATTCTTTCTATTATTCAGCATGGAATAAAGAAGAAGCTCTATTGTTTCTTGGGAGGATACCCTCTAAAGCCTCTTGTAGCGAGTTTAATACTCTGAAGGGCAGAATTATCCTTAAGGACATTATTTACACACATCAGATAATTAATCTTATTCTTCTAATCTTTTTCAATAGATTCCACCAATTCTTTTTTTTTTATTTTCATATTATCTAACATTTTTCCAACAATTTTCGTCCATGATGGGTAGAAGTGGAAGTAGTTTTTGCTTATGATGGGGAGAGGTGGGAGAAGTCTATTTATTTTTTATCTTTTAACTTCCCACCATTTCATTCACGTTATGGGAAGTTAAAAAAAAAATAAAAATCTTACGAATTACTATCTATAAGAGGTGTATGTTCTCCTCTAAAAAGATGATATAGAAAAAAAAATTAATTGTATGAAGGCCTCCATTGTTGCTTTAAGAAGGTAATTGACATTTGCATTGTGGAATAAGAATATTTTCCTAGTGATCATATGTATACCATTGGGGAGTTGTAAATTGATCCATTAAATAATGGTGATTCAACCTGTATTTTTGGGCAATTCTCTTGTTGTTCTACAAGAGGTAAGTCAATTTTGAGAATTTAGACTATTTAAAATAATCTAACATTGGTATTGGAGCGATGTTGGTTGTTTCCTAGCATTAGTATTATTTGAGCATGATTTGAAATTCATATTTAAACTTGTTAGGAGTGTTAAATATGAGATATGTGATTTCTTGATTGCTCGATAGAGTTTAATGGCAAGTTTTTACACCCTTAATTTTATGGTTTGAAATTACATGTGGTAGCCTATAATAAGTATATGAAATTTGAAAACTTTGTGACATGGTTTATTTTTTAAAACATAACTTAGTATATCTAATAGGATGAGATTATTTCATGATGTCTTTAAATATTTATTTGTTATGTTTTGTCATTCATTATAATGGGAGCTCATAGGTTAGCAGAATTTAAAAGAATTCTCATTTAGAACCTAAGTTTTGCGCAAATTGAACAAAATTTATGATAGTAAGATAATTATAACACAAAATATTATTGGGAACATAGTGAACTTTTGATTCGGCATCTTTTATCAATCTATCATTACTTTAGTTTGTTGTTGCTGCAAAAAGAAAAAGAAAAAGTGTTAACGTGAAAAATGTGCTAGTATTAATTATACATTTATTGTGTCAATTGGTAGTTGTCATTGATTATGGCTTCATCATTTAAGATCATCATGGCTAACCTCAACAAGGGTGAGAAATTGAACGGTAGCAATTTTAACTTTTGGCATTGAAAGATTTAGTACATTATTGAAGAGTAAGAGGTTTTGGAAACCCTTAACCATACCATGGTTGAACTTGAGCAAGGAACTTCTAATCAGCACAAAAGAAATGAAGAAGCTTATCAACTTGGAGACAAAAATAACATTGCTCACATCATGTTATTGAGTTATATACAGGATGATCTCATATTTGAGTTTGAAGGTTTTGATAATGTTGAAGAAATTGGGTTGTCTTGAAAGATTAGTTTGGAGGCACATCTACCACAAAATTGAGGAGGCTCACTATCAAGTTTGACACCTATCAAAATCAACAAAGTCTTACTACGAGATAGTATTTTTAGGAGATGTCAAATATGATATGAGAGCTGAAGACAACGGGTCATACCTTAATCGATGAATAGCAAATTCAGGTTATTATCAGGTCTCTTTCCAAATGTTAGGAGCATATGAAAATCAATAGGACACATAATGATGATTCCATAACTTTTGATGATATAGCAAGTCATTTAGAGTTAGAAGATGATTGTCTAAAGGCTGCTTGATCTTCTACACATGCTTATTGTTCTAAAACTAGTTTGCAAAAAGTCTTCACCTTCAATCACAAGAGGAACCATAAATTCAACAATACAGGGAAGGAGACTGGTCAAGCATCCAAGAAAGCCAAAACCTTTTGATGCAAGAAGTGAACTAGGAAGAGGGACAATGTCAAGATGAATTGATACAATTGTGGTATGCCGGATCACTTCGCTCGTGATTGCACTGAGTTGAATGAAATATCAAATTGTTCCATCATGTCGTTTAATACTTTTGTTTCTAGCACCATGATGCTTACTAAATCTCATCCAATGTGGACAGTAAACTCCATAGTAACAGATCATGTAGTTAGATACCAATGAGTATTTGTAAAGTATCGTCGAATACAACTTAAAATCAAATCGATATATATATATATATATATATATATATATATATATATTGGAAATAACTCTAGAATTGAAGTGAAGGGTATCGATACTTGTAAATTATACTTACGTTATGGTTGAACTTTATTTAAACACGACGTCCTTTATGCTCTTGATAGTTGTCAGAACTTGGTTTATATAGTTGTTTTTCTAGACTTAAGTTATGATTTAAATTTTCATGGTAACTACTGTGTTGATATTAAGTTTGGAACAGTTTATTATGGTTTTGATTATATACTAAATGGTTTAAACATTGATTATAACGTATTTAATATTAATGTTGATGGTTGTTTTTCTTTAATTGCATATTCCAATAATGTAGATATTGCTATAAATGTGTGGCATGCTAAATTAGGTCATATCGGGTTAGAAGTAATGAAATGATTAGCTAAAAAAGGATTTTTAAGGTCACTCACTAAAATTGATCTACCTATATGCGAGCACTGTCTAGTAGGAAAAACAACTAGAAAATTGTTGTTAAAAGAACCAGAGCTGAACTTGCAATGCAACTTGAACATTTTAACATTTGTGGTCCATTACATGTGAGGGTCATATTTCATCACTTCCATATACAACTTTACACTTTTTGATTGTTTTTTTCTAATATCCCATAAGTCAAAAGCATTAGATTGCTTTAAACGATATATGAGTTTTGTTGAGAATTAGTTAGACAGTATAATTCTGGCGAGAGCAGGCTGTCTCGAGGCCTTTATCCTTGTTGATGTAGGATTGGACCATTCGGCGCTTTAGACATATTTCTTCAAGACATAGATGGATCTCTTGTTGTATTTCTCCTGTGGGAATATCCTGTACTCTCTTTTGTCTTGCAACAAGAAAGGACATTTTGCCAAAAACTGTCCCCAAGCCAAAAAAGGTCAGCATCATTTGATACATCAAATTGAGAATGAAACAGGTATCTCTCTTGAAAATGATGATGTTGAATCATTGTTCTCTGCTGATGAAGAACAATTTGAACAAACCCTTTGTATCATTCCTTGTTATCACACCAGCGAAGATTCAGACTCAGAATCTGAAGATATTTTTCACATATCACCCACACCTCGAACAAAGCCTTGACATATTCTCAAGTCAAACTCACCGTCCTCATTTTCCGGTCAAAATCCTCACCTCAAAGTTTGCTAAGCCCATCACCGTTATTGCCCTCATTGATACAGAGCAAGCTCGTTCAATTTTGGATACCGAAGTTCTTCCCGATAAGTATTGGACTCCTTATGTTCGATATTTCAACTCTGCCTCAGGAGATACTTTCTCCACAAATGTAAGAACTACTCCAGTGACTGTTCAGTTCTTTCCCCAATGCTCAGTAACCACGAAAATCTTTGGATCCAATCTTCCCAACAAAGACCTAATCATTGGTTGGGACGTCATGACTCGATCTCACAAACTTCGATTATTCCCGAAAAGGTCTTAGGTACAAAGACCAATTCTCTGAATTTGTCAATATTCGAGACTCTTTCCATTCGATGAGTTTACTTGGATCCAATTATGCAAAAGCTGTTAGAATCTTGTTTAGAATCCCACTCGGAATTTGCCCAAAAGTGTTCCCATCCTTTATGGGAAAATCCATAATTCTTTGTTCGCCTTCCTTTTAAAAAGAATGAAGACATAAATCCAACCAAGGCGAGCCACATGGGAATGAAGCCGAACACTTGGCTTTAGCCCAAAGGGAATGCTCGAACTATTGCAACAAGGCCTTATTGAAATCTCCAACTCTCAATGGGCTTGTGAAGCCTTTTATGTCAATAAGCGTGCCGAGCAAAACAGAGGAAAAATGAGATTGGTAATCAACTATCAACCTCTCAATCTTTTCCTCCAGGATGACAAATTCCCTTTACCATCCAGAGTTTCTCTCTTTACTGGATTAACAAAGGCCCATATCTATTCCAAATTCGACCTCAAAGCCGGATTTTGGCAATTGGGCATCCATCCTGAAGACAGATCCAAAACAGGATTCTGTATTCCAAACCAGCACTTCCAGTGGAAAGTTCTTCCTTTCGGTCTAAAGGTAGCACCATCCCTTTTCCAAAAGGCCATGTGTCGCATCTTCCAACCAATTCTCTCAAGTGCTGCGGTATATATTGATGATATCCTGCTCTACAGTCCTGATGAGCAATCACACTGCCAACTCCTTGAACAATTTGCAGAAATTGTCAAAAAGCATGGCATCATGCTTTCACAGCGGAAAATGAATATTGCCCAAACAGAAATCGAATTTCTTGGTATGCACCTCAACAATGGTACATACTATCCAGGGCCGCATATTGCTCAGGAACTTCTAAAATTTCCTGAAGAAAATCTCACAAAGAAGGAAGTTCAGCAATTTCTTGGGATAATTAATTATCTCAGGGATTTTGTCCCAAATATTGCAAAGCTCTTGATTCCTTTGCTAGCCATGCTAAAGAAGAATCCTCCACCTTGGGGAAAAATTTAGACAAAAGCAGTTGCTGAACTAAAGGAGATTATGCAGAATCTCCCACCATTGAAAATACCATCAACAGGTAAAAGAATTCTTCAAACTGATGCCAGTGATTGAATACTGGGCCGCCATTCTACTTGAGGAAATTGATGGTAAGAGACACCTTTGTGCTCACAAAAGTGGAAAATTTTCTCAATCTGAAATGCATTACAATTCCACTTTTAAAGAAATCTTAGCAAGAAAAAATGGAATCAAGAAGTTTGAATTCCATCTCATCGGCCATCACTTCTGGTAGAATTAGACATGGCATCCTTTCCTCGATGACCAAGTTTAGCGACGAAGATCCCGAATTCTCAACTGCTTCGATGGGCTGAATGGTTTCAAAATATTCTTTTGAAACCAAACACATTCCGAAAGAAAAATGTTCTTGCTGATTTCTTGTCAAGACCAAAGGCACCAGTGAGATTAACATGTACATCAAAAGACATGCTTTTCATATGCTCAACCATGGTGTGAAATACAAGATTGAAAAGATCAAAGACTTGCCAAGTCGGAAATACCCCCGGAGATTATTGAGCAAATCCGAATGACAATCTCACCGAAAATCTGGGAAACCTCATGTGGCAATGTCACACGGATCTGTTCAGATTTAATGCAGGTTCGATTCTTTATCCTTGTGGATTAAATCCAGATTATCCATTCATACATCCTCTTATCTTGAAGGAAGATGATTTCCCTGATCAGCTCAAAACACTATTGTGGTACTTAACTAATAAGTACTTGATAGCGTTTGAAATTCCAACCAGAAGATTCATTGCCAACCTCACCAGGATATTCTTACTTGGAAGAAATGTTGAGAGAGAAAGTGATCAGAATCTTTTAGACTTTCTCAATTGGTTCTACCCTCCTACTCACTGGAAACATCTTTTGGAAAAAGAACTAAGAACCACAACACCAAATCCACAAGTCCATACCATCCTTTCTTTAAACGTCCATGGCATTTTTGCGAAATAATGGCAACATCATTAATGTTCCCCCGGAGATAGGAACCACATCCTACAAACCTCATTCGGATAGCAAAGAGGCTCGGATTCACAAATCCTATCCAATGTCCGTCCGATCCCGTCAACTCCGATCAGAACTCCAGAGAATTTTGTGCCAAGAGAACAAAACCATTCCTCGAAGATGTATGGAACTATAATGAACCTACCGCACGGGATCATTATGACCTAGTTCCGAGAAGCTAAAGAAGCACTCGACAATTCGAGACAAGCGAGAATCTTCCCAAGATGATGAAATGACAAGCGCACTTGACACTTTGTCCAAACTACCCGACCCCTATGCACACCGGGAGGTCCTCTTCCCAAGATCCCTACAGCCAAGGACCCTTGTCCTTATCTCAAATAGACACTTCCTATTATGCACAGCCATCACATTGGCCTCAACCAAGCATTCCTGCCGACACTACAGAAGATGACAATACAAACTGGGCTCAAGAAGAAGCATCCCACCATGCTCACGAAGAAGCATCCTCATCACATCAGCTAAAACAGATCCTCTCACCAGAAGATCTTGAAGCTCTTGAACAAAAGTATGAGGCGCATCTTCTAGCAACAGCACACAGCTCAGATGACTCGGACTATGACTATAATGCTCATGACGGACGAGACCGCTGAAAACCCGTTGTCCGTACAATTTCACTGTAGCAAGGCACTGTTCACTTTTACTGTAGCACTAGGCTAGGGAAAGTACTGTTCACAGTACAGTTACTGTTCATATTGTGCGAATAATTCCCTCCCGAAAGTTTCGGATGCCTCTGTTTGTTCCCGGACCCGTGAGCTTGGTCCTTGTTCGTTTGTGACCTCTTATTGTCTATAAAAGGCAAGGAGGGTGTATTGTGTTGGGCAGAGTCCCCTAAAGTAAAGTGAGTGTTTTGTAAAAACCTCTATGGCTTTCTAAGCTCTTCTTCTTCTTTAGCCTGGTAGAATCCTCTAGGAAATGCAGCTCGGGTAGATTAGAAGCGTTTCCATCCTGGTTCTCATGGTGTCCCTAGGCTCTGAACCAAAGGGCAGAGTAATTTTCTGCTAAAAGGCAATCCCTGAAGGGCTTGAACGGGTTGTTCGCCCACTGTGGGAAGGCATACTTGCAGAAAATTGTCTCTTCCTTCCCTGGTTCTAAGTCTAGTTCCATTATGGAACTGACCATACATGTAAGCCTCTATCTAAACAATTCAAATTTCTTTATGATGAAAAGGATATTGTAAGACATTTGGCTAATCCTACAACTTTGCAACAAAATGCTGTTGTTGAAAAAAATGAATAAAACCCTATTGAAAGTGGTTAAGTCAATAATGGTACAAGAAAATCTACCAATCTCATATAAGGAGATGCATTATTGATTAATACATATATACTTAATCATGTGCCCTTTAAGTCAATCACTTTCACTCCTTATAAATTTTGGACTAATAGAAAATCAAATTTAATCAATCTATGACCTTGGGGTCTATAGCATATGTTCATAATTCTTCTCATAAATATGAAAATTTAGGTCCTAAGGGAATAAATGTATCTTCATTAGATACTTTGAATGATCCAAAGGGTATATGTTTACAAGTGAACAAGCTTATTGAAGTGTGATTGAAATGGAGTCTGAGATGTCATATTCTTGGAGAACAATTTTTCTAGTAGAAGTAAGATTGATAAAGACTTATAATTATATGAGATGGAAGATCTTGATAAAAACACTCACTAATATTGAGGGAAATAAAAATTTACTTTGATATACAAAATCTAGTGGGAATATTGCATCGCCTAGTAAATTGATTTTAAAAGAAGTTCAGTTATGTAAAATTAATCATATAAATATTCCTCGTTATCGCTTTGAGATTGAAACATAAGTATTTATGATTGCTTTATGTGACAATGCAGAGCGTTAGACAGTCGAAGAGACTTTCTCATCTCCTAATAGAAAAGAATGGAGCAAAGCTTAAGATGATGAAATGAAGTCTACGAGAATAAACTATGTCTAGAACTTGGTTGATCTACCACTTGAGCACGAGAAAATTGGGAATAAATGAATTCTCAAGATCAAGCGTAGGGCGAATGGATATGTTAAAAAGTATAAAGTTTACCTTATGGCAAAATTATACTCGATAAGAGGATATAGAATATAAAGAAATCTTTTTACTAGTTGTAAGCTTTGCATTCATATGCTTACCTTGGCTATTGTCAAGAATTTGGATTGAGAATTTCATCAAATGAATGTAAATGCAACATTTCTCAATAGAGAACTAAAGGATGAAATCCATATGAAACAACTGGTAGGATTCATAGCTAAAGGTAAGAAGTGTAAGGTTTGCAAGCTTCAATGACCAATATATGGCCTTAAACAATCATCTAGACAGATGCACTTTCGTTTTCATCGAGTCATAACTTTTTTTGGATTGATGATGATTAAGGAAGATAATTGAGTATATATTAAGCAATCCGAGGATAAATTTATGATTTTATCACTTTATATTGATGATATTCTATTAGCTAAGAATAATAAAAGTTCGGTTATCATCATAAAATAATGGTTATCCTCTAATTTTGAAATGAAAGACATCGAAGAGGCTATATATATATAGGAGTTAAGATTAAAAGAAGTCGTTCAAGAAAACTTCTTGCTCTCTCATAATTTCTTGAACGGATTATCATACAGCATTATAATCCCATTAATACTCCTATCATACAAGACGAAGACCTAAATTCTAAGATGTGTCTTAAGATTCTAGAAGAAAAGAAAGAATGGAAATAATTTCTTACTTTAATGCATTCGGAAGTTTGACATATGCTATGGCGTGTACTCGACTCAATATATGTTATGTCATGAAATTAGTGAGTCGATATCAATCAAATCTAGGAAACGTATATTGGAAAGTAGTTGAGAGGATCCTAAAATATTAAAAGGCACAGTGGAATATCAACTTTGTTATCAAAGAAACGATTTACGTTTATCGGGTTACTCAAATACTAATTAGGTAGGAGACTTTGATGAGCGCAAATAGATATTTGGGTATGCATTTTTGCTTAATCAAGTTGTAATCTCTTGTAGTAGTAAGAAATAGACATGCAAAGCTCTATTTAGGGGTGTGCAAAAGAACCGAGACCCGCCCGGATAGCCCGAAACCGAATCGGAACCGCCCGAAACCGGATCGGAACCGCCCGAAACCGGTGGTTCTTAAGGAAACTGATTCGGTTCCTAGTCCCATGGGCGGATCCACCCACCCGTCCACTCGGACCAGACCGGTTATATTATAATAATATATTAATTTTAATATTAAAAAATTTCAAAATTAGCCAATCTAAAATTTAGGGCTCCAATCACCATTTGGTCTCAATTCACTACTCTCCTACTCCATCTTGTCTCTCTTTAGTTCAAAATCTCCCCAAGCTCCCTCTTCCTCTCCAATTCACCTCCGGATCTACTCATCTCCCTTCGAGTCCTAGTCCGAACTCGGTGAAACAGTGAGTTGATTCTCTTTTCCCCCTTCGAACTTGAACTCTCTCTCCACGTCGTTGCCATCCTCGTCGCCACATCCGCATTCACTATAACTATCGTCCTCTTCGTTGTTGGGCTCGTCCCGCTTCTACCTCCCCTCTTCTTCCTCCCCCTCCTCAGGCCTCCCCCCATCATCCTCATTTTTAGGGACAAGGGCGAACTCCAAATCTAAGAATGGCTCATCGTCCCCATTATCATCCTCATTGTCAGTCTTGAGGGAGGAGCGGGAGATGGCGAAGGCGGTGGCGAAGATGGTGGTGGTGGTTGGGACGAAAGTGGCGCGAGGGTCGCGACCGCCGCCGCCGTGGCACTAGTACTTAAGGAGAATAAAGCTACCATGGTCGGGAGAGCTAGAATAAGTAGATGCGGGGCGAAAAGGAGAAGGTGTGGAGGTTGGACCGGTTCCTGGGTGAATCCATGCAACTAGCAGGTGGTTCCCGGTTTCAATTTTTCGGAACCGGTTCTTAGTGGGCAGTTCCCGATTCTAGGTCGGGAACCGCCCAATCGGACCATGCACACCCCTAGCTCTATTTATTATGGAGGTTGAATTTATTACATGCTTTGTTGTAGTGCAAGAAGTAGTATAGCCAAATTGATTCTTGAAAAATTTAGCCATTGTCATTAACATTCCAAGACCAGCGACAATTTATTGTGATAATTAGGTAGTTATTATCAATGTAAAAGATTCTAAATATCATGGTCGGACAAAGCACATTGATATAAAAAATAATTTCAATAATGCAAAAAGAAATGATCTTACAATATATTTATACAAATAGAATGGTTGCCAATCCATTCATTAAGGATGCGCATGGTAATACTCCAATTCTCTTCATTTTTTTGTTCTTTTATTCTCTGAATCAAAAAAAGAACATAAATTCATTTAATAACATTAACTAATTTTTCTACTCTCCAAAATAGAAAAGTAACTTGAGGAATAAATTTAAAACAGATACAAAAATTAGAAAAAAATAACTTCTTTTACTAGAACAATTTCTAGAAATAAGTTGTTTTCTTTCTTTTCTTTTCTTTTTTTTCTTTTCTTTTTCTTCCTCGCTATTCGCCGCCACTCACCGCCTGCCACTAGTTGTCGGTTGCCAATTGCGCCGGCTAGATGAGGAGGAAGAAAAAGAAGAAGAAGAAAAAGAAAAAAAAGAAAAATCTAAAAAAATTATTTAAAAAATTAAAATAAATTCTATGTTATAAAAAAATTGTGGGTTGTACCAAACGCATTCCTATTCTTTTTCTATTCTTAGAATAATTTTTTTTTTGTAGTTACCAAATACGTTTTTACTCAGAAATTGTTCCAGAAAATAAAAATAGAAAAAAAAACTATTTCTAAAAAGAAATTGTTCCCTAGAATAGGACCTAGATGAATTGTGTATATGTACTCAAAAATAGGCTTAGGACCAAACGCATCCTAAGCCTATTTCTAGAGACACATTGTTGACCCAAATGATGTCTCTAAGATTGCATAGAATATACTATGTAATATTGTTTAGGATCATTGAATTGTGTATATGTACATATATGAATTGTATTTGTTTATTTTCATTGATGAATTGATGTTTTATCAATTAATACAATTTGTCATGAGACTAATACAAATAGAAAATGTTATTGAAATGTAATTCATACTACATGTGCTTTATGTGATTGATAAGAGATATGGGTGAAATAATTCATATTTACTCTTCATATGAGTCCTTGAGGTAATTTATAAATTAATTATCCTCAATTTGTGTCCTATATGACTTTTGACTATGTTATCAAAGTAACATATCAATATTGCTACGTGAGCATGTTACCGGCTGTCATAGATAAACATTGCTTTATGGGACATGTCTAGGAAAGTAATTATTCTAAAAGTGAGAGACATAAGTGTGAAAAATAGGCTATTGTTGTTTTACATCTACTACATGTATCAACTAGTCGACCAATTATATCTCCTTATGTGGCTTCAAATATAATTATGGATACATGGTGATTTAAGAATAGTTAAGTATAGTCTTTAAGAGATATGTATATTTAGACTAATATAGCAAAATATGTTTAAGGCACCGCGAGACATTATTTATTTTCCCTAACAAGTGCATAGTTTGAGCTTCCAAATATAGGTATACTCATTGGTTGTCCTAATGACTTACTACTAAAGTAAATGAACGTGGAATGCCTTACATATTCTTGACAGGGCATTATCAAACTCAACATATTTGAGTCAGAGATGTTTCATTTTGAGCAGTTTTCACCCATGATGGGCAAAGGTGGAAGTAGTTTTCACCCATGATAGGGAAAGGTCGGAGGAGTTTTTATTTGTAACTTCCCAACATCTTATTTGTGATTCCCACCATCTCATTCACATTATGGGAAGGAAAAAAAATTCCCATGATCTGCTATCTACAAGAGGCATATGTTATCCTTTAAAAAGTCGTGCCAAAAAAAAAAAAAGTAACTCATTGTATGAAAGCTTCCATTGTTGTTTTGAGAAGGTAATTGGCATATGCGTTGTGAAACAAGTATATTTTCCTTTTACCAAAAAAAAAAAAAAAAAAAAACAAGTATATTTTCCTTGGGACCAAATTCAGACCATTATCGAGTTGTAAATTCATCCATTAAGTGCTGGTGATTCAATCTATATTCTTGGTCATTTCTCTTATTGTTTTACAAGAGGTAAGCAATTTTTTAAAAATTTGGACTATGGAAATAATCTAAGATTTACACTCAATTGATGCTCATCGTGTGTTTTACGAGATGACCATAAGGCGAGCCCGTGAGAATAGGGCCTATTTTGTCTAGTCCGAGAATTCCTTAACATGCTTGCATTTCATCGATTGATTTGTAGGTCATTAGGCATGGTCTTGTGGATTTTCATTGCCATCATTGCCATCATTGCTTTGTATGTGATATTTCCATGTTCATCATCTCGGTGGTGTTCATCAAGGATTAATGGTGAGTTAACAAGTCGCCTCGCTCTCTAGAGTCATAGTTCCGTGGGTAACTTTGTGGGTTTGTCCTTCCAACTCGCGTGTTGGCCATTTTCCATGGTCGTCTGATTGGCTATGGTAGGTTTGGTCACTTTATGATGATGGTAGGAGTTGGTAGTTGATGGCCACCGTTCTAGTGATGGTCAAGCGTCGTCCTGGTCGCGGGAGAGCAGCGTTCTTGTGATGGGCCAAGCATCTTCTTAGTCGCCGAAGAGCAGCGTCCTGGGGGTTGACGAAAGATGTCACCGGTAAAACTCAGGGTCATCAGCGTTGAAGGCTGGCCGCCTGAATGCAGGCCTCGTTGGAGGAGAGGTCGGCTAAAGGCCCCTTTGGGCTGGGCTGGCTAAGGCTTAGAGTTCTTGGGAGATTTGAGCTTGGGCTAGGCGAAATAGAAGTTAAGCCGTGAATTTAGCTCAGGCTTCAATTTAGGGCTTTGGGCTGTATCGAATAGGAAGTTGGGCCTAATCTTCAGTTCAGTATTTTACGGGGCCTAGGCTGAACTGGGCTTAGCCCAGGTTCAGCCCTTCTTCGGGTCCGGTCCAAGGGCTCGGTCCAAGTCCATCTTATCAGATCAATAAAATAATAAGAAAATTAAAAAAAATAAAATAAATTAGAAAATTGGCTAGAAAAAGGCCACGTCTTGTTTTCTTAGTGTAATACATGCTTTTGCTTGGTTGAACACTAGCTGATTTGTGTGCTTAAATATAAGTGTTTAATTGTCCTTACTCATGGATGCTTTCATTTCTTTTCCATTTTGCGTATGCATGTTCTTCAGCAATTTCTTTAGGCAGGGTTTAGAATTCAGTTTGGGGTCAATGATGTTAGCCTACTGCTTTGCGAACGCAAGTAGGTGTTAATATTAACCTTAATTAATAAATCCTTAGATCAATTAGGAGGTGATGGGGATAATCGAATTGCATGGACCTTGATTTTTGTTGATCAGTTAAATTGTGTGAACCTGTTGATGCTTGCTTTGAGTTTTATATGAGTTGATTTCAAATCAGTTTTTGACAACTAGTGGCCGACAAGAAGAAGGCGGCAGTCAATAAAGAAGGGCAATTTACGGAGGCAACTCAAGGAGGTGTCTAGTATTAGGGTCATTAATCTAGTTTAGTGTTAATTAAGCCAACTTGGTTAATAAACTTAGGTTTTAATAATCAAACTAGTGTAGGTTTTACTCTAATTTAGTGAAAAAACTAATTAGACTCACGATCATCTTCTTTAATAATGGTTATTTTAGCTTAGGCTAGTCTAGTCGTGTAACAAAACAAGTAGAATTAGGCACGCTCTAATCTAACTCAATTTTAGGAGCAAGGATTGGTCTCTAATGTCAAACTTATGAAGGGGTCATGTCCTGTGGCTCATAACAAGGTCGTGTATTTTTTTGCCCAACTTGCATCGGGTTTTCATCTCTCATATAATTACCTAAATGCTTTCAATATTTGATTGTTTATTTCAAAGTCATTTCAATAACTTCCATGTTAATTTCTCTCTCTAGGATGATTAGGATACATATTAATAATAAACCCTACAAAAACATTTGCTTGCTCACTTAGTGAATTAATGCCTTTAGGATCATAAATAGTAATCAAGAGTGAATAGCCACTAAGATAACATATCCGAAAGAGCACTAATAGGATCATTAGTGTAAACAAATCCCAAAACTTATAAATTCTAGTAGCATAAGAATTGAAACAACTTTCCCGCATCTTGATTGCTTTTTAACCAACTCCAAATGGCTAGCGGCCAATCCTAGAAATATTATATTATTAAAGATCTCTAAAATGAAATGTTCAACGTCAATATTATATTATTAAAGATCTCTAAAATGAAATGTTCAATGTCACGCGAGATACAAGTTTTAAGAGCTCGCATCCTTGTTAAAAGAATATTTTGGATCCTTAAAATCATCTGATTCGATGGGCTATTTGGACCGTCTTTCGAGTAATATCTCTAAAACTAATCCCCACCTTTTGGTGAGAGGTCGCATCAAGTCCAGTTGCATTCATTTCTCTTCAGTTATTCAGGTATGTGCTATATTAATTATGTTTGGGTCTCTGTACCAGCACGCAAAAGAGTGAACTCATACTCAATCCCATTAATGAAAATTTCTCAATTAACTGACCCAGTAGGATATAATTTTGAACCGATTCAAAATCAAATGCACTTGAATTGGGTACCCAAGAATTGACTGGTTTAAAGTTGGGAACCAAGATCCACACTGGTCCCCGATGAACACGCTTGGAACCAGCCGGCTAAGGCTAGTCCGTTTGGTTCCTAATTTCAACCAATTCAGTTGCTCACCCCTAATCAAGACGTGATATGATTGAGACGGAATTGATCAATTTTCAATACTTACTCGAGGTACACGCATGTGAATAACACAAAGCATAATGCGAAATGGAATTCATGAAATGGTCTATATAGTTTATTTAGCTGATCCAAAAACACTCAAAATACAAGAAGGAAATCATGAAAATGAGGGAGAAAAAAAAAAAGCTAAGCCTCGTCCAAAGGCGAGAAGTTGTGAACAAAACAGTCAGAAATGACCATAATGAGTCCATGGCGTTGTTACTGCGCCTGAAGCTTATTCCTGACCTCCACCATGAAGTCATAGACCTTGTGATGGTCCGGCAACGATTTGGCCACGCTCTCCCTCTGCATGCACCGCTTGGCCCATCCCATCAACTTGGGGCACTCCTTCTCGATGCTACAACTGGTGAATGTCTCCACAGTATAGAACCAGCAATAGAATGGCATTAGTGACACATCCACAAACCCAAACCTCTCGCCTCCAAAGTAAGCCTTGTCCCCAAGCTCTCCCTCCAACACCTTCAAGCCCTCGATGAAATCATTCTTCCCTGCCTCTTGGGCCTCCCCCGTCGACCACCATATCATCAGCCCTGCAGGAAATATCTGCACCGTCATGTCATGTCACTTTGATGTTAAGTGCACTTACCAAGAAAACGATCGAAAGATTGGGTGCTGTCCGTCTTACCTTGTTGTCCACGTAGTCGGCCCAGAACCTGGCACGGGCACGCTCATGAGGATCAGAAGGCAAGAGAGGGGACTCGGGACCCCAGGTCTCGTCGATGTACTGGACAATAATGTGGGACTCGCAAATCGGCTTGCCATTATGGATGAGGATGGGGATTTTCTTGTGGACTGGGTTCATCTGCAAGAGAAGGGGGCTCTTGTTGCTGAGAAGTTCCTCCGCCCTCTGATCAAAGTGCACGCCCTTCTCTCTGAGGGCGATCCTGGTCCTCATCCCGAACGGACTCGGCCAGAAGTCCAACAATATCACTTCCTCTGCCATTGAAACTTTGGTAATCTGCACACAAGAAAGCTTTTTTATGGTGAAATGAGGCTAAATGCATGAGCCACTTATGTAGCGGGAAGAGAACATTGAGTTGACTTTTTTCTGTTGATGCGATGTTTGAGAGGCTGCTGAGTACCGTCATTGCTCGCGTTACTGACGGTTCCAGTCCGGCCGATTAGATAATGGATTAGGTGTCGCATGAACGAGACATGTATTGCTATCATATTATAATTACTATTATTTATATTGGTGGTCGCTTGTTCTTTCTCGGAAAGCTGTAATAAATCGTAGTTTTATGGCGCAAAAATAAATTACTATAGCCATATAAGTTCATTACAAATTTTACTTTAACGGAAATATCTAGATATAATAGTCCACAACGAATATGATATGACGTATTGAGTTTATTACAAATTTAGGTCAATAACCAGTGCATGAAATATTTGCAAATTCAGATACTCTTCAATGTGAATCATAATGAAGCTTGAATAAAATAAATTTGAAGATCATATTAGTCATCTTATGGATGGAATTTCACTCAATGTACCTGTAGAGGATAGAATTACATGCACGCTTGTAGATCAGGAGCGAGCTGAATGCCCAATGCACAGATTGCTCTTTGATCTGAATAATGGGCAGCTTCTCATGGTTTAGTCAATCGTAACATATCATGCATGTTGTGACCCACCCAAAGGTAGTTTGGTCATGTGCTTTTAGGGGCGCGCGTCACCTCGAATGGTATACGAATAACCACCTGAGGGCGATCGGTTTGTCTTGCAAGAAAGTACTCAACTCAGGTTTTTCCAAACCCTACGTTGTGAAGACATTTAGTTGACACGGTTGATTATGATTATTATTGCGCTTTAAGAGTCATTACTAACCTATTTGGGGCTAGTTAGAAGCCTAGCTAAACGCAAGGGGTCATTTTACTTTTCGCGAACTAGAAATTTGAGAATGAGGATTTAATCATGCTAACATCTATAAGTGCCCAAACTCGGTACCTATTTTCATTATTTAATAAGTGTTTTGATCATCCAATCTTATTCAATTTAATTCCTAGACACATCCATCTAAATGACCACGGGTCACAAATTTGCATGAGAGCATTCAACTTCATATGATGAACGTGATAATCCAAACATGATTTTAAAAAAAAAAAAAAAAAACATGATAATAAAGCTTGGAAATGGCAAACTCGATATTGTGTGGAATAAAGAATATACACCGCCCCCATGAGCTAAGCCCCAATCTAAAAATGCATGTGTCACAAGGAATGCTTGAGGATTGAGATCATGCGACAACTTAGGCTTCTTGGATCATTGGAGCGCCTAAGCTAGGCCTTCTTCCAAGGATCGATTGCTTACTCATCTGGATCATAGAGAGAAAAAGTGTTTAGAGAGAAGCTTTGGAGATAATGTTTTCTATTGCTTAAATGTTGGATAAATACAAATGAGAGAGAGTCCCTCACATTACAACAATAAATTTCCTCAATATCTAATGGTGGAAATTGTATCTCCCCATCTAACAACTACCGACATTTATGACAAGAATGCTCTAGAATATAGTCGATGTGTCATATTACCCATCCTTAGGAATATTCCAAATGACTCAAAAAACCATAGGAGATTTATTCGGTCTTCTTGGATCGTACACGATCCTTTTTTCATGGGAAACATCGAGATCATAACATTCTCCCCCACCCAATCAAGCGACGTCCTTCGTGCTCTTGGCTTAGTATGTTTGGCTTGCCTGACCGCATCCTTCTCTTGGATCATTAGTTTCTTTGGATGCTGGTGATTCTCCCGTTTCTGGTGTCGCTTCGTCTTTGGTTTCTCGACCTATCGGCTACATGGCCCTTGAATCCCAACTCGTTCCTCAAGGAACTCCTTCTTCGGCTCTGCTATCTCTATGTTGTTCGGCAAATTCTTCACTTCTGGAAAAAGCACATGAATTGGCATCTCATGTTAAGTTGGCGTAGGACCTTCCTACTCTACCTTCGGCTTTTCCAAAGATTGTGGCTTTGTGCTCAACTTGGTTGCAAGCTCCTCAACTCTCGACCCTTCATCCACGAATTGTATAGTGGAGGTGCTCTTGGTCTCCATCAACCCATGGATCATAGGTATCACTAATGGGCATTGTGGGTCAATGATGATAACCGACTTGGTTCTCATGTCTATCATGGCCCTCGCACTATCAAACAATTCTAAACCCAAGATAAAATCATATTCATCTAGCGGAATTATCTTGAAAGAGAGTTTGCACTTGCATTTATCGATGTATATTTCCATGTTTTGGGCAATACCAACGACTGGTACATCATGCGAGTGGACTAACTTCAACCAATGTTCGGTTGGTTTTAATTGGACCATCCCTGAATCTGTATAGCAACATGAAACAGTGTTTTAGCCAATATAAGACACAAGAATGCATTAATTTGACAAGAAATTAACACGATTCAAGTCAAATACATATCTATGTCAACATATGAGCTCCCAGGAGTCGATTAGCATGTAAATGAAGCAAAACAAGCTTCGCTAAAGTTTAAAATTGATCCTGGACAGCAGCGTGCACAGCCTTCATGTCATGCAACAAAGGACATAAAACACATGAAAACAATGGGAAACCATCACAATAGCATGGTTTCACCGGTGATCAACGAAGCACCCAAATGAAGTCAAATTCTTTCTTCATCTAACTCAACATATGCTCAGGCATTAATTGTCCATATGCTCAAGCAATGACTCATCAATTAAATATGTAACATGCATATCCTATCATAAGCAAATCATCGTTCGGAGAACAAAAGGAATCAAACGGATCTATATGCTTGTCATAGTTAAAAGGATTGACCAGCAAGCACGAACGTTGGTCCCTTGACTCCAGCTAAGACTGACCATGGCATGTTATGAAGATTAATCTGATCTTAAAGAACTAACTAATCCCAGATTCAAATTTACCTGAAAGACACGCAAGGCAGGATATGGGAGGCTTCCTTCGAGTGGGACGGTAGATTCGGATCAGGCAGCAAGCACGCTGAGGTGGTGACACTGTCACCGTGACAGGGAGCTAAGTAATACAAAAAAAAAAAGAAAAAAAGAAAGAGAGAGAGAGAGAGAGAGAATGGAGAGTCTGAGTCTGTCCCTCTCTCGGGCATTTCGTCGAACACCTTCTCAGCACCTGGGAGGAGCTTGCGATAGTGATGACAGGAGGCTGGCGACGGAGATGGAGAGAATGGTTCAGGAATCAAGATGGAGGTGGAGCAGTCTCGGCTTGGTACTGTTTTTCCAAGAGAGTAGGAGCGGAGGCTCGATGATGATGGTCCCCGGCGGCGGCGCTGAAGATGAGGAGGTTAGGAAGGCTGCCGGACGCGAAAGATTGAGAGAGTGTATGGGAATCTGGCGGCCAAACTTAGACGAAAAGAGGCCAGCGACCAGGAGCTAGAGAGAGCTTTTAGCTTCCGGCGACGGTAGAGGAAGGAAGTGAGGTCAACCTTGGACCGGGCCTGGCTTGAGCTTGTGGGCCGGGCTCACGGGCCTCTGTTAGTCGAATTTTTTGTTGTCGGGCTCGGTTTTTTTTTTCCCTGGAAATACATTATCGTGATTTAAAAATGCGGAAGAAACCGGCCGAAGAAAATGAATGCAAGATGATGAAACGACCGCATCTGAAGTCGAATACCTCGATTTGACAAAGAGTTCGATGTTTAATCTTCATGAAATGCATGGATGACCTATATGAAATGAAGCCTAGGTATCTACAAATTGTATCTTATCTAATTTTTACATGTAGAAGGAGTGTAGTGGGAATATAATAAGAAAAATAAGATCATATTTATTGATTTTTTTTATGAGTGGTCTTGGCAAATTTGATTCTTGAAGTAATTTTTTTTTTTTAAAGATGCACGAGGGATTGATTAGCAGAATTTAGGTGTCAGTTTAGATGAGATTTAAATATAAAAATAACAAAATGACGTTGGGGACCCTATCGTGGTTCGACACGTGACTTCAATAATTCGTGTTTGACTTTTTTGAGTCTCTTTCAATCATTTTTTTTTTTTAGAGTTTTCACTTTGTTGTAATTTATCACGTTTGTAGGCACATTTATTCTTATGAATAGCTCACTGATGTCATATCCCTTATGCAAACAACATGTTGTTATAATATTACCCAAGTCGGCCTGAATTGGATTTTCCTTGCTTTACTTATCTATCTACTGAACTTATTTTTTTTCCTCACTATATATTATTGCTTTGTTTGCTATGTTTTCATGTTTGATAATGTTGGTAATGCATGGTACTCAGATGCATATTGGGAACAATTGATGAAAAGTATTTCATCCAAAAAGAAACTGAAAAGCGGAAAGAGCGAGCCTCGTACAAAGGAAACGAAAGAGCTCAGACTCGGAGTTTTTATTGAGCCTGACGCTTCTTCTTGAGCACCAAGAGGAAGTCATAGAGCTTATGCTGGTCGGGCGACGACGCGGCCACGCTCTCTCTCCGCATGCACCCCTCGGCCCATCCCACCAGCTTGGGGCACTCCTTCGCGACTATGCAGCTGGCTAGTTCCTCCAAAACGTAGAACGAGTTATACTGCGGGATCAGCGACACGTCCACGTACCCGAACCTCTCACCTCCAAAGTACGTCTTGTCCCCAAGCTCTCCCTCCAACGCCTTTAAGCCCTCGATGTACTCCTTCTTCGCCTCCTCTTGGGCCTCCCACATCGACAGCAATGCCGTTTGCCTCGCCGGAAATATCTACATCATCGTTTCACGCCTCGATGTTAAAGGAAACTTAGCAAAGAAATGTTTGAAAGATTGGGGGGCGTCGTCTGTCTTACCTTGGCCAGATAGTCAGCCCAAAACATGGCACGGACCCGCTCATGAGGATCGGAAGGCAAGAGAGGGGACTTGAGACCCCAGGTCTCGTCAACGTACTCGATGATGACAAGGGACTCGCAAATCGGCTTGCCATTGTTGATGAGGATGGGGATTTTCCCGTGGAGCAGGTCGACGTGGCTTGCCAGAATGTCCACTCAACATCTTTGTTCCAAAACGACGTCGCTTTGCCCCCAAATTTGATTTTTTAATATAAATATTAATTTAATTAAATTTTAAAAAAGAATTACATTAGAGGCCGCAGAGACCCTCGTCACCGTCGCCCCACCATCACCAGAAAGGGTCGGCAATGGTGGGGCGAGGGTTGTCGGGCCCCGGCCAATGGCTGGTGACCCTAGCCAACCACCGACATGGGCCTATAGAACCTTGCTCAAATCTAGGGCGAGAGGTCGCAGCCCTCCCCCATATCGGGCCAAGGGCTATTGTTGGCTGGGGCAAGGTTGGGCGCCGACCCCACCCTAGCCAAAAGGGCCAACCCTTGGCCCCTTCGGGCGAGGGTCGGTAACCCTCGCCCCATCTAGGAGGGCCATGACCCCACGCCTCAAATCTAGATTAGGGCGGTCGGCCAGGGTCACCAGCCCTTTCTAATGATGGTGGGATGGTGGTAGTGGCGAGGGCGAGGGCCTCCATGGCCTAAGATCTAATTCTTTTTTTCTCTTTTTTTTTTTTTTCAAATTTAGTTTTTTAAATTAAATTAAGCTAATATTTATATTAGAAATCAAATTTGGACCAAAACTTGTTGTTTTGGACTTATCTAGCTACATCAGCGCCATGTGAATAATTTTTTTTAAAAGAATTGCCATATCATTTAAAAATCTTGTTTGAAAAAGGTCCATCAATTGTTTGCCCAAAAATTCTCACCGTTAGCACTTAATATTCCTTTTGTTTTTGTTTTTGTTTTTTTTTTTTTCCTGATTTTAGCACTTAAGTATACATTTTGGAAGTTTTAATATTTATGTGTCCACCCGTGTTAAGTTTTGGCACTTGGATGTCTGCACCTCTAGTAGAATACTTATGCGAATCTCTTGACCAATGCTCTATCTATTTGTTGATGATATATGATAAATAAATATATATTCAATTTCAATGTACTGATTGCATATAATACATGACAGAGGGTGATTTGGAAATAATAAATTAAATAAACATAAGAATATAGACCGATTTTAATGAGATGATGAACAAATCGACAATATTATTGAAAGTGTGGCGAAGCACATATCTTTAGTAAGATCAGCGTTAAGTCTCATTGTTTTTGAAAGTCACTAATCCGGCTGAGTAAAATCAGTGAACATATTTGGAGTGACAAGAACAACAACAATTTCTTGAGAAAAAAAATCGAACTCAATATGTGTTATACGATCTTTAAGAAGTAATTAATATAGTCTTCTTATGTTTGGGCATGACGTTATTTAATTTGAAATCGACACATGAATCTTTTTTTAACTCAATTTCAATTAAATAATTGATTAGTAACCCTGTCAAATATTTCAGGAAAGATAAAAATCAAACCCATTTTAATCAAACTAAACTCAATTAATTGATTTTAATGAATTCGAATCAAACCCATTTTAATGAAGGTAAAATACATCGGCAATTAAAGGACAAAAAACGACATCTAGGGTTTTAAGCGATTGGGATGAAACCCATTTTAATCATACTAAAAAAATTGGTAATTAAAAGAACAAGAAAGGACATCATGGCTACTAGGGGAAATTGTCTAATCATTCTTAAACCCATTGTATGAAAGTTAATTCAGTTCTTAACTTTCTAATTTTGTCAATTTAATTCTAAGCTTTTGCATGGAATTCCAATGAAGTCATTTTGGATAGTTATTACCCGAATCGCTGACATTGCTATGTGTCATGTAGGATGGCCAGAGATAACTGGATTGTTAGGTCAGTGATTTTTAGCACAATTTATCAAAAAAACTACATTGAATTCCGAGCAAAGGTATAGGACAAATTAAAATTTTTAAGACTAAACTCCGTACAATAAATTTAGGAGCAATTTGATTCCATGGACCTGTACATTCATGGCATTGTTGTTGCCACTGCTACGCAACAACCACCGGATACACTAGAAACGGTGCAGTTCATCGGCTCAAGACTAAGATTGGACAAAACAAGACCTAGCAACATCGCCCCAATTAGCATCATCAGCGTCCTCTTCAGGGTTAGCCTCGAGAGGACGAACAAAGCACCAAGATCGTGATGCCCATCATGAACTTCACCTCTTCCGCCGTCGCAACCTTCTCCGCCACCCTCTTTCTCTTCGCCAGATGAAAACCTAGACACAATGACCACTGCAACGTTGATGCTGCTCTTTGACAGAGGCGACGACCACCTCGTTGCCAATGACCACAGCATTGTTGACAATCTGCAAATAATACAGATTTCCGTCTTTCCTTTCGGTTACAAAGTTTGCCAAAACTTTCCACGCTATTTTACCAGCAACAAGGTGATTGCTACATGGGGGCGATGTCATTGTGATTGAGGCTGTTGATATATCTGATAATTTCTTGGGCTGGACAACAACGACTTGGAGGAAAATAGAAGAAAGAAGCATGCATTCGACACAGGAAAGACGAGATATTGAAGGCGGCGGCTAGGGCAACTCTGCACATATGGCATCCCAAATTTCGTAAATGGTTGGTACGATGATATAAATGCTTGATTGCTCAATTCTGGGTGGAGATTCAATCCTAGAGCTGGACAATGCTAACTAGGGCATAGGATGAGTAAGTTTTAGGATTCAAAAAGATTACCATACTTTTGATTCATCTTTGCCTAAGAAAATTAGCGGAGAAGGGAGAATCCTAATGCATTTTGGGTGAGATAACTCGGAGGAACTTATTTTCCAGGGGAGGGATGAGTTCGCTAAAGCAGAGAAATTGAAACATTGCAAGTATCAAGCATTGCTATGGAGGGACCGGAAAATGAAATCTTGAACATAACAATGTTTACAATATTGGAGAAAATATCTCTGGACAGTCCAGCAATTTAGAAATTTTCCTTTCGATCCGATCAAGAAGAACAATCATGCAATTCTTGTACTTTTGGCAAGTGCAACAAGAGTTTACAAATTTGACACTCATTTTATCTTTTGTTATTTGATCTTTCCATGAATAGTGGTCAATACTCATGAAAGTTACATTTATTGCATTTATTCCAACTAATGTCTTTGCATAAATCATTATTTACCTTGTACTTTATATACATGTAAGAAATAAGAGTAAAGTGTTTCTTATCTAATTGTTCATGGTATCAGAGCCTACTGCTCACTAGCATATCTCTATTTTTTTTTCAATGGCAAGAGAATCCCTCAAACACTAGCGTTCCTATGATTGTTACTGGCCCCTCTTCAAATAACACCACCATGCTCGTGTCAATCAATTTAGTTGTGCAATTATCCCTGAAGTTAACATCGATGAAGTATTCTCCTTGGTTGGAGCAGTTTAATTTTCTACTCCTAGGCTACGGTTTAATGGGGGTGTACAGATGGATGTGTCTATAGTATTAGTTTACTTGGATGGTGGTAAAGAAGAAAAAAATTATAGGGATTTTTGTTGTCCATTGGCTTACACGTTTGTGAACACCTCTACACACACAACCCAACATAATGGGATCTCAGAGAGTTGTCATAGGCATGTTCTCGTAACGGGTCTTACATTACTTCATCAAACCTCTCTACTATTCTTGTTTTAATATGGTGCTTTTCAAACTGTTGCACATCTAACAAATCAACTATTTTAGAACTCAAATCTCCTTTTGATTCTCTTACTCAACTCTTTTGAGTCTATGATGCTTTTCAAACTGTTGCACATCTAACAAATCAACTATTTTAGAACTCAAATCTCCTTTTGATTCTCTTACTCAACTCTTTTGAGTCTTTGGTTTCTCGTGTCATCCTAGGATTAAACCATATGGCAAGTATAAATTAAGAATATCGATCAAAATCTTGTAGTTTTCTTAGTTAATCTCTTCCAATCAAAGTACTTACAAGTGTTACCATCTTCAATAAAACAAAGTCTTCATCTCACATCACGAGCCGTTTGATGAGTCCAACTTTCTCAACTCCATCTTTATACCACCTCAATACCTTTGCACCCTTCCAATTTTTTTTTTAATAAAGAATTAAGCCACTCCTTACAATACTGGACAGCTAAGTCATACCATGCACAGCTACCACCATAATCTAAGACGGACATGGAGTCAAGAAAGTAGACTTGGACCTGAAGCAAGAGTGACGCGAGCAATGACAGCATCGAGCAGCCTCTCAAACATTGCAGCGTCTAAAAAGTCTCGTCAATGTTCTCTTTCGTTCTATATAAGTGGCTCCAACTTTTAGCCTCATTTCACCACGAAAAAACATTCTTGAGTTCAAATTGCCAAGCTTCAATGGCAGAGGAAGTGATATTGTTGGACTTCTGGCCGAGCCCGTTCGGGATGAGGGCCCGGATTGCTCTGAGAGAGAAGGGCGTGGACTTTGATCTGAGGGAGGAGGACCTTCTGAGCAACAAGAGCCCCCTGCTCTTGGAGACGAACCCCGTCCACAAGCAAATCCCCGTCCTCATCCACAAAGGCAAGGCGATTTGCGAGTCCCTCGTCATCGTCCAGTACATCGATGAGACTTGGGGTCACGAGTCCCCTCTCTTGCCTTCCGATCCTTACGAGCGCACTCGTGCCAGGTTTTGGGCCGACTATGTGGACAAGGTAAGACGATGATGCCCAATATTTCAAACATTTCCCATATTAAGTGCGCTTAAAATTGTGGCATGAAATAACGGCGCAGATATTTCCGGTGGGGCGAGCTGCATGGCTGTCTACGGGGGAGACCAAGGAGGCGGCGAAGAAGGAGTACATCCAGGGGTTAAAGGCGTTGGAGGGAGAGCTTGGGGACAAGGCTTACTTTGGAGGGGAGAGGTTTGGGTATGTGGATGTGTCGTTGATACCGTTGTATAACTCATTCTATGCTTTGGAGAAACTGGCCAACTGCAGCGTCGCGGAGGAGTGCCCCAAGCTGGTGCAATGGGCTGAGCGGTGTATGCAGAGGGAGAGCGTGGCCAAGTCGTTGCCGGACCAGCACAAGGTCTATGAGTTCCTCTTGGTACTCAAGAAGAAGCTTCAGCCCCGGTAGAATCTGAGTCTGATTATGCTCATCTCATTACTCTTTTGTTCAGAACCCTTCTCCTCTGGTTGAGGCTCACTCTTTCCACTTTCGACAATTTCCATTCAGCATTATGTTTTGAATAATTCATGATTATTAGCCAACGAATGTTGAATCTAATAAAAGAGAAAATGCTATCATTCACCATCATGATAGTACTTCGACTCTCTCATCACTTTCAGTGAAATTTCAACATGAACCGCAAAGTTATACAAGAGAGGGAGTTTCGACACTCTTGTTACTTTCATAAACTCTTGACTTGAACCAAAGAGTTATGGAGAAGAAGGAGGTTTGACTCTCTTGCAATTTTCATGGTGCTTTGACGTTAATTAAAGAATTACATATGAATTATGAAACTTCAACATGAACTAGAGTTATGGAGGAGAAGGGGAGAGAGAGTAGGGTTTTTTTAGAAGTCTCATTGCCCCTCCTTCGAGAATTAGAAAGATCTTTTCCAAATTTGAATTTTTTCATTAAAATTTTGAGTTATCCTACTTCAATTTTATTTACATGTTTTTATTATTATTTTCACTCTTATTTATTTTTTTATCCCCTCTCATCATTAATACGAAAATCATTGTAATTTTTATTTATAATTTTATTTTTTTAATTCATGTATCATTTATATTTAATTGAATTGAGAAGTTTGTTAATAGAAAAAATTAGCTTTCACACATGGATATAAGAAATTTTCTTGACCTTTATCCCACCTCCACTTGTGATATTTTTATTTAGACCATATTTCCTTAGGCAAAAACCAGACACAATACATGGTAGTGACTTTTTAGCCTTAGGGTTAATCACTCTTTCTGCAAGAACGAGGATAAACGATGCGGCCTTTTTCCTCCCGTATCTTTTGGGCTTTAGGAGCTCCACTCCCTGTTTTAAATTACCTTCTTGTTAACACCAAAAAGGGTTCAGCGGGCCGTAGATGATCAATAAGGCCCACCAAGCCCGAAATAGCTGAACAGGCCCGCAGGAGTCCGAATAGAGCATCGATGGGTGCGCACATAAAATTTACGAAATAAAATTGATTTAAATCGATTTCTTTATTTCGAAACTAAGAAATTAAAAATTTTAGCTTCGATTTTTTTTCAAATCAATTTTTGAATATAAAATATGTTCTAAAATAGAAAAATCAAATTGCGTTACCAAACAGATTTCTATTCCAAACATGTTTTGGGGAATAAAGAAACAAAGAAATAGAAAAGTAGAAATTTTATCATGCGCAGCCTTAGTTGCCGATGTGCCCAGTATCAACTATGGATAAGATGATATAGTTATTGACGAAACACCAAGTTTTACGGGCGATCTGAAATTAAAACAATAACCATCAGGGCGGTTATTCTCCCAACTCAGTTATAAATAGCCGAAGAGAAGTCGTTATAAAGGGATTGGACAATTGAACAGATAACCAATATACTCATTTTTCGGCTATCATTGTTTAGTCTCTCTGCGGCAGCAACATTACGTTCGTCTCTCTAGCAAGAAATTTTGTTAATAGAGTGTGAACTTTGCTTTGCGACCCACTATGTGAGTTATAGCGCAAAAAACAAAAATCTACCTTTCAAATTTATTTGAAAAAAATATTTAAAATTTGTCACAAGAAAAAAAAAAAAAAAAAAACTGGGCTTTTTTATCGAAAATATGGCTATTTTTACATATTAAAAATAATTTTAAATTTTTATAAAAAGAAAATACGAAATTTTGGCTTTTTTTTTTAAAGAACTATGGCCTTAATGGCATTCGTGTAAATATTTGCACAAAATATTTAGCTTTTTTTTAAAAATATGACTACCTCCAAATACCTTTGCACCGTCCCAATTTCTAACTAAAGAATTAAGCCACTCATTCCAACGTTGGACAATTAAGTCATACCATGTGCAACAACCTCAATAACCTAATCGGGCGGCCATTGAGCGTAGACTTGGACCTGACGCGAGAGAGCCGCGAGCAATGACGGTATTACCAACACAAGGTCTATGACTTCCTCTTGGAACTCAACAAGAAGCTTCAGAATTTGCCTCTCAAACATCGCAGCGACTAGGAAAAGTCTCGTCAATGTTTCTCTTTCCTGCTACATAAGTGGCCCCAGCTTTTAGCATCATTTCACCACGAAAAAGCATTCTTGAGTTCAAATTACCAAAGCTTCAATGGCGGAGGAAGTGATATTGTTGGACTTCTGGTCGAGCCCGGTCAGGATGAGGGCCAGGATTGCCCTGAGAGAGAAGGGTTTTGGACTTTGAAGTCCTCATTGCCTCTATCCTATAGTATTCCCTCATAAAAGCCACTGCAAGCTTCTTATAATCCAAAACCATGTTGATTTCCTATAGGTGATCTAACACTACTTACCACTCAAATGGAAGACTGTTCATTAGGGCCAACACCTTGATAAGGTGATCATTCCAGATGATTTCTTGTATCATCTTGTCAATCCTAATCACACGTGTCACTGTATCACCGTCATTTCATCGATAATTAACTAATTCCGCTATTAGCCTTTTAAGTATTGCCTTATATTCATTTGTTCTCACAAATATAGGCATGCATACAAAATGCATCATTGTTCCTACAAAAATGCATAACAAAAAAGGATTATACATGATCCATTATGAATATAATTGAAAAGCACATTTTCTACCTTTTTTTTTTGGTCAAGAGTCAACGGTCAATCAACCCTGGTCAATGATCAACGGATGATCAGGTCAGGTCAACAGGTCAACCAAGGGGTAAAATAGTAATATCAACGAAAAACAAAGGACATAATAGTAAAATCAATTGAGAGGGGCAAAATCGTAATGTTTAGAAAAATGGCGAGTGCAAAATGGGAATTGCCCATGTAGGCGCATGCCACGCATGTCCCAGTGGTTGCCACGCATGTGCTGAGCACGCACCTAGGGGAATGCACACGCTGATGAGTCGGCCACCTCTAGTGGCATGCCGCCATTCATTTTTCTTGTCTCAATGAGAACTTCGACCCTGCACTTTCAAAAACAAATTTTGATGTACATAAATCGAATAGAGGAGTCAAACATTACGTTGGGTGTCAGGATTTCTGCCTCCGAACGTTCATCAGTGTCATTTCTCAAATTCCGGTCATGAAACCACTCATAAACAACAATAGCAATCAGGAAACAACAACGCTACACTCTAATACCAATTATGGAAACGGATTCCTAAAAATGAACAGTTACTCGAACTATCAAATATTAAAAACAAATGCGGAAACGGATCCGAAGATATATGTAACACCAATCCAAAGGCATATCACCAAAACGAACGTACGTTGTTTGCCACGGATTAAATATTTGTTGCAGTTTCAAGAGAGATCAATTGAAGCCTTTGAGTTCCTTTCTTGAGAGAGAATTCATCGACGTCAAAAACCAAAAGAACGTACATTCTGTGTTTTTCCTTTCAATTTTCTTTTTATACACTAGTTATTTTACTCAAAATAACTACTCTTTTATGGGCCCTTCCATTATGGGTCGGGTTTTTGGCCCAACATGGGTGGATGGGCCAGGTTTTGGCCCAACATGCTTTATAAAAAACCATCAAATACTAAGGAAATAACGTTGAGTAAGTAAAGCAAAGAAAGTCCAATTCGGCCGTCTTGGGTAATATTAACACAAGGCCTTGTTATTTACGTCAGGTATAGAACCTCGATGAGCTTATTCATAAGAATAAACGCGCCTAAATGCAATGAATATGACAAAGTTAAAACTTGCCAAAAATCGATCCGAAGACACTAATAAAGAGTCTGAATATGAACTATTCGAGTCAGAATAAAATATGGATGGCATGCCATAACTGACCACACCGGGAGAAGAAGTCAAAGCCCTACTCAGGAAAGCTCGGAGTAGACCAAGAATGGGATGCCTGCCCGCAGATGGAACAAAGATCTGTGCCGTGGCCATTCAGCCCACTTTGGGCCTAGGCTTGATCCCAGAATCAAAGTTTTGATATACCCTTTTTTGACCCAGAGATGATACGGATCAAGGTATTAAAATTCCACGCATGAAAAGATAGAGATCAATCAAGACGAGACATCGACATTACAATTGTTTTCCATGACACTGCAAATCCATACGTGGAACATGAGATCAAAGAGAAGTCAAGTTATCAAACTTTCGAGTTAGTATCAATGATATATGTACCTGTTGGAGCTATTATAAGTGGTCCAAAGATGGCAAACCCTCGATAACGTTTGAGTAGGGTGCTGCTCGAATATGGCCATACTCCTGGGAGAGTTTTGCGAGTACATGCTCAAGGCATTACAAAACTTATCAAAGCTTTTAAAGGAATTAAAAGAGGAAGCCTAAGTTATCGCAGAGGCTGGGGTGGCCGAGGTAACTAAGGAAGCCGATTTGAAAGGGGGAAGCCATCAATGATTACTTCCTACCTCGTTGCAAGAAACTTTTCCCGGACCATCATGGTTACTGCAAGAGGATGAAGGAATCATCGTAGGCTTAACCCAGCTATTTGAAGGAGATTTCATATGTGCCATCACAAATGGTAAAGGGGCTAAGCCTTCAACAAGTCCTACCAACCCTCATGAGTGGGAATGCTCCTCACCTAATTTTTTTTTTTTTGTCGGTCCTACTCTACTCATACTCTAACTCTTACTCTCGGATTTTTGTCATATCTCCTTGCAGGGCGTGGGAGTCGAAACCAACACTTGAAACTAAATCATCCACACCCCAGCTTCCCTGAGAAGATGGGAATTCGAAATCCCAACCTCCCCCTTTGAGGAAGAGTGGCCACTGGAGCAAACCCCAATGGTTCTCCTCACCTAATTTCATTTTCTGTCTTTTTTACATACCCTTGCCTGGGAACCGATTGTCATTTCAATTTGTTTCTTTTGGGTGTAAGCAAAATCCCGGACTTTAAGCCATTGGTCCAAGATTATGAATCTTGTAAAATGGCCTTATCATTTCAATAAAAGCATGTATACATTTTATTAAGGACGTGTGGAAGTACCAAACTAATCCTATAATGATGCTTTGAGGCCCTTGCACACGCTTGCTAGTTTAAAATTTTTGGAACAAGGATGTCCGAGGATACGAGGATGAGTTCCCAAACTTTTTCATCAATTTTTTTCTTTCCAAAATCATTTGAAAAATGCCGTTCATCGCATTTATTTTTTATATACTAACATTCTCAATTGCATCTCAGGCATATCATTCTGCATCAACATAATAGATACATATGTGACTCGGATTTACACAATGAGAATTCTTCTGAATCCGAAAAGGATGATGACGAGGATCAGAAAAATATTGAACGAGATTGGATCCGCCAAGAGGAATCCAAACCTTTGACAGCTGAGCAAACAATTATTGTGAATCTCAGTAATGCTGAAAACATTATAAAAACAAAACAAAACAAAACAAAATCGGGCGAGTCTTTCTAAAGCTGAAGCAAAACAGATGATTGATCTTTGTAAAAGCAAGATGTGCTCGTGTGGTCCTATGAGAATATACCAGCTTTAGAAAGGCCACCCACCTTGGACTAAGACGGAGAAAGTTGGTGCTCGCAGCCATGGCCGCTCGAGGCCATTGCAGCTGGAGCTTCGTCAAGCTCAAGGCCAATGTCACTCGACCTTCATCAAGCTTGGCCATTAGGCAGTGATAGGCTGCAAGCTCGAAGCCCTAGCCATGGCTGCTCAAGTTACATCGAGCTCGACAAATCCTAAATTATGTTTTGGAGTTCAATAAAATCTTGGAGAATAAAACTCTCAATTTTAGGTCGGAAGCCAGCATGCGGAGGATGTTGGTTTTTCTAAGATGCTCATCTGGATGCAAATTCATGATTTGGAGTTTGATAATATCTGGAATGGAAGAATAATTGCTCGGAAAATTGTTAAGCTGGTGGAGGTTGAGAATCTAAATGGTAAAACGTCGGGGAATTCTTTATTTGAAAGTTGCTTCGATGCTTTAAAACCTCTTGTTGCCTTTTTTTTTTCATTTTTTTTTATATTTTAATTCTTATTCTTGTTGTTTTAGCCTCTTTACTTTTTAAAATTTATTACAATTATTATTATCCTCTTTTTTGACGTGGCACTTGAGGGCCCCACATATCTTAGGGTAGTAATTAAAAAACTCAAGTAAACATTTTTCACTAGTCTTATCGAATGGAATGAATAGAATGACTTAATTGCACCAATTTAATAAGTTTCATCATTTGATTGCACATTTTAAAAGTTTTAGGATTCAATTACAATTTTTTTAACATGTATGATTTTCGACGCACTTATTATTAGACATTTCTACAACATTATCCCTTCCAAATACCCAAAAAAAGCTAATTTATAAAGCCAAAATCACCATGGCCAACAACTTCTAAGATGCCATGTACATACTACTTTAGCACATAAATTGTAAAACAAGAACATTTTTATGCATTTAGCTTTATTTGCTTTAGGGGTATGCAAATGAATCAGGAACTGCCCAAATTACCTAAAACAAAATCGAATCAACTCAAAATAGGCACTTGTCATGAGGACATGTCCGCTTCCCAAAATCAAGCATGGAATCACCCCTCCAAACTGGATCGGTATATATATATATATATTGTAGTTTCCAAAACCTAATTCATTTCCAGCCCTCAACTCACATCCACAAGCCATCAGTTTCATCTCTCCATGTGACTTCTTTACTCACTTTTTCACTCAATTATCTCCAACCTATTCCTTTTACAACCTCTCTCTCTCTCTCTCTCTCTCTCTCTCTCTCTCTCTCTCTCTCTCTCTCTCCGACATTTAGTGTTAAATTAATGTATCGAGTTTGAATCCTCACGGATCCAATCTATTGAAAGATATTGATTTGCTCAAAATTTGTTATATTTGTTATATTTCCAACCTCTTCCTTCTCTCTCTCTCTCTCTCTCTCTCTCTCTCTCTCTCTCCCCAACATTTAGTGTTAAATTAATGTATCGAGTTTGAATCCTCACGGATCCGATCTATTGAAAGATATTGATTTGCTCAAAATTTGTTATATTTGTTATATTTCCAACCTCTTCCTTTTACAACCTCTCTCTCTCTCTCTCTCTCTCTCTCTCTCTCTCTCCATTATCCTCTCCCACTTAAACCTCTTCGTCCCATGATGGCGAATTGATGCCTCATCCCCTTTGACTCTATCTAATCGATCTAGACCGACATTTAGTGTTAAATTAATGTATCGAGTTTGAATTCTCACGGATCCGATCTATGGAAAGATATTGATTTGCTCAAAATTTGTTATATTTCCAACCTCTCTCTCTCTCTCTCTCTCTCTCTCTCTCTCTCTCTCTCTCTCTCTCTCTCTCTCTCTCTCTCTCTCTCTCTCTACGTATTGTCCTCCCCCAGTTAAACATCTTTGTCCCATGATAGCGAATCGATGCCTCATCCCCTCTAACTCTATCTAATCGATCTGGACCAATATTTGGTGTTAAATTAATATATCGAGTTTGAGTCTTCATGGATCCGATCTGTTAAAAGATATTGATTTACTCAAAATTTGTTATTCCCCCATCCAAATAAGATCTGTTTTCTTACTCTTGGGTATTTGGTTCTTCATATTCACCCAGGAGTGTAAAGTTGCAAATATGAATCCAAGTTTGACTTGGAAAAGTTTTGCATTAAAAGACAAAATAAGGGGCACACATATATATTATATGTGGATATTTGTATTTTCAAGAGTATGGATTAGCATATGTAGCCTTGCCGTTGAAGAGCATGTTATTTTTTCTTATCCAAGGGCAAAAAGGACTTTAGCCAACAAAAGCAAGGTTTCTTTTTTCTCTACTCATAGTAGGGGTGAGCATGGTCCGGATTGGTCCGAGCCACCCCCTAACCCTAGGACCAACCCGTACAGTGTCGGTCCTTAATTTTTAGGACCGAGGACCGACCCTATTGAGCCTGGGACCAAGGACCAGACCGACCCAATGGGTTCAGTCCGGTTCCAGGGTCAACCCGAGACCGATCGATAATTTGTTTCGTCTTATTTTTTATACTCCCTAAAAAAGTAAACCTATAAATTCAAATTATACATCCATCGACAATGCGGCATTGTGCAACTAAACTATAAATACCAATACATATTTAGCAAATTTAAGATGACACAATAATAGAAATTTCGTACCTGCTAACCGTTCATCGAGATATGGGACAAGATAGAAAGTTCTTGTAATCATCTATCTTTAATATCCATAACACCATATGCAAAAGCATTTTCCTGCATTCGATCATGTAGAGTCCACTCAACCAAAAAATGAGCTTCACACCACTTGACTAGCAAATCACCATAGCAACTACAGTACTACTTTACTCTTCAAAAACTTCTACCATTTGACACAAATTGAAAAGCAAAGTGCAGCTGAAATTCATTAGTAAAATACAATTAAACCATAAAAAGTTCAAAATACTTAATATAAACCATGAATATATAACTTCACATCTTGTTAATTCACTTGAACTTCTAAACACTTGAAAACAAAACAAACGACACATAATTAATACTCAACAAAAGTTTTAAATTGAAATTACTATTAGTGCTATTGGTAGAACGTCTCAATATAATATAATATAACAGACATTTTACTTAGGTTTGAATATATAAAATAATTATAAATAATATAATATAATATACGGGGTTGGTCCGAGTTGGACCGACCCAAAACTCTCTAGGGCCGGGACCAACCGTGCGGTGTTGGTCCCGGAATTTCAGGACCAGGACCGACCCAGTCCCCTTGGGAACCGGACCCGGGATCGGCGGGGTTGGGCCGGTCTAGGGTCAGTCTAGGGTCGACCCTAAACCGCTGCTCACCCCTAACTCGTAGTGGCCGAACAAGGGTCTTTTATGAAGAGAGAGAAGAGCCACACGAGCGAGAAAGTGCGCCGTACGCCAAAAAAGATAAAAAGGAAAAAGGGAGACCAACGCGCTGACTTCTAATTTGAGCGTTCATAGAGGACTTCAACCCTTAGCGATTTTGTGTTGTGAATTTATATCTAATTAAGTTATTTATTTGTAAATATTTTGTATTTAAATCTAAGTGTGGACCAAAATCTTTGCTTTCCTCCTAAGCTGGGGCTGCTTGCTAATTTTGTTGAGTCAAACCACCGGGGTTCGCTGGGGCTGCTTGCTAATTTTGTTGAGTCAAGTGTGTGAGTCATAGTAATTCTAATTCTCCATCTATAGTGAATTATTTGCCGTTGACTTTCCCTATGGATGTAAATATCGATACTCAAATAAAATCACGTAAATATTTAGTATCTTATTATTTCTCATTTATTTTTCTACTATTTTTGCATTGACTTAATTTGCAAGATTACGTCGTTTCCACGTTAATATTACAACATTTGGCTGAACGGCTACGATGAGCTCACGGGGGCTCAAATCCTCTTGTGCCTCGCGGCCTCACGCCTAATCTTGGCATCCCAATCCTACTTCTCACCGGCGGCCAATGCAGCCCTTGGCGCCTCCTCCTCGGTGTCACCTCACCTCGCCATGGTTGAGCTCAGGCAGCGGATCCTCACATCACTATCCGAGCTCTCCGTATTGTGACACCCACCAAATTGCCATCTCCGTTCTTGAGTCCAACATCTAGTCCGTCTCCCACGACGCCATCCTCTTGCTGCTCAATTGCCTCTCACTCCAGTTCCTAGTCTCGCAGGTTGCTCTCTCAGACTCTCGCGCTCTCCATCCTTACGGCTCAAACTCTAATTCCTCTCATCTCAGTCTCACTGCTCGCTCTCTCACTCTCTCCGAGTCTTACGCTTTTTGCAAGACTCGCGCTCTCTCAGTCTCTCTCGCAGCTCACTCTCGTAGGTTGCTACTCACTCTTGCCGCTCTCTCGATGCTCACCAGTCGTAGCCTCACTCACTGGATGGCCCATTCTATGAATGTATCCAAGAACCGGACTGGACTAGTGGTCTGATTCCCGAGGGATCTAGGAATCAATAGGTTGGTCCCAACCCCACAACTTGTGAAACTAGTCCTTAATGAGCGATTCTTTATTCCAAGATGAGAACCACTTACTCTAAAACCAATCACCCTAACTTTACATGGGTGACTCTTCCACGAGTATCCAATCTATTGTATTGATGAATTAAAATATAACTCATAAACACCATTTCAACACAATTAAGATTCATAAAGAGTTCTGTGTAACCACACGGCCGCGCAAAATTAAGCAATAGTTAATGAAGAAAAGAACGCGTCTTTCATATACGTAAGCCATGATCTAATCCGCCCGACTTGGCGACTAGACTCGGACTTGACAGTGACGCGAGCAATGACGGCAGTAAGAAGCATCTCAAAGATTTCAGGGAATAAAGTCTCATCGATGTTGACTTTCCCTCTTTATAAGTGGCAGCGGCATTTGGCCTCATCGCACCAGAATAAAGGCACCCTTTGAGTTCAAATTACCAAAGCTTCAATGGCAGAAGAAGTGATACTGTAGGACTTCTGGCCTAAGCCCGTTCTAGAAGAGGGCCAGGATCGCCCTGATGGACAAGGGCGTGCACTTTGATCTGAGGAAGGAGGATCTTCTGAGCAACAAGAGCCCCTTGCTCTTGGAGATGAACCCTGTCCACAAGAAAGCCCCTATCCTCATCCACGACGGCGAGCCGGTTTGCAAGTCCCTCGTCGTAGTCCAGCACATTGACGAGATTTGGGGTCGTGAGTCCCCTCTCCTGCCTTCCGATCCTCACGAGCTTCATTAAGTGCACTTAACGAGGAAATTGCCATTGTGCTGGGCAATGACCAGGGACTCGCAAACTGGCTTGCCATTGTGGATGAGGACAGGGGCTTTCTTGAGGACCGGATTCATCTTCAAGAGGAGGGGGCTCTTGTGGCTCAGAAGATACTCCTCCCTCAGATCAAAGTGCACGCCCTTCTCTCTCAGGGCGATCCTGGTCCCTCTTCTAGAACGGGCTTAGGCCAGAAGTCCAACAATATCGCTGCAGTGCTCCAGGAGGGGTAGCTTGATGCTGTCATTGCTCGCGTCACTGTCAGGTCCAAATCTGGTGTTCATGACCGGCAAATTAGGTCATGGCTTAGGTTGTAACATGAACGAGAAATGCATATCTTTCTGCTGCTTCCAGTTCCTCTCTACTGCTTTATGTTCCATTTCTCATTATTTCTGCCACTTGGACGCAATCATCTTGTTCTTGACTTAAAAATAAACCGTATTTTTATGGCTCAAAAGTAAACAATCGCAGATTATTATGGTATATAACGTAAGTCGTTGCCTGACCAGTGTTCTCGACGGGGCACTGCAGGAGTTTTGGTGATTTTTTGGCTTTTTTTTTTTTTTTTTTGGTATTGATTTTTTGGCTTTTAAATTAGGGGTTTTTTTATTATTTTGCAGGGATTATGTCATGACCCCCCTCCTTTCATCTCAATTTCCAATTTATCCCACCTTTCAAGGTTGGCATAACAATACCCAACCCTCTTTGTTTTCACTTCAAAAATACCTTGCAGTGAAGCTCCATTCAGATCTCAGACAAAAATCTTTAAATACTTAAAAGGATTCCAATCAAGGCCATAGTTCTTTGAAATAGCATTTTTCCGTATTTTTACAAAATTTCAAAAAATATTCTTAATAAGTAAGAATATCTATATTTCATTGAACAAATTTAGTTTTCCATTTTTTTTCTCTTTTCACTCAAAATTAAAAAAAAAAAATTCAAATTTTAAAAAAAAAAAATGCCCGGTAGAAGGCTAGATCTTTCTTCCTGGCTTTATAACTCACATGGTACCTCGCAAAGCAAAGTTCTATACCCTGTTAACGAAATTCTTGGCTAGCGATCAAAGTAACGCTGCTACCAGCAGGGGGAAATGCTCTTGCAAAAGAGATGGACAAATTGGTCCATGAAAGGCTCGATGCGGTCTAAAGAGGAAAGGAACTCAAAAGAGCCTAAAAGAGTTACTAGTCAAGCCAAGATATGGCAAGAAAAAGCTGCCCCATTTGTTCTTGATCTTGCGAGAAGAGTGGTTAACCTTAATAACAATTACACCAAATCGTTAAACTCAAGTGGTTGGACAATCTTGAGCCCTGGGTGGGTGAGGAAGCTTAACATATGTTTGGAAAGCTCACTTTTTGTTTTGAAGATGACAAAGCATCGTGCGTGAACTATATGTGTGTTTGAATGACCGGGCGAGATATCCACATGGGGAAGTATGCAATGAGGAAATCGTGTACTAAATGTGCTTGCACAAGAGTCCGTAAGTGAGGAGTGCTAGTTTAAGACTTCGAGAGAAGTGAAGTAGGGGCAACCTAGGAGCACGGAAAAACCTCCGAGTACCGGTGGCGGGGGCCGTTTACAGGACCGGAAAATGATTAAGTCTATGGCTTTTTGCATGTTCAGGTGACCTATACTCGTGGTAGTTTACCCGCAATTGAAAGTACTAGAGAAATAGGAATCACGACAATTTTTTAGCATAATTTTTGAGAAAAAATTTCTCGTGCTCGAATGCCAAACGTGATCATCCATCTCATTATTGAAGTAAAAACAATTTGCTCTCTTGGATGGTTATAAAAGCTCCCTAATAAATCCTAATGAAATTTCATCCGCTATTATAAGTTTTCTATGTTATAACTTAGCCCTAAATAATTTTTGTACACAACACAAGCACCTAATAACAATGTTATTGGGAGCTAAATACCTTGAGTGTCAAAACTTGGCATGGAAGACACTAAGTGTCAAAAGTTAAGAAAGTGATACTTAAATGCCATTGTTTTTGAAAAATGGGACACTTGAGTGCCAGCGTAGGTGGCTGAAAATCCTATGTGACAATTTTAATATAACTCACCTATGTGGCACGCTGGAATGCTAAGTTAGCGACAAAAACTAAAATGACAACGTTTTATCTTTTTTTTTTTTAAAAAATTTTAATATAAATATTAATTAAATTAAAATGTTTATAATTTAAAAAAAAAAAAAAAAAAGGAGGAGGAGGCAAAAGGCAGGGCTGAGCCCTCGCCGCCCCTCCCCACCATTGTCGAAAAGGGCCAACGACGGTAGGGGAAGGGTCAACCAGGGTCACTAGGCCCTTGGCCCAGCGGGCAGCAACCCTTGTCCCGGCCAGGCAAAGGCCGATGACCCTCATCTGATCTGGGGGAGGTCCACGAACCTCACCCCAAATCTAGTGAGGGCTCACAAGCCCTTGTCGCCGATCGGTCGGGGTCGCCGAGCCCTGCCCCTTTCAACAACGGCGAAGAGGCGGCGGCAAGAGCTCATCCTTCAATCACTTGCAATGTTCAACTTCTTCCTTTTTTAAAAAAATTAAATATATAAATAAATTTAGTTTTAATTTAATTTATTTTATTTAATATTTATATTAATTATCTAGCTAAATCAATAAAACGACATCGTTTTTTCACCTGTCTAATCACGTTAGCATGTAAAATAATGTCGTTTAACACTTATCTCACTAGAAAATCGTCATATCAGCATTTTGGCCGGATTTTCTCACCATTAACACTTAACTGATTTATTTTATCCTGATTTTAGTACTTAAGTGTCACTTTAATAATTTTTGGCACTTTAGTATCCCCATACCAAGTTTTGACACTCCAAGTGTTCTTTTGCCCAATGTTATTATAAACATAAACCTACTGGTGGGCAGCTGAGTTGGTTCGGCTTTGGGCACTTCATTGCGCGAGAGGTCCTAAGGTCGAAACTTTGCAACTGCTAACACACATCTTAAGGAGGGGGGGAGGGGTGGAGATGGTGGTGGGGTCATGTGCTAGCTTCCTCTCAGGTATTGACGCTTAGTCCGAGGTGCACCGTGCACTTTACAGGCCGTGGGTTGCTCGATGTAAGCCCGGTGGGCTCGGCAAATCCTAGGCATCAAAAAAAAAAAAAAAAAAAAACATAATCTTGATGATTTGATACCATTTAAGTAAACGAATGTGTGATTCACTACTAGAGTTAATGTTGGGCCATATAATTCAACCGAGATTTGAATCCAACTTTATATACACATTACAATCAAGTTTTAAACCTTACAATAAGTTCAATCTAATCATAAATCTTTTAATTGGTTCAGTAATGAATTTCCTTTTTTGAAAATGTAGTTAAGTACTTAGAGTCAAATAAATATGCAATTTCAAGATGCCACCAAGCCAACTTTTAAGTGACACGTAGGTAATTTTATGTATTAATTCATTGAAAGGACTTGATTGCAGTTTAGGACTTAATTGAACTACTAAAAAGGATCATAACTAATTGTATTCCATACAAAAACAAAAAAAAAAAAAAAAAACTTTGATTGCACTTTTTCTCAAAACAATTGATTGATCAAAGTATTTTGTTTTCTTTTCAAACTTAGAACGATAATAATTAGCGAATTTGCTATTCTTGAATTAAGACATTAAAACATTCGTTAAGAAAATATTAGATATTCCTCCTTTCCCTTATTACCATGCAATATGCATAACACGTGATTATCATTGAAAAAAAGAGGATAAAATCGCAAATGATGCTCCCACAGCAATGAACAAGCACATTTATACCGATTCAACTTTTCTTTATTTTTTTGGTTGGTCCTACTATGCTTTTACTCCAATTCTCACTTTCAGACTTTTGTTCTGCCTCCTTGCAAAGCGTGAGAGTCGAAACCCACGCCTAAAGCTAAATTGTCCCCACCCTAATCCACCTTCTCGCTTCTTGCAAAGCGTGGTAGTTGAAATTCACACCTGAAACTAAATTGTCTTTATCCTAATCTTAGAGATTCAAACCTCACACCCCCTTCCCATTTGAGAAGAGTGACCACTAAGCAAATCCCAGTGGTTATGGTGATTCAACTTTTCACGGCCCAAATAAAGTTTTGGACTCCACTAAGTAATCTTGAGACGTTAACAATTTCATCAAACCATAAACTTCTTCATGAATGACAAGACAATTATAAAAAAAAAAAAAAAAAAAGTCCTAAATCTATCATATTTGTGTCGATTCAATTCTAAATATTTCAATTATGTCAATTCAATCATATATCTTTTTGCATTTTGCTAATTGAGTTCATTCACTCAATTTTGGCTAGAAATTACTAGCATGGATGCCAACCTTCCTACATGGCACGACGGGCACTAAAATGGACAATTTTTTAATAATTTTTAATTTTTTGTAATTTATTTTTCTTTATATAAACTTTTCTATTTCGGACTAAGGGCGACAACAATGAGTGATGGCGTGGCAGCCCTCACCGGCCGCTAGGCAAGGGCATGGCAGCCCTTGCTATGGCAAATGAAGGCATGGGCAAGGGCCACAATGGCCTCACCCGAAAAAGCTAGGGCAAGTGGCCTCTCACTTGTGGCTGGCGATGGTTAGCTAATAACTCTGTCCCAAAAAAAAAGTAAAGAAAAAAACCAAAAAATATTTAAAAAATTCAAAATATTTTTAAAAATATTCACATCAACAGCGATCATGCCATGTAGGATGGTCGGTATTTACGTCAACAATTTGTGGTCCAAATTAATCAAATGGATTCAATTGGCATAATGTGAAAAGATTTAAGACTAAATTGACACAATCAAAAGATTTAGAACTAAATTGATACAAATACAATAAATTTATAATTTTTTTAGTAATTGTAGCATTTCTCACTATACTTGAACACTATTCCTACAGATTAAAATGCTTCACACGTTCTATAAAAAAAAAAAAAAAGTACAAACAAACAAGGCAAGTATACCCAAAAACAAGCAAGAGTGCCAAAGTAGAGAGAAAATATTAGGTGGTCCGGGAGCGCCATGTCAGCGTGATCTCCGACCACTCACGCGACGCCACGTGGAAGCGTGGACCCCCTTGCTGTCTTCTGCATTTTTCCTTTCTTTCTCCTCTCCCTAGCCTTCTTTCCTATCCTCTCCTAGCCTACGCACATCCACTCTCCTCTGCAGACACTCTCCTTTCTTCACGCCTCTCCTCTCCCTTCCTTATGTAAATTCAAAATTTCAGGTTCCCTCGTCTTCGCTCTCTCCGGCACTCGTGCTCATGCTTGTGCTATATTTGAGCCAATGTCGCTGGCCAGGCTCCTGCTCCCGTCGACGTCGACTGCAAGCTCACTCGACCTCACCTCCATCTTCACCATCACTCTCGGCCTCTCCCTCACTCCTGCTCTCCCTCGCTCCTACTCTCCCTCCTTCGATCTTCCCCTGTCCCACGCTTCCATTCCATTCGAGAACTCGAACCCCCCAAAGTTGGTGTTCCGGAGGACGGCCTCCCCAACTGACGACGCGGTCGAGGGAGCTGAGAAGGAGGCTGCGGTGGAGTAGTCAAGGGACTTGACGTCGACGTGGCGAAGCCTGAGCTCAGGGTTCTTGACGCGGACGGTGAGGGCGAACCCGAGGAAGGCAGCGCGGAGGATGACGATCGAGGCGAGGGCATAGACGAAGCACTTGCTGCTGCTGCGCCTCTGGTTGCGGCGAGGTGGCGGCTTGGTGAAGTGGGCGAGCTCCACGTCATCGCTCAGGAGGCGGGGTCCGGAGGACGCGATTGGGCCGGTCGGATCTTCTTTAGGCATCATGAAAGTCGGAGTTCAAGTGAATGCGAGAGAGTACGGGTAACTCGCTAAGGGGGGTTGTGTTCCTGTGTCGTCGTCCGAGGTCTTTGCCGGTCGGACATGCAGGACCAAATGGATCGTGTGTGTTTATCCCATTGGCTTTCGCACGATGTCTCGGACGCGTGCTGTTTCATTTCTCGTTACAGAAAATTCGGAGAGAATCCGATCGGCACAGATCCCTGCGACGGCTCGCGAGGATGTGCTACTTGATGAGTCCTAGAATTGGTGATTTTCCTGAGAAACGGGCGGCGAGGTCAAAGCTGCTGGAGATGTTGATGATGTTCTTCCTCTTCTTGTTTGTTTTGGATGATTTCGAGAGTTGTTATCTTGTCAGTGCTAATCAAAGAGCTTTACAAAACAGAACATTATATATTCCTGCATTCTTTTCCCTGCAAAATTTAGTACTCTCCCTTTTCAGATTTTTGGTAGCTGAACGTAATGGAAGAGACTAGATGGTTTTAACCCGAATGTGAAATGCGGCATCTGGTGAGTTCCAACGAAGAGCACGAACGAATTCAATGCGATTCTGATACTCCAAGGTTCAGGAGTGTCTTTGCAAATTAACCACCACTTGCAGGCTCCCAGCGATGGCAAAAGCAAATGGGCTATGCGCACACTGGGCGCAAGACATTCGCAGGTTCATCAACCAATGACAACAATCTGAATGAACTCACTACCAAATTTCTTAATGAGGAAGGCGTGTTTCTGCAAATGAAAGGCCATGTCCTTTGAAGCACGAAATCTGGTGCGCAACGAGCTGTAATGGTGCTGATGGTTCTTACTTAGGTTTAGACAACTATCACATTCTAGACAGGCATGTCCTAAAGAAATGATTGGGTGTGGACTAGACCCCACCATACCTGCGTGCGCGAATAATTGTGCGATTTTGACGCGATTATTTGGTGCACTTAGCACTTAGCACTTATGCGTGCCCTCGATTTAATTAGCACTAATCCCTTTGTTATTTTATTTTATTTTTTATTTCGTACGGTTATCTTATTAACTTTAATCAATTCTAAGGTTGTTTTTGTTTATTGAGAATTTTCAGAAATTAAAAAATTAATAAATAATAATTTCGAAATTTTATTTATTAAATAATAATATATTTTTTTATTCCGAATTTTTGTTTGTGTCTTTTCAAGACAACCTTTGAAAAAGATACTCGTTCAGTTTGCAGCATTTCCCGAAGGGTTACATTTGTTCATTTTTTAACTTCTTACAAATGATTGTATTTGTTCGTTTTTTAACTTCTTACGAATGGACGCCTTTATTCATCTTGGCAATTTTCGAAATGATACATTTGTTTGCTTTGCAACCTTTCACGAAGAGTTATCTACGTTTTAAGAATGTTTTATATATACATGTCAATTTTCAAAAGAAAATAGTGTAATCATTTTCAAGACTTCTTTCTGAAAAACTACAGTCATCTTTTTAATTGTTTCCTAGAGAGGTCCTGAGAAATATTAGAATTATTATCTAATACTCTCATTTGAGACTTTGTTGTATCCTGGAGAATATTTGCCGGTGACCATTAGCAACTTTATGGGGCAAATAAATCATTAAAGAAAGTGATATCACGCCTCACATTCCGACTTGAGTACTCTAAAAATCCGTCTTCATTGTTCTACCCAATTCGAAGTCATACATTTCAACAATATGATATCAAACAAACAGCAAGACACCCCCAAAAAACCATAATAGAGTTAATTCGTAGGCTAAAAAACAAAGCCAAGAAAATCTGTAGCATCTAACAAAACTGAAACATAGAGTGTTTTGAAAACTCTGAGGCTCTTTGTTTTTCTCTCTCCCGTTTCCTCCTTACTTGCTCATTATTTCATCGGATCCTAGCTTCGGCGCAACTGTAGCTGTTAAATTTATGACTCGAGTTTGAGATTCGCTGGATTATTGAAAATTTACAATTGAGGAAATATAAAATAAAGAAGAAGGAACCCTGCAGTTTCAATTCCTTTTAAAAATGAAATATGGGCACACATATTATAATAATATAGGTTTCACTTTTTTGGCGTGAAGACACTCCGTGAAGATTGAATTTGGTGGGGCCCAAGGTCAAACTTTGACCTTGGGCACACTTATATATATATATATATATATATATATATATATATATATATATATATATAGTGCGGACGGACGTAGGTCTCTTCACTCCGCGGCTGCTACACGTACGGGCTGAAGTCTTGTTGAAATAAACCCTACGTGGAAGTCGCGAAGGGAGCCGCGAAAGAGGTTTTCTTTCGGTGGGTTGCTGCACGTACAAACCTACGGAGAAAAGGGAGCCGCATGTCTTCAAGCTGAAGCGCGATCAAGAAAAGAAGTTCTTTTTCAGCGTTTGTTTTTGAGCTTGTGTGATAATTTGTGCCGTGAGTTGGGTTTGGGGTTAAATTGTTCTTTGGGAAACACCGAGAGAGTGTTTGAGTGACTTGAGTGTGTAATCTCCTTGTATCGCTTGATCTATAGTGAAATTCGCTGCTGCTCTCCCCGTGGACGTAGGTCTTTACGACTGAACCACGTAAATCCGGTGTCCGATTTATTTTCTTTTTCTGTCTGTATTATTGTTCGATCGCTCGCCCTATCGCAACAATTGGTATCAGAGCCAGGCTTGGCTAAGTTGAAGCGAATCGATGGCGACAGAAGAACTAAAAGTGAGAATCGATAGATTTGATGGGAAGGATTTTAGTTTCTGGAAGATGCGATTGAAGATTATCTTTACCGATGAAATTGCACTTGCCCTTATCTCGGGAAGAGACCGGAGAGACGATGAAGCAAGCTGATTGGGATTTCTGGATAGACGAGCTATGGGTGTTATTCGGCCGACGTTGGCTCGTAACGTCGCGTTTAACATCTTGAAGGAGAAGACTACCTGATTTGATGCAAGCCCCATCGAATATGTACGAGAAGCCCTCGCGATCAACAAGGTATGTTTGATGCGACGTCTGTTTAATTTGAAGATGAGCGAAGGTGCGTCAGTTGCAGATCATATCAATGAATTCAATGTGATTGTTAGTCAATTGAGTTCAGTTGAGATTGATTTTGACGATGAGGTATGTGCTTTGATTCTGTTATCCTCATTGCCTAATAGTTGGAATACTACTGAACTGCTGTTAGTAATTCCTCTGGGTCAACAAGTTTGACGTTTGATGGGGTTCGAAATTTAATTCCGAGCGAGGACATTCGTAGAAGAGAATCTGCGAACTTTGTATCTCTTTTTAGTAGGTGAAAATAGAGGAAGATCTATAACACGTGTGGGTAATAGTAGTACTAATATAAACAGCGTAGTCAGTCTAGGACTGCTAATGTTGTCTGTTGAGCCGTGGCAAGAGGGGGCATCTTAGAAGGGATTGCCTTAAGCTGAAGAATGAGAAGGGTAAGGGAATTATGGTTGATTCTCGCGAGATAATGTTGCAGCTGTAGCGATAATGCCGATTATGTCTTGTCTGTCACTAATTATTCATCGTTTGATGGATGGATTATGGATTCTGGTTGTTCTTTTCATGTCACACCAAATAGAAATTGGTTTATCACTTATCAGTGCACGGGTAGTGGTAAAGTCCAGGTTAGGGAACAACGCGAGTGCGATGTTGTGGGTGTTGGTGATGTTAAAATCAGAATGCATGATGGTATTGTGAGGACATTGACTGGAGTAAGGCATGTTCCAGAGTTAAAAAAGAACTTAATTTCCTTGGGTGCCCTAGATTCAGCTGGTTGCAGGTATTCTTCAAAAGGTGGAGTTCTAAAGGTTGTTCGAGGTGCCTTGGTGATAATGAAAGGAATCAAGCATGGAGGCCTGTATAAACTTCAAGGTGAGACAGTGAAAAATTTCGCTGCGGAGACGTCGGATGCATCCGTTCGAGAGTCTTTTGACTTTGCTCGAGGAAGACTGGGTGTTTGTGCCAAGGCACAAGTTTGATGCTTGGTGTCGGGATCACGCGTCAAGAGCTTTGATCGAGATGGAGACGGTAAGTCGATCAAACATGTGCGGTGACAATAGCATAGAGTTCTCTCGGAGCTGGCAAATAAATTTTGCATGAAAGAGAGCATAGTGAAACACCGCACTAGTGCCAATAAATCACAACAATTTGCAGAATTGACGAGAAGAACATTACTAGAGATGGCCCGTAAAATTATCTCTAGTGCTGGTATTGCTAGGAGAATTATAGCTGATGTGCTAAGTATGGTAAGCTACCTGGTGAATAGATCCCCATCAACTGCTATTGAATGGTGGACTCCTAAAGAAGTATGGTCAGGTAACGTTGCTGATTATTCTATTCTTAGAATGTTTGGTTGCCCGTGTTATTTTCGAATGAGTGATGGTAAGCTTGATTGGAGGGCAAGGTGCATATTCCATGGCTATGCACAAGGTGAGTGGGGCAATCGGTTGTGGTGCCCGAATATAAATTCACCTGTTGACGAGAGAAGTTACCCTTGATGAGTCTCCCGGTACTTTTGACTAGGAGTGATTATAGCAAATTCAAACGGATCGAACGGTGTTCAGCTTGAGGTGGAGTTGCGACCGAAACTCCCGAGGTAGCGTATACATATACTAGCAAAGTAATTGACACAGATGGTGCTCATAGCGAAGTGGAGCCTATAGAGCCAATGGTTGCTGTAACTGCTGATATTGACAAGGTACGTATTCGATCTCCTGATAAATATGGATGCAACAATGGTTTTGCTTTATCTGCGGTTAAGGAGGTTGCGTTGGAAAATCCTTGCATAGCAGTTAAAGGTGCATGTGGAGTTGGTATTCTGATGAGGTCCTCGGTTATGGCGAAGTTCAAGCGAGGCTTGGACTTGGATAATATCGTGGCGTTGAGCCCATCGGGGTGATGGGAAAGTAGCGGCGAGTTTGAATTTTTGTGAAGCGATTGCGACTTGGCTCAAACGTCGAGCCAAGGTGGAGATTGTTAAATTTATGACTCGAGTTTGAGATTCGCTGGATTATTGAAAATTTACAATTGAGGAAATATAAAATAAAGAAGAAGGAACCCCGGTTTCGAATTCCTTTGAAAAAGGAAATATGGGCACACATATTATAATAATATAGGTTTCCCTTCTTTGGCGTGAAGACCCTCCGTGAAGATTGAATTTGGTGGGGCCCAAGGTCAAACTTTGACCTTGGGCATACTTATTATATATATATAAGTGCGGACGGACGTAGGTCTCTTCACTCCGCGGCTGCTACACGTACAGGCTGAAGTCTTGTTGAAATAAACCCTACGTAGAAGTCGCAGAAGGGAGCCGCGAAAGAGGTTTTCTTTCGGTGGGTTGCTGCACGTACAAACCTACGGAGAAAAGGGAGCCGCATGTCTTCAAGGCGAAGCGCGATCAAGAAAAGAAGTTCTTTTCAGCGTTTGTTTTTGAGCTTGTGTGATAATTTGTGCCGTGAGTTGGGTTTGGGGTTAAATTGTTCTTTGGGAAACACCGAGAGAGTGTTTGAGTGACTTGAGTGTGTAATCTCCTTGTATCGCTTGATCTATAGTGAAATTCGCTGCTGCTCTCCCCGTGGACGTAGGTCTTTACGACTGAACCACGTAAATCCGGTGTCCGATTTATTTTCTTTTTCTGTCTGTATTATTGTTCGATCGCTCGCCCTATCGCAACAGTAGCAAACATAGGCCACAGCGGCTGCCACAACAATGGCTCCCGTGGACCCTGCTGCCACGACTGGCCATTGCAGTTTCGGCCCTTTGTCTTCAATCGCGTCAAGGATCTCTCTCCTCCCATTGATGGTCTCAGCCGCCTTGTCTTTCAATCCACTGATCACCTTCTCTGCCTGTTCCAACTGCCTCTACAATTCAACCAGCTTCGACTCCATCTCCTTTGCCTTCTCCTCAGATTTCTTCAATGCATCCTCCACACCCATCCTCTCCGCGTCAAGAGCCCCAAGCTCGGGCTTCACTGCGTCGACGTCAAGTCCCTTGACTACTCCACCACAGCCTCCTTCTCAGCTCCCTCGACCGCGTCACCGGTTGGGGAGGCCGTCCTCCGGAACACCAACTTCAGGGGGTTCGAGTTCTCAAACGGAATGGCAGCGCAGGGCGGGGGAAGATCGAAGGAGGGAGAGCAGGAGCGAGGGAGAGGCCGAGAGTGACAGTGAAGATGGAGGTGCAGTCGAGCGAGCGCTGGAGAGAGCGAAGACAAGAGAACCTGAAATTTTGAATTTATGGAAGGAAGGAAGAGGAGAGGCGTGAAGAAAGGAGAGGGTCTGCAGATGAGAGAGAATAATGCAGGCTAGGAGGAGAGTGGACGTGCGCAGGCTAGGAGAGGATAGGAAAGAATGCTAGGAAGAGGAGAAAGAACGGAAAAATGCAGAAGACGGCAAGGGGACCATACTTCCATGTGGCGCCGCATGAGTGATCGGAGACCACGCTGACATCGCGCTCCCGGACCGCCCAATATTTTCTCCAAAGTAGAGGGCAGCCTAGGAAGCGTCTTCAATGCCAACTACCTCTCAATCTTGAAATGACCCTTGAAGACTCAACTCAGAGAAGTAACCATCTCCAACCTGCAAAACGTTCTTCTAAAACGTCTTAATGGCAACTTACCTAACCTTCTTACGAGTCCATTTGGCTCCTATTGGTCCCGCCAAACGTTTCGATCAGTTCTTGTCCCACAATTATATTTCATCCTATCGTTACAAAGTTATGAACATGTTTAGTGTAGAAGTGGGAGGTCTTGAGTTCGACTCCCGAAGCGAGCAACCTTTCCCCTTTTTAACCTATGGGGCTGGCTTTGTGATTAAGCAGTGGACTTGTGCATTGGACAAGCGCACCACACAAGTCCGGTCCAATCCTCCACGGAAGCAAGTGTAAAGAATTTGATTATTTGAGCCTCTTGTTTAGATTTTAGCTCGCATCCTATCCGATCAATGAGGCTAGTAAGTTATTACATGAGCGTGACATGTACCTACATTTATTAATGTCGAAAATACTTATAACGAGCTTTTCAAGCATTGCCTCGCCCTCCAACTCAAGATGCCTACTATATATTTGACTGCCCCGCACTAATGTCCCCTTAACTGGCTAGCTACTGTGAAGCACCTCATGGCCACGCTCAGTCCAATCTCCTCTCTCCTCCTCCTCCTCCTCCTCTCCTCTGGCAGCCCGACGCTCGCCTCTGCCTTTGCGACCGCCCTCGACCCGAGCCTTATGGGCATCAACCTCGGGAAGGAGAAGCTCAGCCACTTCCGCTTCTACATGCACGACGTCCAGAGCGGCCCCCACCCCAGCTCTGTCACCGTCGTGCCACCGCCGTCCAACGCCTCAGCCACCTTCTTCGGTCTCGTCAACATGATCGACAACCCCCTGACCCTCCGCCCCGACCCGGGGTCCGAGCTCGTCGGCCGCGCCCAGGGCCTGTACTCGTCGGCGTCGCAGGAGGAGGTGGGCCTGCTGATGATCATGAACTTCGCCTTCGTGGCGGGGAAGTACAACGGCAGCGGCATCACCGTGCTGGGGCGGAACCTGGTGCTCCAGAAGGTGCGGGAGATGCCGGTGGTCAGCGGCTGCGGGCTGTTCCGGTTCGCCCGCGGGTACGCGCAGGCGACCACCCACACGTTCGACCGGAAGACCGGCGACGCGGTCGTCGAGTACAACGTCTACGTGTTGCACTATTGATGTTTGGTGATGTGATCACGATCGGTTTAATTTTTGGGCCTTTTTCTTATCCCTTTTCGCTTTCTCCTTTCACCGTTACCAGCTTTTTTCTCTTTCAAATTCCTAGGGTTCTAGAAATGGCAATCCTAGCTGCCACTTATGATTTCCGGGTTTGCTTATGGTCCGAGCAAAATGGAGTCGGTAGGTGGATTTCTAACCACGTTCTCTAGAGGGTCCTCTTATCTCTTTACTACTTTAATCATAGTCGGGTATCCGATCCAAATCTAAATACATCGATCGACACATTTTGAATTAGAGTCTTCACAGGTTACAAATGATCTCAAAATTAATTTCAAAGAAAGATGGTATTTTCTCGGACACAATTACCACCTCACATAAGAGTGGTGCAAATTAAACTCGCGAGATTGCTAAGCCTAGTCCATAATTGGGCACCATCAATCTCCTTTAATTTTTCTTTGAACTTTGTTAAGATGTGTAGTCTGGCAATTTTTAGGAAACTAACTAAAAGAAATACTGTAATTTTCAACGTTCTAGCTATTTTCATGGTGTGCAAAATCAATGGTTTGAAAGCCTCGAGGGCATTCGGGCATTAAGACCACATCTTTTTTTGTCTCATGGTACAAAGGTATCCTAGAAAAGTTGGTTGAACTAGAATGTGGAATTTTTGTTTTGAGTTACAAATTGGCCCTTGACAAAGTATTTTCTCTTAACAACAACGGAGTTAAACTCGAGTATGATGACATCCACTTGTTCCGCACAAACCGAGATACTTTTATGGACCCCTTTGTTGATCGAATTTGAGCGGAAGACCTGCTTGATAAGACATCTATCTTGTAATCAAGCATGAACATCTATAACCACGAGAGAAACCGTGCAAAGACTCACTCTTCTATGACTAATAATGCTCTTAATTACCTTAAGTTGATTTACATGGAAAAATTGTTCAAAAATCTTAAACTTATTGCACTTTTATCAATTCAATTTTTAACTTCTTGATTTTGCCAATCAAGTCCTCAACCTTTTCCCATTTCCCCAATTAAATCCATCCAGCCAATTTTAGTCAGAAATCATTAACATGAATGCTTGCCGTACTATGTGACAAGATCGGCGCTAACGTGAACAATTTTAAATAATATTTTTGAATTTTTTGCTAAATTTTAATTTTTTTAATTTTTTTTTCCTTTTCTTCTTTTCTTCCTAACTTTTTTATTATTATTTTTTACTATGGCCAGTAAGGGTCACTAGGCCACTCTATGGCCATAGGGTGAGGGTTGCTAGGCCATCACTAGCCACAGGCAAGGGCCTAGACATCCTTGCTAGCTGCGAATGAGAGGTAGTAGCCTTGCTTGGCCTCACCCAAATATGGGCAAGGCTATTGCAACCATGAGCAAAAGGCTAGCCTCATCCAGATCTAGGCAAGACAGCTTTGCCTATGGTCGCAATGGTCTACGCAAGGCCAATCTTGCCAACCACAGGTCCACAGGTGAGGAGAAACCTTGGCAACGAGTTCAACAAGTCTAACTTGTGGCTGAGCTTGAGCCTTATGCGGCTCAAGCTTTGAGTTCCCTCACTGAGACCTGCCTCTCCAAGTAAGGTTTAATAGAGATCCACGTTTGCACTCTTCGCTCCCACCTCCATAGGCACTCATGGTCCTCACCAAGATCCTCCACTTTGTAGCTATCTCGCGCACTGCCTAGTCGACCAAATTCCTTAACCAAACATATTCTTCCACAATCTCCTCCTTCACGAATTTGCTAAAATCATGGTCTAAGCAGCCTCACCTAAATTTGGGCCAACCTACACTACCGGCAGCTGACAAGATTGCCCTCACCCAATCCATCATAGCCGTCGAAAGCCCGATCCAAGGCGAGGCTAGCCTCACTTGCAGCATCAATGGCCTTACTTAGATTTGGGTGAGGCCACGACCCTTTTGACTACAATCGACATGGACGTCCTGGCCCTCACCCATGACTTGACGACCCTCATCGACCACAATAAGAAAAAAGCAAGGGGGAAGAAAAGGAAAAAAAAAAAACTTAAAACTAAATTAAAAAAAATCAATAAAAAAATCGAAAATTTATTAAAATTATTAACATCGGCGTCAACCATGACACATAGGATGGCCAACATCCACATCAACGATTTCTCCAAAATTCGCCAAATCAACTCAATTAATAAAATGTTAAAATGTTTAAAACTTAATTGACAAAATTAAATGATTTATGACTAAATTCGCAAAAGTGCAATAAGCTTAGAACTTTTTAGACAATTTTTCCTAATTTACAAAACACGGAATGGACTTATGTGTGTGAACTAGGCAAATAATTTCAAAATACCAATTTAAATTAAGAAATGCTTGTGCAACTGTCATTAATTTACTATAAGAATAAAATGTTTTAAGCCACAAAAAAAATAATAACAAATAATAAAAAATTGTTAGAGGGGCTACTCTTTTAAGAATTTGTGGCTAACAATATAGTAACCCAAAGACTTTTATATTAGCAAAACAATTTACGATTTGGATCACACTTATGTCTTACTTGATTAACAAGGGCCTTAAGTTATTCTATAGACTCTTAAGTTTACTTACTTAAAAGTGAACTGTCTTATAAAAAAAAAAAAAAAAAAAAACAAAAAAATATATATATATGACTGACGTGAGCGGTCTTCGTAAAGGAAAGAGCCACCTAAATTTTCCTCCTGAAGCATTTGGTGTGTGTAAGCAGTCTTGGATGAAATTCTCAATTTCGCATACTCAAAAGGTGAAGGAGAAAATCGCAGGCCACTCGAATCATGTCATAGGATTTACATGCACTTTCATTGACGGTTGTTTTGAAACCAGGAAACTGTCGAAGACGTTGTATATGTAATTTGCCCAGATTGTTTTTTCGTATTCTAATTAACACATTAACTCAATTACAATTTACCCTTCTTCTTTTTTTGGTCGGGATTTTAACCCTTCTTCCAATAGTAGTGTTTGGAGCTTTGTTTGGAGCTTTTTATTACCCAACTAATCCTTACTAGGTGCAGCAATTCCCCACCCCACTCAACCGGAATTGTGCCGGGATTGTCGAAGACAAACAATTTATATTCCTGAAGATAGTCCTGAAAGAATACACAAGTGTGGCAATTTTACCCAAACCTTGGGGAAAAGATTGGGTCTGTCATGGGGCATCTTTGGTATTAAGAGCGGATAATTATTTTGTTTTATTTATTTATTTTTCTATTCTCATAAATAAGTTTGGAATAGAAATCGGGGGAAAATTCCAAATAATGACCCGAAGTGAATCTATTTTCTCAAATAATAACCCAAAGTGAACTTTGTGTCATATAAGAACCCGAAGTAGACCCATTGTTTCAAATAAGGACTCGAAGTGAATTTTGTGTCAAATAAGGACCCGAAGTGATCAAGTTAATCTCTATTGAGGACCTTAGTTCGCCGGCAAACATTTTTCGGCGATTAAAATAGGGGTAATTTTGTCAGAAATTTGTGATTGGAAAAAAAGGAAAATTTCTAAATTAATTGTTTTTAGGTTATTTATTTAGATGTTTATGTTTTCTTCTTTCTTCTCCCCCTCGCTGCTCCTCAACCAAATCGTTGCCCGGTCATCATCGCGACTCGATTCTCGTCGCTCCTCGCCTTGCTCGACCGGTGGAAAATTTGGGTCTCCGCAAACAAAGAAAGCATATGGTTTTCTTCTTGTTTTTGAATTCGTGCCTCGACCAATAGAGAATTTGGGTCTTCGACTTTGCGGAGGATGGGTACAAGGAATGGGAGAACTTTGGTCTTTGACTTTGCAAAGATTGGGTACAAGGAACGAGGAGATTGTAGAAATCCTAGGGTTTTTTTGTTTCCGTTTTAGGATTTGTTAATTTTCCCTATATTTTTTTTGGACAAAATTGTCCAAACTCCAATCGTCGAAAATGTCACATGCTTGATAGAGACGAATATTTGGCTTACTAGCAAGCTCAGGTTCTTATTTGGAATTGATTCAACCACTCAGGGTCCTTATTTGAGACAATGGATCCAGGTTTAGCCTTTATCCGACACAAAGCTTCATTTCGAGTCCTTATTTGAGAAATTTGGTCAACTTTGGGTCCTTATTTGGAATTTTCCCTAGAAATCCGTTTACTAACACAATTTCATTTTTCTATTTTTGAAACAAATTTTTACTCTAGAAATAAATTTGGATCAATTTAGATTAGAAACCAAAAATTAAAAGTTTAAACTTTTTTTTTCTAAATAAAAGCGAAAATGAAAACTCTTATCATCGTCCACTCTCGCCACCACCACCCACCGCTACCACCCACCGCTGGCCACCAATCGCCGATCGCCCACCAGCCATCCACCGCTCGCCAGACACCTCCCATCACCACTCCAAGGAAGAAATTTTATGTCGTTATCAAACGAATTTCTATTTCAAGAATATAAATTTTATGAAGTTACCAAACACGTATTTTTACTCAAAAACTTATCCAGATAATAGAAATAAAAAAAAAAATCAATTTTTAATTAGAAATTAATTTCTAAAGTAGAATGATTATCATGCGCACCCTAAGTTATCCTTGTACTTTACTATAAGACTAGCTAGTTAATAAAAAGAAAGAGAAGCACAATATGGAGCCAAATTGAATACCAAACAAGTACCAATTTCAGATAGAATCATTCAAATCAACTCGATTAGACACTTTGATATCTTAATTTAATTAATGAGCCGATCTGTTGCCCAGCAACCAGTATTATTCGAGATTGGGATCCGTTTGGAATTTGTTTCCCATCCATATGATGCGGTAAGGCAAAGTAAGAAGGGAAAAGAGATGGACAGTGGAGATCACCAAACTACTCTGTCAAAGAAAAATGATCTGTAAATGACATTATGACAACACACTAATGCAGTCATCTGCATTTATTTTCAAGTATGCGGAGCTTCGCGGTAACATATACAAAACGTCTGTGTCTGTTCTCTACCAACAAAAACAGGGGGAAACATAAACTCCTGAAGTACTTGATTGGCTGTAGATCGTGAAAAGACCTTAAACCGATAAATAAACGTTCTCTCGTCTTGAAACCTTAAAGCATTTTACCATATAAAGCAGAAATGTTGTAATTTGTTCCTAGTACTGGGGCATGCATAACAAGCATGGCAGGAGATGGGTGAAATGCTTAACGACAGCACAGAGATCGGAATTAAGAATCAAAAGCGCTGCAGGATTACTCCTCGAGCAGAACACATTGTCTATATGTCTCATGTTCCCAGTGGCATCCACAATATCGAAAAAAGCTGCAAACAAAAGAAAATGCGTCATTTACCATGAAAATCTTGAATTATTAATACATGCAAAACTGGTAGTTGCAAATTTCATTGTGAGATACCAAACTGCTATGATTCTATGGTTTCTCAATTAGTTCTGCCTCTTATTATGACTATAGAGTTAAAACCATTGTGAACTGAACTGTACCATTTCATTGGTCTCCATTGATAGATCAATTAACGTGGAGAAGCAATTGAAGTAGATTCCAATATAGCAGTAAAAGAAAGACTTTTAGGCAGATCAACTCATTCCCATTGGAATAGGATTCGTACAAGGAACTCCGAATTGGATCAGTTTCTCACACACTTCCTTTCTAGAAAAGATCAATACACCAAGCATTACACTTAGACTTATTCGATTTGTTACCAAAATATCAGTATTGAATCCGAAATTCCCGGCTGTACGCAGCAGAAAAATGAAAAGATGATTTTGAAAAGGAAGTAATAAGCGTGAGATAGGAGAAAGTTGAACTCACAGTGAACTAGTTTTGATATCCTCCCACGTTGACCTCTACTCTTGATTCCTCATGCTTCGAACTCTCTTCACTGTCGTTATATTTCAAGCTTCCATTGGACCCTCCATAAGATTCCACAACTTCAGAGATCTCAGATGTCATCTCTTCATGCTTCTTTCTAAGCTCAGAAGAATTTATTGCCTCAAAAAGCCTCTGCTTTATCTGCTGCTGCAGAGCATCAATCTTATTTTTTGACGACAAATCAGGTGTTTTTCCTGCTTTTACAATCTCCATCTTCAGCATCTCCATCATACTCTTTAGGTCAGATGAGTTGACCACTTCTTCGATTTTGTTGCTTATTTCTTTATTTAGATTACCCATTTTAGCACTAACTTCTGAGACTGAAGTTTGCGTACTAGTATCAATGCTGGTAGGCTTAATGGCCTCAACATGCAGTCCAAAAGATTCAATGACACTGGCCATTTCCATGTCTATCTCTTTCTTCAAATTGACAATTTTCTCCATCAGGCCTTCATCTACATCCTCAGGAGATGTTACCCCAGAGTCTTCGATTTCTGCATTCAGGGCTTCAACCTTCTCCTTCAGATCAGGACGTTCTAATACCTCTTTCAGTTTCCTATTGAGTTCTTCCTTCTGTGAAGCAATCCTTTCAGCATTCTTCACTTTAGACAACTCATTCAACATGTCAAGCTTACTCTTGAGGCTCTCATAATTGGGAGCTCCTGACAAGCCTTGGTTGAACTCCTTCTTTAGCTTATCAATCTTATCCATTGAAATAGGATGCAAGGGTTGCTCCTGTTGCTTAGCTTTCACAAATTCTTCTCTCAATGTTGACATTCTTTCATCCAAGCCTAAGGCCTTAACTGCCTCGGAGTACTCATGATCCACTTCCTTTTTGAGTTTTTCTATCAATTCATCCAGGCCGCTGTCGGAAGCTTCACCCGATGATTCCTTCGCTTTTACAATCTTCTCTTTCAGCTTTTCCACTTCACTCTCCAGTTCTGCTTCGGAAATCGTTCCTAGTGGAGGTTCTTCTTTCATCCTCATGTTGACCTTCCTCTTGGGATCCACGGGGATTCCTTCTTGAAATCCACCAATTTTTCGGAACTTAAGCGTGCGATGCTTCAGGAGCTCTTGTGTGTCCATTTTCTTAAGCTCCTGAAAGATCAAGGACTGTGTCAGTAATGGTTCAGAATTCTATGGTGAAACAAAGAAAGTAATACTGACGGTCATTGCTTCACCAACTGCAGCTTTTATCTGTTGGGAGGTCCAAGAGGGATCTGCATGGGCACCTCCAAGCGGCTCCTGTTAAACCATATACAAGAATGAAAACCAAATGGTCACAATATGCAACTTAAAATGCCAAGTTGAAGTTAGGAAAGTTAATGTCAGGATTTTACGATTGCAACAGAGCATATAGAGACAGCCAAAAACCTACATTATCACTCAAATGGCTTACATAATTGTCTGTAGAGAATATCATGTATGTCTTGATATTCACTTCACTCTGGTAGGATTGATCTCACAAAACTCATCCCAAGTGCAGATAAAGCAATAAGGGAGGGTGGTCTAGTCGACAGCTGGCACATGTTTTCCTACTAAGTGTAAGTTCAACAAGAACAGAGCTGAATGGTTTAACATCTCGATGAGATTTTTGAGAGCAAGAAGTCCAAAATAGGGAGTGCTTTTCATATATTGGGTCTAATTTGCAAAACGATTGACAAAATGAATCGACATGTCTCCCGTAAAGCACAAACAGGATGGTTCAGAGAAATAGTTATCTTGTACAAATGCCAAAGGTCACTCAAGGGAAAATTCTGTTGGATGGCATTAATTCATGGCACACAATATTAGGCGGTCAAACACCAACATCTGCACTAAATGAGTATAGTGGAGATGAGAATGCTTCACTGGATGTGCAAACATATGAGAAAAGGCAGTACATATTAATCTATCCGAAGAAGTGGGTGTGGCTCCAATCAAGAACAAGGTGGAAAAATTCATTAGAGATGGTTTGGACAGGTCGAGCAAAGGCCTTCAAATGCTCAACTAGGAACTGCAATCGAGGGATTGAGACTTGGCTTAATAGGGGCACAGTGCACAAAAAAAGTGAATGAAGCAATTAAAGCTTTCAGAAGACATGACACAGAATTGAGAGAAATGGTGTAAAAGGGTTTATCTATCCAATCCCAATCAATGGGATAAGGCTTAGTGTTTTTCTTGTTTGTTGTATTGTATCTATCTCAATACTCATGGCCCATATGGAATTATAGTAACTATTCTCCCTACCACAGAATTATCTAAAGCATAACAACACACAATACCTAAAACATACTGTTATGACACACAGAAGCAGAACATGTAGAAGTAAAAAACATACTGGGATGATCCCATCAGCAATTTGTAACTTGCATAACTCTGTGGCTGTAATCTTCAGTTTTTCAGCTGCCTGTGAGGATAAGAGAAATTTAAGTGTCAATTAAATAAAAACTCTGCTCAAAGAAAACTTCAGAATCAGAATTGTTGTAATTGTAGTCACCTTTGGAGAAGCTTTTGCACTCTTCCACAAGATTGCAGCACAAGCTTCAGGACTAAAAAAGAAAGCAACAATAAGATAAAATCAGTAAAGTGCTGGGACTGGAAATAATCGCAAAATAAACGGGACATGCCAAAGTTAACAAGATCAACTTGATAAGCTTCAATAGGCATGTAGCTGCACTAGTGGGGTAATATTGACATTCAGAAACAACAACGCTGATCTTTTTTAAGCATTGATTCTGCATGTAAGTGACATATATTCATATTTTCAGCATGACAAATTGCTCCATCTGACTAATATCAGGGAAAAAGACAACTCAACAAATGAGACTGATCACTGGTCATCGCTCATTGTAGTTGCCTACTCTCATGTTGGCCATCTACAAATGAGCTTCCTGATCAGATACCAATGAAAAGGACAAAACAAACGGCACATCCCTGAGCTGAGTGTAGTTACATAATCTCATTAGTCGGTTTTAATTTGACAAACATAAACAATTGAAAACTTTACCCTAGAATTTGGAAAGTGCAAAGGCCCAATGATTGCTCAGTCCCCACTATGAGAATGATTTTCTTAAAGAACATTGATGTTAAAAGAGTATTGCTCAGTCCCCAATTAACAAAGTATTTGACATAGTTGAAATGGAAGTGACGGCAATTAAATTACCTGGCAACATAGAAGACAGCATTTTCAAGCATTAACAACTTATTTGCACAGCCAATGGCAAGAGCACCGCCAGAACCACCTTCCCCCATAACAATAGAAACAATGGGTACTTTCAGACCAAACATGGTCCTCAAATTGTGAGCAATTGCTTCACCCTGGACATATATAAAGCAAAAACATCACCACAAAGATCAGGAAGTGCATCATACAAATTGCAACTAACATTATGCATTTTGCTTACTTGGCCAAGTTCCTCAGATTTTAGGTCTGCAAAGGCCCCAGGTGTATCAATGAAAGTGATGATTGGGAAGCCATGATGCTCAGCATAGTACATCATTCGTAGAGCCTTCCTGTAACTGCATTACGAAACGAACTAAAACTTAGTTGCTGAACTTTTGGTAATGGCACCATCGAGATGCAAAATCAGTAGTTGGTGTTTTTGAAGATATTATCCATAACATTATGCATACCCGTGGGGAGTTGGCATCCCAAAGTTGCGCTGAATGTTCTCTTTTGTGTTTCGTCCCTTCTGGTGGCCCATGAACATGTATCTCTCACCATCAATAGTTCCAATACCAGTGACAATAGCAGGATCATCATAACCAGCCCTATCTCCATGAAGCTCCACAAACTAGCGAACAACATGATGCAGAAGGCACATATTTTGCAAATCATGTCAGCAGCCCCGGATAGAATTAAGCAAGCAAGCAAAAAGGAAAATTGAATTCGACAAGTCAAAGCATGGATTACCTTGTCAGTAATGTTAAATACATGGTCAAGAAATGTAGGCCGATTGGGATGTCGGGCAATATTCACACGCTGGATAGGAGTCAGATGCGTATACAAATCCTTTAAAGCCTGAATACACCAAAAATCAAAAGATTGGCTTAGAAGCTGCAGTGCTGGCTTTACCAATTTGAGAAACAGGGTCCAATCAAGTTGTCTTATATGTCAGATCCTGAATAAATTCACTATCATTATTTGTTAGGCAAGTAGACAAAAAGTATTGCATATGACCTGCAAGAGTCTACTAAACGTGTTTTCAATTCCTCTAATATACAGAACAGGTAAAAATCACCCAGACAAATGAAAGATGCTTTTTGAGGTGTGCCCTATCAAGATAAAAAGTGTAGCCAGTCAAGAAAAGAAGTTATCTAAGGTCTAGTCTGCAGGAAACAAATAATCATCTCTCTCGCCTTGAAAGTTCATCTTGAATTAGGGGCAGAAGATTCTTCCCAATGGTCGGTGTTCTGACGTCTGGTCAGAGAAATGTCCAATTTGAGCTTGTAGTAGAATTGATGATTTCATAGAGAATTCTGGTATACCGCAAGTGCAAAGAAAAAGAATGGCACGGTTTGTGGGAATCATTCCCAATTTTTTTTTTTAAAGAAAACGAGAGATAAGTCAACCTCCAGATATAGGTGAATAATTTTTCCTTTAACCAAAGTGCCAATTTGCTTTGGAAAAATAAAAGCCTCGCCCATAATAGCGACAGTCAGTGTCAAAATTAAGGAGACGTGCTATTGCCAAGAGGTGCTTGTGGTGATATGCATGGTAAACTCTGCAACGCCAGCATTTGAAATGACATTCAGAACAGGAACTGAATCAAGGGAACTAGCAAAAAAGATTCCGAATGCACCAATATGCAAAAGTTCTTTATTCTATTTACATTAGGTGCATAGTCGCATTGAAAGGAGAGAAAGATTAGACAAATCCCTAGTTTTTTTTTTTTTCCCTTCACATTTGCATCACCCGGATCTTTCCACCTTAAGAACAGAGTTTCTTTTTGAAGAGATACTAATGATCCGATTGCAGTGTTATCTCTAGAGGTTCTACAAGAGAGAGAGAGAGAGAGAGAGACCATTATGTTATAACTTGGTTATTAGCCAAGTTCAGGATGTCAAAAAATAGGGGAAAAGCTCCCCTAGAACTATTTACCATATAATTGACTCAAGAATGGAAACGGGCTTGCAAGATAATGTAATTAACGACCATTATCACCAGAACCAATCAACATGAGAGGGAGACACGAAGCACATGATACTGTGTAGAGAATTAGTAGCAAGAGATTCTGCGAACTCAGTTACCATTTACTGCTAGAAAAAAGCAATGATGCCAAACCTGCTGATACTTGGTCTCCAATGATATAATCTGATCAGTGAAGTCTAGGCCAGTTTCGTCTGCCATCTTTCTCACCTGAAGAGGAAGCAAAGAAAAATTTCGCATTTTCAAGCAAATTAGAGACGCATTCCCGAATCCAAAAACACAGGACACGACAGAACAAGCAACTCACGTCCATGATCTTCTTCTCGAACAACATGAGCGGCTTCTCGAACTCCAGCGTAACCGGCTTCGGCTTCCCCTTGAGCGGCTTGAAGGAGGAGAGGTGGCTGAGCACCCCGCCCTTCACGTTCGGATCCGGATCCTCGGGCCACGGGTACTCGTGCTTCTTCACCTTCCGGAGCTTCGCGGCCACCGCCAAGCCGCCCCTCCTCCCCCCTCTGGTCCCGAGCCGCGCCCTCCCGAGGGCCCTCAGCGAGGCGCCGTCGCCGCCCCCGAGAAGATCGGAAGCCGCGGCTCCGGCGAGGGACACCGACGGCCGGATCAGCGAAGCCATTGTCGCCCCCGCTCAACTCCTCAGGGCCTCAAGCTCCACCGAATCAAGAACTTGCCCACGAAGCTGCCAAGCCAGACAAGAACCGCATTCACATCAGCTCGACCCACAAGAAGATGAGCACGCTTGCAGGAGCAAGAACAGGAGCAAGAGAAAGAAATTTCTGAAAAGAGCAAGAGGGGAGAGAGTTATATAAGAGAGAGAGAGTATACCGAGGGAGAAAGACGAAATGGGAAATGGGTAGTGGCGGTGGGGAAGAGAGGATCACGAGGCAATGCGGGAGGGGGGAGCATTGGAGAGATCGTCGCGGGGGAGATGATTCTTGGGGCGTTGTTTTCTATTTGGAGAGAGAGAGAGAGAGATTGTGTCGTTGGGCGGGTGGCGATACTTCTTATGCGAAGTTGAGTAGTTTGGAGTTGGCGTCGTCGTGCTGGCAAAGGAGCTCGCGCATGCCGCACGCGCGCCCGGCTTCGTCCGAGGTGGCCGTTACGTAGCTGACGAGGAGACCGCGTGGGGGTGGAGTGGTTAGGGAGGGATGGTGGTCGGCCCAATCGGAAGCTGACCATCGATGAGGACGAGGTCTCGGGTTCAAGTCCAGGATGGCTCGATCGCACCGAGAAGAAAGGAGGAGAAAGAAAAGGGAAAGAATGGAATCAACATTGGACTCCTTTGTGTATGTTTCACTTGGTTCTTAGAGGTCGGCGGATCGGTTGGCAAAGACTCAATCGTCGGTTGGTCGGCCGGCACTCATCCTTGGTCATCTAAATGGCCCGTAAAAGGGCCCGATGATTGTGCCGTGACTTTGGCTGTGACATTGTGAAAAAAGGACACTTTGGCTCATCGACCATCTGTATTTTATCAAGTAGTGGATTGATATCTTGGTGGAAATTATTATGAGCCAACTTAGGTGGCTTGTTTTTAATGTTATGGTGACATGAAAAATGGTACGGTACCGTTGAGTTTGCATTTAATTTTCTTTCTTGATCATACAACTATATATCATTTTCATTCTAAACTACCCGGCATTGAATAACTTCCGAGGTAGATGATTCAATGTCCTTGCACTTAAGCTCAAGGCCTTCCTTCCAACTATTATAATTATTGCCGATCTCGGCATCCCTTTTTTATTGTTTCTTCACTTTCTAGATCACTTTTGCTTAATCCAACTGCATAAAGCGAATTCATTATGTTACCTATATCTCTCAATACTTTTTTTGTCTCACTCCTATCTTCTAAATATGGGTTTCGAATTCATTTGTTAATCCAAATTTTTTTAGTCTAGCTCATCGCTTCTATTTACCATATACATGTGTTTGCAGTACTCACGGAATCGAATCCCAGACCTCATACCCTCTAATCCCTTTGCCAACAGGGCCACATTCTTGTTGGCAACTCAAATTTGTTGAAATGAGTCATTTATGGACCACCTCGAATTTGATGGTCCTAGCATAATGGATTTTTAAAATAAAAGAAAAAAATCCAAAATAAATGAGTTTAAATGGGTAATAATATAAACAAATTTGGGTAATTCAGGCTCAGTGTCTACTCCACTTCGACCCTCTTCGCTTCTCTTGTGATGCCACCTCGCCAACCTGCAGTCCTCGCTTCAAGGTCAAAATCTTTTCCTTTTACCCACCCATCTATTTCGACATTGCAATTCGATCCTTATTCGCATTCAATTGACGTTTGTTTTGATCGAAGATGCGTAATTTTACATATTTGGAATCCTCGAAGTCTGTTGAGCATTGCGACTTGTGATTGTGCTTGATGGATGCAACTATTTCTTGTCATTTCGCAATTACAGTCTTCAATGGCAGGGTTTGAGCCGACAATCATTCAATTGAAAGTTATAAGTTCCTGTTCGTGCCTGAATTTACATGACACGGTGTCATTTGTAAGTGTGACAGCTGTTCTGTACTGGCATTTCCCAGTCTCTTTGAAAAATTTTCTTCTGTCATCCGTAGGGATGACAATGAAATGGAGTTGCAGGCAATTTGTTCTGGCATGTCCTTTTTACTCCATGTTCATCTGTAGCACTTTTGCTTCCCTGCTAATTCTGTAGAATCTTATATGACTGAGGCAGATATGCCAATTGTCTGTCTTTACTATCACAACATGTAATTCGTTTGGATTAATTGATAAGATATAGGCTTGCCGAACAAACTTCCGAGATCTATATCTCGAAGACCCAACTCAAAGCCGGAACCCCTTTCCTGATTTATGGATAACCCGGCCGAACTTTCACCAACATCCTCATAGCCCCATCCATAACCCGACCTCCCGAATTCCTTCACTAACTTGATGAGTGGGCCTATAGAGCCGCCTACTCTTCTAGAGCAACAATTTATGGAGAAAAATTGTTAAATATGAATCATAAGTCCGGGTATAAATCGCTCAATTTATATTATATATAAATGGGTCAACTATGAGCAGACTGTTTTTGATTCAACTTAATCCACCTGTTTAACGAGCTACGTTGCAATACCTTGATTTTACAACACGTGATGCTGTCGTAGGGGAAATTCAAATAGGATTTCACATTACCAACGTCGTAGAAAAGTTCTTGTACGCCATGCAGCATTTGCTGTCGGTACGACAATGACAGTCATGCTTTGGCCACAACGTTCACGCAAAAGGATAGTCAAATGAAGAAAACAGTCAAAGGTAACAGGTAAGGGGTAGGTCAACTAATGAGATTTTGTTTAAGCAATGTCCAGTCTACTGCATTATATAACCACATTTGTAAGCCAAATTCAGGATAAACAAAGGCAGAAACTGCTAAATTATTTCTGCATCCCGTGTGTGCGCCAATTTTCTGAACGAACATGTCAGAAGTTTCCAAGGTACATTAGCGTATTTATTATGTACACGATTCAACGGTCAATTATTAGGCAACTCACGACACATAAGGACCCTAACCATATTTTGACTTGTGATCAATCATATACCAATTGTACATTCACTTTTTGTACAACTATTTCACGCTTGGTTGACAATTTGTCCTAAAACTAGGATATTTCTATACTTATTAATGATTACATGTCGTATTGTTGTACGGTACATTTGAAATACAGCGTAGGTGCCCAAGACAAGCCGACGTTGAATTTATGCCATACATGCATCGAGAGCCTTTTTAAGCACGTTTGCACTCATTTCACTAGTACTTTCTCTTTCCTCTTTTATTTCTCATGCGTTGTGCATTTCAGGTCATCAATTAACAAAAATCTGAGATGAGGTCATCAAGTCTCAAGAAATATTGATAATGAAAGTTAATGCAAAGGAGAGAGAACCCTTAAACAGGAGAAAGTATTCAACCGTGCAGTTTAAACAATGTCAAGTTTTGAACAATTTCGACCAAATAAAGAGTTTTTACCCAAAAAAGAAAAACCAATGTCAACTTGCCAATTAATCGGGAAAAAAAGAATTGTCAGTTTGGTATTTGGTTTGGTTTGGTTTGATTTCATATCAAGTGACCTTTCGCTGAAAAATTAAGCGCTTGATTTGGACATAAAACTTGTAAAAGGACACATATCAACATGGTAACTCAAACATGTATGCGGTAGCTCACCCGGAATTTACCCTAGTGGATACAAATATGTGCGCGGTTACTCAAATATGTTTAGCCCAAGATCGCCCCTTCTTTCCCTTTTATCCGATTGGGCCTGGTTCAAGCAGACCGTCAAGAGTCACCTGAGTCTGTACTGAACGACAATGATAAAGATCTTGAATGGGCATGATGCGTTTGCAGGACCGAAGCGATATAAATGATCTCCGAGCATTGAACCAACTTGTAATGTCATTACTAGACTTTCAACCGATCTAATGTGGGCCCTAAACTATTCTTGAATGTTCAATGGAGTCCTATTAAATCGAGCCACAAGTGAAGAACCTTATTGATGAGCCGGATTGCCATAAATTGAGTAGGACGTGACGGTGACATGCTCCTGCTTTTCTTCTGGACCATCTCTTCAATTCTTCAGGAGACAAAAATTAGGGTGCTTTCAGGAAAAACGAAATCCATTGCAAAAAAATCGAGGCTTCATCCTCTTCCTCAGACATGGATTTGCTCATGGCCTCATGAATGCAGGAAGAGGGGTTCGTGTGTCAAGGCCGATGGCCACGACAATGCGGATCTTGGCGTGAGCATGCGTGAAATGCTATGCTTGCGCTTAGGGCCCAAGTGTTCTCAAAGTGAAGAAGAGACGGATCCACGGCGCTTGATGCACATGGCGTCGGCAACGATGACAAGGCCACGGGAGGTGATCCAAAGGAGATCAGAGATGGATCTCATCTCATAATGAAATCCCACTTTTCTTTTTTTCTGTTTAATATCCATGTGTATCAAAGTTTCCCAAAATAAACTGATAATATGACACCTAAGACAGTCCACATGTATTATTTCTACATCTATACGGATTGAAGCCCGCATCAGCAAATTCTTTAAACTCTAAGTTACATTGAAAAGATGAGAATAGTTTTTTTCTTTTTTTCTTTTTTTCTTTTTTGGGTCTGTAAAGATGAGAATAGTTTAAGGACTATATTGACTTTAGATCTAAGACCAACACAGTTCATCATTTTCCCTGTACATCATCATCCACTGTGCGCATACATTCCATCTCATAAAAAAGGTGAGACTACATTTTCGAAACTAAACAAACCAAAACGAGAACGAAAGACGCAACTCTCTTTATACAAGGCAACTTACAAAAATCTTATTGAATTGAGCGCAGTGTTTTTAAGTATCACCACCACTCGCACAACATATACAAATGTTCTCTATCTGTCATCTTATGGAAAGGAAAATAAAGTTCTCGATTGCTTGACTGCAGATAGAAGGTGAACGGACTCTTACCGATTAACCCAGAAATGGTCTCAACATAAAATAATGGGAAGTAGTCGGGCGGATTAAATGAAAAAGCCCAATTCGTCCCTGGTACTGTGCGTGCAAAAGTGCAGTGGCAGGACTGAGATGCATCAAATGCTTAATAAGGGAGTGAAAATTTGAATGCACTCAACCTGCAAGTAAGTGCTGCGTCACTGCCCAGGTGAAAACCAATGTCCGTTCCTGTCTCGCTTTCCCCGTTGCATCCAGAGGAAGGAAACGATGCTGCACAGAAACAACATTGCTGTGACAACTAGAAAACAGGAAAGCTATCTGCTGTCATCAAGGAGTTCGAACAGTGAATAGAAATAGGAAAACCCTTCAAGTATCAAACTTTCGCAAATGGTCGTCGCTACTACATGATAAGAAACTAAAACAGTAGCAGTTTATCACTTCATGTCATGCCAAATTATTTTTATTTTCCATTGAAAAAACAATTCTGAATAATTACACCATTTGATTGTTCTTCTATTTGAAAGATTAACATGCAACAACACAGGCAAAAAATGAATAAACAATTATCGAAAGGTAAGAAGTAATGGTATATTGAGACCGGAGAAACTTAAACTCACCCTAAACTAGTTGCCATTTCCTCCCACATTGGCCTCTATTCGTGATTCCTCATGCTTGAGACTTTCTTCACCGCTGGAATTTTTCAAACTTCCATTAGATCCTCCAGAAGATTCCAAAAACTCAGAAATCTCCGCTGTCAGCTCTTCATGTTTCTTTCTTAGTTCTGTAGAATTTATTGCCTCAAAAAGCCTCTGCTTAATTTGCTGCTGTAGAGCATCGATCTTACTTTTCAACGACAGATCAGGTGCCTTTCCTGCATTCACGATCTCCATCTTCAGCATCTCCATCATATTTTTCAGGTCAGTTGATTGGACAACTTCTTCAATTTTGTTGTTTATTTCTTTATTTAGATTACCCAACTGAGCACTAAATTCTGGGACTGAAGTTTGTGGACTAATATCACTGCTGGTAGGTTTAACGGCCTCAACATGCAGTCCAAAAGATTCGAGGACGTTAGCCATTTCCATGTCTATCTCTTTCTTCAAATTGACAATTTTTTCCAACAGGCCTTGGTCAACATCCTCAGGAGAAGTTGCCCCAGAGTCTTCAATTTCTGCGTTCAAAGCTTCAACCTTCTCCTTCAAATCAGGACGCTCTAATACCTCTTTAAGTTTCCTATTGATTTCTTCCTTCTGTGAAGCAACCTTTTCAGAATTTTTCACTTTAGACAACTCATTCAACATGTCAAGCTTACTCTTGAGGCTCTCATAATTGGGAGCTCCTGGCAAGCCTTCTTTGAACTCCTTATTCAGCTTATCAATCTTATCCATTAAAATAGGATGCAAGGGTTGCTCCTGTTGCTTAGCTTTCACGAATTCTTCTCGCAATGTTGACATTCTTTCTTCCAAGCCTAAGGCCTTAACTGCCTCGGAGTACTCATGATCCACTTCCTTTTTGAGTTTTTCTATCAATTCATCCAGGCCACTGTCGGAAGCTTCACCCGATGATTCCTTCGCTTTTACAATCTTCTCTTTCAGCTTTTCCACTTCACTCTCCAGTTCTGCTTCGGAAAGCGTCCCTAGTGGAGGTTCTTCTTTCATCTTCATGTTGACCTTCCTCTTGGGATCCACAGGGATGCCTTCTTGAAATCCACCAATTTTTCGGAACTTAAGCATGCGATGCTTCAGAAGCTCTTGTGTGTCCATCTTCTTGAGCTCCTGAATAAATCAAGGAGTTAGTACCCATTTGGATAATGATGCAAAAAGACTAAGAGATACTGACATTCATAGTTTCAACCACTGCATTTTTAATCTGTTGCGAGGTCCAAGATGGATCTGCATGGGCACCTCCAAGTGGCTCCTGTTAAACCACACCCAAGAGTAAAACCTTCTTGTCATGACATCCACACAAAGTAAGTTAATGATGTCCCAACAACACAAGGTGATGACTTCAATAATTTTCTTCCTCATTAAATGTCTGCAATAGAATATCATAATATTCATTAAATTAGGACATGACTCCGGATGGCGTGAATATTAAAGTTCGACTGTTTGCTCTTTATGCGACATTCTAATAAAATATTTTATGAGTCTCCCTTTGAGAAACATTTTTCGATCATATTTACTTTCAACTTTTGTTCATTAGGTCCTCTGTCTCTTTAAGCAATTATTTTCCATGCAAAAGTGACATTATTCACCAGAAGTTCAACTTATCAGTGAAATAGCACTCCACCCATTTAATTTAAACTATCTGACCAACTTCTTATTTAACTCAAAACGATTTTGGAATACGAAAATGATCAATAAAATCATTACAAGAAATGATAGCAAAATATGGTACGTATAACTGTCGAAATTTTTTAGCACGTTAATTAATGCATCAATTACCATCATCAAATAAAATGCAATGGCAAAGTATCATGGCATTTACATCATTTCTGCTAATAAAACATACAATTAAATCTGCTATCTTCCATTTTCCGCTTGGTCTAAATCTCTTTGGCACTAATTATTGGATCAATACTAAGCAAGCCAGAAAAGGTATGCAATTTTTCTTTTTTTCTATGTTATGAAAGTAAAAACTCCCCCCACAAAAAATGGTATGTTCCAACCATGTTTCTTTTAATCGAACAACCATGTCAAGCAAATTCAAGACCACCAAGATGATAACAGAAAAGGAGTAATAACATTATCCATATTTAAAGTTGTAGATACATATGCTTGTTTTTATTTGGTGTCTATAGAGGACAGATCTATGTTCATAAGAGCCCCCACTTATTTTTTTTTTCAAAACAATAAGAATATATTGAAGTTTCAAAGGTGTATATAAATTGTTTTGGCCTAGAAAAAACTTTTGCCTCCAATACATCCATTAAAAAATACATGATGGAGTCAATAGTAAATACTTTTATTTCAATTTGCCCCCACTAGTTAATGAAATTTAATAAAGAAATCCTAGACTGATGAATATGTAGTTCCTATATACAGAGAAAACCTATATAGTATTGATCTTGGCATATCTTTAAGTGTACAAAAACTATACTAAATTATCATCGCAATTTTGCCCCAATTAAGGAACATTTCTAGATCCGTCCCCGTGTGTGTTTATACAATTTCTAGACACCACTGTTTGTTTATGATTTTAATACATTTATATAACTTATGGGGGGCCGGGTAAGCTCCTAACATATTCTTTTGGTTTTTATTAGTACAGTGGTAAAAACTGACAAGGTTATAGTTGGACCAACTGTGTGTTGAAATCTTTTTGTTAATTTTGAGGCCAACTGTGAGCGCCGCATCCTAGATGCATTGATCTATTGTGGTACAAAAAATACTGAAATAATTTTTGTAGAAATGTATTGTATAGGTATCATGGTAAAACTCCATATGGTCATTAAAGAAACTTTGTGAAAAAATTAAAGAACATTAGGCTTTGTTTGAAGATCACTTCACAAGATCCTCCTAAATTAACAGGGTATGAAAGTAGAACCAAGAGAAGGCAAAAGTATGAGGACCACCAATTTCAGCTGGCTCATCTATTGGCAAGAAATATAAAAGGAAAGGAAAAGAAATATGAAGAGGAGATGAAATTAAAATGGTGCAGTGATGAGAAGCAGAAGGCTCTGCAGAAGCCCCTTATTGAAAGGGGAGTTGGAGATTTTCTGTAAAAGATACCGATCTGACATGACATAAATATTCACAAGCATCTTTCTTCAAGTTTATGTTGCACATAATTTTTAGTCACAATTCTCACTGCTTTAGAGACTAAAGCCATTGGCCTCAGGATACCCAAAACAAATTGTAGTGATTCACAGAAGCAGACTATATAGGGTAAAGAGACATACTGGAATGATCCCATCAGCAATTTGTAACTTGCATAACTCCGTAGCTGTGATCTTCAGCTTCTCAGCAGCCTGAAGGATAGGGGATATTTAAGTGTTCATCTATAAAACCTTTGCTTGCAGAGAAACTCAGCACTAAATACATTGTGATCACCTTTGGAGAAGCTTTAGCACTCTTCCACAAGATTGCAGCACAAGCTTCAGGACTAAAGGGAAAAGCAGAGAGAGACAGACAGACACAGTACTTTTAGGAAAGCAAATCACTTAGGTGCAACAGATAGACATAAATGCAAAAAAGCAAAAGGAATACAGCTTCAGCATTTCAAAAAATCAACAGCATACTGTAGCAACTTAGGCTCAAATACTGGCATTCAGGAATAGAGACAAACAAAATCGTCTAGGGCATTGATCATACATGAGCATTAGGCAACCTTCTGGGGATAATAAACACATATCAAAAGTCCTTGTCATTGATCATGCTAATGTTAGTTATGAGCATCCTACTCTCTCTGCATATGCATGTGTATATACACTTATATAAATACATATATATAAATATATATATATATATATATATATATATATATGGATGGACATACGCGCCCATATGCAATTTACATATGCACAAATCTGTCTCCATGAATACATAAATAATGCGAGTAAATGTTGAATGAAGGAAAACTTTGTGCATGATTTCTGCCTTGCCATGATTGAAGAACCAGAACAGCACTATAAGAATGGAAATCTACGACACCACAAAGAAATTCAGACAATTTCCTTCCTTAACCAGAAAATATGTTTTCCAAGGTGACTGAAAGAAATACCTCTTAACAGTTTCTTATGTTTACTTATGAGTTCACTACATAGAATTAGTCATCCCAAAAGTCTAGAGGTCATATCTCAAAAGCAAATATATAGTGAATTTTGTTTGCTACACGATATAATCTCTTCTTCAGGATTGAACACAATGAAGAGGAGGGAAAATTGACTTGAATGGCATCTCTTATGCTATTCTTGGGAATTTAGTAGAGGAGGAAAGAAAGTTGAGGTGGTGAAGAAGAGAGACATGAATGAAGAGAGATAGACACCTGCTTTCTCTGTTTGTGTTTGGATAAATATGATAGAAGAATGAAAAGTGAAGAACAAGTTACAAAGGAATAAAGCCATATGATGTCAGTTATAGTAACACCTTCCAAAAGATAATCTGTGCAAGCATATATTGTGCATAATTTCTAAATAAATAGAGGGCAAAATGGGCGAATGGAACTTCTTTCCATTTTGGTGGGGAACAAAACTGGTGTGCCCACTAGACAATATTTCTGTCAGAATCATCTCTTTCATTTTTCCCTCATATCCCAAGAAACATAAAACAACTCTTTCATCTTACTTTCCATTCTCCACATTCTGTCCCCTTTCTTTTCCCTCCTCACACTAAAACAAGCCTTCCATGCTCAAAACAGCATAAATAGATTCCACCCACCCCCCCCCCCCCCAAAAAAAAAAAAAAAAAAGGACACTTCGCATTCATTTGTCTGGAGCCAAAGCATACTAGTTATTGGCAAAATGCAGAGTTCCTCAATGCATAGATGAATAGCAGAAGCAAACAGGAGAACAGCATAAATTGAATGGCTAAACTATGGGACCCCGGATATGCCCATAGAGGACATAATCACAAACTCATGCATATGATAATATGATGAACATACTTCCAAAAGAAAATTCTGTCATAGATTGAGCTGCAAAAAACAGAAATATGCATGTTTAAATTGACATAGCAACCCACTAACATTTCTTAGCCATCTAACCAAGGAAAAGGAAAGCGGGCAAGGACATCAAGTGATGGAATATATACCCCATTTGCAATGGAAGCAATGATACTCAAATTACCTGGCCACATAGAAAACTGCATTTTCAAGCATTAACAATTTATTCGCACAGCCAATGGCAAGAGCACCACCAGATCCACCTTCTCCAATAACAATAGAAACAATAGGTACTTTCAGACCAAACATAGTCCTCAGGTTATGAGCAATGGCTTCACCCTGCACATAAATGAAGCAAACAGATCTTTGCAGTTATATTTGCAAGTGAACAGTGCAGATTGGGATAAGAGTGTATTGTTTCACCTACTTGGCCAAGTTCCTCAGATTTAAGGTCTGCATAGGCCCCAGGTGTATCAATGAAAGTAATGATGGGGAATCCATGGTGATCAGCATAATACATCATCCGTAGAGCCTTCCTGTAACTGTAGTAATAGAACAACTTGATTTAGCATCAAGATGTTAGTTTCTGAACTTTTACCAATGTAAAACACAACTAAGTGACAATGCACTGTCCAGATGCCAAATCTACTCTAAGGTTGTGTGGTATACTGAAGGTATATCCATCTTATTGGTATTACCCGTGAGGAGTTGGCATTCCAAAATTGCGCTGAATGTTTTCTTTTGTGTTTCTCCCCTTCTGGTGGCCCATGAACATGTACCTCTCTCCATCAATGGTTCCTATACCAGTAACAATGGCAGGATCATCATATCCAGCTCTGTCTCCATGAAGCTCAACAAACTGGTGAAAAGATGGTGCAGAAGACATAAGTCCTGAGTGGTATGTAAGCATCGCAGGATAGAATCAAGCAACATATATACAGAAGCACGAGGCCAATTTTCAATTGATAAGCCAGAGCATGAATACCTTGTCAGTAATGCTAAACACATGGTCAAGAAAGGTTGGCCGATTGGGATGTCGGGCAATATTCACACGTTGGATAGGAGTCAGATGAGTATACAAATCCTTCAAAGCCTGTACACAAGGCAATAAACCATAAAAAGAACATTTTAGTACAATCCAAAAGATTAACAATTTAAAAAAAAAAAAAATCAATTTTTTAATGAAACTTAATCTAACAATTGGCAAAAACTGGGGTATAGGTCATAATCATCTGAATCTATGTAACATAAGTAGAAAGAATGTAGGGCATTCAATCTGAAAGAGTCTTTTCATGTCTTTTGGGTTTCCCCCACCCCGTCAAATACAATATCACTTAACTGTACCAAACAAGAAATCTGACAAAAACCCCATCTGAAAAAGTAATCTAAGGTGCGGCCTATAGGTAATGCAAAAGAACTTAGTTTTTCTCCTTCCTTGAAAGCTCATGGAGACAAATACAGTATGCTTCCAAAGTCATTTCATGGTCATATCAAGACAAGTCGAAAACTCATCTGGGCATATAACCTAAGCTAGGCCATACAATTGAGCGTTCATTTTCAAGCCAAGGTGACTGGTTAGGCTTATGCTCAGATTGATAATTTTCAGAAAATCTCGTTGTAAAGCACTAACAAGCAAAACTCCCTGTTTTTGTGGGAAGTTTGGTTCGCCTGAATTCTTTTTTTTTTTTTTTTTTTTTTTAACCTTTATGTTCATAATGTGCTCTTTAGGTGAGTCATGCTCCAGATCCTTCTATGAAGTTTTCTAACCATGTCATTAGAAATAAATCGCAATATTGACTTTTAGATCCTCCCTCGCCCGTTGCCAACAAGTTTCAGTTCAGAGACTCAATTTCATGTCCATCCCATTTTAAATGAGTTTTTAGAATCTATTATCAATCTATGCAAGATTACTCCATCCTTGATAAACCATTAGCAACAGCAACCATATTCTTTTTTAATTCTACAAACCCACTTTTACAGCACTAAACCTGGGAGGAAAAAGTTTTGACAAGTCCCGTAATCTTTCTTTGCACCACTCCATGTTCAAGTACCAAAAATTCTCATCAATCATTTTCATTCTCCAGCCAGGTTGCTACTTTATAAGATACAAACAAGCTGATTGGTGGTGCAAATTTATAGTGCAAGAGAGAGCAAACCGGTAAAACTTTGATATTGTTGGCCAAGTTTTCCAAAATTGTAAATGGTATATCCAGGGAAGCTCTCTGTTTGTTTGGCCATTGTTCGTCAAGGACAATTTAATTTTAGATTAGATTGTGAGGATTAGATTCAGATTCTATTTCTTAACCTGCAAAGCTATAAGCAGTAGGAAAAAAAAAAAAAAAATCCAGGTCAGAAAGCAGCAGAAGCACTCTATGCTATAGGCAAACGACCACATTGCGATCCCCGCATGAACCGCTGGTTCCTAACCAAACCAGTTATAATCGATAGTCATCAACCGTATGATGATTGATACAAGCGAGTTAGTCTAACATATGGCCATAACTCCCTGAACACATCAATAAAGTAATGTGAATTACATGATATCGTGCAGAAAAGGTTCTAAATTCTGGACTACCATTGAATGCCACACAAGAGCAGTGATGCCAAACCTGTCGATATTTGTTCTCTAATAAGACAATCTGATCGCTGAAGTCCAAGCCAGTTTCGTTTGCCATTTTCCTCACCTGCAAAGGGATCGAAGTTCGCAATTTTTTCCAAAGCAATCAGCTTAAGGCGAGGAGGCAGTCAGTCAATCAAAAAACCACCCGCCCACACACGACACGAGAATCAACTCAACTCACGTCGATGATCTTCTTCTCCAGCTGCATGAGCGGCTTCTCGAACTCCAGAGTGACGGGCTTCGGCTTCTCCTTGAGCGGCTTGAAGTGCGAGAGGTGGCTGAGCACCCCGCCCTTCACGTTCGGATCCGGATCCTCGGGCCACGGGTACTCGTGCTTCTTCACCTTCCGGAGCTTCGCGACCACCGCGCCGGCTCCCGCGCCCCTCCTCGTCCCCGCGGCGCCCAGCCGCGCCCTCCCCAGGGCCCTCAGCGAAAGCTCGCGGACGCCGCCGGAGCTCCCGAAGAGATCGGAGGCCGCGGCCCCGGGGAGCGGCGCGGACGGCCGGGTCAGGGAAGCCATTCTCCCGACTTCCTCACGCGATCGGCCGGGTCGGGGCGGCGGCGGCGGCGGCGGGAGGTCGGAGGCGAGCGTCGCCGCCGGGCAAGGCCAGGTGGAAGATGAGCTGCTAGAGAGAGAGAGAGAGAGAGAGAGAGAGAGTAGAACTAAGAGACGGAAGAGGGAGAGAGCATTGGGGAGATCGTCAAATTCGGAGGACGATTTTGGGACTGCGATAGAGAGAGAGAGAGAGTGGAGGGATCTCGATGCTTCCTATGCGGGGGTGATTTTGATTGGAGCGGAGGCGAAATTCGAGTCGTCGCGAGAGCTCAGCTGGTTCCGGCCGTCACGGCGGGACCTTGGGTTCGGGTTAGAGGTGCGCTTAGTACTTTGATGAAGTTTATCATTTGGTAGCTTTTTAATATTTCAAGAGAAAACTTTCGATTTTCAGGCTTAATGTCCTTGAAAAAAAAAAACCAATTTTAGGTTTATCCCCGTTCTACATCAGAAATCTTGACTTTCAATTCTATCATATTTTTTTCGTTTTATAAAAATCACCAACTTTTTACTTGAATTTCACATCTGTCCCTATTGATCCACCATCCAAAAATCCTCTTGATAACTGTGAGATAGAAAACTCCTGAGTGCAAGGTATTCGAGCGTCCCAAGCTGAGTATCTCGAGCACGAAAGATTGATACTAAGCGTAAAATCAAAGATACCCGAGCGAGGGGAAGGAAGATGAATAAGAGCAATTGAAGAAAGTTAATCTTAATTGCTCTAGTTTTTACCGAAATTTCATATTCGATAAGATGCCGTTCACATTTTAACATGAAAATTCATCTCCAAAAGTCGTCTTATTGGATATGAAATTTGTGTAAAAACTAAAGTAATGATGTGGAAATATTGCATCCCTAAAGGTAATTTTGGACGAAGAGTTAATAATGGCTAATGTAAGACTCAAGTAAAAATTGATAGTTTTTTATGAGAAAAAAATTGTGATAGAATCGGGATTGGACCTAAAGTCGGTGACTAGTATGAGATTGAAAAAACATTGAAGGTATAATTGAGATTGGACTAAAAGTTGGAGGTTTTAATGAGATAAAAAAGTTTATGATAAATTTGGAATAGTAGTTAAAGTGAGAGTTTTTAAGGTATTAGGCCCAAATTTTGTCAATTTTCTGTGCAATTCCTATTTTGTATCATTTAAAATAATTCTCGTGTTTTTCTAAAGGTACTAGCATTTGTTCTCACCTTAAAATGCCTCGTCAAAGAGCTTAGACAAACTAAATTCGTGTATCACGGCATTACTTGCACAAATGTTGTGGATATGGGTCTGGATACATAAAATAAAATAAAATAAAATAATCATCTTAAATTATTATTGACATGTAAAAGACTTAGTCAATAAGAGTAGAGTTTGATCATTTATAAACAACAATTATCGACAAGTTGAAAAATCGATAGCTTAATGAATTGATAGCTTGAAGGAATCAATAAAAAAGTAGAGTCTACAATCTCATACGTAACCATCAAAGAAGTAACTGTCAATGTAGTGGAATAAGGCAACATCAAGATAGTGAAGTCGAAGGAATTGTCAAGATAGTGGAGTCCATGAAAATATCAACATAGTGGAGTTAATATAACCATCGATAGCCTCTTATAACCTATATTGCAAACCGACTATAGGATTCAAATAGCAACATTATACTCTTCGGAGACCCCTCACACAACACATAAACAACGTATTATCTTTCGATTATCTTTAAATCTTTGCATTATAATTATGCCTGTAATTCCCAAATAATTCGTCGTCAATTAAACTCCAATGTTGCTTCTTTATGTCCTCAGACATATTTTCTGTTTTATTTGAAGTGAAATTATCAGTTTCCTTATGTATTTGTGATATTTCATGTCTGAAGTCACCACGGAACCTATCTTTTTTCTAAAAAACCAAATACCATTTTCAATGAAAGGTATTTTGTTGCAAATGCAAATTTCGGCAAAACATATTTTTTGTATGGCTGGTTGGACCAAAATGGTTGATTTGAGAAAATACAATGTTAAGCACGGGGAATCATCCGAAACTTAATCATACTGCAAGTAACAACTTCGAGACCTCAACCGCTCCATTAGCAAGTTAGCACCAAACCCTAATTGGCTGGCTAGCATCAATAATATATACGTTATAAAGTAAAACTAGCCATCATATACACTGTAGCAGTTTATTTGAAAAGTATTTTTAAATAAATGATTGTTTGTATTATTTATAAAAATGAATAAATAAAAAATATTTTCATTATCCATCAAATGGTTAGACATAAATTACTATTGATAAAGAACATATTTTTCATTGACTTTTCAAATCATTCGTTTTACGTAAAACAAAAAGAACCCGTGTCACTCATATTTTTATTATCACTGCACGATTTGACACCCAAAATGGAGCATAAAAATATTCCATCATGCCGGTTCAATGTCGGGTTCAAACTCAAGCCAAATTGAGTGTCTAGCATCCGATTCCTCTCTTATCTTTGAGAATCAATTTTCATCTGTCCGTGCATGTTTCCCCAGTTGTTTAATGAATCTTAAGACATGATTTTTGAAGCACATCAAGTATGTTTTAATCAAAAATATTCTCATCAGCAAAACTTATTGGCAAGGTCGACAAAATCTTTGTTTATGTCCTATCGTTACTTGTAAAGGCGAACTCATTGGGCGGAGGAGGGCCTCAAGATCGGGCCTAAATTTTTACCCAAGTCGGCCCATCAAATTTGTTTTACAATGATCTCCAAATAGGCCCAGATTTCCTCATCAAATGCCCTTTTCCAACCGTGTCCAAAAAGCGCCTTCAAGTCCAGTTCGAGTAGGCTTATCGGGACTCCAGGCTCACAATTAGGTCTATCTTTTGTGTTTTGATTTCTCTAATAACCAGTGAGATTTCGAAAATTTATACACCTTCTTTTAAATATGTTACGGACCATGAAGCATCGACGCTTTCCAAGAGTTTTCGTGTCGTGTTGAACACTTCGACACGTGTTTAACACCCTCCGACACTCTCCGACATTCGGTCAACTCGTATCGAAAAATCCAACATCTGATCAATTTTTCTGACACTCTCGAGTTGGAATTCCAACATACGAGTTTCTAACACGTGAAAAATCCAACATCTGATCAATTTTTCTGACACTCTCGAGTTGGAATTCCAACATACGAGTTTCTAACATGTGATTCCGATATCGATGCCAATTTTAAAAATTTTCAATAAATGAGATGTCAAAATGTATATATGTGAAAAAATAAAACACAATAATAAAAATAATAAATGGAGAAAGAAGAAAAACTTAATTTTTTTTTTCTCATTTAACTCTCACTTTCCGTGACACACAATTCACACTTTAAGTTTTTTTTTTTCCTCTTTTGACATATCTAACATGCGAGTCTAGAATGTCGATTGCTTGTTTTTTTTTTTTCAAGTTTTATGAATTATTGGAATATGTTGAATTTGTCAAATTGAAACAACGAATGATATTAATAAATTGTGGATTAATGTTTGTAGTGTAAATTCATTCTGGGCTTTTTTAATTATTTATTTGTGAATTTGAAAAATATATATTTAATATATAACGTATCTCAACGTGTCGGAATTATCTGTTTTTTGAGAAACGACGTGCCGGCGTATTATGTCGCATGTCGCGTGTCAATGTCGATACTACTTAGGTTACATATACATAAAGGAACCGAGGAAGATTTCAAAAACTCTGGAGGAGATTAAATTCCGAGTGATGATAAAAGAAATACCGGCTGAACAAAGATATATATCACAAATTGATGGATTATATTTATATATGAAACCACGTTTTCAAGTGTTAGAATTATCGACCAAAAAAAAAGTGTTAGAATTGACTAACGACTTCAATGTTTATTTAAAAATATAATAAATATTAAAATGAAAAAAAAGGGAGATTAAAAAAACAAAGATGCATTATATAATTTATATTATAGTAGGATAATCTAATCAAAGGGCATGCAATATGATAAAAATAAACATTTAAGACTCCATTTGCTTCACAAAAAAAAAATATTTAAAAAATATTTTCCTAAAAATAATTACTTATATCCCTCAAAAATAATTATTTAATAAAATATTTTCAATATTAATAACAATTTAAAAATAATCATTTTAAAAATATATTTTTCAAATCTTCAGTTTTTTGCTAAACAAATCCACCCTAAGCCTCCTTGAGACCTCCATTTCGGAGCGGAACGGCTTCTCACGTTGGCAAAGCACCAGCAACGGCATTATCCACTTCTTCACTTCGCAGCTGCTCGGCTTCCATGGCGAAAATGCCTCTCAACGGTGAATCTCTCTCTCTCTCTCTCTCTCTCTCTCTCTCTCTCGCCGGAAGCTCGCTTCCAAGGATTCGCCGCCGGTCAATCTCCCGGCGACCGGAGTCAACTCCTCTCCTCTTCTTCTCATGGCTGAATCGGTTTTCTTACGCGGTGGCCAGAGAGTATCCTCGAGCAGCTCAGAGACGGCACCGCGAAGTTCGAGCTCCTCTCCTCGCCGGCCCCTTCGATCTCGGCCCCCCGCCTTCCCGCGGCTTCGCCCCTGGAGCTCGCCGGACGCGGCGGCCGCCTGTTCTTCGCGAGGATCGCGTCGTCCGTGTACGGTTTCGGTTAGCGCTGTGGCTTTTGATAGGGTCGAGATTGTAGCGTTCGCATCAGTGCCTGTTTCGTCGCGGTTGCATTTTGCTGGACTCGCTTTTCGTTCGTTTCGTAATCGGTTGGGTGTGGGATTGAGTCTGCTGCGCATGTCATGCCGTGATTCATGCCGTATTGTGCCTTTTTTTTTATTCCAGAGGAAGAGGATCACCACCGGCGGCATTGAAGAAAGTCGAGCATTACTCGGTGCAGAAAGTCGCCGGAGACGGGCGCTGTATGTTCCGTGCCCTGGTAATATCGAGTTATCATAGGGTTTTTGAGGCTATCTTTCATGTCGTGTTTCGAATGGGCCGTTTTTCAAGAATTTGGCTGTAGTTTACCAGTGAAACGCCTTCTCATTGTAGAGCTAAGGCTATATATCTTTTTCCAAGGAACCATTATGGTCATTAGCTGATAAATTCGTGGTTCTTTTGTTGATTGATACAGATTGTTCTTTCTAGGTACTGGAGATTGGATTATCTCAATTTTCAGCTTCAATTAGATGGCTGTTTTCCACTGTTTTCAGTAAATACCTTGATTCCACTGCATCACAGTGGCACTTAAGTCTCCGTGGCATGTCCTGGGGCTTTAAAATCTGCTGTTCAAAACATGGTCACCACACTGTAATTCCGTCTAGAAAAAAGCTACCAAGTTAACTGGTTAAACTCTCTGATATGACTGGTTCAATTGATTGGGTCAATGTCGATTTAATCCTTTGTTCAACCATTAAAGGTTCGATCATCTAGGCCAAGTTAGATCTCAGTCCAATGCATAGTCCAACTGATTGAACTGAGCAGTCTGCTCCAACATTTAGGACACTTGGGACTTGGTAAATAATTTTTAAAGTGCATCCTGGCCTGACATGCATTCTGATAGGTTTCTTCCGATATTGGCCACCCATATTTCTTAAAGTGTTGCTAGAACAGCCGAAAAGATTCTGAGCTAGCTTGTGAAAGTTATTAGTTTCTGGTTTTTTCTTGTTGAAGAATTTCAATATGAGTCCATTGGCATTCAACCTAGGCAATGCCTTACTAGTCATGAAGATTAGTCAATCGTATCCTTAACCATATTTTTTGACTGGTGATTATGATTGCCATGGACCATAGCTGCTATATAACTCAAGTGCTCTTTCCTCTCCAGTCTCCTCCAATGTTGTTTCTGCTCATATCTTATAAATTGACTTATGTTGGACTAAAAGAACTTGACCTCGTCTCAAAATAACTTCTGCTGCTGATGATATCAGGTCAAGGGAATGGCCTTCACCAAAGGAATATCTCTTAACCCACGAGAAGAGAGAGAAGATGCAGGTATGTTCATCGTACTAGTAGCAATATTAATTTTTTAGGATACCATTTCTCAATGGTCTATCTCCACCATGAACTATTTCTATGCTGGAATAGAACTGAACTTATGAGATATCATGATTCAATAATAACAGGATCACAACTCTTTTTCTGTTCAAACATTTCCAATGCCTTTTCGTCCTGCCAAGCATTTCCCTGATTCAATTTCTGACGTTGGTCTAGTTTAGCCATAGTCATTTTGATTACTTGTCTTGGATGTCGTCATACTGTCAATAGGTCATTATGGTGCAAGATCTGTCAACTCTTTATATGCTGGAATAGAACAGAGCCTATGGTATACCACAATTTAATAATAACAGGATCACAATTCTTTTTCTGTTTAAACATTTCCAATACCTTTTCCTCCTGCGAAGCATTTCCCTGATTCAATTTCTGACATTCGTCTGGTTTAGCCATAGTTATCTCGATTACTTGTGTTGGATGTCGTCATACTGTAATTAGGTCATTATGGTGCAAGATCTGTCAACTATTTATATGCTGGAACAGAACCGAGCCTATGGTGTACCATGATTTAATAATAACAGGATCACAATTCCTTTTCTATTTAAACATTTTCAATTCCTTTTCCTCCTGCCAAGCATTTCCCCGACCCAATTTCTGACGTTCATCTGGTTAGGCCATAGTCATTTTGATTACTTGTCTTGGATGTCGCCATATTGTGATTAGGTCATTGTGGTGCAAGATCTGTCAACACGAGAGAAACTTTTTTATGCTGTATATAAAGCCTACTTGGTTAGCTGTTCTGTAGTAATCAAGTTCCTTAAAGTCGAGTTAATGCAAGAACGGTATGTATTTGGAGCCTGATGAAATGGATTCCCTGCAAATAAGATCAAGGATATGGTTCTAGTTCTTTTACCTTGGTACTTGAACAGTTATCGTAGAATTTACTTAGCAGAAGTTGAACAAAAATCTGCTCTCTGTCGCATATTTGATTAATTGACTGCCTGAAACCTTGGCTGGGGAATTTTTTTTTTTTTTGGGTTTTATGCATGGTTGTCCTAGTTCATTGAGCATTGTCATGTAAAATCCACTGCTTGTAGTCTTGTGGATAGGGTTTGAACCTGCTTACTCATTTCTTTCTGAATGTCAAAATTACTCGATTCATTGACCATTCTTTTGCAAGTTCTTGAAACAGGAGCTTATCTCTCCGCTGGTTAGAATCAAGGAATACATCCTTCTCCTTTTTGGTTTGAAATAGAAAAAATGAATCAGAGGACAAATTAAAACTCTGTTTCTTCTTGCAAATGCTGTGTAATAGAGATGAAAGTTGTATGCTTGCTCAGTGGTGGAAACTTAGGTGCTTACAAACTTTAGAAAATAGCAATGTTTGATCTTTTATTTTGCGTGTTGTCATTGTGGGTAATGCATATCAATCACATGAACATCAAATTCCAGATGAATTACGGATGGCTGTCAAAGAAATTATATGCGACTCTGGTGAAGAACGTCGTCAATATGAAGAAGCATTGGTGGCAATTACCGTGGACGAGTCTTTAAAGCGGTAAGGTGCTCCATCTCACTTTTTAGTAGCTTTCCAAGTGTTTAATTAGTATGTTTTGATTGATAGATGTCTTGACACATATTTTTACAGAGATAATATTGATGCTTTCCAAATCTTCTTTAGGTACTGCCAACGAATTGACCGACATGATTTTTGGGGTGGAGAGTCAGAGCTGCTGGTCAGAAACTGTTTCCATCCTAATTAAACATAATTTACTCCTCTCTGTGGCCTACATTTGTCTCCCCTTTTTGTTCATTGTATATAGAACTGCAAATTGGTAAACTAAGCCCTTAGTAAAGACATAAATAATAGGGTGCTTCTTTTCTTCCTTTTCTCTCGGGTAGAATTTAGAGTTGACTATGGTTTCAAGTTGAACAGTACCATTGATCATGTAGGGACGAATGTAGTAGTCTTTGTTGTCTGTAAATTCTTCTAGGTTTCTCAACTGCTAATTGGAGCTGGTGTTGTCTTCTTATTCTCTACATTTTGACAGTTCATTAGCTAACAGCACTCCCTTTATTTCTTCTTGAGCTGCTGACCAGTTCCAATCATATATACATTACAGGTGATCTCAAAATTATGCAAGCAGCCAATCATTGTTTATATTCCAGAGCATGAGGTGAGATTTTTCTAAACTTACATGATCTTTCACATTTGTTGGACTGTAGAGCAGATTGAATTTGGAAAACACATCACCAAAAAAATTCCTGAACTATATTAATTTCCACAGAGTAATTGCATTTCCAAATTCTCCTTTAATTGGAGATTGCAAAATATTAGTGTCATGGCAATAAGCATTTATCAGTGTAAGTTGGTATTCTAATTTGTCATGGAAGTAATATAATGGTTAAGATAGGAACACCAAAATCTAGAATGCTTGAACTCATCTTGCTGACACTGAAAAGTGACTAAATCTGCCTTTTTCAGCTGCCCAAACTTTATTATGGATAAATAACTCAAGTACGTTCCCTGGTCCTTGTAGAGGACTTGTGAATTGGTTCCTGATAATAGTGGGAGGGGATTATCAAAATAATCAGCTCCCATTATGGTAATTTCTAATAGTTTTCATGCTGTACCCCCAATCAGTCCCTCTGTTGTGACTGGATTAATCGTACTTAGAGAATTTAATTAAGTTGGTTATGGTATATAGACGTATTGAGAGTTGAATCTGCGTGTACTGGTATATTGGCGGATAAGATGCAATGCCCTAGAACGGTAAGATTCAAGTTTTATCTCAAGATGCTTATGACATTGTTCGGGACTCATCTGAGTGATAAAAACTATATGGCATACTCTGATGTTGAAATCATTATCTAGTATTTTTATGTAACAGAAGATATGATTGCTTTTTATTTGCCAATCTTGACGGATATGTGTTTTTAACTATACCACAGCATACAAGGGGTGGACGGGGCTCGGGTTTTATCCCCATTGCTGAGTATGGATCAGAATTTCGGAAGGGTTCAAGAAAGGGAAAACATAGGGAAGTTGTGAAGCTTCTCTACAGTGGTAGAAACCACTATGATCTGCTCGTCTAAGAAGAGCGACATAAATTTGCCCATGATTCCGGGCTATAACATAAGGAAATGGAGGCCGTGTTCTTGCTGAACTTGCACAGGAATTGTAGTTTACCTTGAACATTTCCTGAGGAGATCGAACTACTCATTTATGCTGGAATTCCAGCAGGTATCCTCTTCACAAGAGTTTCCTTACGGTAGGTGCGTCTTTACCGCCTTATTGTACTGTAGCAGAAAAAAAAGTACCCAAGTGATGCAGGTGCCTGGGGGATTCAGTATTCTGTACGAGTCATAGCTTGCGCAGATTTTGCCAAAAAAAATTTGGGCTTTTGCAGGTTAGGAAGCAAATTGTAATTCATGAGTTCTCCAACTGATTTTCTGATGTTTAATGAGATCACCTATGAATGACAAGTTGGAGTAATAGGCTTTATTATTTGGGCACTGCGCAGTCCATAACGGGGATCTATTGCGAACCTCTTCATTAGAGAGAGAGAGAGAGAGAGAGAGAGAGAGAGAGAGGTATCCTCTAAAAAAGCAGGGGAAAACTGTCGTGCTTGTACAGAATTATGGAGGATGATGCCATGCTGGGTGCTTTCATTTCAGAAATAATGTCAAGTTGTTTAAATGAGTTGTCAGTAAATTGAGCAACCAGCGAACCCGAGCAGCTCGATCCCACTTGCTTAGTCGGTAATGACTACGCAGGCCGCTAAATAGTTTGAACTTCTTTTGTTAGGAGGGTTGGTCCGGCCAATTTAATGCACATCCCTCCGAATCTCTTCGAATTTGGAGGAATTCGAGGGGGTTCGTGTATTAACCAGTAATTTTTTTGTCTTCTTTATCGCTCGTTCCCTTCTTTTACATCTATGTTTAAGTACATAAAACGATATTTGTGTTATGATTAAATTTTTTCCAATTTTTTTTCCCACGCTTCTCTCCAAATTACATCATACCTCAATCCCTTCATATCTTTTTTCGTCCTTTTTACTCAAAATTATGTGAATCCCTTCTTCCTCCTCCTATGGCGCGAATGATAACCATTCTGACCAGAAATTGATTTTTGGAAGAGAATTAGATTTTTCTATTTCTAATTCTATATCTAGATGAGTTTCTAAACAAAATTACCCGTTTGATAATGATATAAAATTTATACTCTCAAAATAGAAATTCGTTTGATAACGACACAAAATTTTTTCTTTTTGGACAGCAGCGACCGGTGGTGGTCGGCGGCGGCAGGCGATCGGCAGTGGCCAGTGGCGATCAGCGAACGGTGGTCGACGGTGATGGATTGACGACGATTCATAGCAAGAACGAATGATGTGAAAAATTTTTGTTTCTCATTTTTGTTCCAGAAATAGAAAAGTAAAAAAAAAATTATTTTTGATTTCTATTCCAAACCTATTTCTGGAACAAAAATCTATTTCAGAAAAAAAAATGAAATAATTTTATCAAACGGATTTTTATTTTAGAAATAAGACTGGAATAGAAAAATTGTTTCTGGGAAATTTTGGTTTGTCATGCACCCCATAATTACTCTATCCAAACTGAGCGTTAGAATTCCTGCTCCTCCCTCTCGACCCCTTCTCTCGAGTAGACTGTGAAGAGTACGATTCACATAACAGTCCATGCGTAGCGCATCTCGGTTGGGTATGTCATCGAAAGATGTCATCCTCCTATCAAACTGAAGATCGGAAGATAAGAATGATGATCAGTTGATCATCTTCTAGAACTATAAGTTATAGGGTTCTTCGTCGTACTGTAGCCGCAGGGGTTGTGAGAAAAGTATGTGAGAATTGCTGTGAACTGGACTGGTTCTTGGTACCTGCTTTTGAAGCACGATCGCCACAAGAAAGAGCAGCAACTCCTACACACCACACATAAAAACTTAACCAATTGATCTTAAACCTATTATATACCAATTCAATTCTAAACTTTTGAATTTTGTTGATTTAGTCCTAAATAGTCGAATCAATCCTTGCTGAAAATCACTTACGTGATAGTTCAATCATTGCCGATCATCCTACGTGGCATGTTGCCACGTCAGTAATTTCTAGCGAAAATTAATCGAAAGCTACATTAGAATTTTATAAAGATTTACGATTAAACTGATAAAATTGAAAAGTTTATGACTGAATTTATATTGGTGCAATAAGTTCAAGACTGATTGGGTTATACCCTCACATGTAACCCAAACTAATACCCGTACGCTAGTGAATGAATGAAACTTAGTTGCATATAAAACGGGACTCATCGATAGAATAGAAATTCAATTCCAAATTGACAATACTATTTATCACTTTTCTTTGGGCTGCACGTTTCTGTATGGCGGATACGCATCTAGTGCAGTCTTGTATGACGTTGAACATCCAACGATGTCGTGCCGGTGTACAATTGTGAAGTTAAAGAGCCTGCCTTTCTTTCTAGCATTAAAATTAGAATGATGATGTGCTCACTTTCAAACCTTGTGAATACGACCAAAAAAAAACCTCGTGAAACACCGATCAAAACAATTTTTTAGTCATTTTACTAAACGAATTAAATTATTAAATGAAAACGCAATAGATTAATAAAATTATACTCAGGGTTATCTTTAGCTTACCTAACTAATGATTTTATCTAGTTTGCAATAACACACCGTTGAAATTCGCCTTGACATCAAGCGTAAGTTTTTATGTTTTCTTAAAGTGTAAAGTTGAATTTTGCCAAGTAAGTTTTGATTTGATGTGCAAAAGAATATGAGAGGTATTTTTTCTCAACTTATTTTCACCGAAACCATCATCATCCAAAATATGCAGATAATACTTTCCATTTTGTTTCGGAAAGTAATTGATTGCAACACCTTTTCAATTGATGGATTTTTAAAGGAGCTTAAATTTTCTTTATTTCATGAAAAATAAATAATTTAAAAAATATACTTTTTAAAATGGTCATTTGAAATAATTAGTTAATAAAAATTTTATCAGTAATAATTTATGTCTAAATATTTTTATAGAAAATATTTTTTAATTTGTTCATTTTTATAAATGATTCAAACAATAAATTTTTAAAAAAATATTTTTCCAATATTTTGTTTTTAACGAAAAAACCTACAAATTTCTAGGCATAATGTCCCAACTCCTCGTCAACCCCATCAAGTGGGGTTTTCCTTTAAATAGGTTAGCTCGACATTACATCATCAAATTTGGGCTTCCATTTAGGGGTGTGCACCGAGAATTGCCTGAACTGGGAATCGCCCAGATTGGACTGGATCAGACCGGCCGGTTTTGGGTGGTTCCCAAAGAGGGCGGTCCGGCTCTCGGTTCTCTCTTTTGGAATTGGTGGCCGGTCGGTCTAGTTCCCGGTTCCAAGGTGGGAACAGGGACGGATCGGACTAGGCGGTTAATTATATATATATATATATATATATATATATATATATATATATATATATATATTTATATAATATTTTTAAATTTCTTAAGAAAAACTCTAATTCCTCAAAATTTCTCTCATTTTTCATTTTAATTTTTGCCCAAAATAGTAAATTTACCAGTTCCACCGGATCGGACCGGTCCTGGTTCCTGGTCCCGGAATTTGGGAACCGGTCCTCCTAATCCAGTTCCCAGTTCCACCTTGAAACCAGACTAGACCGGGAACCGATCAGTTCTACTTCTATTGCAGCTGAAAATGGCGAAGCCGAAGAAATTGGGTCGATCCAATCCTGCATTTTGCCCTTGTTTTACATCTTCTTCAACGAGCATCTGGTAAATCTCACTAAATCTCAGTCTCACTCTCTCTCGTCTCTGCATGGATTCGTTCTCTTCGTTGCGGCGTCGATCCCTCCCGTCCGCGTGATTCTCACGCTTCACTCTCCACCTGTTGGAGTGAGTGATTTGATGAATGGGTTTGAAGTTCCCACCTTTCCGAGGAACGACCTGCAAACATGGCGGGTCGGTGAAAGCCGACGATACTTTGTGCCGCTTTAAATTGTGGTTTAGCTGTTGCCTTCAATTCTCGGTTCTGTCGAGCTGGCAGGGTTTGCGGTGAGGATGTATCGGATGCATTCGATTGAAATATGTAGTGATCGTTATGTTTTCAGCCTTTGATAAGTTGGCTGTACCAATTTAGAAGATCTAATCTTGGGTTCTCTATTTTGAGCAAAATAATCAACTTTAGACAGTCTAATCGGGCCTGCACTGACTTGGTTCATCAAGTTCGACTCGGAGAAAATCTATAGCTGGGAGGACTTGGTAGATAAGTTTCTCCAGCAATACAAATTCAATTAAGAAATTGCTTTGGATATTGTGAGAATGAGGACCAAAGTTTGTAGGAAATAGTTAAGAGAATAAAGATCAAGTTCAATAAGTATTTTGGCAATGTGAACAACATTTTGTTCATTGCTCGCATATTTGACCAGCAGCATAAGTGGGCATACGTGGAGTGGGTGATTAATAGTGTTTATGAAGCCAAGTGGACGAAAACTTTACGAGATAGAATAACATCTCATTGTTTGGTGTATGCCCTCAAAACAACTTGAGATTAAAGGGTACGGTTGATACTGATTTTATGACTGCAAAGTATCTTAGTCAAAGTGAACGGCAATATTTGGAAGAAAAATCTGAATTGGACTAAGTATTTGGAAGAAGAACGTGAACGCTATAGCATTGATTTTGATATAGTTGGCGGAAAGTAAATTTTTCAAGATATCCTGTTATCTCGATCAGAACTTTGTCCACTACATCCACCACCACGACTATGACCTCCCTCGAAACCACGACCTCTATTGGAAAATCCACCACGATCACGACCACCACTACAAGCCACAAATGCTGAATTGTCTTATTCTCTTTTCCATTGCTCGAGGTATTTTGGTCATGCCTTGCCAATGGCTTCCTTGACCCCGAGGATGGTGGAGGCTCTTATACATGCTCAAGATTGGTCACGATCCGTTCCGTTTTCACATTTGATTGAAGAGGACTTAGAAAAACTCAAAATCTTGGAGCCGGGTGAAAAATATGGTTAGAATATTTATACCATTTTATATTTCAATGGATCCCTTAATTCTCATTTTCATTGTGAATTTAATGCAGAATTGCCAACTACAACCATGGAGCCAGACTCGATATCTATTTTTCTAGATGATTGATGAAGATGAAGCTTGGTACTTGTTAAATTAATGTTTTAACTTTTACTGTGATTTTACTTTTTCATATCTTGGATTTGGTGGTTGTTGTCTTCTTCATTTCTTGCTTCGTTTGCAAGGCAAGTTGTTAGCAGCAACTGCTTCCTTCTCTTCCTTTTCGCTGCCGAAGCAAAGCATAAGCGCATGGAGTTTCTGATACTTGAAAGAATTTGGTATCTCTTTTCTTTTACATTACCTTCTCCGTTCTTACCCTTTTGTTCTCTTGGTCGTGGCTTTATTGGGTTGGCTTCTCTTTGATGTCAAGTCCAGCTTTTGGCATCTGGGTCTCTGTTAGGCTTTGGATCTGAGCTTGGGTTTCGAATAAAGCTTTATGCTTGTAATCAGGAGAGATCTGCGTTGTTCTAATCTTGCCATTTGTTTTTATTTGTCTTGGGATTATTGATCTTTAATTATGTTTTCTGTGAAGGACTCGCTCTTTCTTACGTGTTATGATTTTGGACCGCAAATTGATCTTAGTTGTAAGCTTTTTCTGGTTGCTAAAACTTTTCATTTTGGCTTACGTTAGCTGAAGTTGTTTGTCAGTGCTCAAGAAGTGTCTTTCCTCATTGTTCTGAGTTATATTCTGCAACTAGATTTTTTGCTGCTCTCTACTGGTATAGGCATGATATGTGGTCAACAAAGAAGTTTGCTTCTTTAATGGAGTTTGGGACACTTAGAGTGCCAAAACTTGATACGGAGGGACACTTAAGTGCCAAAACTTCGAAAATGTACACTTAAATGCCAGTTTCGAAGTAGAGTGGAACACTTAAGCCCTCGCCACCGCCGCCTCCCTGCCGCCGCCGGGAAGGGCCGGCGACAGAGGGGGTAGGGTCGGCTGAGGTCGCCGGCCCCCGGCCGACTGGCGGCGAGGGCTCGCGAGCCCTCGTCGGATCTGGGCGAGGGCCGCGATCTGGGCGAGGGCCTGGCAACCCCGGCCGACCCTCCCCCTCCGTCGCCGACCCTTCCCGGCGACGGCGGGGAGGGCTCGACCCTCGCCCGCCCCTTCGGCCCCCCTTTTTTAATTTCTAGTTTTTTAATTTTTAGAATATTTTAAATAAAATTAAGTTTAAATTAAATTAAATTAAATTTTATATTAATTATTTACACATCGTACCCAAAAACGACGACGTTTTTGCAATTTATCGCCGCGTCAGCAATTTGGCTGGAGTGGCACTTAAGTGTTCCACTTTACTCCGATTTTAGTACTTAACTGTATCTTTCCGAAGTTTTGGCACTTAAGTGTCCCTCCGTGCCAAGTTTTGGCACTTGGGCTGTTCTTCTGCCTTCTTTAATGTATTGATTACTTGCTGTTTGAGTCAAAACGTCGTAAATGCTGGTCATTGTTATAAAACTGTCAAAATCTTGGATCTTCTCCCTTTGATCCCTCCCCTGCAGTATGGTAAACCTAATCCTTAGCCAATCTTGTTGCAGGTTTAGCCACTGTAATTGGCATAAAGTATCTCCAGGAAAGGCTGATGGAAAACCACTATGAAGGTGAACTCGTATGTTTCGGATGAATACAAGGAGCTCGTCGAACTAGCATCTCTTCATTGAAATGCCATATGGTCTTGTACTCTTGTTTTGTTTCTTGTGAAACTTTTGTCCATGACTGACAAAGTTTTCATATTGAACATAATCTGATGTTTATCCCAGTAGAAAGTTTCGTCTCTTCAAATTCGCCTCTCCTTTTCACATCTTCTGTCACAGCCAATGTTGACAATATCTCTCATATTGTAAGTGTAGCCTAAACACAATCAGTCCGTCTTGCTTGCCCCTATCAATTGTAACATTGTTAAAAGAAAACAAAGAGGAAATCCGAAACCTGACCTGGACCTATTTGATTTGACCCAAGTTTTGCTTTTGGGTCATATGCGATTCAGGTTGGGTTCGGGTCAGAGTGAACATGCAACCTAATGATTCGGGTCAATTAGCATGGAAATCCAATCCTATCTGTTGACACCCCTACTTTATATTGCTCTTGAAGCTTTGATTGTCCTTCCCTTTTATCCAAAATAGAGAAAGAGGATAAACCTTCAACTCCCGATCACCACTAGAAAGAGTGAGAACTTGCGCAGCCGAAACTATTGCATGAATACGATAGTAATTACCGACCAAAAAAAGAATACGATGGTAATTGACTGGAGCTTAAGTTACATATAAAGTGCCATTTATTGAGGATTAGAATCTCAATTCCAAGTCTGCCATTTATTAAGAATTGTCAAATGAGATGGTACCATTTTCACTTAGCGAAAGGCCCATTTGCATCCTGACGGCCAGATAAGCTTCGTTACATAAAGAAAATGTCACTATTCGATTTTATATAATTTTACGTTCGTCTTTATTTTTAAGCATGGAGTCAAATTTGTTAAGGGAAGCATAGTTTTTCCTTACTAATCTGCATGTTCCCAAACCTAATTTTTATTTATTTATCTATAGTAAGGTCCGCAGTCCACTACATGTCCTTAGAGGACAATAATGTTTGCTTCTCCTTTTGTTTTTTCTCTAAAATAACGCTAATGTCACGAATCATTTGCAGCTAAAAACGCAGTGCGTTTCACATGAACATATAAAATTTTCTCTCATCTAGCATGTTCCCGTGCGACACATGAGCATCCCGTGATGCCAGTCAACATGGAGCCTCCCATGGTGAGCAATTGTGAGATCGTGAAGCCCGTTTTTCTTTCTAACATCAAAATTTAAAATGACGATGCCCTCATCTTCAAAACTTGTGATACACTTACTGAAACGAATTTTGCTAAATTATGAGGAAAGAGAAACTATATAGTGATTTAGATCTTCCTCTTACTAAATCTAAACTCAAAGAGACTTATGAAATTACCCATTGATGGTCATCTTTGCCATCCTTAACTTAGGATTTTTCCCATTTGGCAATAATATACCATTTAAGTTCGACCAAACAAAAAAACATATAATGAAATTTTTTATAGAAAGTTCCCAATGACGGCCAGACATCGCATCAAGTAGGGTTTTGCTATAAATAGGTTATAGGCTTATAGCTTGACATCATATCCTGACAACACCTCATCAGATCTAAAGAGGCAGCTGAGGATGGCGACCCTGATGAGATCTCGTCGATCGAATACTGCTTCCGCTCTTGCTTTCAGTCACCTTTAGCAAGGTCTGGTACATCTCTCTAGCCCCCTCAGTCTCACGTCCTCTCTGGTCTCCGCATCGAGTCGTTTTCTTGCTGATGGACTGAGCGATTCGATGAACCGGTTTGAATTTCCGGCCGTTCCGATGAACGAATGCAACCACGGCGGGTCGGTGAAAGCCGACGGTACTTCGTGTGTCTTCAAGATCGCTGCGGCTCAGCTGTTGCCTGGGGCTCTTGGTTCTGTCCGACTGGCGGGGGTTGCGGTGAGGATGGATCGAATGGATTCGATTGGAATGTGCTGCGACTTTTGTAGTTTCAGCCTTGATCTTGGGTTCTCTGTTTTGAGCAAAATGTTCCAGCTTCGACTTGAACAATGTGGAATGGCTGTCTTCACGGTAAACGAAGGGTTCTGTGAAGAGGGTAGAATTGCACAATCTACTAGGTCAACCAACGAAATATTGTGCATTGGATTCGATGCCGATATGATTGCTTGTGGAGCGAGTATGAAGGGATTGTGCAGGGCGGGTAATGCTTTCTGATTGTTCTGTCACGATGAAGTTTGGAAATGTTGGAAAATTTTACATGGGATGATGTAGAACTCACCCGGAACGGAGAGCAGCTTTTCAAATGCAAAGAGCAGCTTTTGAAATGCAAAGAGAACTACAGTGGTATAAGGTAGATGATAACTCGCCCTTTCTCCTTTTTTTTTGAGGAAAATCTCTCGAGCCTCCTTTAAGTTTATCATCTTTCCATGAACCCTTTAAGTATGTAGTCAGGCAAGTATGTCATTAACGCCTCTTATGACAAAGCATCCTACTACTACAAATGCTGTTACTAGCTTATATCAGAGATTTTGGCTTTACCATACCTAATCTCAAAGTGAATAGGGACTCCAATCCAACTAAAAAAATTTTACAAAAAAAACTGGTTGAGAGTTGATACCACTCTCCTGACGATGGCCATGGTAGGCCGAAACCAGTTGGGGATACTTAATAGATTAGCTATAGTTTCGTTAGTCTTCATGTCTATGAGAAATTATAGCAGTGGCTTAGACGCAGTTGGTATGAAGACTCAACTAAATCAGTTGAGACATCTGAACATGGAATTGAGAATACATCGGTATAGACTTGGAATTTTATCTGCTCCATTCTGTGCTGATCTTTTTGTCTTTCCTCCAAACATGCTCCTGATGGAGAGGGTCAAGCTCAAGCAGTCTTCCAGGACGGATGATTCAGGTCACCGTAGACAAGCACATCTGATTTCATCATTGGTGGAGTGAATCTGATTCTCATCGGAAGTTTGGTTTAATGTCAACATCAACTCATTCCAATCGATTTTCGTCTTGTAGAACTGTAGCAGCTAGCTCTAATGCAACAGCAGAGTTTGTGATTATTCATATGAAAGGGAAGATTGGCATTTATTTGAGTTTTGTACAGATTGAATGTAGTTGGCATGAAGATTAAACATGGATTGGTGAATTCGTCAATATAGACTTGGAACTTTTCAAGATCTTGTAGATGATTACTGTGTCGCGAATAGTCATTGTAACACAGATGATTAAATGCGACTGCGATGAGAAGTCCGGCGCGGCGGCATCTCTATAACTCAATTTGAACTGCATTCCCTCATTTTTGGCTCATCGAATCGTCTTGTGGAATTGTAGCAGCTAGCTCTAATGCAAATAGCGGAGTCCAAGACCTTCCTGGTGGCTTGTTCGATTTGCTCTGATGCAATGGCATGCCTAATGCTGTGTTCGATTTGTTCGAGCAGGAATAAGATATGATATTAGGTTTGCCACGGATGGGGTCCCTTGTGATGAGATTTTAGTTCGGAAATTTTTACTTCACTCGAGCATTTGATTGTAGGATGAAGTGTGCTGTGGGCCGGAGTTGGAGTTGTCGCAGGCAACTCGGCAACGTGGGTCTTGGCCTGGCAAAAAACGAACCAAACGCTGCGTTTTTTTCAATCCTACTTTATTCCTATTATAACTTTCAATCTCGAAACTCAAAGCCCGCCCCATTTCGCAAAGCCAACCAAATAGGGCCGAAGTGTGCTTTGGCCGGAGTTGGAGTTGTCGCAGGCAACTCGGCAACTTGGGTCTTGGCCTGGCAATGAACCTGGCCGGACCTGGTTCTCTGTCGGCAATATCGCAGTTTTTGGACAGGTCCTAGGCCATTGCTTGGTGGAATTGCCGAGGTATATACCCTATCTGTAATGCCAACTCTGGCTGAACAATCTTGTTTCTTGCTCTACGAGGAAGCTGCAAGTGGAGAACCAAAGGCGAGAAAATTGTTTAAAAAGTCTTAAACTTATTTTAGTTTTCTTAATTGAGTCCCCAAATCTTTTGTTAGTTCTGGATTGAGTCCTAAACTTTTTGTTAGTTTGCCAATCAAAAAAATTTAAAAATTTAAAAATATTAAAATATTATTAAAAATGTCTACGTCGCCTTGGCGGCAGTCCTACGTGGCATCGCCGGCATCCACATCGCATTTTTCGGCCAAAATTGGCCGGATGGACTCAATTGGCAAACCGACAAAATGTTTAGGACTCAATCGGCAAAATTGATTTAAGATTTAAGAAAACTCGTAATAGGTTTAAGGCTTTTTGACAATTTTCCCAACCACAGTAGTTTGATTGAATCTGAACAGAGTCAACACCTAGATTTTGTGCAACGTGAACTTTGATCTTGCACGAGTGTTAGCCAAGTCGCAAACTAGAAGCTTTGATCTTTCAAATGCCTGAAGTCAGTTCAATTTCTTCCGTCGTCTCTCTTCGTTTCAATCCTAGTTTCTAATTTCTTCCTAAGCACATGCAATTTGAGAAGCCTAGTCACATTATTATCGCATTTAAACCGACAGGTAAAATCTGATTCACCTCCATGTTGTTCCGAACAAGATTCGCCTTCAAAATTGGAAAAAAAATATGTTATATTAGGTTGGTTAGTTCATGGTAGGGTGCGTTTAAGAGACACCTGGTTCGTTTTGATGTGATACATTTAAGAAGGCACTTTTGAATGGACATGAATAGTTATCTTTTAAAGGAAGTATAAAAAAGGATAACTTAACGGATCGATAATAATAAAATGTTTTAGAAGACAATCGACATTAATGCTGTAGAACATGAATATTTTCGTCGTCTTTAGGGCGAACAACGGTATCGACCGAAACTCACAGACGAAGAAAGAAAGAAAGAAGGAAAGAATTGGGGGCCCACCTCGGAAAGAACGTAGGCCAGGCAAACGACGACGACGACAACAAAAGGCGACAACCGATGACGTGGCCTCGGACACGTGGCGGGCACGCGCCGACCCCCGCGGCCGCGACGTCCCGGGAGGGGGGAAAAATTGGGGGAAAGAAACGAATCAAAATCGATCGTTGACGATAAATATTCCCTTCCCCCGAAATATAAAAAAAAAAAAAAAAAAAAAAAACATCTTCCATCGCCTTCGCGTCAATCGCATTCGAAAAGCTTCCCCCAGAATCCAGTCCGCTAGGGTTTCGATTCTTCGTCGTCTTCGTCGTCGTCGATTCTTCGATTCTTCGAGCCGTCTTCGATCCGCCGGGGGGCCGCTGCGGAGATGGAGGGAGCGAGCAACGGGGGGATGCTGTACCACGAGGTGCAGGAGTCGAAGCTGTGCGCGGTGCACTGCGTCAACACCGTCCTCCAGGGCCCCTTCTTCTCCGAGTTCGACCTCGCCGCCCTCGCCTCCGATCTCGACCGCAGGGAGCGCCAGATGATGATGATGCCCGTCCCCGGCGCCGGCGTCGGCGTCGGCGGCGGCGGCGTCGGCGGCGACTTCCTCTCCCAGGAGTCCCACAACGTCTCCCTCGACGGCGATTTCAGTATCCAGGTTCGCTCTCTCCCGCCCTTCTCGGAATTGAGTTGCTTTGGAGCTTGAATTCTGAGAGGGGCTTTTGGAATGATCGCCGATGGCTTCGTACGGCGGCGCTGTTGAGTTGTTGTCTTGTTCGTTGGAGCTCTCGCTCCGTGAGGGATGACGGAGTGGTTTGTTGTCGCATTGGGAAATCCTTGCTAGTGCTCATTTCGCTATAGAGGGAGCTCTCGATCTTCGACTGTAGGATGAGTGTGATGGTGGTGATTGTTCGTGTGGATGTCGGCCTGTGGCAAGTAATTAGTTTTCATCTGCGCGGAGTGATTGTCCATGGTGATTAATCTGCATATGCGCCTATACGTCGATAGTTAGGATCTTTTGGATCATGCTAGTACTAATTTATATTGAGCACGTGGTGTGTTGGGCTCTTCTAATGCTTGTAAGCTAGTCTACTTGTCAGCATCAGTGAAATGGGTGCTAAATTTGACAATCACGCTGCTGAAATATCCTGATACGTTACGACATTAATACACTCGCCGTTATAGATTTTGAGGCAAAATCGGAAATGTGAACTTCACTAATTCAGAAATAAGTCATGTATAGAATGGCTACCAAAAAGATCTGCCTTTGGATGGAAGAGTATGCCTTAATGTATCGGCATAATGCGAAGAACTTCCAAAAAGCAAGAAATGGCGGCCTCTGGGTCATTAAATGCTTTATAGCTGCTTCTGTCTGTTCTTTGCAATGTGACCATACGTAAATCTAAATACTCCTCATGCAATTGTAAGATTGTCAAATCAAAGAAAAAAATAAAATTCAGTTTTGTTTGGGAAGTCTACACAAGTGTATGTTGTCTTTTCATTTTTTATCCATCCATAGGGGTGGAGGAGTTGAATAAAAGCTAACTAACTTGATTGCAATCGTGGGATTGCATGACGCTTTACCATACCTTTTAGATTTTTAGGCTTTGTTTGGGAGAGACAGGAGAGGGAAAATGAGGGGTGGTGGGGGTGGAAGATTTTGAAAAGAAAATTGAACTTTATGCGAGAGTGAATTGGAAGGGAATTGTGAAATTTTCTTCTCCGGCCCTATTTTTCCTCCCCTCTCCTATCTCCCAAACAAAAAATTAAGGTTTCAATGCCTAATGACCAGATATGTGGCTTAACTAGGTGGATGATTTAATAGGCTATGTTTAATATATACTATCTTATACGCGTATACGATGACACAGTTTGAAAATATAGGTTTGTTGACAAGTAAACATGGGAAAAGCAGAGAATTCTTTTCAGGAAATACTAACTTAAATTGCCTAAGAAATTGTGAGCGACAACTCATCAATTGAAATGGGTTAGATTTGGGATAGCGATCTACAAGTTTTGGTTCCAATTATGATTTTTTCTACTGGACCTTTCACAGAAATCAGAAAAGAACACGTCATCACTGAACTTGATGCTTTAAAGATATACTCTTAATCTATTTACGTTGTTTGTCAAGAGCAGCAAAAACACTCTGCCTGGCTTTTGACATTTTAGAATTTTGCTGTTTCAACTCCTTTTCATTTACATGTAGTCCTGGCTAAAAAATAAAAACAAGATTTTAAAATCACAAGATATACTACAGCAAACCTAAAATCTATATATTGAACAGTCTCTGAGCATGTGAGGGGGTCCAAATATCCATGAGGATATTAATTCGCATTATTCCAAAGTGGCATCTACTTCTTTGTAAATCCCTAGAGATTGACTGGAAAGTTGTAGTCTTTTGGGGCCATGGGTTTAATGTGATGCTTAACCAACCAAATCCTAATTTACTGAGTGGGGCTGTAAGGTTTTTTGCTGGAACCCGACAAGAAATAGCTTAAGAGTCTGATGGATAATGGGTTTTCTTATGACTTTCAAAGAAGAATGATGAGTCCGATGGATACTGATTGTGGACTACCAGCATGGTTTGGGCAGTGCAATTACGTAAGTAGGCATTTGTTTGTTATCATTGCGCATGGGGCCTTGACATTTGATCTTTTGTTCATAAGGCTTAATAGATAATCTTTCCCATTGTTGAATGTCTTTAGGGTTGTTTTTAGTTGTATTTACATTGCACGAATAGCTGTTGACTAAAAGATGAAAAAATCAAACTTTGTGAAGAAATTTTTCCCATTGTTTGGCAAAATGTTCACCTGAGTGCTTAAATATGAATTGCTCTGCTACTTGAAAGAATTCAGGAATATGGGTCAAGTATTAAGAGTGTATGCTTCCAACTTCCAGTGGAAGTGTGAGCTTCCTTGCCCTGCAATTAGGGCAATTTTTCTTGTACAATGGTTCAAACATGAAGGTGTACATTAACTGCACCTCTGCCTTTGGATCTGACTTTCGTGCAATGTATATTGATGTCACTACTTGCTGCATGACTTGGTTGTGGAATTTATAGCTCTAGTTCCCCAATAGGCACATATTTTAATATGCATGAGAAAGCATTATTTGATTATTTGTGGATTGCTCTTGTGCAGGCTGCGTGTCCTGCCCAATTTTGATTTAAATTATTGTTCGTTTGTCTTTCTTTGGAATGCAACTTATGTGCTGTCCTTTTTATTCCTTGAATTTTACCCTGTTCGTATTGCATGTGGCATTTGTAAGGTTGACTAGAGTTTTGTGCTTCGGTTAGAATAACAATCCTTCCATGATAGATATTTGCAGAAATTAATTACATGGGCTTGTTGTGTGGTTCAGGGCATCTTAAGAGTCCTTTCCCCAGTTTTTCCTCTATTGAACTATAAGATTTTCTACATATTGTGGGCCAAAGAAGCGCTAATGACAATGCTTGCCCAAGTTCCACATTATCAGAAGAGAAGACACATATCGGTAGTCAAGCATATTTATTTGTATAGTATTAACAAACTCAAGTGGTGCATCTCATGAAGAAGCTGTGGGTATGAGTATAAAAGCCACTGAATTTCGTGCAGGAGATTGGGGAACTCCTGATTAATGTCAGTCAGTCTGAGAGAAAAGGGACAGTTTACTTTCCTGGAAAAAGAAAACGAGCGATTTATCAAATTATATAAATACTGCGAGGAAAGACAGGTGTCAATATGCGGGCATGTGCGTGTAGGGAGGGAGGGTTTCGTGCAGGGAGCTCCTGATTAATATCAGTCAATCTGAGAGGAAAAGGACCGTTTACTTTCCTGGAAAAAGAAAACAAGTGATTTATCAAATTACATGAATAGAGGAAAGACAGGTGCCAATATACGCACGCACGTGCGCGTGAGAGAGAGAGAGAGAGAGCATTTGAAATCTTAGCACATAAAAGAAAATTGCCTTTTTCTTAATCAGGATAGACTGACTGATCATCCTGTTTGACTTAGTATAGGTGTACTTGTGATTTAACTCTGAACTGCTTGATCGTACTATTGCTACGAATTCTTAGTTTTCATCAACCTTTGATATGTCAATTAAGAATTCTTGGTGCTTTGATTCTGATATGGTTTAGGTTTGATGCAAAAAAAATTTAAATGAATATTAGTAAAAAACTGCTGTGGACATCGCTATATTAGCTTTGAGTCAATGATAGTCTCTTTGGGCAGCTTTTTGAACCAGTAATTTGATGCGTAAGTATCAACAAGTTCTTGTTTTTAGTTAATGCATCCTGAGAGTTGCTGTAGAAGGAAGAATTAAATGTTTTGTTAAGATAATAATGGTGATCCTTGTTTTCTGTTTCCTTGGGCTCAGGCAAAAATTGTACCATTAGTAGTGCTCGCTCTTTTATCAATGAGCTAGGAGGAATAGTTATACCACGAGGCAATTAGAGGAACAAAAAAGATATAGATGGAATTGAGATACTGTTATTTTGTTAACTGCGATGCTTCTCTCTCTCTCTCTTGTTGTAACATTTGGGGAAATGGTAGTGCATATGACTATCTACTGATAGGTTCATAAGATGACTATGTTGCCAAGAAGATTTCTGCATTTGAGTGATTGAATGTGAAGGTTAAAGTGGTAACAGTTGCATTGCTCACTCTTTGTTGTTTCTAAAAGTGATTGTCAAAAGAGTTAATGAGGGGTCATTTTTTCAAAGTTGCCTATAGACAATAAGATTTTACAGTGTCTCCTTTTAAATTTAAAGTTGAACCCCACCTCTTCGTTACTTTGTCCTTTCTTTTTAGGAAACTCCTTTCTCCGCTCTTTCTTTCCTCCTGAAATTCTGGTTGGATTCCGAAGGAGATGTGCTTACCTGTTCTGATAATTTGGAAAGGATTTGTATGTAAATAGTCATAGGTTGTTTTGACTCATTTGATTATTCGTTTGGACAATATTATTCAATGTACACTTGACATCAATCTTGAATGTGGGCACGGTACGTAACTATTACACAAATCTTTGTTTGCAGGTTTTGGAAAAGGCTTTAGAGGTGTGGGACTTGCAGGTCATCCCCCTGAACTCACCAGTCGCTGAGCCAGCGCAGATAGATCCGGAGCTGGAAAATGCCTTCATATGCCATTTGCAGGACCACTGGTTCTGCATTAGGAAAGTGAATGGAGAGTGGTATAACTTTGACAGCCTATATGCAGCGCCACAGTATCTCTCCAAGTTCTATCTCTCTGCCTATTTGGACTCTCTCAAGGGCTCTGGGTGGAGCATTTTCCTAGTGAGGGGGAATTTCCCTAGAGAGTGCCCAATTTCGTCATCGGAAGCCCCCAGTGGTTACGGCCAGTGGCTATCCCCTGAAGATGCCGAGAGAATAATAAAATCTTGCAATACAACGCAACCTCCTGCTCCTCCTCAAAGAAGTCAGACTGATCATACCCTTTCTGACATGGAAGCCGAGGAATTGGAGGCTGCAATAGCTGCCAGCCTGATGGACACCCCCGCCGCGACCCCTCAAGCAAGTGAAGCTGCAACCACTCAAGCCGAGAAGGAAACAAGATAGAGCAGAAGATTGTTTGGCTTTTTAATTTTTTGGAAGAGACTGCGAAATTTCGACAATGTAGAATTGAAAGAAATTGCAGTTCGGGAGGCATAAAGTTAATCATAATTGTGGAAATACTTTTAAGTTCCGGCAGCTCCTGAAACTAAATGTCCGGACAATTTCATTACAAGAAGCTTACCCCAAAAAATGTGATTCAAGGGGGGGCGAGGGTGAATTTTGGTATCATCTTAGCAGAGTACTGAACATGGACAGACCCAAAAGCTACCAAGAACTCAGACTCCGATGTCTGTTGATCATGTGGGTTCTCACATGAGTTCCCTAACGATCCGTGAACCATGGGCTGTATGACTGTTTTCCCTGTCTGTTATGTTGGGACAAATTGACATCGAGCGTAGTTGGTCGAGGAATAGCTGAGTCCGTACCAAGAGAGCACTCTCTTCGGAATGAATTTTACCCTTTAGTACTTTCGTCATTATTCTACTGCGGTTCCCAGAGAGTCGTGGCCCTCAGCGGGCGAATGATGCATTGATGGCCAGCGGGGTCTTCTTTGCCCGATCTTGAAGCTATGTCAAGCTGTCCCATAAAATGAACTGTTGAAAATGTCGTTGATTGAGAAAGCTGTCTCCCCACCTGACCATTGCACGATCCCACTTGTCTTATCCTCAGTAATTTTGTTAGGAGTTTGTAGTTTGAAAAAACTCACTAGTAATTTGCACGCGAAATAACTTAATCAGAGATGATGAATAATCATATGTTGTGAATCTTATAACAGCTATGTAAATTGTCTTTTACGGATGGGTGGATTTAGAAATGATATCTCGACATTTATTTTCGACGGGTAGAAGGGAAAAAAAATGAAAAGTTGGATGTGAATGTAGATGATCATGATCGCCCCAATGAAAGCACCGCTTCTCCTTAGTTTGCTCAGGAAGAAATGGAAGAGAAAAAGAGAGAGATGGATTTGAAGCTTGAGAGGTGATGAGTGATGATGACCGAGGATGCTCTTTTTTGCTTTTAGGCTGGAAATGGGAGACCACCAACTTTTCAACTTTGAACATTCATCCATCCCCTATTTTCTGTTCTTTTAAGATTTTCGAGTAGTACTTTAATCATATATCGACCAAAGTCACTGGTTTCTTATAGAAAACAGAAAAAGTAAGAACTTCATAGAGAGAGAGAGAGAGTCCAGGACATGGGATTGCGGCTGCTCCCCTGAACTGCTCTCCGACCTACACGCTCGGATGTTTTAGGACAACGGGTGTCCAAGAATTCGACCCGATCTTTCTTCGGAAATGGGTTCGTCTGATCGGTTGTTTAACAGGCAGAGAACTGTCCACGAAGTGCTTGGTGGAGGTCTTGGTATGATTTACTACTTCTTTCCTCGTTTCCAATCCGTCTCTGCTTTCTTTCCGATCATCGGCCTTTCGATCTTGCCCAATTGCTGATAGTTTCCTCTTCCTCTTTCCATTAGTAATCAGCGCGCTTGACTTTGAATGCAGTGTTGTATCGTTGATGGGTCTTCTTGATTTTGTCGACCATCGATCTTTCTTTGCAATCGATGCTTACCCCATGAATGTGCTGTGGCTATCGGGGATTATGCCTCCGATCCATGAGTTTTCGCGTTATATGGTTTTGAGAAATTAATGGTGGATTTCCCTTTTTTGTTTGGTCTGAGTTGCACAGTTGCGGATGTTATATTATGGAGGAGGAGCAAATTGACATGGGGGATACTGGTAGTGACTCTAGCTGCTTGGGTTGTGTTTGAAATATCTGGATATACTCTATTATCGCTATCCTCCTGTGTTCTGCTCCTACTCACCACTATTCTCTTTCTTTGGGCCAAATCGGCAGCCATACTTAATAGGTAAGTCTTCTGTAAATTGCCTTGGTCAACTGCACTAAGAGGAAATGAACATTATTTTTGTTGTGGTCTGATACTTCGGTGCTTATCAAACTGCCATCTGACAGAAACATGGTTTTCCTTCTGGTGTTTTCGTAATGGATTAGTTATGCAATCACTCGGATGTGAATCTCTTGTTGTCTTTGTCTGCAATATACAGTTACAACCTTGAATGATGTTGATTAAGAAGATTCTGGTGGTGCATTGATTCTGTTTGAGAGTCTGCAAAATTAGGATCGTGCCATTCCCTGTTTCCTCTTTGTGATCCACTACCACAATAATAGTCTTTGATCTGAGTATATTGCTGTCTAAGCCCCATAAATCTGGACCACATTTACTACCAACTACTAATCATTTAAAAGAAAAACGAAAAAAGAAAGAGAAAAGCGGATGCTCAATAGTGTAAGGGTTGGACAGCACGATGGACTGATCAATTGAAAATTGAGAGATTTCTAAAGAACCAAATACCTTGGTACTCTCTCTTCTACTTCTAAGTTCTACAGTTTAAATTATAGTTAGTGATTGGAGAAGTGTTAAACCTGCAAGTCTGTATTAAAGTCCTCCAGGAAGAAGGTGCTTACTGGTTGAAAATGAATCAACTTGATTACTGGTTGGTTTGATTTTCATGCTGTAAAATTTATTAATTCAGGATCCTGATGACATTTAGTGAGCCGATGTGATTTGCTCAGCAGCATGTTTGAGCTACAAAAAGTATCTTGAATAAGGAAAGGCATTGGGCATGTAATTTAATTGTTACAAGCTGGCATGGACTATTCTGTGTCTAGAACATTTGATGTGCTGAGGTTGCATCTAAGATAGAGCTTCCTAATGGCATTGTTTGCTATCAATTCAATGAGTCAGAGAAGATTTGTTTTGCAAATGTTATTTAAGATACTTAAATCTTGTTGGTGACATCTACCATATGAATGAAATTGCTGGCTAGTAGTATCTCCTTCTTGATGACATATGAGCATGAACCACTGATGACATTTACATAAGTACGCCACTGATGACATCAAAATCTTTTTCGATTGATACTCAGTTTTATTTATGTTTATATTTTTCTTTTGCAGACCTTCTCCACCCCTACCAGAGATGCACATATCAGAAGATATGATGAATGATGTGGCAGCTTTTGCTCGAACTCATATAAATGCTGTGCTCTTGGCTTTCCAAAACATTGCCTTGGGTAAAGATACATGGATGTTTTTTAAAGTCGCTATATCCTTGTTGCTGATTTCCGTAGTTGGCAGCCTGACTGATTTCCTCACACTGGGATACACGAGTAAGTTTCATCTCCATTATCTTTTTCCATGATCGGTAGTAGAAAATGAATTTCAAAATGCATATTGCTATAGCGTTGTATTAACCAATTTATTCCTGTCATATGATGATATCTAAGAATCAAGAAGAAATATATAAATCTCGTACCTACCAAATGGCAGGCCTTGTTGTCATCCTCACAGTTCCAGCTCTCTATGAGAAGTATGAAGAACATTTTGATAAGTACGTCATGGCAGGTTATGGCAGCGCTGTGCATTTCTACTCCAAATTATCTGAGGGTTATGTAAGCAAAGTTCAGCAATGGATTGCGGAGCAGAAAAAACTGAGTTGATGTCCTCCATCTATCACCTTTATTCCCTTTTTTTGTGTCTTCTATGTAACCACTGTATCTTCCTTTTCCGTCTCTCTGTCTCCCATTCCATTCCATTCCATTCCATTTTTCCAAGTTGTGGGGGTGGACAGGTTTATTAGTGAGCTTTGAGTGCTTTTTTTTCCTCTTCCTTATATGCCTATATTATTTTTTTGTCAATATAATGTTTTGCTTATCAAGTTTTAGTCTGAATTTGGAGCTTCAGGGTTATGAGTCTGTCCTCCAACAGTAGCTTTCACCTGGGGCAAAAATGTTGTGTGGGTATTTGGAGAGAATCCTCCTTGTTCGCAGAACAATTGAAAAAGGAAACTTGTATGTACTTACGATTTGTACAAATTTTAATTTCTTTTGAGGCTAGGCTTGAACTATGATATACATTCGTGCCTCTCTTACTATTATTGCAAGTACTTACAATTTGTATAAATTTTAATTTCTTTTGGGGCTAGGCTTGAAATATGATATACATTCGTGCCTCTCTTACTCTTAATGCATCATCTGATTGACCAAATTGCTTTTGCGGTTGATCAACTGGGGTGTGAACATTGGATGGTGTGAGCAAGTAAATATCCTTGGAATTGATTATCTGTCATGGTTAATGTAGGCAAACTGCCGTAGACATTGTGAACTAGAAGCGATCTACAGTTAATTTCTGTTATCATTTCCTCCCTTACCCTTAATTGGAATTACTTGTGGAGAAATTGTAACACCACCAGAGGCGAACGAACGGTCATGTTGAACAATCACAGAAGAGCAGGATCAAAGAAGCATTTTGGAAAATAGCATGATCGCTTGAGGCTTCAAGTTTCAAGCAAACGAAAACATCCTAGCACAAATTGTCAAAGGTCGTGGTCGTTCCAGTAGCATGAATTATTCCTATCCAGGATCCCAGGACATTCTCCTTGACACCTTAGGATCCAGGACATTATATAACATGATTGCCTTGTTCTAACTGTGTAAGTCGGTACAATGTTAGTGGTCATTTACCCGAATGGCTATAATACAAGCACGCTCTATAGCTCAGTTTATATAGCAGCACCGCCATTCCCCAATATGAAACCTAGAGACAATCAAATCTTAAAGATTGTGTTTAAGAAAACGACATGGCACGGTGGGAACCCATGGTGTTAGCGATGGTTGAAAATAAACAGTCAGCGTGGTAATAATAGAAGGGCGAAAGTATTAGATGGGCAACCCTCTTTGACATTTGAGGGTGGCTTCCAAGCAGAATAAAGAACAAAGCCAAGAATACAGTGACCCGGGATCAGTACCGTCAAACAGCATTACAGATCAGGCTTCATAAACCAGTTCGGTGCTATTAAAAAGAGGGATACATAAGAGTATGGAAAATTGGGTTCTCTACTCATGATTGCTCCCGAAGCCATCCCTGTTCTCATGCTGCCACCCATAACCCTGTCCCTCATGCCCCATGTCACCCGGATAGAACTTGCCCCGCTGGATCTGTGACATATGAGATGGAGGTCCCGGTGGTGGTGGCGGTGGAAGTGGCAAGGGTTGTGGTGCCAATATTCCCTTGCCGTCTCTTACATCGACACTACTACCCCCTCGAGGTGTTTCCATACCCTTGCTTGCTAAAGGAGGTGGCGGAGGAGGATTCAAAGGCAATGTTCCTGCATTTCGCATGTAATCTCCCTGGTATAATGGGACTCTTCCTTGGACATCTGTGGGATTTGCATAAGCATCTCCAGCTCCTTGGCCTCCTGTTGGAGGTTCAAATGGTGCAGGCATCCCAGTGTTCCATGGCTGAGGATAGCCAGCCATGAAATTCACACCACCAGGTGGACCTGGTGGGAATCCCAGCAATGAACCTGGCTCTGGACCACCTTCAGGAGCTGAATCCTGCCGCACTGTATCATAGGGTGTGGGGAAAAATGGCTGAGCTCCCTCAATGGGGAAAGGAGGGAAACCGAAAGGAGGTGGAGGTGTGAGCATTTGATTTGACTGTAATGGCACAACAAAGTTTGGTTGTTGCATAGAATGCAGAGGGTATTCTTGAAAGGGAGAATCTGATAAAACTCCAGGCTGTTTCTCTGGGAAATGGCTAGATTCTTGTTGTGGTCCACCCTGCACATCCATATGGAAGCGCCTATCAAACCCTGGAAGACGGTTGTCTGCTTGCGTGTCTGAAGGATTGTTTTGGGCCTGCCCTAAGAAAGCTGGTGGCTTCTGGTGCATAATTGGTCTTGGAGGAGGCTGTTCTCTACCATGCTGATGGCGAGCCTTGTCGTCACGATCATGAAGCTGTGATGAACCAGGAGAAATAACAGGCCTTGGTGGAGCTCGTGCAGTAGATTCAGAAGCAGTAGATTGTTTGACACTGCGTGCATCTGATTCATTTCCATCTTCCTTTTCTGCATTTGGCTGAAGAAGATCAACATGGGTCTCGTGTATATGAGATTCAAATTCACTTTTCTTTAGAAAAGACTTCAGACAGTGGGGTGCTGCACATATAAAGAGTCCCTCCATCATCTTTATGGTTTGAATTTTCTGTATACGTTCATCACACCTGTGTCACACAAAGAATTAACTATTTATTCAGCTCACTCGTCAATAAGATCTCATAAAGTTGTCAGTGCTAGAAATGATCACTATAAGAGGGTAATTACTGTTCGTTGCCATGAAGACTAAACTTCTGCAGCTGCCATGTCTTCTTAATTAAGAAAAAGGTGAAAAATACCACCACCAATGGTTTGCTAATGGCAACAAAGAAGCATCAGTCTACCCTTACACAAAAGCAATCTGCTTCAACAATTTTCCTTTTTGCACGTACTCAACCTGCTCCTGTTCTGTTATATTCACCTATAGCTTGCAAATGGTAGCAAAGAAGCAATAAGTCTACCCTTAGACAAAGCAATTTGCTTCTTGTAAACATTAATCTTCCCATTGCAAGTATTTAGCTTACTTTCATTCTGTTATGTTTTGCTAATAGATCATTGCAGAGAGAGATACCCTCAGGCAGACTGGCCCAGAAGCCACAATCTAATTTTCCAATAAAATCTGACCTAATTTTCTATCTCAACAAAGAAAATAATTGACTAATGTATTGAACCAACTACAGCACCCAACTTAAATTGCACGCAACATCGGTATCACCTGATGTAACTTTGTTCTCATGTAGAAGGCAGACAGGGTATGGGTACATAAATCCAAAAGGGCGAACAGAAGTTCAATTCAGAGAATGTTCCATTCATGAATAAACTCTCCAGTTCACTCCACTTCAGCTGCTTGACTAGAAAATAGGATCCACTAAGGGACTAACATTTAGAATAGGTCACACACCATCCAGACTGACTTAAATCACTATAAAAATCTCCCAAGCAGAAGAAAAATTGTAAGTTGTCACAGCCGTTAAATAACTATTTGGGTATTCTGACACAAACAGATCAACAGAGGAATGGTACACTTTACTGTAGAGATCCTGACTAGTAAAAGAATTTTGAGTTAGCCTCAGCCAGTAAATGTTGTCATTGCATGGTCAAAACACAGAAAGTTTGCATATCAAAAACTCAGTTTGCACTGGCAAATTCTCATACCTAGTCCATTCTCTTTCTCTATCTTATGCCTTTACTTGTTAGTCACGAGAATCTAACATCTACCATAGTCAACGTCACATACAGACCATTTGCTAATGCAATTTCAGATCAAAATTCTAGTCTTTCCGAGATGATAGAGAAACATTACAGCATCAACCATAGAGACTAGTTGAAGAACCAAAGAATTTGGCAGGTACAGATAAATTCCAGGGTGGTATTATGAGATGAGGAAGATATGGTCGAAGATAGAAAACGATGATTCTTCAAGCAGGCCTTGTTTCACAATAAGTTTAATTGGGGGTTAGTTTAAGTTTCATGTATACATGGAGGCCGCTCTATCAAGCCAGAGCTTGCACTTGTCTTCATTTTCAGAACCCCGGATCCACTATAATTACACTGACCATACAGCAGAAAGTGTACCCAACACTGCTTAAGGAGATGCATTTTGTAGTCACAAGGGCCATAGGAAAGATGTACTTACAGATAACAGATGGAATCACTCCTGGCACAGTCAAGACAAAAGGCATGCTCACAGGGGCTCTGCCAACAAAACAACAAAGCAAAACCATTAGCAAGGCGGCCGCAGTCCTCGAAATCCACTCAGTCTAAAAACTTCTACAAGTGCATTGAGGAACAGCAATTGAACAGGCATCCTGTAATCACTAATCATTGTCCCAAATTTCCTACATTGACACTTCTCAAAGCCAGCTAATCTAATCAGTCCCAACAGTTAACCCCAACTCCGTTCGAATCAAGCGACGAGGAATGCATTACCAGGCGCCCGTAGATGGCGATCGGGAAGTCGCAGCGGACGCAGAAGTGGACGCGCTCCCCGAGCTGGCGGCGGGATTTGCGGCCGACGGGTTTCGCGACGGAGGTGGCGGCGGCGGACCCGAGGCCCTTCGCCACCGGGAGGTCGGCGAGGACGAGGTGGTCGGGGCAGGCGACCGTCACGGTCTCCGCGGGCGACGGCTTCAGCCCCCCACCGCCATCGGCGATCGGGTCCCTCTTCAATCGGATCTGAAGCATCTTCCGCCGGGAATCGTCGCGAATCTCCTTCCTCCTCGACCTCGGATTTCGCGGCGATTTCGAGAATTTTTGGAGGAAGTTCTGTTCGAATTCTTGGAAAACCCTAGAAATTGAAAGGTTTTGGGGTGAACAACGGTGTCACCACCGGCGACGGCGGGGGCGGATTTTTTCGGAATTGGATAGAGAGAGAAGGCCGGACGGTCCCTAAAACCAAAACCATAAAAATAAAAAAAAAAAAAAAATCACATTTTCGCAATTGCAATTAAGGCATTTTTATACTTAATTATGACGAAGCGGCCTCACTTCATCCGGCTTGACCTGACCCGACTTTGTGTATGATTAATATCTCGAGGAAGGAGGATGGGGTTAACTTGCCATAGGTGCATTAGACCGTAGATTAAGGAGGCGTGTTAGGTTCGATCAGGAAAGTCGATTTATCCATTTGTTTATATGTGTATTGTATTTTATTTTTCAATCGGAAAAAAATCCTTATTTCATTTTAAGTAAATATTAGAGAGGGACAACCCAAATGAGTTTCAGAGTAAAGAATATCCAAAAGAGATTGTGTGAGGCTAGAGGTCCAATTCTGAGGTCGAGAGTAACGTAGTTAGACTTCAGCAATTCAATCCGCGGTTTTACTTAATTCTCTCGATCCATGAGTCAAGCTTAAGAAAGGTATTGAAGTTAGAGTAGCTCGGCCTTTTGGAACAATTTCATTGACTAATAATGTGGATTTTGTTGAAAAGACCATTTTATTTAGTAATATGAAATATTTTGATTTTGAAAGTATTTATTACGTATAATGTGAGAAGATCAAGACATGGAAATTGTAAACTTTTTTAGATTACATGCTTGGCAAGTGTCTATTCAACATTCATTATTGTGTAATATATAATAAGCATAGATGATCATGTTAATCACATTTTTAAGAATATAATGTGAAGAAAGATGCAAAATACGAAGAGAAAAATTCAAATATGACATGACATGAGATACTTAATTTTATATGTTGATATGACAAGCCACAATACACATTTGTACCTTTTTAACTAACATATTTATGTTTTCGACAAAAAAAACTAATATATTCATGTGTTATTAATACAAATTGCAACAAGTTACAAATATAATTAGGGATAATGACACATGTCATTCATAGGATTTTAATTTTTTTAATATGGTCATTGAATTATTTCTAAATATTTAATATAGCTTAAAAATTTCAATTAGTTCAATCTAATTCCTTAAGTTTCCATGCAAAATCAAATTATTCCCGATGATTTCAAGTATTTTTGGAGGAACTTTTGTTCGAATTCTTGGAAAAACCCTAGAAATTGAAAGGTTTTGGGGTGAACAGCAATGTCACCACCAGCGATGGTAGGGGCAGATTTTTTTGGAATTGGATAGAGAGAGGAGGCTGGACAGTTCCTAAAACCGAAACCATTAAAAAAAAATTCACATTTTCATGATTGCAATTAAAGCAATTTTATACTTAATTACGACGAAGCGACCTCACTTCATTCGGCCTGGGCTGACCCAACTTTGTATATGATAAATATCTCAAGGAAGGAGGATAGGGTTAACTTGCCATAGGTGGATCAAACTGTGGACTAAAGAGACATGTTAGGTTCAATCAGGAAAGCCGATTTATCCATTTTTTTATATGTGTGTTGTATTTTTTTTATTGAAAAAATCCTAATTTCATTCCAAGTAGATAACACAAGGAACAACCCAAATGACCTTCTAAACAAAGAACATCCAAAAGAATGTCGGGGGGGGGGGGGTTGCAATTCTGAGGTAGAGAGTGGCCTAGCTGGACTTTAGCAACTCAATCCACGATTTTATTTAGTTTTCTTGGTCCATGGGTTAAGCTTAAGAAAGGCATTGGAGTTAGAGTAGCCCGGCCTTTTTGAACAACTTTGTTGACTAACGATGTGGATTTTGTTTAAAAGATTGTTTTATTTAGTAATATGAAATATTTTGATTTTGAAAGTATTAATTATGTATACTATGAGGAGTAGGACATAGAAATTGTAAACTTTTTTAGATTACATGCTTGGCAAGTGTCTATTGGACACTTGTTATTGTGTAATATACAATGAGTATGGATGATAACGTTAGTCACATTCTTGTAAATATGACATGAAGAAATATGCAAAATACGAAGAGAAAAATTTAAATATGACATGACATGACATGAGATACTTAATTTTATAAGTTAATATGACAAGCCACAATACACATGCGTACCTTTTCAACTAATATATTCATGTTTTTGACAAAAAAAAAGACTAATATATCCATGTGTTATTGATACAACTTGCAACAAGTTACAAATACAATTAGGGACAATGCCACATATCATTCATAGGCTTTTAATTTTTTTTTAATGTGGTCCTCGAACTATTTTTAAATATTTAATATAATACTTAAAATTTTCAATTAATTCAATCTAATTCCTCAACTTTCCATGCAAAATCAAATTATTCCTAGCGATTTCAAGAATTTTTGGAGGAACTTCTGTTCAAATTCTTAGAAAAACCCTACAATAGAAAGGTTTTGGGGTTGAACAACAGTGCCACCACCAGCAACGGTGGGGGCGGATTTTTTCGGAATTGGATAAAGAGAGGAGGCCGGATAGTCCCTAAAACCAAAACCATAAAAATAAAAAATTCACATTTTCACAATTATAATTAAGGCATTTTTATACTTAATTATGACGAAGCGGCCTTGCACCATTCTACCCGCCTGATTCGACTTTGTATATGATAAATATCTCGAGGAGGGAGGATAGGGTTAACTTGCCATGGGTGGATCAGACCGTGGATTAAGGAGGCGTGTTACGTTTGATAGGAAAGTCAATTTATCCATTTGTTTATATGTGTATCGTATTTTTTTTTTATAAAAAAATCCACCGTTCATTTCAAGTAGATAATATAGAGGAACAATCCAAATGGGCTTCAGAATAAATAATATCCAAAAGAGATTATGGGGGCTAGAGGCCAAATTCTGAGGTAGAGAGTGGCATAGTTAGGTTTTAGCAACCCAATCCCGGTTTTATTTGGTTCTCTCGGTCCCTGGGTCAAGCTTAAGAAAGGTATTGAAGCTAGAGCGGCCCGGTCTTTTTGAACAACTTCATCGACTAACAATGTGGATTTTGTTGAAAAGACTGTTTTATTTAGTAATATGAAATATTTCGATTTTGAAAGTATTTATTATTTATAATATGAGAAGAGCGGGACATAAAATTTGTAAACTTTTTAGATTACATGCTTGGCAAGTGTCTATTGGACTCGTTATTGTGTAATATACAATGAATATAGATGATAACGTTAGTCACATTTTTTAGAATATGACGTAAAGAAAGATGCAAAATACTAAGAAAACAAAATTCAAATATGACATAATATGAGATACTTAATTTTATAAGTTGATATGACAAGCCACGATACACATTTGTACCTTTTTAATCAATATACTCATTTTTTTTGACAAAAAAAAAAACTAATATATTCATGTGTTATTGATACAAATTGCAACAAGTTACAAATACAATTAGGGACAATGACACATGTCATTCATAGGCTTTTAATTTTTTTAATGTGGTTCTTGAACTATTGCTAAATATTTAATACAGTACTTAAAATTTTCAATTAGTTCTATCTAATTTTTCAACTTTCCATGCAAAATCAAATTATTCACAAGCTTTCATGATTACACTATTGCCTAGATATTATAACGTCTTTTAATTTCAATTCATTTCTTAAATCAACAAAATATATTCTACCTTTAATTATGAGGCGCTATTTTAATGCCTAAATAAATATATTCACTCCCATATATACTAAAAAGATAAAATTACCCTCAATCTTTCAATTATAGTTTAAAAGGGTTAATACCCTGAAAAATCCCAAACTGGTACATTTGTGACAAATTTACCCAAAACTAACCCCAAACTAGTATACATTTGACAAATTTACCCCAAATTGATATACTTGTGACAAATTTACCATATGCTAGTTTTCGTTAAATTTTACTGTCAAATTATTAAGTTAAATGGCACATGACAGTTTTGAGATTTTACGCTTTATTTGTCACAGTTTACAATTTTTGTGATTTTTTTTGTGGTATTAATCCAATTTAGCGAAGGGCATATTTGTCACAAATTTACCAGTTTGAGGTTTTTTGCTGTCGAATAAATTAGTTTGGAGTAAATTTATCATAAATGTATCAGTTTATGATTTTTTATGGTTAGTCGGGATAAATTTGTCACAGGTGTACCGGTTTGGGATTTTTCATGGTCGAAAAAATAGTTTGTGGTAAATTTGTCACAGATATACCAATTTGGGGGTTTTCAGGGTATTAACCTTAGTTTAAAATAATGGCCCCACCCCTCTTTCTATTTTTTCCTTTTTATTCAGGACATTATCTTGATTAAATATTTCAGATTTTTTTAAGCATATTAAAAAAAAGTGCATTCTCAAATATTCCTATAATGTTTGTATGCTCCGTGTAAAATTATCTCGCTAATAGTAAGGAAAATAGACATTTTTAATACAATATAAAACTAAAAAGTCTCTTCTTCACCATTGATCTTATAACAACTTTTTTTTTGTTTTTTTGGTCCTCTTATTCCAAAAGCTCACTTTCTTGGTGAAACTTTTATTAATTTCATTAGCCGAGCATATATAGAAAGTCTTTTTATTAATTATATCAAAGAATTTATCTTTTCTCCTTATTATATTGACGAGATACTTTTATACATGTAAAATGTTAGAAGAATATCTTGGAATACACTAAAAATATTGTGCACAATGACATAACTTTATATTTTTTCATAAATAGTTCATAGATAATATTAATTTTTGTCAATCCAAATTAATGATATTTCACTGAAATTTTCAAAAAAAAAAATCTTGACTTTATGCAATGTTTTGATTTAGTTAATTTCATCTACTTAAAAATTTATCTATAATTTTAATTGACAACGTAGAAAAAAACTAGATTTCTTGGAAATCTCTCTTTTGGACAGCCCAAATTCTCATGGAAGTAATATCAAACAATAAAAAGAAATATTGCCTTTAACATACATGAAAAATCTACAATAAACAAAAAGTAAACATATGAAATTATTAATTGTGGAAGTAAATCTTACATAAATATAAAAATACTAAAAATATATTAAATTATTAATTATGTTAATTAAATCTTACATAAATATAATAATACTAAAAAATGAAATTAAATAAATTTGGGACCACCAATATAAATTGCAATTGAATGATAGAGGATAATTTTGTCTTTTTAGTGAAAATTGGGTGGATTTAGTCATATAGGAGGTGGAAAATAGTGCCGCCCCAATTATTACTATTTGGTTAAACACCAGTCACCACGGACGATGGCGGGGGCAAATTTTTCATAATAGAATAGAGAGGGGAGGTCAGACGGTCCTAAAACCAAAACCATAAAAAAAGAAAAAGAAAAAGAGCAGTGCTCTTTCTACCCCTCTGTATGACTAAATTCACACAATTTTTACTAAAAAGGAAAAATTGTCTTCTATCATTTAATTAAATTGGTGGTCCCAAATTTATTTAATTTTTATTTTTTAGTATTTCTATATCTATGTAAAATCTATTTATAATAATTAAGAATTTTATCTATTTAGTTTTTCGTTTATTGTAGATTCTCCATGTATATTAAAGGCATTATGCCTTTTATTGTTAGACATTACTTCCATAAAGATTTGTTTTGTCGAAAAGAGAAATTTCCAAGAAATCTAGTTCTTTTCTACATAATCGATCAAATTTATAGATAAATTGTTAAGTAGATAAATTTTTATTAAATTGAAACATTGCATAAAGTAAGAATTTTTTTGAAAATGCTAGTTACATGTCATTATTTTGGATTGACAAAAATCAAAATTATCTATGAACTGTTAATGAAAAAAATATCAAGATACCTCATTGTGCACAATATTTGAAGTGTATTCCTAGATATTCCTCTATGTCTTATATGCTTTGTATAAGAGTATCTCGCCAATATAATAAGGACAAAAGATAAATTCTTTGATATAGTAAATAAAGAAACTTGATAAATATTTTAGACATGAAATTAATAAAAAATTTACCAAGAAAGTGAGTTTTTGAGATAAGAGGGAGAAAAATAGATAATTATTTATAAAATCAAATATGAAGAAAAGAATTTTCAATTTTATACTATATCAAAAAAAGTCTTTTTTCATTACTATTAGTGAGATAATTTTACAAAAGTATATAAAAAATTATAGGAATATCTGATAATGCACATTTCTTTAATAAGCTACAAAAAAGGGAAATGCTTAATTATGGTAATTATCTTTAATAGAAAAGAAAAAAATAGAAAAAAGAAGAAGTGGGGCTATCATTTTAAAGCGCAATTGAAAGATTGAGGACAATGTTGTCTTTTTAGTACAAATAGGGGTGGATATAGTTATTTAGGGAATGGAAATAGTGCCGCCCCAAAAAAAAATCACATTTTTGCCATTGCAATTAAAGGCATTTTTATACTCATTTACGAAGAAGCAGCCTCACTTCATGTGGCCTGGCCCGACCCAACTTTGTATCTCGAGGAAGGATGATAGGGTTAACGTGCCATATGTAGACCGGAACGGGGATTAAGGAGGCGCATTAGGTCCGATCGGGAAAAATCTATTTATCTATTTGTTTATATATGGATTGTACAACAATGTGAATTTTGTTCAAAAGACTGTTTACTTAGTAATATGAAATATCTTGATTTTGAAAGTATTTATTACATATAATAAGAGAAAAGATGGACATGGAAATTGTAAACTTTTTTAGATCACATGCTTGGCAAGTGTCTATTGGACACTCGTTGCCATGTGATATGCAATGAATATAGATGGCATTGTTAGTTGCATTCCATGTACACGTGGGAAATATGATATGAGAAAAGATAAAAAAAATATGAAGAGAAAAACTCAAATATGACGTGACATGACATGTCTAATTTGTATATTGATATGAGTTCGGCATGTCTTTGTCACGAGCCACAATACACATTTTTAACTTTTTAAATCACATTTTCATGTGTTGTTGATGCAAATTGAAACGAATAATAAACATAACTAGGGACAATGATACATGTCATTTATGGACTTTTAATTCTTTTAATGTGATTCTTGAACTATTTCTAAATATTTAATATAGTATCTAAAATTTTCAATTAGTTCAATCTAGTTCCTAAACTTTCCATGTAAAGTCAAATTATTCACAAGTTTTCCTGATTACTCTATTGCCCATATTTTAGAATATTTTTCCATTTCAATTCATTTCCTAAATCAACCAAGTATATTCTATCTTTTTAACATATTTCCCCTTTTTGTTCTATATAAATATTACGATAGTTTCATTGAAATACATTTTAACATATGATTTCTATAATAGTTAAAATGTAACTTCATTTTGAGTCATATGATTTATATTTCTTTTATTTAAAAAATAAGTGTTTTCATAATAACATTTGTTAGAAGAATAAAGGGTAAAGTAGTCTTTTGGACCTTTAGGGCTTATTTTGATGTATATGTTGAAATTTATTGAATAATACAAAACACTTTTTTACCTTGCACATGGTATCACAGCAAATTCCTTCTCAGACATAACAACTACCTTACCTTTAGAGGAATTTGGAGAAGAGTCAGCACCAAATGCATTATTCACAAATTGTTATTGTTGCCCTAGTTCATGTAACTTACAACAAAATTTCTAAATATGACCAAGTTTGCCACAATAATGACATGTCTGTGTGGCCCTAGAGGTATCAAAAACATGTAAGATCATTCATTATTATTCTATTGACCTTGGTCTCTCCTTATCTCTATGCCTTAGCCTCTCTCTCGGTCACCATGTCCACCATGTCCTCCACGGTTTTCTCCATCACTCCTACTACCACTACTAGTTCAAGTCTGGGATACAAGAGTTGAACTATCTACCATGGTGAAGTATTTTAAGAAGACTCACGAGATACCCGAAGAACTTGAGCAAATGTATTTATGAGTGATGCAATAGTCTCTTCTCCAAGAATTTGAGATCTAATAGTTTCATATTCAGAACCAAGACCTCCTAAGAATCCCATTACAGCCAATTGTTCTTTCTAAAGTTGTGTTTGCTTAACATTGGCTGAAATAGGGAGAACGGCATTCTATTCCTCGTACATTCTCTTAAAATCAACAAAGTATTGTGTAATAGAACGTTCCTTCCTTCTCGATCGGTAAAACTCTTGCAATAGCTCTTAAATCTGCGACAGGTTATTTTGGCCAGAATATAACATATCCAAGTACTCCCACAGTTCTCTGACCGTGTCAATATAAGTTAACAAATCAACTACATTACTCTTCACAGAGTTTAACATCTGACCAAAAATACGTGCATCATAAAATCCCACGTTGCATCATCTTTGGGTTTAGACTTGTTAAATGTCTATGCCGATTCATGCATGTCAAAGTAAGCTTCACAATTTTCTTCCATTGATGGAAGTTAGAACTACCTTCAAGCTTTTTATCAATAATTCGATGATGATGAGAAAATCATTACAATCATCATAGAGATATTTTTCTTAAGATCATCCCAGCTTTATTCTTTGTATGATTAGCCATTCCCAAGAAATAATAAGAAAGTTTTCATGATATTTTCTTCTGACAATTTAGCCTCAACAATTCAATAATTCAAGATTTCAAAAATTCCGCAGCACCCAAGATTTCAACCACCCAAAAGATGAGATCACCTAATTTTTTTTTTCTTGGGTTGCTAACTCAACGGCAACCCACAAATTAGAGCATCAATGTTGCTTTCACTAGCATCGACCCAAGAACTTCTCTGTAATTCCTTCACTAATCAAACTCGAAAAAAAAAAAAAAAAAACCAAAAGTGTTGTACTCTCATCGAATAATTCTAGAAGTTACCAATTTCAAAACCCATAGTCAATAGATTAAAAAAGCCATGAAATCTAGACCTGGCCAAAGCAAAGTGGCCGAGGTAGTCGAGAAAATCTCACGTAGCCTTGTAGAAAGATCCATAAAGCCAAATAATTCTATCACATAGCCTTGCAGGAGCAAGGCGAAAAAGCCAAGGAGATCTCATACCATCACGCGATCTCACACAAGAGGGTTGTGTCACTCATGTGACTCGCGCAAGGCAAGTCGCGCATGAGATTGGTCGCGCTAGAGAGTGAGAGAAAAGTGAGGATTCAGAAGCAAGTCACGGTGCAGGTAACTTGTTTCGATGAGTGATCAACGTCGGAGAGTGGTCAACAACAACAAGTGATTGCTCAATCGATTAGGGTTAATAACTTGGCTTTGATAAAATATGAAATAGAAAATAAGTGTATATTTTCCTTTCTTACTCTATTGTCATCCACAGTTACCTTAGTCAATGGATCATCTACACAAGTTAAAGGGGTTGGCACTATTCATCCAATTCCTTCATTGTCATTGTCCTTAATGCTTTATCTTCCACAATTTCCATTTGATCTCATGTCAGTCAATAAATTAACCAAAAACTTTCAATATTCGGTGACATTCTACCCTGATTCTTGATTTTCTAGGATCTGGCTTCGAAAAGGACAATTGGTGGAGGACATGAGGCAAGGGGGTTCTATGTGCTTGAAGATGCTCCTTTAATTACTTGCTCCAGTGTTGCATCTCTACAACGGATTCATTGTTGTCTTTGTCATCCTTCTTTACAAAGTCTTCAGAGGTTAGATTCTAGTTTTCGGTCCCTTTCTAGTCTAGAATATGAGTCATGCCAACTTGGCAAATTACATTGTATTAGTTATCCACCTGGAGTCATTAAACAAGTAGCGTCTCCTTTTTTGTTAGTTCATTTAGATATTTGGGGTTTTGTCATGTGGCTTCCAATTTGGGTTTCCGATATTTTGTTTACTTTCATCAATGACTATTCTAGAGGCACTTAGTTATATTTAATGAAAAATCGTTCGGAATTAATTTCAATATTTCATGCATTTATATATGAACTTCATACTCAATTTGGTGTGCATGTTAAAGTTTTGCGTTTTGATGATGCTAAAGAGTACTTTTTTGTGCCCTTTTCTAATTTTATGACTCAACATAGTATGATTCATGAATCTTCTTGTCCTGATATACCATGATAGAATGGTATTATTGAAAGGAAGAATAGACATGTATTGGAAGTTACTAGATCCATGTTATTTGAGATGAAGGTCCCTAAAACCTTTTGGTCCGATACTATTCTAACCGCATGCTATCTCATTAATTGTTGCGATAGGGCGAGCGATCGAACAATAATATAGACAGAAAAAAATAAATCGGACACCAGATTTACGTGGTTCAGTCATAAAGACTACGTCCACTTTGGAGAAGCGAAAAATTTCACTATGATCAAAATGATACAAGGAGATTACACACTCAGTCACTCAAACACTCTCTCGCTTTTCCCAAAACAATTTAACCCCAAACCCAACTCACGGCACAAAATTATCACACAAGCTCAAAAACAAACGCTGAAAAAGAACTCCTTTTCTTGATCGCGCTTCAGCTTGAAGACATGCGGCTCCCTTTTCTCCGTAGGTTTGTACGTGCAGCAACCCACCGAAAAGAAGAAACCCTCTCGTGGACTTACGAAGACCTGCAAAGATTGCCTTATATATGTGTGCCCATAGAGGGCCCACCATGATTTTCCTTTTTTGGCTTCACATGAAAGACGCTGTGGTCTTTCGTGTCTTTGTGTGTGCGTGTGTGCCCAAGGTCAAACTTTTGACCTTGGGCCCCACCATTAACCAATCTTCAATTTCCAAAGGAAATCACGTTGGCTTCACTTTTCTTTTTCCTTCAATTCGGATTCCACAATTTTCCGTGCGGCAAAGAGGAAACTTTGTTTTCATTTATTTTATATTTCCTCAATTGTAAATTTTCAATAATCCAGCGAATCTCAAACTCGAGTCATAAATTTAACAAATTGCATGCCTTCTTTTATTTTGCGAGGTGGCATTTTATTTTCTATTTTATTTCCAAATGAGTCACTATTTGTCTTTCCACCCTGAATTTTTTGTTGTGTTTGTTTTATTCGTGATCATCGACGTGGAGTATCAAAACTTGATCCCAGGGCCATCAAGTCTATGTTTATGGGTTATTCTCTTACTCAAAAGGGATATTGTTGTTATTCTCCATCATTGAGGAAGTACTTTATAATTTCTAATACTTGATTCTTCGAATCCATTTCTTATCATGATGTTCCGATTACTATGTCTAAATTGGATGAAGACTTATCTGAGACCACCATTCGATCAACTGCTCTAATTGTTTCACTAGTATCTCCACATGGGCCACCTCCTCTCCAAGCTTATACTCAAAGTCCTCTAGTAGCTACTACTCCCCCTTTCCTCCTATCACTACTACGTCATCTTCTACTTTAGATCTACCATAAGTTGACTCTGTTCCCATATCTGATCTTGATCTTTCTATTGCTCATTGCAAAGGTACACATACTTGTACTCAACATTCTAGTGCATACTTTATCTCATATTCTTCTACATCTCCTTCTTTTTTGTTATGTTTGCCTATTGTTGAACAACATCCTATCCATAAGTCTATAGTTGAGGCATTACAAAGTTCTAACTGGAGAACAGCAATGGAAGAAGAATTATAGGCTCTTTAAGTTAATCAAACTTGGGATTTGGTACCTCTTTCTTCGGGCAAAATAGTTATTTGTTGTCAATGGGTATATGCTATGAAAGTCAATCTTGATGTTCTCTTGCTCATTTAAAAGTAAGGCTTTTTGTCAAAGGGTATGCCCAGATGTATGGAGTTGACTATTTGGATACTTTTTTCCTATTACCAAACTTACATATGTTCGAATTTTGATCTCTCTTGTTGCCACATATAACTGGCCCTTGTTTTAGCTTGATGTTGAGAATGCGTTTTTGCATAGTTCTTAATGAGGAAGTTACCATGGAACAACTTTCGGGGTTTGTTGCTCAGGGGGAGTATGGGAGACTGGTTTACAAATTTAAAAAATCTTTGTATGGTTTGAAGCAGTCCCCATGGGCGTCGTTTGGAAGATTTTCTAAGGCTGTACTTTCTTTTGAATTGTTTAGATGTGGAAATGATCATTCTTTCTTTTTATAAATAGTCAGAGGGAGGCAAACTATTCTTGATCGTGTATGTTGATGATATTATCATCACGAGAGATGACTTGATCGGTGTAGATGAATAAAAGATCTATCTTCAGCAACAATTTTAGACTAAAGACTTAGAAAGTTGAAGTATTTTTAGGAATTGAAATTGCACAATTACAAAAAGGTATTGTTTTGTCACAGTGAAAATATGTCTTGTATTTGCTTATTGAAATAGGTACGTTGGGATCAAAGCCTCTTGATTCACCCATGAAACAAGGGGTTAAACTAGCTGTTGAGGAAGGAGAGATTCTTGATAATCCCGAGAAATATAGAAGACTAATAGGTAAGCCGAATTATCTCACAATTACTCGTCCAAATATTGCCTTTAGTGTGGTAAGCTAGTTTTTGTCTTCCCCCCATACATCTCATCGAGATGCAGTTTTTCGGATATTGTGGTACTTAAAGAAGACTTCAAAAAAAGGAATTGTTTACCAAAACCATGGTCATAATAGAGTTGAAGAATTTTCTAATGCTGATTGGGCAATGTCTCTAGACAATTGAAGGTCAACCACTAGCTATTGCACCTTGGTTGTAGGAAATCCAGTATCATATAAGAGTAAGAAATAAAGTGTTGTTGCCCACTCTAGTGCCGAGTCATAATATAGAGTCACGACATAAGTGACATGTGAATTAGTGTAGATTCAATAGTTATTAACTGAGTTAGGCTTCAAAGTTTTAGTACCCATGATTCTATGGTGTAATAATAAAGTTGCAATGCATATAACTTCTAACCCCATGTTTCATGAAAGAACAAAATATTTATTGAGATTGACTATCATTTTATTTAATAGAAGTTGCAAAGTGGATTGATCATTCCCAGTCACACATTCGAACTGGCAAACAACTTGCAAATGTTTTTATTTAACTGCTAGGTAATGGAAGGATAGATTATATTTGTAACAAGCTAGGCATGATTAATATTTATTCTCCAACTTGAGGGGGAATATTAGAAGTATAAAGGAGAAAGTGGTCTTTAGGACCTTTAGGGCTTATTTTGATGTATATGTTGAACTTTATTGAATAATACAAAACACTTTTTTTCCCTTTCACAACATTTAATAACGATATTAGTTTATTTGTAGATTTCTCATTTTATATTGATATCAATCTTGTTCATAATTTTTACACAGATAAAATATTTAATTTTTTGTATTTTGTGTTTTCTTAATTAAATTTAGTTAAATCTATAATTTAGGAAATAAGAACTACAAGAATATCAACTCAATGCAGCTCTAAATGATGTTCTACTTTTATTATTATAGAAATTATAAGCTAAAATATACTCAAATGAAACTATCATAATATTTACAAAGAGAAAAAAAAAAAAAAGAGGCTATAAAGGTAATAAAAAAGATAGTCATACTTTTTGTTGATTTAGGAAATATGTTGAAATGCAAATATACTGTGAAATATGGGTAATGGTGTAACTATGAAAAGTCTTGACTTTACCAAATTAAACAAATTGAAAATTTAGGGACTAAATCGAACATTTAAAATAGTTCAAGGACCACATTGAATAATTACAATGATGACATTGCAAATAGAGCTAAAATGAGGGCCCATTTGTGTCATTTTTCTATATAATTATAAAACCAATTACACAAATCACCACCCCTAGTAATGAAAAGAAGATACTCATATTTTAAAGGAAATCTCTTTTCTTTCCAAAATGCCCTCAACAACTCATCACTTCTAGAATATTGACGTGAGGACAAAAGTATAAATTGACACATTTTAATTAAGAATATTTACATATTTATCTATATGATATCTACTTGTTAATTAACAATATTTACATACTTATCTATATGATATCTACTTCATTTATGCCATTTTTATTTTCTCACTTCAAGTTTTTTTAAGCTTGGTATAATCATTAGTGGCCTCATTCTATAATAGTTTGAAGATTGTTAATTTACATGTTTGAATATACATATACACACATACATATTGGTCTCACTCCTCTCTTTTATGCACATGTGCTTGCAATACTCATAACAATCGAACCTCGAATCTAGTACTCTTTAGCCCCACCACCAATCTCTTCGCCAGTAGAGTTGCATGCCTGTTGGCCATGTTTGAATATATAATAAGTGAGTTTTTTTTTTTAATTTTAATTTTAATTTTTATCAATCAAGCATTCTTTGTCTAGTTAGATTCAATCTCACAGGCCCTAAGAAAGTCAAAAGATTTTCGTATACTTCCTCATGAGAAGTTATAGTCACGAAAATCTAATTGATTGCAATTTTCTCTAAATCTTAGATAAAGACAGATGAGTTTATCCAATGTAGAAAATATCGATCTAATCACACCATTTGTAAAATGAATCTATCATCCCTTATTAGAATGGGTATCGCTTATCACTTGATGTTAGATGTTAGATGGTAGATGTGCGAAATGTTTACTCTCTACTCATTAGTATCGATTATGCCTTTTAAAAGTAATATGGCACTCTCTTTGAGGCCATCATCATCATCTCCTCGGCATCAGCCGTCATTACTCTCTCTCTCTGCGCGTGCGCGCACGCATGATTTGGGGCTTTCAATCTCTGATCACCGATTGGCTCCAATTGAGGTTAGGTTGACAACTATGGTCAATCTCGATTAAGTGGGCATTGACCATGAAGATAGAGCTAGTCATGGATTGCAAAGATGTAGAGCAAGTAGTAGATAGAGAAAGAGAATGGAGATGTCGGCATTGATGGCAATCCATGGTGGTAATGATGGTGGTCATGGTAATAGCTAGTTATGGTTAGCTCTAATGTGGATGGATTGAGCTGGCATTGGTAAAGATGAGAAAGGCAGTGCGAGAGCAAAATAGTGAGTAGTGAGGTAGGAGTTTTTTAAGTCTTCTTTAGGTGAGAAGTTGATATGTAATATGAACCCAACTATAAAGAAGTAGATCCCCACATTCTAATTTATTTGAAAAGTCTTTATCCATCAACCTTGTTGATCTTGTCTATAGACTCCATATTCATGCATTTTCCAATTCAACCACAACCACGTATCCAAAGGTTGTTCTCAAAGACCAATCGCAATAAGTAAATCATTTATTATTTTTACAATATTTTCTCCCTTAGAAATTTTTTCTCTTTTTTCTTCTGCCTATCTTTAGAGTAAGAAAATGGAAAAATTTTATGTCTCTTTAGAAATCAATCCACCATTTTAAATAAGGAAAAGAACACCAAAAACCCCAAAATTTACTTAAAATGACAAATTTATCCAAAAAAAAAAATTTATGACATGAAGAACTCCCAACTTTGCAAACTATAATACATTTACCTCATCAAGGGCATTTTCATCTTATTTTTTCCATTTTTTTCTTTTTTTTTTTTTCTTCTTCTCTCTTCCCGCTCGGCATCCAAGCCAGGGCGCCCCTCACCGACGTTGGGCGAGGGTCGGCGGCGAGGGCACCCCCGCCGATCATCGGGCGAGGGGTGCCCTCACCAGATCTGGCAAGGGAGGCCCTCGCTCGACCCAACCGAGGGCCGCCCTCGCTGATGCCAGCGGAGGGAAGGGAGAGAAGAAGAATAAAAAAAAAAAAAAAATTTAAAAAGTAAAAATACCAAAATACCCTATAATTTAGGGTAAATATGTCAAACGGATAGAAATTCAGAATTTTTGTGTCGTGAAAAAAGATTGAGATAAATATGTTACGATTGGCAAAATTCGAAATTTTTCATGTTATAAAAAAAGTTTAGGGTAAATTTATTACTTTGGATAAAGTTTGGAATTTTTGGTGATATTTTCCCTTTTAAAAATGTTGTATCCAACTGCATTTTATGACGCCGTATGACATGTCGTACTTTACAAACATTGAAAAATCCGCGACGATCGAGATCCGATCCCTGGTTTTGCGATTCAACAAATTGTTGATGTCGGGGACTCGTAGAAGGCGCCTTGAAAATTGGCGACACTCCCATGCGGATCGACCCAAGAAGAGAGAGAGAGAGAGAGAGAGAGAGAGAGGACAGAGAAAGTCAGCGCATATTTTCTTGCATCTATCCTTCTCGTCGCGCGCCCTTCTCATCTCTATCCTGTGCACAACCCATGAAAGCGATTTCACCCAGGACGTCGGCACGTCCCTTCCGAAACGCGTGGACCCTCCTCTCCCATCTCGCTGTGACCCGAATTCAGACAAAAACCGCTTCCTTCCTCCTGTAGCGGCTCCTCTTCCTTCTTGGCTAAGGAAAAAAGTGGTTTTTCCCGCATTTATATTCAACATCTACCTCTCCCTCCCTCTCTGTCACTGCCCTCTGAGACGAGGAGAAGATGATGGAGGAACCGCTGCTCTCAGGTACGCATCGATCGCTTTCTGGGTTCTCGCCGTTTCGTCTTGCCCGGATGGGAAATGTCTTGGTCTTGGTTTCGTGACTTTCTTTGGGGTCTTCTTGAAGAGATAAGGAGCGAAAATGGGGAGAAGGAGACTGACAAGTGGCGCTCGTACCAGTCCCTGGGGAGGCCCGGCACCGCTTCCTTGGCGGGCACCGAGGTCAGCGTCGACGAGATTCGGTCCGCCGCCGCCGCCTCAGACCGCTACCCGCCCTCGATTCACGCCGCCCTCCTCTCTTCGCCCGAGCCTGATCTCGGCGGTACGTCCTGCGTCGCCTATCTCCGAATTTTGGATTTTGGGTCGAGCGTATTTTTGAAGAGCGCGGGTTGGGTTGATGAGATTTTGGTGTCGGATATTTTGCTTGCTTAACTTTGTGATTGTGATCGTTGCATGCCTTGCGAAACTGCGGAATGCGTGATCTTTCGGCTTGATTGATTCTGGGTTTGACTCTTCATGCTGGAAAGTCTGAAACTTTAGGACTGGTTCTGGTTAACTTAAGTTCTTGTCACAATAGAATTTTATGCTCTGCAGAGCAAGCAATTGTATACCAAGGTGGATATGGAGAGGACATTGGCGGACCCTCCGGTGAGTTTCTGAGGTACGATTTGTTAGAGTCGCCCTTACTTTTCTTTAGGATCATTTGCATGTGTGTAATCGTTAGATTATACAATTTTGCTATTCTAGAGCATACCCTTAGGAGTTACGACACAAAGGTTTCATTCATTTTCTTGTGCTTCCACCCTTTCGTACTTCAAATTACTTATGGTGTTGCTATAGCTTCAGTGTCCCTCCAGCTTAGCTGAAACATCTTTATCTTGCAACGTTGTCCGTTGCTCTCGCCTTTTATTCGATCAGCTTGCAGGATCACGATACTTCTGTGGTTTGAAAGCATTTAATGAAGTAGTTTCTTCAATTTTCAGATGCCTGTCGGTACATTTATAGCATTAATAGAATACTTTTGTAAAATTTGTATAGGAAGCTTGGTTTACTGGGAGTGCTACTGTTATCCTTGAGGAATAACCAACTCTCGCTCGCCATTACCTATAGGAAAGTTTTTTTTTTGTGTCTTTCAAAATTCCGTGAAGTCTCTGACTTATCCTGGAATAAAGCACATTGTTATGTCACTCCACGAAGGTTGGTATATCCAAAAAAATGAGTTTTTTTTTTTGGAACCTTTAATTGAAAAATCACGTTGAAGATGGAGATTTTTCCTTTCATGGAACTTCTAACAGGGTTTAGGTACTATACTGGTCAAGAAAATGCAATGTCCCTTGCTGCACTGTTAAATCAGAATATTGTGGACCAAGTACATAATTTGTGCAGAATATTTTGTGCCTTTACATTATTTTCAAGAGTGATAACATTGGCATATCATCCATTCCCTGTGTGGAACTCTAGCAAGTACCTTCTAGTAAGGCCAATGGAATGCTGTCCTGTATTAAACTCGATTAGAAAAAGTTGCAATGTATTCTTATTGCTCTCCATACGACATCAATGTTTGACATTGTTTTGATGACACTTCATCATGTAACTGCAAATATGCTTTGTTTTATACCCCGTGATAATTTTTTTTGGAAAGGCTGTGCCCATGGCATTCTGAAACAACGGTTTATTGACTGTGTCGCCTTATGTAGGCAAATACTGGATGAAGTAGAGATACGGGAGTTGCTTATTGATCATGTTGGTCATCGCTGCTGTTGGGGGAGTCGTCCTGCTCGTACTTGGAAAATTCATGCGGTTGAAGATTGCAATGTTTATGTGGGAACTTTAGATACCTTTATAGAGGAGAGAGAAATTATAAGAGAAACAGAACCCCACCGTGGTGGCAACATCGATGGAAAGGATAAGGGTCCTGAGGTGGGACTTTGGGAATTGGATCTGAGGTCTCAATTTCCTGTCCTTTTTGTTCCTTACAAGGAGACACGGGCAGATGTTCCTCTTTCTGAAACTATAGAGAAATGCCCAGGTAGTTTTTAGGATAATCTTTTTCACAGCTTTTCATATAAGGATGTTTTAATTTGTGATACTACCCATCTTTATCCTTCTTCACTGAAGTGTTTTTCTATTATCTGCTTGGTGCAGTCTAGGATAATCATTTTACATCGGTTAAAGAACAAGATATAAAGATGAAGTTCTATTTATGTCATTATTATGATCAGTCATGTGATGTGCGGCTTTGTTTATGAACTGGCATAACTTGAGGAAAGCTGTGCAGGTTGTGATGGACGGGGAGATCGAGTGTGTCCCACTTGCAATGCAGATCAGGAACCTGGATTTTATAAAGAAAATCAGATGGCACCATGCCCTGGTTGTTATGGAAGGGGTTTAATTGCTCATAGAGATGGATCTGATTCCAAGTAATATCTTTGCTCTGAAGCTTGCAATTTTGATTACATTTTTCTAAGCTTTATCTTGTTCTCGGGTCATCAGCATTCTTTTCCATCTAGACTAGGGCTTAATGTCTTTAAACCTCAAATTTATGGAGCAAAATCTCAGTATAATCACCATAGTCCATGAGGTTGGGCAAGATGATTTCGGCCAACTGGTTGGTTGGTTCATCTGATGTTCCTGATATATACTTGCACTGGAAGACTGGATGTTGATTGTTTATTGTGAATGACGTGGTGTTAATAATTCTATTTTTGTAGATGTGCCAAATGCAATGGCAAGGGGAATATTCCTTGTGCAACTTGTGGGTCTCGTGGACTTATTCAATGCACAACATGTCTCGGAAGTGGGTCTCTTCTCTCACGAGGCATTGGTGTTGTCAAATGGTATGCGTGCTCATGTGCTTTTGAAAGTTTTACTACACTGTAGAACTAGTGGGTGAATTAACTGAACGCATAGAAGTCTTGATACTTCTATTTTTTGACAAAGATATGTATAACGCCTGCTTGCTCTCCGTCTGTTACTGCACAATCACAGCTCTATGCCTCTTCTGTAGGAAGCGATCCTTCAATGTCTCCAGAGTGTTGTTGACTCTTGCTTCCACTCTTGGACTATATAGTTTGCATCTTAACAGCAACTTAGCATGATAATGGCAACTTAAGGCACAAATAGTTCCTTATTAAGGGTTCAATGAAAGCAATCATGGAAGCCTTACAAGTGCAGGAACTGGAGATGCTCTAATTTGAGTACCTACTTCAATTTATTAACAATGGGAATTGTGTTAGATCACATGCTTTCATGTTTTCAGTTGTGATAGCATGTTGTGAGGTGTGTATTTCAAATAAGTGTATTGGTTTTCCTAGCTCTCAAAGATTTAGGCATCCTTTAAAGGGTATAAACATTGGTTAAGATACTATTCTGCCATTGCAGGAAGACTCTATCAACCCGAAAAGTGAGCGCAACAAGTGGAGCCGCTTCGGTTCCAGAAGAGGTTTTCCACAGAGCAAAAGGGGTCCAGTTGTGCAACACTCAAGCACATCAGTGCACTCCGGCCTTCTTTGCAGACTCGTTCTTCCTCAATAAGTTCTCTTCCGAAGTGATCTCCGAGAGGGCTTCTGTGCCTCCAACCGCGAGGGTGATATGCGAGAGGCACACGATCTCGGTCGTGCCAGTGACGCGCGTAACCATGACCCATCATAAGAGGGCCTTCAGCTTCTACATTATTGGATATAGCAGGGAGGTCTATTTGAAGGACTACTATCCTGCTCGATTTTGCTGGGGACTCTGTCCTTGCTTGGAGTGGCTGAAGTTATGAGCATGAAGGTCTTTATATTTTATGAACTCGTGTCTTGTACATGCCAAATAAGATCTTTAGCGAGTTTGACATCGTTGAGAGAGACTGCTATATATGTTGGCTTCCTTCTTTTTGTCCTTATGGTTCTTTAAGCTGGTCGAGGCTTTTGAGGCGTACATCTTGTGTGATGTTTATGTGTATCATCATGCGTGCGGTGTAATTTTTCCCTTTAAGAGCATCAGGATACAGCGTTTCTTGCTTCTACATTCTGGGTTGGAGTTGTTCCTATGTTTTGCTGAAGCGCTTAGAACATGTGGGTGGGGTTGGCATGTTGGAGTGAAGATTACTGTCGTGTTTCCGATGTTAATGGAAGTTGTCGTGTTAGTGAGCTAACGCTGGATGTCCTCCACCGTCATAATTGCGTAGAAACTCCCTTTGACGACGGCGCTCTCGTCGCCGCCTCCGGTCGCCTTGAGCAATTGAAGATTTGCTCATATAGAAGATATGAGAAGAATGCCCATGGATTCTGGGGACGTCGAGCAATCAACGAGGCCTATATGCCTGAATGGTTTGGTTTTTCCCCTTCAAATGCATTCCAAGTTAAACCTACCTACCGTAAGAGCAATACCAATAGGAAAAATTAATCGACTAGTTACTCAAGAAATAGGGGGCCAATTCCATAAAAAAGACGAACTTTAGTGTATGATAAAATTTCTTTATTTCTAAAAAAAAAAAAAAAGACGAACTTTATTTGTCTCCAAATTTTAAACGAACTTTATTTTGTCTTAAAAAAAGCACGAAATTTAGGTGTTGTCTCCAAATCCTAGTTTGAGAAATAAAGAAATTTGTTTCACATCTCTATTTAATTACAAGATGTGATTTTTTAATATCTTGCTTTAAGGCAATGTAATCTTCTATTTCCAACCTAAATAAATTTAAAGAAAAATTGTTATCGATCTAATGGCCCTAACGTTTTAACTTCTCAATTTTTTTCCCAAAATAAAAATTGAAAAATTAAAATTTAACACTTTCTCCAAACACTCAATTTCCGTTTGGATATTATTGCTAAAATGCCACGCGGATGACTGTGGAATGAGGGTTAAAGGAGGGGCATACGCACCCTTTAATCAACTAGTTACTCAAGAAATAGGTGTAATTAACTCTCTCTCTCTCATGTCAATTTCCATCGCAGCCTTGTGCTAATCGATAATATATTTTTTTTCTGGTGGGTAGTACGTAGCTGCCATTCACTGAAAAAAGTTGCAAGTACATATTAAGAGCTTCAGAGTAAATTAAATCCAAAAGGGCCAGGAAGTCTGAGACAAGTTAAAGTGACACGTTTGGGCTCGAACGATATGAAGACCCTGACCTAATCTGAAACAAGTACACACCCATTTTATTATTGTTTACCCGAACATATTAAGACCTGACCCTGAAATTCTCCATCTTTCGTGTTCAGGTTGGCCGTGTCGGGTAGCCTTTTTGACAGCCCTAGGAGGAGGGTACAAGACCCAGTGAAAAAGAATGGTCATTAGTCCTCCAGGCCTTAACAATCCAGCCACCTACTTTATTCGTGTCCCTACTGCTACGGTCCAAAGAGATGTCCGGAAACAGCTACTTCATTTGGATCCCTAGTCAAGAAAATTTTGGCGCATTAGATGATGTGTGTGCTATTATCACTCGCGAGTCGATTACCCAAGTAATAAAACTGGTGGGATCTCCTCAAGACAATGCTTCCGTGACGAAAAATGAGAACTTGGGATTGGTGGCACATGAGAAAGTCGATGCTTGTGGCCCAGCGAGACCTGTGAAGGATTTGGCGCTAGCCCATTGAAAAAAAAAATTAAAAAAATGACAAACTGTGCAAGCACAAAAAGCGTTCGTCACAGTGTGTACTGCAACGTCGTTCCAAAGTCCAGTGCGCATTCACACCTTGCCTTCGGATAGCAACAAGCGTCGTGGGATTCAGGTTTTGACGCGGACCAGGTTTTGTTGAGTAAGTTACTAGGGATTAAAATCATAAACTATCGATCGATGCGACGTCTCCATCGTCATATGGAATGACCCGCGACCTACCATATCAGCATAAAAAATCGCCTGATGCACGGACGAGCTGAACGCAATCGATAAGTATCAATGAACCTGGGCGATCGAGGGTCCGGTCACGAGTCATGTGACTATTAAAGAAGTAGCTGAAGCGTGAGGCCGTGTTTAAAGGCTGATGTATCTACCGACTAATCACGTTGGTCGGCCTTCTTCGAAACCTAAACAATCGAAAAGAACGTCATCCAATTCTACAAAGCTTCACGGAATGGACGATCCGAGTCTACACCCGGAAATTAAAAAGGAAAGTAGGGAAAACTAATGCTCGTCCATTCACAAGATGAAGAGGCGTGCAGCCCTGGAAACATGATGTATGTGCACGCTCCATAAATCCATAAAAATACGGGAGAATTAGAAACGCCTCGAGGACGAGTCAAAAGAAGAAAAAGGGAGGAGCTTTAGGACTAGTTTCTCTCAGATAGTGTCGCGCATCATGGCGCAATCTGTCGGCAAGTCACGAAGGAATCAGTTCGAAGACGAAGCCCCCTTTGAATATAATAGTATAGTAAGTGCCGATCGGCAAACACCGACCCCAGAAAGAACCTAAACCTCGTACTCCTGTGTTCCGGCATCGGTGGCTTTCTTTTTTGGGCGAAGCGGGACTCATGTGATGCTCTGTCAGAGGGACAAGAAGGCACCGATATACCTTCGACACGTCGAAAGGTTGACCGGGGGTTAGTGGTGGAGGACCATGTATGGAGTCTTTGCTCTGAAGGGTTCGCACGGGAACCGGGAGATGTGATGAGCGCAAGGGAGTACAGGCGGTCGCGTTCCGTGCAGCCGCAGCACTGCTGTATCGCCCACACGTCGTGGATGGAATTTTCCCCGTTTGACGCACGCATAACTTCACGTCAGATGGAGGGGTTTTCGTTTGGTTTTGACCGGATAACAGTACAGCTGAGTTCACGTTTTTGTGTTTTTTTTTGGGTCGTGGGCTAAGTTCCAAACTTGCTTTGCTCATTGTGCACGTTCTCTATGTGTTGGTCCATGGTAATACTGTCGAGTTCGAAGTTGTTGGTGGGGATTCATAGAAACCCTAAAGGACAGCTCGTGTGTGGACGCGCGTTGTGCTTACTTCAGCTGTTAAATCACGAGGCGTCCCCGAACCCATGTAGCAGAATGCCACGTAGGAGCCAAGATTGAGATAGCCATCATGGGCGAGCGATTCTAACATCATCTAACGTCAGTTCAGTGTTTCCTTAGAATTAAAAACCTATTTTATATATCATGAAACCTAACATCTATCCTATCAATCGGTTCTAGGATGTATTTGAGAATCGGCCAATTTCTTTTCTTTTTTTTTATTCATGCAACAACAAAAAATTGTAATAGCAACAATCCTTAAACAATGGACACATAATAAAATATATAATAAAAAAAATTTAAACACATAATATAAAACCTAAATTATAGAACTTTCCTACAACTCAATCATCCATGAAAATTTGCTCCAATTTCTAATCACTAATGCCAGGAGGTAGATCAAGATTCGAATGAAACAATAAACATAGTAAATCACTTAATAATTTAAAATTAAAATTACTATTAATTAAACTAAAATAAGTATTAGAAAACCTCATCACATATGTTTATTCCACTTTTACTCGTGAACTCTATCTGGCAATGATAATCTTCTTATTAAGACAATAGATATCTTTAAAAACAAAGAAGATAAAATAGATTAAATAAAGCATTCACTCATTATGTATACAGAGGAATTTTAATAGAAAAATATATTTACATCACTTACAATATATAATCTCCAATTCATTGGTTATATGATTCTCGACTCCCGGTTTGGTTCTCACCCAATAATTATTTTTATTTTTTTATTTTATTTTATTTTTTCCTTCTTCCTCATTGGCCCGCACCTATGGCTTGTCACCGGCCATTCGTCAAGACCCAACGAACAGCCCGTGCCTATGGCTCATCAACGGTCCGCGTCAAGGCCCAATGAATGGCGGATGAAGAAGGAAAAATAAAATAAAATATTAAAAAATTGAGAGGGGCAATTTCCAAAAAACGCTAACCTAAACAAACACACCCCGAATACAATAATCCATAAACTATAACGGCTTAGGAAAGTATGATTGGAATGAGATACGAGCCCAAATAATTTTTTTTTCAACGCTAACTTAAACAAACACACCCCAAATACAATAATCGATAAAATATACCTGCTTACGAAACTATGCTCAAAACAATATACGAGCCCAAATAAAAAAAAAAAATTCCGATTCATATCTAAATTAATACTCAATATTCATTATTCAAATATAAACGAGTCACACCTTTTTTGCCCCCCTTTTTCAACCCTCGAAATGATTGCGCTTAAAAGAGGACGGGCCTCGCCGACGATCGCGCCAGCCTGTGACGTACCCGTCGATTCTCCGCGTTGAAGCCGCCAACTCCCTCCCCCGCACGCGGGCCCCGCCCCCACCACATGACTGGGCCAGCACCGATCGCAGGCCCGCGTGGCCGGGGGGCCAATCGGGTGCGGGCGATCGCACGTCGATTCCAGAGAGCCATCGCCACGTGGGAGAGCGCAGTGCCGGGAGATCTGATGCGGTGGGCGATCCGACGGTGCACGATCGTGGCGGCGGGTTTCGGGAGAGGACCCCGCGTTTTTTTCTTTTTTTTTTTGGGAAGGAGAAGCTAAATTAATGCGACGGCCGAGGGGGATCGCGGTAGGCGACGCCAGCGCTCTGGGAGGGCGACACGTGTTGCGTTGATTTGAACTGGATCTCCCTCTCCGTGTGATTAAGCGGAATGTCGTGACATATGCACCGGCAGGTTCAGAAATATATTTATTTATTTATCTATTAAAAATTCTTTTGAAAAATTCTTTTGCTTTTTTTTTTTTTTAAAGGTCAAAGATGAGGTGACAATGACAACCGAGGTTGTCAGTTTCAGACAACCACCGAGAGGATCGAGGAACGTTCGAATTTGTGCTCCCATGGATTTCGTTTCACACTCGCCGTCGAGGTTCTTCTCGTGGAGACGCGATAATCTTCTCTTAAATTATCTTTCCCGTAAATTTAAGAGAGGTTTACTAGTTAATTAGAGTAATTTTAAATTATCTGTCTTTTTAGTGTACTGCGCAAGTAAATTTCATATTGCAAGTTAAATCCCAAAAGCATGAGCTCGTAACTCTGTTTAAGCATTAGTCAATTGATATTGCAAGATATTAAATACCCTAATAGGTTGTGGGGAAGGTGCATTTGTCTTGAGCCTTATGGGTGTCGAGTTTGAGATCAAACTCGACTCGATTTACATGCTAGGTAGTCGGATATCAAGTCAAGTTTGATTGAAAATAAAATTTCCTTACTTTAGCTCGAATTAATAGAAAATCAAGATACTTGACCTCGACTTAGCTTAGCTAAATTACAATCAAATTATAAAAAAGACTTGAGCTCAAGATTGATGAGTTCAAATGTTTTCTCCATTTTTATATATGGGGCATGTTGTTAAATTATAAGGATTTACGCATGGGTCTATTTTCATAACTATTAACCACTTTTAAAGAAATTGTTGAACCCCATTAGGCTCATGAGCCCGTTGAGCCGAGTATTTTGGTAAGCAGCTCGAGCTCGATTGGAAATAATCCTTGAGTCACTCAAGCTCCAATTAGGCAAGTCGATCTTGAGTAATCATCGAACACTGAGCTCGCATTACTTGTGAGTGGGACTATGTTTCACTCCAAGTAGTAACTAAAGATGTCTATATGCTCAACCATATCTTCGATTATAACCTTCATTTTTATCACTAGTAGGCCGGTTAAAATGGGTGGATTAGGTCAATTTGAAAATGGTTCAACCTAAATCAATCAATTTAACTCGTTTTAATCAATTTTCGTGCAATACAAATCTAATAACTTATATCTAACCCAATATGTATTACTAAAACACTTCTATTTTAAACATAATTTAGGAAAATTTATATCCAAATTAAGGTGAAAATATGAAGTGAGCGAGTGTGAGGTCGATTGAGGCTAAGAGAAAGTCATGGAAGTTGATTGAGTCTAATTAAATTGTGGACTCATTTAATACCAATATTATTTTGAGTTTCACAATTTTAAACATTTCATGACCCATTTATTATACATAACTAACTCATATAACAGCCCAACTAATCAAATATGGTTCAATAAATGAATTTTTAACCTATTTTGATGGGTCTAATCATAATTAATGTACTCAATACATTTATAGAGTAACATAACAGGTTTGTGTCAGATGCTTACACGAGTCCACTAACTTTAATTGCACTTGTAGTTAATCTTGTCACCATTATATGTCCGTATAAAACATGATATTTTTATCTCCAATTACATGATCTTTTGTATCACTTTTATTCTTGCGATAGCAGAATCTCATGAAAAGATTGTATCTAGTTTCAAGAGGGTAAATAGGTGCTTATATGGAAAACAGCTAAAGTAGAAGAGAATTGTTGGGTATATGCTTAAATTGACATACTAATTGATTCGCAAATTGGGAGTAAGTCACATGTTTTTATACCAATTATGCAGATAGATCTTGCATGGCTTTATTTCAAACACGCGACCCCATATATAGTGTGGGCTTTAGACGCTTTGATTCGTGAATTAGGAGTGAGTCACATGTTTTTATATCAATTATAATAGATTGATCTTGTGCGGCCCTACTTCAAACACGCAACACTATATAGAGTGCTGGCTTTAAATGCTAGTGTAAGGCTGTTAGAATATGAATAAAATAGAATAAAAGAAAAAAAAAAAAAAAATCTTGTGCGGCCCTACTTCAAACACGCAACCCCATATAGAGTGCTGGCTTTAAATGCTAGTGTAAGTGCACGACACGAGTTCGATCAATTTCTCACGTCTTCAAATTTAGGAAAATTTCGATTTGGCACTGCTTTTTAACCGATTCATGAGACTATTGGGTGTTTCAGGAGCCCCGAGTTTATCTAATTTTGGCAAATGCATTCGGTATGTACTTGAAGGCGTGAGCCGTGAATGCGTTGAAGACTGGTTGATAAGTAAAGTGGCTGCTCCACGACTTAAGAATGGGGTAAGAGGGTCATAGACGGAAAGAGCAATTCGCTTTGAATATCAAAGTACTTTTTATACGTGGCATCCAAGTTTGACTCCAAATACATGACGTCTCGCCAATGACTTTTCAATTGAAAATATTGTATTATTTCTGGGTGGGCGAGCTCGAATTTGGATTGAGTAAAAAATGATCTAAGTTTAATTGATCAATTGAAAATATTGTATTATTTCGGGGGAGGGGGCGAGCTCGAATTTGGATTGAGTAAAAATGATCTAACTTTAATTGATCAATTTAATCCATTTTAATCCATTTTTATGTTATACAAATTCGATGACCTATACTCGACACAACCTATAGTCAATTTATACCCGACTCAATTCACATTGTGAAAACACTTTCATTTTTAAATCAATTTAGGAAAACTTATACTCAAAATTGAGGGGGGTGAGCTCGAATTTGGATCGAGTCAAAAATGATCTAACTTTAATTGATCAATTTATTCCATTTTAATTCATTTTTATGTAATACAAATATGATGACCTATACTCGACACAACCTATAGTCAATTCATACCCGACTCAATTCACATTGTGAAAACACTTTCATTTTTAAATCAATTTAGGAAAACTTATACTCAAAATTGAAGTGAGAGCATGAAGCGAGCGATTGCGAGATTGAGTGAGGGGAAGAGAGAGTCAAGAGAGTTGTAAAGTGGGTTGAATTTAAATAACTTGTGGACCAATTTAATACTCATATTATTTTCGGTTTTACCATTCTAAGTCTATTTATTAAATATAATTAACCTATATAATGACATAACTCGGTTTAAGAAATGTACCTAGTCTCTTCCTTGGGAGATATTAAACTTAGAACAATTCCTTCCCATCTCTTTCAAAAGTGTATCAAGTTACACATATTGACATTTTCCTTATTATGACTAACAAAAAAGCTATAAAAAGAAAAAAACTGAAAATAGGAAAGAGACATGTTTGGAAGAAAATATTTAAATCATATTCAAAAACAAATTTAACTCAATTAAGTAAAAAAATCGACTTAAATGTGGCAAGTTAGGGATGGATTCAGTAGCAAAAATAATCCACGGCAACAAACAAATCTTGTCATTCATATTGCTAAAATCTATCAATAGTTGTCATTGTTCCATATTTGGTAAGGCATCGAAAAATTTAGCCATATCTTTTCAATTGCCACCATTAAATTATTTTATTTCTGCTTTCAGCAATGTAGTTAGGCACTTACTTTTCTTCCCTTTAAACTTACTTGCTTTGACCAAATGTTATTGCCATTTTGGTTTTGTTTTGCCATTTTGGTTTTAATTCAAATCCCAAAACCTCTACTGACTTAAAAAGCGAATTTAATGTCACGGCATGTTTATTTAATACTTATCCACTACATTACTAGCTAAGTGACTTGGATTTATCTATTATTGGAAGATATTATGCATGTGACGTGTGTGCTGAGATTGCGCATAAAGAGGCTAGAGTAATTTTACAATAACGTTTTGACAAACAAAAAGAAAAAAAACTACAAATCCACTAATTCGAGGGCGGATACAATTGAACTCGATGCGGATAAATTGCAAAGTTATACTCAAAATTCAGGGGCTCCATTCATATATCGATACCATGGACGATGTTCTCCACGTGGGTTTGAAAGTCCATCGACTGATCTATGGTCCTTTTCGTCAGACTGCTCCTCCTCTCCAACCCGACATATTTAAATCAAACCCAAAATCGGGAAAAATCCTTATAATATACCCTCCTTTTTTTTTGGCTATAATGTACCGTGAATTGAATCTTACCATACATTCAAATTACCTCGAGAGGACAGACTTGGTTGTTACGAAGCTCTCGCCTTTATGAAGGTGCAAGGCACCTTTACGACGCACCACCACACCAACCGATGAACCATTCGATGTTACAATCCATAATACACGACACGATACATGCAACTTGGGTTAGATTTAATGCAATGAATCTGATCGAAAGAAGAGCCTCTCTCCCCAAAATCAAGATGATCCCGATCGTAACATTCCTCCCGGAATTCGACAGGATCTCGCCACCCAATCGATCGCCTCCCCATGTCTTTTTGCTCTTCCTGTTCTGTCCATCCGACACGCCGCTCCGGATTCACCACCGCCCCTAAGGTTGGGAAAAAAAAATCGTGTCTTTACGAGTGCCCGCCTCGAATCTCGAAGGGCAAATCCGTCCATTTCCCATGGCCCCGTCATCACCGCTAGGAAACAAGGATGGACCTGTTGAAGAGAGAGAAAGGAGAGAGAAAGGGGAGAGAGAGAGAGAGAGAGAGAGTCTATATATAAACTCGGGGAAGAAGGAGAATTCAGAGAGAACCATCGACGACGCGTCCGCTCGCCATCCATCGCGGGGAGAGAGAGAGAGAGAGAGAGAGAGAGGGAGAGGGAGAGAGAGAGAGAGAGAGACCCTCTTCGTCATTCTGTGTAAACCACCCCCCAATAGCGTCTCTTCCTCCATTCTCGGCTCTTTCCCGGAAAAACGAAGGAAGAAAGGAAGAAAATTTGCAGGGTCGAGAGCGAGAAAGTTGGCATCTTTCTTTTTTTCTTCGTCTCTTTCGACGGGCCATGGTGTCGACGGCGTCGGGTGGCCCCTCGAACTCATGCAACGCTAGCCCAAGGCACCCGGGGCCCACCGCCGCGCAGAGGCGGCGCGTGGCCGACCCGTTCGCGGACGCCGCCTCGTACTCCTCCGACGAGGAGGAGGACGGCTGCTGCGGCGGCGGCGGGGGCGGCGTCGTCGGCGGCGGCGGCGTCTCCCTGATGGGCGGGCCCCACGTCCTCCACAACGGGAGTATCATCTACCACCACCACGGCCACCACCACTACCACCACCCGGCCGTGCGGTACCTGCTCCTCCGCCGGAAGGTCCTCCCCGACGCCTGGGCGCTCAGGATCGAGGACGCCGCCGCGTGGGCGGCGCACGGGGTGCGGTCGCGGCGGCACGTCGGGCGAAAGGTGTTCGCCGGGCTGATCTTTCTCGTCGTGCTCTCGGTCTTCCTCAAGGCGTCGCTCTTCGGCGGCTACGTCGCCGACGGCGGAGGCGGAGGCGGAGGCGGAGGAGCGGGGGGAGGGAGGAGGGCCGACAACGGGCTGTTGCGGTTGCAGACGTTCAAGGACGACTGGTCATACGCCCAGCGCGCCGTCGCCGTCGAGAACGGTGGCGGTGTCGGTGGCGGTGGCGGTGACGGTGAATCTATGCCGAAGCGCGTTTTGGAGAAATTGTCAGTAAGTGAAAGTTTCCCGTTGAATTTTCCGACCTTTTCATGGCAAAGTTTGAGAAAAAATGGCGTCTTTTTCCCTTTGACAACTACTGCACGACACGTCTTTGAACGGTAAAGCTAATTCTTTTTCCAGAACAGAAATTTATTTTGCCACATTTGCTTGATCGTCACCGGATTTCCGTGATTTCAATATGAACTTTTGGGATTTTGGGATATTGTTTCGGCTTTGTTGAGTGTTCCTTGGCGGATTTATATGTCCAACTGAGGCTAATGCAATGCTGAATTGAATGTTACTTTTATAGCATTTTTGCTATCTTTATGATGATCTGATCTAACGAAGATGATGGGTCTCCTGCATTTCACAGACTCCAGAAATTTGGATGAAGCCAAACAGTGATAACTACTACAAGTGCGTCACTCGGCCGAAGAATCGAATAAGTCGGTTTAATTTTGCCCTCCCACTAAATTTTCTAGCATTGCTTTTTCCTGTGATTGAATTTCCTTTGCTGGCATCGAAATTGATCCTCTGTTTTTTATCCAGGAACGGATGCGAAAACCAATGGTTATCTGTTAGTTCATGCTAATGGGGGTTTGAATCAGATGAGGACTGGAGTAAGTTTCTGAAATCATCGACACCGAACAGATTTTGCAACATATGATGGGTTCTTTTATCTTATTTTCATCTTTAAATCTCTATCTACCCAGATCTGTGATATGGTTGCTGTTGCAAAGATCATGAATGCCACTCTGGTTCTTCCTTCTCTCGATCATGAATCATTTTGGACCGATCCTAGGTATTATCTTTTCTCCATTTTGGATGGTTTGGCATCAATCACCCATTTTTGCTAGTTCTGGAATTGACTAAAGGCAATCTTGGTTTTGCAGTGACTTCAAAGATATATTCGATTGGAAGCATTTCATAGAGGTTCTGAAAGACGACATCGAGATTGTCGAGTCCCTACCGCCCAAATATGCTATGAAGCAACCCCTGGTGAGGGCCCCTATTTCATGGTCAAAGGTACGTGGATCTTCTTTCCTCATTCCAAAACTCTTCATGCTTTGCGTGTCTTGGAATTGCATCTCACAGTCCTCTTTTGTTCGTTCACAGGCCAGTTACTATAGAGGAGAGATGCTCTCGCTGTTAAAGCGGCACAAGGTGGTACAGTTCACCCATACTGATTCACGCCTTGCTAATAACGGCCTCGCTTCTTCCATTCAGAGACTCAGATGTCGAGCCAATTACGAAGCTCTTAGATATGCAAAGGAGATTGAGGAGCTTGGGAAGACGTTAGTTGACAGGTTGAGGAAGAATAGCGAGCCATACATTGCTCTACATTTGAGGTACTGTCACATCGAGGGCATTAGAAGTTAAATGATCTAAAATGCTAGAGGAACTGTGCATTTCCGCGCGCACATGATTATATTTTGAGTGACTGATTAGTCTCGCAAAATTTAGTTTTGCTGCTTTGGCGAACCTTACTTGTGGAATCCCTTTTTTCCTTTGGCAAATGGACAGAACACAAGTGAGACATTGTTTTCAATCTGGAACATGATTAAACTATAAGGGGTCATTCTTGATTTTGGTTGCAGATATGAGAAAGTCATTGTCGAAAAATTAAGCACCTTAAAAGAAAGGGCTCGCTTTTTTGGCAAATGGGACCTAATACAAGTAGGACTAAAGTCAATTCTTGATTCTATCTTTTGCAGATATGAGAAAGACATGCTGGCTTTCACTGGCTGCAGCCACAACCTCACGGCATCAGAGGCGGAGGAGCTTCGGATTATGAGGTATGATGTCAAGCATTGGAAGGAGAAGGAAATAGATGGTGTGGCGCGCCGTCTGCAAGGAGGGTGCCCTATGTCTCCTCATGAGGCTGCTCTTTTCCTTAAGGCTATGGGATATCCTTCCACTACAACCATCTATATTGTTGCGGGCGAGATCTATGGAAGCAATAGCATGGACGACTTCAGGTCAGAGTACCCAAATGTCTTCTCTCACTCCACATTGGCAACTGAGGAAGAGCTTGAACCTTTCAAGTTATATCAGAACCGCCTCGCTGCATTGGACTATATTGTTGCCCTTGAAAGTGATGTTTTTGTTTACACTTACGATGGGAACATGGCGAAGGCGGTGCAAGGACATAGGCGGTTTGAAGGTTTTCGGAAGACAATTAACCCTGACAGGTTTGCACTGATTTCATGCTTATTCTAACATCATTATGAGCTAAATAGAGTTTGTTATCTGTGGAAGTGGCCGTTTAATCCTGAAATTTGTGTGACGTTTTACTCAGCTGGCTTGTGATGGTTCCTGTCATTAGAATCACTCTAAGTACTCTTTTTGGAAATGTAATTCACTTTCCTATTTGATCTTTGCAGACAAACTTATGTTAAACTGGTGGATCAGTTGGAACGGGGAGATATTTCATGGGATGATTTCTCTTTGGAGGTTAAGAGGTTGCATTCAGACAGGGTCGGGGCGCCTTATCTCAGACAAGCGGGGGAGTCACCGAGGACTGAGGAGAACTTTTATGCAAATCCTCTTCCTGGGTGTATGTGTAACAAGCTGCAGGAGCAGATGAGGAGCCTGAACTACTATGACAGACAGAAAAAGGTCAAGTTGCAGAGGTAGGTTATGAGGCTGTCATTTGTGTTGGCGACTCACTGCCAGAATCTGTGGGACCTCTTTGCTGAGGTTGATATGACTCTGCAATGCTCAGGGCCTAATCAAGAGGATTTATACGCAAACGAGAGGGTGATCTCCTAGGCCGTTCCTCGTGTGCTTAAAAAAAATAACCGAAGCTTTCAAGTCTGCCGAGTGATTCGAGGAATATGAATTCCGATTCTGGGTCACCTGTAGAGGATTAGATCAGTTTAGCTTAGATTGCAAGTTACAGGTATATACACTGTTACAGAGGGAACCATGTCACTGAAGAGTAGAAAAAACCACACCAATTCGTTCATTTGTTTGATAATTTTTTGACTATTTGATGGTAAATTTGATGGAATAGCTGAATTTGGCTGCATTCACACATTGTAAGTTCCACTGGTTGTATAATAGCGAATCATTTTGCTCGTCTTCTTGCTATTTTTCACTACCATCTGTCTTCTGTTTGTTACTTTTGTCTAAACATTTTCAATTTGACCAAAATTTGAGCGACGGATATTCGTTGATCATGTAAATATACTCGTCACCGGATGATCACTTATCTCATCGGGCCAAGATGAACTGCTGGGGCTGATCAATTGACGTACTGACTTGCATTGCTCTGTCTCAGGCATTTGGTGTAATCTACTCTCAGATTGTTGAGACAATGCCAGAGGTATTCAGTATCCATTTCGGCCTATAAAGTGAAACATTCCCAGCCCTTCAACATAGAGAATTTGCTTTTAGTTGTCGAACATTCAAGCGGTTATGCATGTGCTTCTCTCTTCTGCAATTAATACAGAGTCACTTTAAATGGCCAGCAACAGAAAGTGATCTGTAAAGCTGCCTTCAAAAGTTTCCTTTATCACCGAAAAATCATATGACATGGAATGTGTGATGAGAGAGCCTTTTCATTGTCGTTCTAAAAGGCACCCCTCTCATCCATTACTCTCCCCCAAGTACCGTTGACATGGATTCTCTCTTTATCGAAAATGTACGCGTTAATGATCGATCATTGTCGGATTTTGCAAGGTTGGTAGGTGCTCAAACTTTGGTAGCTTCACACTACTTTTGATTCTTTTGTCGGTGGCAATCCATGTGTCAATGATTGATCATCGTTGGATTCTGCTGGGTCATTAGATGCTTGGACTTTGATACAATCACTACTTTGAGTTCTCTCTTGAATGACGACTTATGCGAAAATGACCGATCAACATTGAATATTATGAGGTCATTAGCGCTCCAACTATGGTGACATCACTACTCCTAGCATTGTGTCCGAAAATTTAGCGTATTGCGTTGTTATTGCTTCCAACAAAGTGTAATTAATTACCTATGCAACTCGAGTCACCATGACCTTAGCGATCACTACAAAAGCTGATCTAAATCTAGCAATGTTGGATCACATACTTAAGATGCAGCATTGGAAAGATAGAGATTCGGCAGAGACAATGTGTTAAAAGGCAAGTCACATCATATCCATTTTTCTTTCCTCTCTCTTTCTTGCTCGTTGGAGACTCCTCAAGCATTATTACAACCACAAAAGGGGATGGCCGGTGGAGGATACAAGAGACGTCCGAAGAAAACTATGTATTTTGGGAGACAGATGGGCAGATCACACTCGAAATCCTCTGGAAACATCGATTGATTTGTTGGGTATCCGGTGTAATCTAATTAACTGGGAGGCAATTGCGGAATCTGAGTGATCTTGAGATCCTAAGAGAGGCAATCCAAGTTCATGGCTCTTTCCCTGCAGCCCAAGCGAGCCGAAGCAGTTATTCCTTCTTCTAATGTACAGCTAGACATTGGAAGAAAAGATTCCTGTGTTCTTTCATCATTTTAAGATATATAGAAAAATACAATAGGCAAATGAATTAATATAGAATATGTATCTTTTCCCTTTCAAAGATTTATTACAAAAGTTAAAAAAAATGGTTAACGATTAGTATCAACCGACAGTTGCAATATGATGGTGTAAGCTACCTCGAATGATTGTCGGAAGACCACGGTTGGGTATTAGTGTAAAATATTTGTTTAAAAATATCTAAGCATTGTGTCGAATAATAAGATATTTTAATCACCAGATAATTCATGGTGCTTTTTTGTAGAAATGATTGGAATGAAGACTATAAAACCTTTCAACCAAATAACTCACTAGGAAGATTTGAGAGGAGTGTTACTGTGTTAGGGCGATAAGGCTAGACGCAGCAATTACTCAAGAGATATGGGTTGTTGCGACTTCGATTTAGGGCTCGATTAGGGGTGAGTGATTCCAGGTTTCGGTTTGGTTCCGTTTGGAACCTGGAACCTACCCTCGGGTATAGGTTCCTCATTTTTTGGAACCTGGAACTTACCCGTCAGAACCAAAAATCTAGAACCTACTCTATCATAGGTTCTAAGATCGGTTCTAGGTTTCAACAGGTTTTTTTTTTCTTTTTTCATTTTCAAATTTGAATAATAATGTACACGTGCACACTCTACGGTAATTTCTCACATCTTAGCAAACATACCAATGTCAACTGCCAAGATTTTGGACATACATAATCAAAACCAATATGCCATATGCCTTATCAGCTGAGTCAAATGAAAATGATGAAGCAAAATATACTAAGGAGATGAAAAACCAGAAGTGCCAACAAGATCTCAAATTTTCATCTACTCCATAGTGTGAACTTTGCATCATTTCCCTGTGATTCCTTTGGCACAGCAAAACCCTGCAAAGACATAGATGAAAATCAGTCAAAATCCCAAGTAAAGACATAGAAAAAAAATCAATATTGATAATACTCCATGAAGCATGCCATTTTGCCCATCTAAAGGCTCCTAAACTCTTTGACAACATAGTTAAAAAATTCAATGTACATAAGAGGAGCCTGCATTAAGATTATGACAAACAAAGTTGCTCATCAATCAACTTCTGCAGGGTTAAAGCAGCACAAAGCCAAAAAAAAACCTTGCTTGACTTCTCAACCGCTAGACCCATTGTAGATGCGACACCACACCACCAACTCTATTTATCGATGATAATCTCCGCATTAAGACCATCCATATCTGAAAAAAAGAAGAGATTAAATAAAATATTCACTTATTAGATATACAAAAAGAATTACAATATATAAAAATATAAACATTACTTACCCAACTCAAATTTTTCTGCGTTCTCGATGCACTCTTCAACATCAAGCGGTACACGAATGGCTCTTAACCAATCTTGAGTGCAAATCAAAGCTTCCACTACTTTGGGAGTTAAAGAACTTTGAAAGCCATCAAGCACACGACCTAATGTACTAAAAGTTGACTCTAAAGCAACGGTAGTTATAGGAATGGACAAAATATCTCGAGCCATCAAAGAAATGATATTATATTTTAAGCCATTAGTCTTCCACCAAATCAAAAGGTCAAGATCAAGATCCTTTTCATTTTTTTCTTGAAGATACTCATCGAGCTCAGAGTTGTTGTCATCGCACCCTTGTTCATTCGAGTATAAAAACATTTTCTTCCAAACTTGGCCGTCATACTTCTTTATTCCTTCATTACCACCCATATCGGCATTGGAATCACTACTACTTGCACCCAAATTATGGCCAACAAAATTTTGATCACTTGAAATAAGAGAAGATTGCTCATAAAATTCACACAAACGCTCCAATATATCCTTCACCTTGTAATGCATCTCTTTAATTTTCGATTCATCATCATAAATTTGTCCATACAAGAAACTCACATAATTTAACTTGGCTCTAGGATCTAACACAACCAATAACACCATTATATTCCTTCACCTTCCATAATATTTGTCAATTTTTTTTTTTTCATTTTCACACCCATAGCTTGAAGCTTAGAATCCGAAGTATCGACCGTATCTTTCAAATATCTATACAATAGAGTTATCCCTTCAAAATAATCATTTGAAGTAACATATAAACTCCCAGACATCTGATTGGTGGTATCATATAATACTTTTAGAAATTCCGAAAGAATAATATCATTTTCCCAATCATTATCACTAGGAATTTTATGATTAAGCTCACTCACAAAAGATGGATCATGCCTTCTTCCATCCTTTTGAAAGCTTTTCTGAACTTTATGGCGGTGTCTAACATGAGGTAAGTTGAGTTCCATCTAGTGGCAATGTCAAGAACTACCGAACCCTTATAAGTGATCCGTTCTCTCTCAATGCAAGATTGAAATGTTTTGGCTTTCGTGGGAGAACTCCTTACATACCTAACCACATTTCGGATACGTGCAATGGAGTCACATACCGTAATCAAGCAATCTCTCACAATCAAATTTAATATATGAGCTGTACACCTCATGTGCAAAATACTACCATATAATATCAACGATCTTTCTTTCAAAAGTTTTTCCCTCAAATAGCCAATTGCAACATCATTCAAGCTAGCATTATCCATGGTAATTGTGGACACCTTTTTTTCTATTCCCCACTCCTTAATGCATTTCTCCACCATTTTCCCAATCTCCCTACCCCTATGATTATGCATCACCACAAAGTTGATGATTTTTTTTATGTAACTTCCAATTTTCACCAATAAAATGTGCAGTGAGACACAAATAATTCAGATTTTGATTAGAACTCCATGTATCAGTCGTGAGTGCGATCCTAGAATTAATCTTTCAAAAATAATTCTTCAAAGAAAGTCTTTCACATAAATACAACTTCATGCAATATTTTGCCACTGTGAAACGTGATAAATGTTTGAAGAGAGGTTGTAACTTAGTAACATATTCACAAAATCCAACACGCTCAATCAATGAAAAAGGTTGCTCATCAAGGATGATGAATCGAGCAAGCATGTGCCTATAACGTTCTTGATTAAATGATCATGTCAATAAGACGCTACTAGTACTAGAATCTCCTCCTGCCTTGCTAGCCATGTTGACATTACGTGGTGCAAAAAATTTTTGCCTCTTATCTACATTACGGGGAAACCTCTTGCATGTGGTCAAGTGTTTCCTCATTGCAGAAGTACCGTTAGCAACACGGTACTTAAGCATAAACCCACAATGAATGCACTTCACTTGATATATTTTTCCATCTTTATTACTGATTCTCGAATAATGATTCCAGCATTCGGATGTATACTTCTTATCACGAGAAAGATGAGAACTAGGTACCTTATTTGTGGCACTCATGGTAGGGGGTGCCTCTTCTTCAATTTCATCGCCAGAAAACTCCAATTCCGTAATCGGAGTCATCTCCTCACGTCCCTCCACCTCCATTGACGTGTTATCTTGATACATTAACTTCGCACTACACAACAATAATAGAATATAATTAGAAATTTCAAAACAAATAGCAAACAAATGTCTCAATGTCCCAATCCCATGTAAAAGCTAAAATTTGGTTCATGTTGGAAGTTGAAATGTTATATTCATTTATCTATTTTGACAAGCAACAGTTGCTTTTGATTATTGCCTACTACAGTTCATGTCATTTTTCCTTGGACCTTCTAATGGACAATTCTTCAGGATACATGTCAAATATTCTAATGATGAGATAAAATTTTCGTTCATTGAAAAGTTAGTTTTTCTCCAAATTGCTTCCACAGTGAGAGGTCAAAAGATGACACTTCTGGATCTCCAAAATTGACCCAAAAGAGATCATGCAACATGTGAAAAAGCTACTTCAATGTGAGGATTATGTTGGGCATTGACATGCCGATATCCAAAATTCACTTTTGCTTAACATTGTGTAACTAGCCCCTGAAAGGCTGAAAGGCTGCCCTTATTCATTACTATCAATACTCTGCATACATTAAAGAATTACATAGAGTGACCAGCATGCGGTTTTTGTGCTGTAACCTGTGCTGATGCAAAACTAAAATAGAATCATGTATTCCCTTCATTGTTCAAGTTCATCTTACCAATAACAAATGAAACTTCAAGAATAGATAGAAGGCTTTAACAGAGGGAAGCTAAGTTTAAGGGTGTTCATTGGGATAAAAAACCATGTTGTGGCAAGTAGGGTTGCAGAGATAAGCACAATCAATCCAGCATTTATAAGATTTCATTTAAAACCCAAAACAACCAAGTCATTTATGTAACCTTTCACCTAGACAAGCAATGGCATTTCCAATCATGATGAATATGATAATACTTATATCATTGTAGATATTCCAGGATCTGTCCATTTACCTTCATCATATCATTCAATATAAGATGGGAGAACACAAGAACAACATTCTTCCTAACAAATAGAGAAGGATCCCGTAACCGAGCATAGACATTTTTAGTCCATGGTTCTAGTAAATTAGAAATCGAATTGCCAAATCACCAAGTGCTAGCGTACAGGTTCCAAGAAAGTGAAGCTCGGGGTCAATCCGACTCACCGATTTCAGAGACCGATCTTGAAAGGATCGGACTTGTGGTAGGTGCAGGAAGCGAGGTGCTTCAGGGGAGGCTTGGTGAGTGGCGTCGGGGGTGACTGGGTGAGTGGCGTCGAGTTGCCCTGAGCGTGTGGCTGGGCGAGCAGCTTTGGGGGAGGCTGGGCTAAGGGCGTCGGGACTCGGGGGTGAGTGGGTGAGCGGCGTCGAGGGTTAAAGCGTTCGGCGGAATCGGGAATCGACGTATCCCCCTCAGGCTTCGCGATAAACGAGTCCAGCAACTGGCGTCGAGCAGCGGTGGCATGGCCTGCGGTGTCCGATGGCGGCGTTGAGGGCAAGCGGCGTTGGCGACGGGCAGAGGCAGAGGTAGGGTGTCGGCCATGGGCAGAACCATATTTGGGTAGCAACTGGCGTCGAGTGGCGAGGGTTCGGGCGAGCGGCGTTGGCGACTGGCGTCTATCGGCGTTCGATGGCGGCGGCCTCGAGGGAGCGGCGGCGGTGAGACTCAGAGTGGTGTCCGGCGGCGTGACTGTGAGGTCTGAATGAAGAGTCGTGAACGTGAAGAATCAAGATTGTCTTTTTCCTTTTGGAGCCCTAACCGGTTTCAAAACGGTTCCCGAAAAAAGGAAAAGGAACCGGAACCGGAGAATCGGGACCGAACCGAGTCCCCTTGCGGTCTCTGTTCCTAGTTCTACCGGGAACCGCGCTCACCCCTAGGCTCGATGTGTGATGGAAAATTGTTGGAGTTTATCCCACATTGATTGTGAAATGGGCTGGTCTTCAGTTTATAAGTAAGAGAAAATCTTACTCTTTAAGTTAGCTTTTAGGACAAGAGAAGCCTAAGATCATCCAACATATTTAAGAAATATTTCATATTATATATCTATATAGATAATGGAAAGTATATGATTATGCCACGAGTTAGCCATTTGAAGAGGTGTATAATTTTTTGTGTGATGATCAATGACAATAGCATTTTTTGTTCGGTAACCGGCTAATAAGAAGAAATATTTTTGACATTTAAATGTAAAAGTTGGTGGAAAAGCATGTTTTTCACAAGGGACTAAAGTTGGTAAAACATTTGCAAGGGCCTTTCTCCCAAGCCAGGACAAACCTGCTTTAGTTTTTGAGCTTTCTTTTGAGGGAACATTTTTTTTTTCCAGATCAATTCTAATCTTACCAGAAAAAATTGTCCATTTTTTTTTTTAAAACTTATTATACTTTTGTCAATTCAATCTTAAACATTTCAATTTTACCAATTCAGTTCTAAATCTTTAATTGAGTTCATTTGGTTAATTTTGGCCAACAATTGTTGATGTGATACTTTTTAATATTTTTGACATTTTCTTTTTTTTATTTTTTGACATTTTCCTTTTTTTTTTTTTTTTTTTGTACTTTTCTTTCTTTTTTTTTGGGGGTTGTGGTTAGGGCTGGCGAGGGTGGCTAGCGAAGTTGCTGCTCACACCTGGCTAGATCCAATGAGGGCGTCACGGTCCTCTTCAAGGCCAACGAGGGTTAGTTGGTAACCCTCGCCGGCTCTAACCCCAAACCCCAAAAAAAAAAAAAAAAAAATTAAAATTAAAAAAAAAAAATAATTAAAAAATAATTAAAAAGTGCAACAATCTGGGTTGAGCTCTAGCCACCGCACGAATCGTCATCTGGGTTTTCTTGGGAGCACGAGACATTGCTCGAAAGGCAACATTTTGACGTCAAAGACATGTTCTTGGAGCGTGAGGGACGGAATCTTCTGCCGCCGTCGTTTCTTGCTTTCGAGGAAAGACACTGCTTTGTTGTTTGAGGCTTTCAGTGAAGGATAGAGACAGGAATAACGAATGAAGAAAGGTTTGGCGAGACAAAGGCGTAGGAGGAGAGAGCATTTGCCTGAAATGGTTTGAAGCTAACGTCCTGAACGAGATGGGAGTGGCCGGCGAGGCAGCGTCATGGGGTGCCGCAGACCTTGTCCTTGAGGTGCCAGAGGATGATGGACTTGTCAAGGGAGGAGGTGATGATCATGTCGGAGGTGGCGATGGCCGTCACCATGTCGGCATGAAGACGGAGAGAGACTCCTTCGTCGAATCAAAGGGGACATGTGAACTAGGAAGACGAAGGTGAAGGAGAGTGGAGAAGCAAGAGACTAGAAAGAAGTTTGTAACTTAGGTGGGTTGAGTTAGAGCCCATTAAAATTCATATTTGAATGGGCTTCGTAGCCTAAACCCATATATGGGGCGGTCGAATAAAAATAGCTTAGAAAGTGGGTCAAAGACCTGTTTTTGACAATTTTACTTTCAATGTACGACTAGACTAATCAATGGTGTGTTTATTCCACGACAAATTCAAGATATAGAAATCACTAAGCATAAATTAAGGCTCACTCTTTATTGAGTCAAATGACAATCAAGTTTAGAGATTATTTTCGACATTCTGTATTGAAATGAGAAAAAGAACAAGAAAAAATAACGAAAAATACAGAAAATTAGAGAAAACACATGACACCAGAAAGCCAAACCCCCTGCTGCCTCATCTTGCCCATTCCACTCCGTCCCGTCACTCGATCGGAATCATGACCTCGTTGGTCCTGAACGGAGGCAACGTCCACGGCGGATTGTACCTGGCCAGCACGAAGTCCCCCGCCACCTTATGCCCGTCCCTCTCCAGCCACTCCCTCAGCCTCTCCGCCTTCTCCGTCGCCACCCGCTCCGTCGCCGCCCCGCTGAACGTCACAACCCCGTACTTCCTCCCCTCCTCCTCCCTCAGCACCACCCTCTCGTCCAGCGGCCTCGGCGCCTCCTCTGCCCTCCCGTACTTCGCCGGCAGCACGAACCGCATCGTCACCGCCTCCTCCCCGCTGCCCTCGCGCCCGCCCCTCGGCGGTCCTTGGGTGATCACCGGGGCCGTCATCGCAATCTTCTCGCTCTTGGTGATCACGGGGGCAGTCATGGCGATCTTCTCGGGATTGGCGTTCTGGGGGTTGCCGAAGGCGCCGATGTAGTTGGCCAGGACGGTGAAGCCGCCGTCGCGGTCGCCCTTGAACTGGGAGGGGGTGTAGGCGAGCTCGGCGACGACGGAGGGGGGGTAGTGGCGGATCTCATAGTTGGCGCAGGAGCGGAGAACTTGGTATTTCGGGGTCTCGACGCAGATTTTGCCGAGAACCATGCCCATTTTGTGAATCTTAGCGGGAGTTGATTCGACTCGATACAGGAATCAAGAAGATGAAGGAGGTATATGTAGGGTTCTGGAGTGTTTCGTGAAGCGAGTTTTGCTTGGAGAAGGGGTGGAATTCAAGATTTGTACACGGAACGAGACGAGTGGTGGCGGTTGGTCGTGGGAGATCGCGGGCTCGGTTCTTCCACGACATCGCACTCTAGAAGGTTGACGAGGAAATTGCTTGGAACTTCCATTATTTTCCAAATAAAGATTTGAATAACAAAATAAAGACATGAATATCCCGCCATGGTTGGATATCTGTTTGGGCAGATATAGGGATCATTGGAACTTTTCTATATCCAGTGAGGATAGAATAATGGCATCCAAAATCCAAACACCTAGCTCAAAAGTGCAGTGGTCGAGTTTTGAAAAAGTTCCTATCATTATAATCAAGTCTCAAAATTTATTAGGCACAATTGAGAACCTTTTATCTACGATGCTTACTTTGAATGATATTTAATGACATTTTCGGAAAAATATGACATTAATGTGACTCTAAATGGGGGTCATGTTAATAAAATGTCGATATTCTTAAAAGTTAAAAGAAAAAAAAAGGCTAGAAAGAGAGAAGACGCGAGTGTGGAGAGGAGTTAGAATGGATGATGCTGCCTTGGCTTAACAAATATGATTTTAGTTTTTCTTCCATTACTCAAATTAGATGGAGTTAACTAAATTAGTCGTGAAGATTGCAGGCTGTGTTCTTTCACGACATCGCACTCTTGAGAGTTGACGAGGAAATTGCATGGAACCTTAATTTTTTTCAAATAAAGATTTGAAAAGCAAAATAAACAAACTAATATCCTGTCATGGTCAAATATCTGTTTGGGGATCCTTGGAAGTTTCTCCTGGTTAAGCTTATCTATATCTAGAGAGGATACAATAAGTGCATCCAAAATCCTAACATGTAATTCAAAAGTGCAATTCGAAGGGTTAAAAGACGCAAGTAATTTTAAATTATGTCCATTGCGACACATTTACTCTCAAACTTTTTTTATAACAAACAAAACTTCAAACTTGTACCAGTCTAATATATTTACTCAAAAATTGTACTCGTGTGACACGTTTACCTAAAATTTTTTTGTGACACAAAAACCTCCGATTCATATCCATAAGAAATATCACCCCAAACTTATTTTCATAATACCAAAAATCCTAAACTTAGATCAACGCTGCACATTTATCCTTGGTTAAGATTTTTCCTTTCCTTCTTTATCTTTGCCACCGTCGTATTGCCACCATCTTCACTGTTGCCAAATCAAGGAAGAAAATGGAGGAGGAAGTTAGCAAAAAAAAAAAAAAAAAAAAAATACAATAGTTGATGTATTTTTGTTACATGAGTGCCATGTCGGCATCTTTTGCAATTTGTCATTTATGTAGGTAGCTGCACAAGACTTTTAGAGGCATTTGTTCATGAAATTTTGAAGAAGTATAAAAATAGAGTTATTTAACCTATTTTAGAAAACAAATATTGCAATATCTATGAGAAACCATTTGGATTTTCCTTATGTATGTAACATGATAAGATATGGAGAAAATAAAGGAAAAAAATGGCAAAAGGAAAGAAATGAATATGCCACCCATAGAAGCGTTGGAAGGAATTAGGAATTATGTGATTTATTTTCCAATTTTATGTGAAAAATAAGTAATTACCTTGTATTTGGAGCCTTGGATTTATCCTATAAATAAGATAACATTGAGAGCTTGGGAGACACCTACGTTTTTATTTTTAGATTGTTTTTTTTTTTATTATTCTGAGAGTTTTTTTAAATATGTTGAAGAGAAGACAAAAAGTGGTGACAAAATTTTTAATCTTTGATTGAAGATGTTAGATTTAATTTATATTTTCATTTCTGCTTCTATAATGTTCTAATTTTCTTTTGTTAGGGGTACAATGTAACTTGACTATAATGATATGAATTTCATACTTCTTTTGTTTTGTAAGTGATTTCATTTATGTAAGTTATATATTATTTTGCTTAATGTTTTTGAGTGATTAGTTACTATTTGAATGATATGATGTACATGTTTGATATTGAGAAAAGTGATGACATTACTTATTATATTATATAACCATGAATTAAATGTGGATAGAGGTATACCATATGATAAGGTGGTCCAAAGGATTCATTATAAAGAGGGAATGTTCACAGATTTTAATACATTTATGTTTATTTAAATTCACATAAATATATAGTGAATTGATAAACTAAGTAGGTTTACTATATCTAAATATATGATAGTAAATAGATTAGGAAATTCCGTTATCACATGTTTAACATTGTTCTTGTATGCGTAATGATATGAAATTAATATATAGTGGTTATAGTGAAATCGGATACTCTAACATATTTTTATGATTGATTAATTGCATTTAATTTCGAAATTTTGCTTTTAAAATTGCAAGTTTATTTTGATATGTTAGATAAATTTTAGAATTATTTGTGACATTCGGACTTCACCCGTGTGATATCTAGACTTTGCCTAAGCCTCGAATACTTAACGGTTCATGTCGCGTCGACAAGCTTGTCATCGGACTATGTTGTTGGCGCCACTCATGGCCACCATATTGCCACCACCGTTATCTCACCGAACCATCGCGCCACATCACATCCCCACGACACCACCCCATCGCCACGCCCCCGCCGCACCATGACAACTTGACCGCCACCTAGTTTACTACCTCACCAAATTTCTTCTTCATGAAATGCCACGAGCGAGATTAATGTGACCTCAAAGATAGATCACGACCATGAGATGTTAAAAAAGAACTAATTCAAGATCGGCCACATCTCTCCCACCCATGTTTACTTTCTTCGGTATGTTGCCAAGCTGGCTTTCTCATGCAAATTCTCCTTCATCCCCACGTATCCGCGCAATTTGTCAAAGAGAGGAGAAGAGAACTCCCACCATCACCCACGTCAACCCCCATTCGCTTCTCCTCAGCTTGCCAACAAATGAAGACTTTGACTACAGGATTCAGCCACGTTTCTGTGAATTTCTCAAAGTGGCAATGAGGATTTCCGCCAAGGGCCACGTCCACTCCACGCATCTCTCCTTTGGACTGTCACCAAACCAAGAAATGTTGACCAAGATAGTCAAGCAGGCGAAGAAGCCGAAGCAGAGAAGGAGATCGTCTCTCCTTTTCCCTCACCTCACAATTTCCTTCGTTCATCGGCGCTTCAGCGAGGAATCATCTTCATCAAGACTCTCACAGCCTCGTTCTTGCCTTGCTACTCGACGCCGGCTGTTTGCACCACCTTGCCGCACCACCATTTGGCTTTATTCTCGCCTCTGACCAGAAACCTCACAGCCTCGCCGTCGTTCTGCTCACGTCGTCTTGCTGCTCCGCCACCAGCCTGCACCACCGAGGATTCAAGGCAAGTGGAAGTCCTATTCTTCTATATTATGTGGTGCTGCCGTTAGTTGGGTTTCCATTATAGGAATCGACAAATTCGGGCTCGAATGCGTCGAGTTACCGTTGTATCATAGTTTGCTCATTGTTGGTTTAAGCTAAGTTCAATCTTGACTTGTATAGTCGTGTACCGCGACGACTGTTGGCACGGTCAACATTGGTTTCGGGTTGTAAGTATGTGAACCGTGTCGACCGTCAGAGAAGTCAGTATCGGTCTTCATTGGGTCGTGATGTTGTGGGTCGGTCCGGTCTAGGTGTGGAACCTTTCCGAACCTGAGGAGATTAGCATGGATGTGGTGCGGGATTAGTCGAGGCTACGGTTGAGTTAGTGAGTTATATGACCACGTAAGATTCAAGTCGTATTAGACGTGTACCGTTGTGCTAGGACAATTCTCATTGTTTTGTCTAGTGTCTCGAGTGTTAGAACTCCTTAGACGAATCAATAAAACTAAGTCGATTTCGGAATCGTGCGGGTTTGGATAAGTTGATGGCCATAGGCTTACACTTAGTGGGTCGAGGCAAGGAAAGATCACTATTTTTCCTAAGGAGTGGATGGTTGGTCTAGTTATGCTTCGATGATTTCAAATAGAATCCTTAAATTGCTGCTTCATGGTTGGAATTGATGGATATCGTCGGTCCATCGTGGCGACGATGCCCCTGGTGTCGGGATGCTTGGAGGGGTGTGACATAGTGCCCTCTAGATGCTTGGGTGATGTAATTGGGCCCCAGAGGTCCTTTGCAATGCCAGTTGGGATGTGAGATGCCTAGAGGGGCGTAACATGACGCTCTTCAAATGCCCAGGAAATAAGGACCTCGGAGGTCCTCGTGATGTCAGTTGGGGTGCGAGATGCCTGGAGAGGTGCAACACGGTTCCATTCAGAAGACGGTGGCAGCTAGATCCAAACTAGATATGATTATTGAAACTCCCAAATGTCTACTTACTTCTTGGTGTATTGTTCCCGGGAAATTCCTTTAGAGTCAATGCAAATTGAGTCGTTTTGACCTCGTATATTTTATATTCAGGATTCCATCGGATGGGTAGTGGTAGACTCATGTAGTATAGTCTAATAGGCTTTTACTTGCTGAGTGGTTGTACTCACTCCTTGTGGACTATATTATTTTTCAGACACGTAAGTATGCCTCTACAACCCGCGTCCTCCATGATGCTCTACGGCGTTCCCACCGATCTCACGTGGGACCAAGTGGTGGACCACGATTTTCTTGAGGTTACATTCATTCGGATCACGATGATCTTGACTATGGACGTTGGTCTCCCATCGGGCCCTGTGCTAATGGGGTTTATCGCACTCTACGCTCGGGTCAATGGGTGTACAGTGGGACCACTTCCACTCCCAAACGGTGACAATGATGGTGACAGCGGGGTCGAGTAGAAGGAGGGCCTAGGGGATGGGGGTAGCATTTTTGGCAAGACCAGGACATGTTACGCAGATGGTAGTATAAATAGGTAGTAGGATGGTTGGGGCAGTATTTTGGATATAGCCAAAAGAAGGAACTTTTTGACCCTAATTAGAGGTGTTAAATGGGTCATTGACCCATTTATTGACCCATTTAAATATAAATGGGTCGTTAATGGGTCAAGCCTTATTTCCTAAAACACTCATAATGAGTTTTAAAAATAAAGAGGTTAAGATATATGGGTCTTAAATGGGTCAGCTTTCTAACCCATTTAAGATCCATTTATCAACTCATTAAAAATGAACTCATTTATTTTCACTCAAAACCTCACAATCTCTCTCTTCTCTCTTTAACTTTACAAATATATATATAAACCGAAATTCTAATTTTTTTTTTTCTTCTTCCTCCGATCATCGGCATGGCAATGGCCGGCGACCGGCCAGGCGAGCCTCGAGCTCGCCGGATCTAGCGAGACTCTAACTCGCCGGCGTCGGCGAGCCTCGAGCCTCGCCGGGTTCGACGAGGGCGAGCTCGAGCTCGCCCGATGCCGATGAGCCTTGAGCTCATCGATTTGGTGAGGCGGAGGCCTCGTCGACGTCCGGCGAGGCTCGAGTCTCGCCGGATCCCGGCGAGGGGCGAGCTCGAGCTTGCCCGATGCCGGCGAGCCTTGAGCTCGCCGGATCTGCGAGACTCGAGCTTGCCTGCGTCGAGCGAGACTTGAGCTTGCTGCGTTGGGCGAGGCTCGAGCCTCGTCGATTTGGTGAGCCTCGAGCTCGCCGGCGTCTAGTAAGCCTCGAGCTCGCCGGATCTAGTAAGCCTCGAGCTCGCGGCGAGCCGCGGCGAGCTTGAGGCTCGCCTAGGGCTGGCCAAAAAAGAAGAAAAAAACGAAACAATAAAAAACAAAAAAGAAAAATTATATTTTAAAAAAAAAAAAAAATACAAATAATTAAAAATAAAAAATTTATTTTTAAAAAATAAAAAAATAAATTAAAATTCGATTTTTTAAAATAATTATTTTAAAAATTATAAAAATTGTCCATTAAATTTGTGTTGTATAAAACTATTTTAGCAATACTATTTTATATATATAAGAAATAAGCTTGGAAGTATTTTAGTAATATAATCTTAAAAAAATATATAGGAATAAGTTTTTCTAAATTTGGTTAAATATGAAAATTTTTTATTAATATGGGTGGGGTCGGGTATGGGTTAGGTTGGGTATGGGTCGGAAAATTTACATTAGACATAAATGGGTCATAAATGGGTTAATGGGTTAATTTTGGTCGGACCATTAATGACCCAACCAAAACCTGACCCGATCCACCCATTTAACAGCTCTAACCCTAATGTATCGACCTAGGTCATCTAAAATATATAAATAAATAAAAGTGACTGGTTCTATATTTTCATGTGCATCGATTTAAGTTATAATTAAGTTGTCGTTATACGTTTCCACATAAAAATAATAGTACTAACAATGGGACGTCATCGTGGGATGATATCTTTTCTTATCATCATACTACTTTTTCGACACTTTTGTTCGCATTTAGAATTTTACCAACAAGTTTTTTGCGACGTTGTCAGGGATTTTTTTTTGTTTAATACTACTTAATATTGATACTAGATAATTCTAAGTTTAATCTAGCTTTCATTATATTTTCTCTAGAGTGACACATAGCCAACAAGGGAAACTTGCTAAGTTTGATCTAGTAATCAAGCATACATTGAAAATGTGACTAAGAGAACAAAAAAATTACGCTAAAAAGATGGAGCAAGTTCGTGAGGATGAAGATCCACGTAAATACTTGAGAGATTATGCTTCGCTAATAGTTTAAGGCACCATGTCAAGTATCGGGAGACCTATAATTCAAGTAAACAACTTTGAGATCAAACCATCACTAATTCATATACTTCAACAATTAGCGCTATTTAGTGGGCTACCAAGCGATGATTCAAATGCTCACATTGATGCTTTTCTTGAAATCTATGACACCTTTAAATATAATGGATTACAGATGATGCTATTAGATTAAGATTATTTCCATTTTCTCTTAGAAACAAAGCTAAGGGTTGTCTCTCTTCTCTCCATATAGGATCGATTACTACATGGAATGATACAGTCCAAAAATTTCTTGGTAAATTTTTTCCACCTACAAAGTTTGCAAAAATGCATAACGATATTACTAATTTTAGGGAAAATTCCAAATAAGGACCTAAAGTGGATCAATTTTCTCAAATAAGGATCCAAAATGAACTTTGTGTCGGATAAAGACCTAAAGTGGACTCATTGTCTCAAGTAAGGACCCAAAGTGGTTGAATCAATTCCAAATAAGGACCTGAGCTTGTTGGTCAGCCAAATATTCGCCAGCTATCAAGCATGCAACATTTCCGACGATCGGAGTTTGGGCAATTTTGTCCAAAAAAATCTAGGGAAAATTAACAAATCTTAAAATAGAAAAAAAAAACCCTAGGTTTTTTACGGTCTCTCCATTCCTTGTACCCATCCTCTGCAAAGTCAAAGACCGAAGTTCTCCCCATACGTTGTACTCGTCCTCCGCAAAGTCGAAGACCCAAATTCTCTGCCGGTTGAGGCATGAACTCAAAAACAAGAAGAAAACCATATGCTTCTTTCTTTGTTTGTGGAGACCCAAATTCTTCGCTAGTCGAGCAAGGTGAGGAGCGACGAGAATCGAGTCACGACGATGACCAGGTAGCGATTTGGTTGAGGAGCAACGGAGGAGAAGAAAGAAGAAAACGCAAACATCTAAATGAATAGCATAAACTTAATTAATTTAGAAATTTTCCCCTTTTTTCTAATCACAAAATTCTGACAAAATTGCCCCTATTTTAATCACTGGAAAATGTCTGCCGGTGAGCTAAGGTCCTAAATAGAGATTAACTTGATCACTTCGGGTCATTGTTTGACACAAAATTTACTTCGGGTCCTTATTTGAAACAATGGGTCCACTTGGAGTCCTTATTTGATACAAAGTTCACTTTGGGTCTTTATTTGAGAAAATAGATCAACTTCAGGTCTTTATTTGGAATTTTCCCTTAATTTTATGTGGATGGATAATCATAATTTGAAGAATGGGAAAGATTCAAGGAGTTTCTTAGGAGATGCTCATATCATGGACTACCTGTATGGATGTAGGTACAAATTTTTATAATGGGTCTAGCACAAGTCTCCATTCTATAATTGATGTAGTTGTTGGTGAAACTTTGAATGATAAAACACCAGAAAGAAGCCTACGACCTATAAGAGGAAATGACATCTAATAGTTATTATTGGCCTACTAAGCAGCTACCATTGTGAAAGACTAGTAGAGTTTATGAAGTGGATGCTTTCACTGCAATTATTGCATAATTTGAAACATTCAACAAAAGGATAGACAACATGAGTGTTTAAGTCATGATAATTCAGAATATGGTATGCAATTTTTGTGGTGATGGACATGCTAGCATAGAGTGTATGGTAGGAAACCATTTTACACAAACTAATGAAAATGCCAACGTTGGGAATTTTAACAGGTCACAGAATAATCCCTACTTCTACACATACAATGGAATGGCACAATCATTCAATTTTTTCATGGAGTAATAAAAATGTAACAAGACCACCATCAGGATTCAAACAACCACCAATTTGGAAAATATAGTCACCAAACTTGCTAATACCACTCAAGACATCAAGAGCACATATGTGAGATTTCCAAATCAAGAGACTTCAATAATAAATTTGAAGATGCAAGTGGGTTAGTTAGCAAACATGATATCAAGGAGACAACGGGGTTCTTTGCCTAGCAATACAAAGAAAAATCCGATTGAAAATGTAAAAGCTATAACCCTGGTAAGTGGTAAACAAGTGGGTGAAGAAGATGTCGAACAAGAGATTTCCAAAGACAAAGAAGAGGAGGTCAATAAACAAGCAAAGGAGGTAGGCAAGAGCAAACTTTTTCTAGATAATCCTAAGCCAGATGTGCCGCAAATCCATTCCCTTCATGACTCCAGTGTCATGAAATAGATAAACAATTCTCTGAATTTCTTGATGTATTCAAAAAATTGCATATTAACATTCCTTTTGTAGACACCTTAGCGCAAATGCCTAGCTATGCAAAATTTTTGAAGCAAATTTTGCCAAACAAAAGGTGTTGCAGAAATATCTCCAAGTGATTTTGATGATATCCAAAACTATCCTTAATATTATCTTTATTGTGGTTTATGCAAAGGGGGCAGGCAAGAGCAAACTTTTTTCTAGATAATCCCAAGCCAGATGTGTCACCAATTCCATTCTCTCTGCGACTCTAGCATCACAAAATAGACAACAAATTCTCTAAATTTCTTGATGTATTTAAAAAATTGCCTATTAATGTTCCTTTTGTAAACACCTTAGCGCAAATGCTTAGCTATGAGAAATTTTTGAAGGAGATTTTGCCAAACAAAAGGTGTTGGAGAAATATCTCCGAGTAATTTTGATGATGTCCAAACTATCCTTAGTATAATGTTTGTTGTGGTTTATGCAAGGGGGGGGCAGGTAAGAGCAAACTTTTTTCCAGATAATCTCAAGCCAGATGTGCTGTCAATTCCATTCTCTTCGTGACTCCAGCATCATAAAATAAATAAGTAATTCTCTAAATTTCTTGATGTAGACGCCTTAAAGCAAATGCCTAGCTATGCAAACTTTTTGAAGGAGATTTTGCCAAACAAAACATGTTAAAGAAACAAATCTTCTATCATGGCTAACTTTAGCAATTTCTTTACCAATGATGCTCAAGCTCCTAACAAGCCCCCTTACTTCGATGGAAGCAACTATGGATATTGGAAGTAAATAATGCAATCATACATTGAAGCTACATCCCGGAAATGTGAAGTGTGGTTGAATGGTGTGGACATACCAACCCCAGCACTTGTTGTTGTTCAACCTCAAGCTCAATAGCCGCCGCTCATAACATAAAGGAATCTTAAAGAAGAGGTGCTCTCAATACCAAAGCTAAACACCTATTGTATTGTGCTTTGTCACCATATGAATTTATCAAAGTATCTTTTGTTACAGCTAAGGAAATTTGGGTCGTCTACTACTGACATTCGAGCAACAGACAGGGTGATAGAAAAAAGATGAACATCCTACTTGGAAATTACAAGCTGTTCAAAATGAAGCCGGTTGAAATAGTGACACAGATGTTCATTCGATTCACTGAAATAGTGAATGGACTTACACATTAAGGAAAAACGTTCACCAATGAAAAAGTGAACAAACTTTTAAGAGCTTTGCCCAAGAAATGGACCTTGAGATATCTCTACGCAAGACAATGAGGATTCAATTAATTACAATGGATGAGCTGATAGAAACATTTATGTCCTATGAAGTTGAACACCTAAATGAGGAAAGTAACTCAAATGGTAAGAAACCCATTGCCTTAAAGTTGATCATGATGATGTAGGTGAGTAAATATCTTCAAAAGGAGAAGATAGTGATGAAGACATGGAGCCGTTGAAAAAAAGATTAAAAAATTTCATGAGCAAAGTAGAAAACCATAAAGGAAAAAAGACTAATGAAGCTCTTGGATGACAAAAAGCCTTAAAGGAACAAGGAGGAATCCAAAGGCAAGGATAGTGTTTGCTATGAATGCAGGAAACGAGGTCACATAAAGCTAGAATACCCATATCTCAAGAAAAAGAAAGGAAAATATGAAAAGAAGAAGAAAGCATTAAAGGTTGAATCATGAAAAGACACCGAGTATAAATCAAGTGATAAAGAGAAAGCAAATCTTTATCTATTGGCCAATTCGGATCACGATGAAGAAAATGAGGTAAATGATTCTGAATTGATCTATGAAGAATTACAGGATTTTTTCAGGGACATGTTTTATGAACACCAAAAAACTTCAAAAAGAATTTCAGTTTCGAAAAAGGAAGTGTATGACCTTACCACTAAAAACTTCGCCGGTAAAGTTCTCATTAACGAATTGAAGAAGGAATATGATCTCAAAGTGGGTGAAGTAAAACTTCTTCGATTCGAGAACCAGAATTTCAGAGAATAAATTTCAAACATCAACACCAAGTTTTCACTAGGTTCAAAAACCTTGAGGTATATTCTCTCAATTCAAATCCTTCACTACAACAAATGTGGTTTAGGATATGAGGGAATGAAAATGATAACAATCCTTTTCAAAAAGTCAAAGATAGATTGAAACACAAACCTCTTGTATATTTTTATAAGCATCATTATGATAGACATTTCACAAATCTACTGACAAGCAATTTCCTGATTGCTTGATTTGCAATGAACATGGTCATTTCAAAATGAATTGCCCAAAAGAACGGATGAAGCCCAAAAAGATGCACGGGATGTCGTACACGAGCCAGATGTCGATGGAAATCATAGATGAAGGTTGCACTTGAAGTGACGCCGTGGACATTGAAAAACCATAGGAGAGAGTTGTTGATAAGTGACCCTCAAGTGATCATCGTTGAAAATTTGGCAATGGTGTAGGGAGGCAGCAGCTCGTTGTTGGGCCTTCGCAGCTTGAGCACGTCGGGGACGTTGCGGCTCAAAGGGCAACAAGAATCAACATTGCAGCGAGGCTTGGCGTTGGTTTGGCATGTTGGGGGCAATAGCATTGCCAAGGGGCTCCACGTCTTGATGGGTGGCAAACGGTGGCGACAACAGCAGTGTGATGACGGGCCGAGATGGCAAGATGAGTGTCTCAGCCAAGGATTAGTTGCGAAGACTCTTTCCCTCTCTTTTCTCTTTATTCCTCACGTGTATCTCTCTACGCTTTGAAATTATGACTTGATCCGCCCTTTATTGTGAACCTATTTGTCTTTATATAGGCCCCCTCACCATGTATTTTCTTTCCCTTTTCAATCAGTTAGCTCATTTTGTTTATTTGACCGAATCTTGCCCACACTCACCAACTATTAGATTTATTCATCCTCTTTATCTTGGTATCCACAAATAATTGTGCACACAAGGAAATTAAGCTGACTCCCAAATATCCTATGATATAATTGTCGAATTACTTCTTATAATCTATCCAAGCTTAGCACCCCACGTGCATATTATACATGAATTTCAGCCATCATATCCTTCTATGGGCTTAGAGAAACATTTAATCTTGTGGGCTCAATCAGGCTCAAAACCATCCATTAAAACTCATTGGCCGGTCCGATACAAATGCAATTATAAAAAATATAAACTAAATAGGTTAATAATTAATTCCTAATTTTATGTAATAAATGAATTACTATGTTGGCAAAATTTAGGTGTCAACACAATGGAAGAAGTCGTTTTTAATTGAATAAAAAAAATTTCTGTTTTGGTGTGTAAATGTTGGGATCCCTCTCATTTCTTGTTGGCTCCTCAGTTCTCATTCATTCTTCGTCCATTAGGTCTCCCACTGCGACTTTGCAACAGAGCTTGGCAAACTTGAGGCTCTTCTTTTCTGGGCTTCACCAGTAGCGTCTGCTCATCTAGGTTGCGACTCTTGTGCGCCAATAAACCGTGGAGGCCTCAACACAAGCTACCCTTTCTTCATTACATACTTTCCAACTGAGATAGTAATTTGAACTATTTTGATTCGTATTCTCGGAGGTATTCTATCAAACATGTTGTACGCAACCGATTGAGGAACATAATATAGGCATTGCAAACTTAGATTTACAACCAAACTCAAACTTTATCAACGTAGACTATCTGAAATCAAATGTACAGCTTAATAAACGCTTGATTTCAGTATTATCAGAGAAGAGGTCATTCGAGTTAACTATGTTAACAAAATAAATCGAGGAAAGCAATTGGTGTTACCTGGTTAATAGCTATGACTGCAAGAGTGAGGCGTGACACTTGTGAGTTTGAGCAAGATTGTTAGTGGGAGGTGAGGCCGACTACGAGGGAGTCAGAGGCAAGACGTGATTGTGATGCCATGATGGAGGGCCGGAGGTGAGCCTGAGAGCTTAGCTGACTCGTTGAGAGGCGAGGTGATTGACGGATTGAGAGCGAGATGAGACAATTGCGAGAGAGTTGGAGGCATGAGAGCAAGATGAAGCGAGATAAGAACTAATTAGTGACTAAGGTTCCTCCTTTCCTTTCTTTTTTGAGGACTGACAAAAAAGCGTTAAAGGCGTGAAATGAGAGAGCTAAAACTAAAAGAAAATTATTTTTTGTGTGTGTACCAGTCTAGTTTGGATGGGCAGTTCCACACTTGGAACCGAAAGTGGATTGATCCTTATGGGAACTACTAGTTCTGGGCCGATTTTGGGTGGTCCAAGAGGTTCATGGTTCTTTTACACGCCCTTATTTAAAAGCAATGCTTAAGAGATAATTTGCAATTAATCCATATACATAGCCAAAAGTGGGGGTGAGCATGGTTTCGAATAGAACCTGAAATTTGAGAATCGGATCAATGGGAACCTGTAGGTTTTAGGTTCTAAGGTATGTAGAGTATGTTTCAAATTCTAAAAAATGATGAACCTATTTTGACAATTAGGTTCCAAGTTCTTAATTGGAGGACTCTGCAACCTGTATCTAAAACCTATAACAAGTTTTAATATTTTTCTTGTTTTATGTCTTTGCACAATCTTCCGATATTTTATGCCATTCGATGATGAGTATATAATTTGGAAGCATTAATCTGAGCTTCCATTTTATGACTAAGACTTTTACTTTATTAATGTTCATATTTTCCATGAGTCTTTATGGTAAGTGAATTCTAGTAACAAATGATGGTTAGTAAAGATTTTAATTCGCTACAATTGTTCAATTAATAATATAGGTGGAACCTTGGTAGATTCTAAAACCAAATTCCAAAAGTTTTGAACGAAACCAAATTCCCTCCATTTTCTGGGTAGATTCATATCCATACGGTTTTTAGGTGTATGCAAAGTCGATTCCAAATTCAAAAAAAAATGAAAGAAGATTTTTTGTCTCATGGTAGCCTGCTATTTCAATGGGTAGATTCTAGATTTTAGGTGAAACCTATATAGAACTTGTAATCGCTCACCCTCTAGTCAATAGTGTGCAATGCGTATACAATGACAAGCGAATACCCCATTCTGAGATGGTTGATGGCTATGACGCATGGTTGCAACTGACCAATAAAAAGGGAGAGTTTCAAAGACGCAACAGTTGGTCGGGACATATGTCATAAACAGTGCGACTCATAAGTTGCGTCGTGGCAAACGTGCGATCGACACACCAAATTCTTCATAATGTTTTCAGCAAGCTTTCCTAGAGGCCCTTTACTTATTCTAGTCCATTCATAAAAGCATGCATCGATTAAATTAGGGATAAGTGTTAGGAAGTCCTAAAACTTGTCGCGAAAATGCATTTCGGTCACAAAAAAACTTGCAAAAAGTGCGAAATAAGTCCTAAAACTTGTCAAAATGTTTTATTTGAGTCCTAAAATTGACGCCCGGTTTTATTGACGGAAAATGCTTGACGTGGCGCTAATGTGGTATTTTAAATAATTTTTTTATTTTCCAGCTGGTTTTTTAAAATAATTTTTATTCAATTTTAAAAAGAATTATATTTAAAAACTAAAATTCAATTTTTAAAAACTGTTAAAAAAAGAAAAAAAAAAAAAAAGGGAAGAAAAGGCGGCCGCCCATCGCCGGAGGGGGGCGGCGACGGTCGCCGGCCGCCGCCCAACTAGGGCGAGGCCTCGCCGGCCCCGGTCGAGGTCGGCGACCCTCGCCCGGCGCGGGCGAGGGCTTGTCGGCCCTAGGCAAGGGCCGGCAACCCTCGCCTCGACGAGGGCGAGGGCGCCCGATTTGGGCACGCCGACCCTCGCTGACGCGGGCGCCATCGTCGGAGGGGCGGCGACGGTTGTCGGCCGCCGCCCGACTAGGGCGAGGCCTTGCTGGCCCCAGGCGAGGGCCGGCGACCCTCGCCCGCGCGGGCGAGGGCCGGCGACCCTCGCCTGGCGCGGGCGAGGGCTTGCCGACCCCAGGCGAGGGCTGGCGACCCTCGCCTGACGCGAGCGAGGGCGCCTAGATTTGGGCACACCGGCCCTCGCCGGGGGCCGCCGACGGCGTTGCCGCCCACAGGGCGAGGCCTCGGTGGCCATTGGTCAGGGCCGGCGGGGCTCACCCGGATCCTAGGCGTTGCTGCGGAGCGTGAGGGCCACTCGAGTGGCCCACTCCCGTGCTTCCCGTGCTCGATGCCGGTAGATCCGAGCTAGTTCTTGGGCCGCCGATCCACCGGCTTTGTTCCGAGTCCCCTCGTCGGCGACCTCCGCCCTGCGACCCAACGACTTCCACGTCTCGTGCCCGGCCAGATCTGGGCGAGCCTCGCCGGCCCCGGGCAATGGCCACCGAGGCCTCGCCCGGAGCTCGGCGACGGTCGCCGCCCCCCAGCGAGGGTCGGCGTGCCCAGTTTGGCGCCCTCGCCGCGCCCGGGCGAGGGTCGCGAGGGCTCGCCCGCACCAAGCGAGGTCGTCGGCCCTCGCCTTGGTCGGGCGGCGGCCGACCGTCCGTCGCGGCGCCTCGCGATGGGCGGCGCCTCCTCTGCCCTTTTTTTTTTTTTTTTTTTTTAATAGTTTTTAAAAAATGAATTTTAGTTTTTAAATATATATTTTTTAAAAAATTGAATAAAAAATATTTTAAAAAGCCAGCTGGAAAATAAAAAATAATTTAAAAAGCTAGCTGGAAAATAAAAAATAATTTAAAATGCAACGTCGGCATTTTTAACGGAAAATCTAACGGCGTTAGGCTTTTTTTGCTGATTGAACTATTTTGATAAGTTTTAGGACTTATTCGCACTTTTTCGAGTTTTAGGGTGACCGACCGCATTTTCGTAACAACTTTTAGGGACTTACAACACTTATCCCATTAAATTATGACTACATGAAATTGGAGTCGTCATTTCTTCTTCTCTCACTCAGTATTTTTCTTTGCCTTTCCTTTTCTTTTCGATTATTATACCGCGAATGCATCATTTTCTTCACATAATTTCGGAAGTTATAATGTGAAGAGATCTTAAGATATGATATCACTAAGCATAAGTTAAATGCCAATCACGTCCAAAGACAATTTTCGACATTCTGTACTTGAATAAGAAAATGAACAAGAAAAATAACGAAAAAAATAAGAGAAAAAATAAGAGAAAATATAAAGCACCAGAAATTCCAAACCCCTACTCCATCTCCTCACTCGATCGGAATCATGACCTCGTTGGTCCTGAACGGAGGCACCGTCCACGGCGGATTGTACCTGGCCAGCACGAACTCCCCCGCCACCTTATGCCCGTCCCTCTCCAGCCACTCCCTCAGCCTCTCCGCCTTCTCCGTCGCCACCCGCTCCGTCGCCGCCCCGCTGAACGTCACAACCCCGTACTTCCTCCCCTCCTCCTCCCTCACCACCACCCTCTCGTCCAGCGGCTTCGGCGCCTCCTCCGCGCTCCCGTACTTCGCCGGCAGCACGAACCGCATCGTCACCGCCTCCTCCTCCTCCCCGCCGCCGCCCCCCGGGCGGCCCCTGGGTGATCACCGGGGCCGTCATGGCGATCTTCTCGCTCTTGGTGATCACCGGGGCGGTCATGGCGATCTTCTCGGGCTTGGCGTTCTTGGGGTTCCCCAGGGCGCCGATGTAGTCGGCGAGGACTCTGAAGCCCCCGTCGCGGCTGCCGTCGAACTGGGAGGGGGTGTAGGTGACCTCGGCGACGACGGTGGGGGCGTAGTGGCGGATCTCGTACTCGGCGGAGGAGCTGAGGACCTGGTATTTCGGGGTCTCGACGGAGATCTTGCCGAGAACCGTGCCCATTCTGGGAATCTTAGCGAGAGTTTGAATCGATTCGATGCAGGGATCAGGAAGATGAAGGAGATTTATATAAGATTCTGGGAGTGTTTTCAGTGAAGGGAGTTTTGCTTGGGGAAGGGATTGAGATTTTGTATAAGGAAGGAGACGGGCGGTGGGGGTTGGTCGTGGTGATTGTGGGCTGTGTTCTTCCACGACATCGCCCCTCGCGAGGGTTGAAGAGGAAACCGCATCGAATTTTCACATTTTTCCAAATAAGAATGGTTAAGGCTAGTTTTATCCCTCAAATAGTTTTTAACCACATAATATTACGAAAAATCTCAAAAAACTCCAAACAATCAATTTATTATTCATTAGTTTTCGTTAAATTGGGTTAATATAAACTAGCAGAACTATGACAAATGAAAGATAAAATCTCAAATTGATAGATTCATCCACTGCACATATCATTCAACTTTGTAATTTGATGATAAAATTTAACAAAAACTAGTGAAGGGTAAGTTTGTCATAGGTATTTTAGTTTGTGATCCAAAAATTAATTTGAGGTAAATTTATTATAAATGTACAAATTTGAGGTTTTTCATGATTTCTTTCTTAAAAAATTCATTAATTGTAAGATGATAAAAAAGGAAAAAAATCATATTTAGATATGGGTCAATCAATTTCAGGAACTTTATCCACCTTTCCTTAAGTATTGTTTCTTCCTTTTTCTTGTGTTCATATATGAGAAGTTTAGATTCATTCCTTTTCATTTACGAGAATCCTCTAAAATTCGAGTATTTTAATCAACTTAATGATTGGAATTCCATATTAAAAGAATACTAAAAAAGCTATGGTGTCTAGAACATTTGTTTACAATCTCTTTAAAATTCAATCTCTGATAAAAGGATGTTTTTATTCCACCACCTTCCGTGTTTTCCCTTTCATTTTTGTACAAACTTCATTTCCTCTATTCTCATCATTGCGCTTAAGCTAAATTCTGTGAGGGATTATTGCAACGAGTCTAAAACATGGGTAATCTTTGTTAATTAACATATCTCAGATTTCAATTATAATCTTAAAGGATTAACAACTTTAACCAAAGAATTTAACCCCCCAAACAAAAAATAAAAAAACAAAAGAACTGTATATGAGAGGGAGTTGTTAGATATTGAACTCCAAAGACAGATTCTAAATAAAATGTTCTGAATGCCACTACTTTATTGACATTATTTTTAAAATCTAACGCCAATCATTAAGTTGATTAAAATACCCAAATTTTTGATGATTTTAAACCCAAAAGAAAAAAAAAACGATAGTTAGGGAAAGATGGATAAAAATTCCAAAATATATTGATCCTCATCAAATGTATGTTTTTCCTCTTTCATTAATCATACCATAAATGAGGTTTTAATGAGGGTTATTTTATACAATTTATATTTTAAGGCTTGTTTAGAATTATTTGAGGTATGGAAATAGCATTAGCCATAAAAATTGAGTAAGCAAAAAAAAAAAAGATTCATATCCTACCATGATCAAATATCTGATTGGGTAAACAAGGATCTTTTGATATTTCCTTGCATAGCGAGAATAGGATAAGAGCATTCAAAATTTAAAAACTTACAGCAAAAGTTCGGTTCAAATTATTGGAATAAAGTTTGAGAACTTGACAAAAAGTTACAATAAAGTACTTTTACGAACCTGCTTAACTTGATAATATGTGATGTCGATGTGACTCTAAATGATGTCACGTAAAAAAAATTGTCAACATTGCATAAAGGAAAAAAAAATGAAGGTTAGAAAGAAAGAAGGAGAGAGCGTGCGGTGGCTATCCGGGCAGAGCAAAGCGATAATCTCACTATATTCTTTTTTGACATATAAAATTTCAGATTTTTCTTTTTAAAAATGATTGGATGCTCACTTGACACCACATCAACTTCACATATTCTCAAAATACTAGCAAATGCGATATTAGATTATCTTCTGTCGACTCAAATTGACTAGAGTTAAAACTTGATCACACTAATTGAATTTCATAGGAAGTTCGTGACATCATAAAATTTTAGTAATTTCTGATATATTTAACCCAATATCAGAATCTTTAATTCTTGGACGAAAATACAGTTAACAACTCAACTTTAAGATAAACGGGAAGCGAACGAGAGCCAACCATACATGTTTCTAGCCACATCGTACAATCCCTGAAACATGGAATGCTGCTGCTTCAGTTCGTAGGTGGACAGCTTGAACGGTCATAGGTTTTCTTCCCGAGGTTCTTGCACGCCTCAACCTCGTTCGTCAGCAAGTCCTTGCCGTCCTCCCACGGTGACCAGACCGGGGACGGAGCGTACCCACGACCCGGAATCGCTCGAAGGTTGATCGGTCGAAGCTTCCGCCGCCGGTGACGGATGGCCCGGAGTACACGGCCAAAATGAGATAGGCATTCAATGCCCAAGGCAGAGAATGTATGGAGAGAGAGAGAGAGAGAGGGTGCCTTGACGACGTGGGCCTTGGAAAAGGCGAAATTTGCTTCGGTCTGTCGGCTGTATCGGCGCTGTTGCATCTGACGCTGCCTTCGGTTCTTTGTGCACTTGGGTTCGTGCATGGCTGGCTGATTAGTGCCATGGCACAGTTTCGCTGTTACGACTCTGCTCGGACTGTTGCCCGGTCTTCGTTTCATCGAAATGTTGAGAGGTAATCTAGTCCTCCATCTAGTGACTCCGAGGTTGGAAAGCCATGTCCATGACTTCGAGAGCCTTAAGGAACATTCACACGCCGACCACGAAGCTCTTGAAGTTGTCTGCTGATTCGGAGAACTTAAGGGTTGGCAAAATGATTCACGCGCAGCTGATCGCATCCAATGACAATTTACGAGATAGTATCGTGGAGGCTAACTCTCTGATCAATCTGTACTCAAAGTGTGGTCAAATATCAAGTGCACGCAAGCTGTTTGACGATATGCGCGAGAGAAATGAAGTCTCTTGGGGGGCTCTGATGGCGGGATACTTACGCAGTGGGTTCCCTTCGGAAGTTATACAATTGTTCAAGTCTATGCTGTCCTTGGAATGTGTTCCCCCAAACGAGTATATACTTGCTACAGTTGTGTCTTCTTGTTCAGATGACAGAAGAGTCAATGAAGGCAAGCAATGTCATGGGTATGTGGTCAAGTCTGGGTTAGAGTTTCATCAGTATGTGAAGAATGCACTTCTTAACATGTACTTGAGGTGCTGGGATGTGAAGGCAGGAATTGTGGTTTTGGACACTTTACCTGGATATGATATTTTCACATATAACTTGGTTTTGAATGGACTTATGGAAAATGGGAATTTAATGGAAGCTTTGGAAGTTTTGGCTAGAATGGTGTTCGATTGTGCAGCCTGGGATAGTGCCACTTACTCTACTGCTCTGGGGCTAAGTGCTTCTCTCAAAGATTTGAAACTGGGTTTGTCGCTTCACTGCCGGATGTTGAAGAGTCGAGTGGATTGTGATGATTTCTTTTGCAGTACACTGATTGACATGTACGGCAAATGTGGCAAGGTTATGAATGCAAGCAAGGTCTTTAACAGTTTGCAGGTTCGAAACGTTGTGACATGGACTTCAATGATGACTGCTTACTTTCAAAATGGATTCTTTGAGGAAGCACTTAACCTCTTGCTGAAAATGGAGAATGAATATATTCCACCAAATGAGTACACCTTTGTTGTTTTGTTAAACTGCTGTGCAGCTTTATCTACATTAAGGCATGGTCATCTTTTGCATGCGTTAGTGCAGAAGTCCGGATTAAAAAACCACACAAGCATTGGGAATGCTTTAATTAATATGTATTCCAAGAGTGGCGACATTGAAGCCTCATGTGAAGTTTTCTCAAACATGGTGCATCGAGACTTTGCTACTTGGAATTCAATGATATGTGGATACTCCCAACATGGGCTTGGAAGGGAAGCTTTAACAGTTTTTGGAGACATGATGGCCGCAAGGGAGCTTCCTAGCTACGTAACTTTTGTGGGAGTTCTATCTGCTTGCGCTCACTTGGGTCTGGAGCAGGAGGCACTTTTTTATTTATATCATCTCATGAAACAGTATGGGATAGAACCTGGAGTAGAGCACTACACCTGCATTGTTAGGCTTCTGACCAGGGCCAGTGCACTTGACAAAGCTGAAAATTTTATGAAGTCTACACCTGTACAATGGGATACTGTTGCCTGGCGCACGTTGCTCAATGCTTGCCATGTCCATCGGCAATATGGGTTAGGCCTGCGTGTTGCAGAAATGGTCATAAGAATGGATGCTACTGATGTTGGAACATACATACTTGCATCTAATATGTATGCCAAGGCAAAGAGGTGGGATGGGGTCGTGAACATTCGGAAGCTGATGAGAGAGAGGAGCATCAAGAAAGAGCCTGGTGTCAGCTGGATAGAAATTAAAGACACAACACATGTATTTGTTTCAGATGACAATTCACACCCCGAGTATTTGCAGATATATGAGAAAGTTGGGGAACTGTTGGCCAAGATTAAAGAGTTGGGTTATGTCCCAGATATTGCTGGAGTGTTGCATGACGTGGAAGATGAGCAAAAGGAAGACTATCTCAGTTACCACAGTGAAAAATTGGCCATAGCATATGGTCTCATGAAAACACCATCACGAGCACCCTTGCGTGTCATTAAGAATCTAAGAATGTGTGATGATTGCCACTCTGCTGTGAAACTTATCTCAAAGGTCACAAAGAGGGTCATGATTGTCAGAGATGTGAATCGTTTTCATCACTTCAGGGAGGGATTGTGCTCTTGTGGAGACCACTGGTGACACTTGTGGGAACTGTATCACCCAAGATATATGAGTCAGAAGGCTCGTGCATCTTGGGATATACTTATTCCAGGCCACTTGGTGGAGCATAGTGGCAGGGACAAAAGGGTAGGGGTGGCGGTGGGGTGCTGGGCTAAGAATGTGGACCTATTATTTACCCTTACAACATGACCAAAATACTTCTTCCATTCAGGTTTCTATTGAACATTAGAGTTTTCTCTCACTAGGTGCTGCTGGCATGTTGACACATTGACAAACTAAGGAGAGACTATTGGGAAATGAAACCTGAGACACCTCTATTGGGGTTTTACCTGGAGTTTCCAGTTTCACCATATATCGAAGAGTTCCTGCATTGGGGTACACCAAGTAATTGTCCTGGTAGTGGAGAGAAAACAGGACTAATCTCCTGCATCCTCAATGTCTGGTCAGTCGGTGACCTCTGAAGGTACTTTTGACACCCCTCTAACTGTTGTTTGAGGCCATTGTACTATGGTTGGCTTACTTTTCTCTATCCCTTTATATTCTCCTCTAGTACTTGCTTTTATTAGAAAAGAACAAGTTAAAGGGAGATTGGAAATGCATGAAATGGAGGAATGAGTGACCCATGGGGAATTTCATTACTTGAGCATGGTATCCCTGTGGATACAAAGAGGCAAGAAGTGGTCAAAACTGGGTTTTTGAACTGATTAATCTCTGAGGACAACTGGATAGTGGCTTGAAGGGCTGTTACCGATAATGAGGTGGCTTGCTGCTGAAGCACTCATTGGAGAAATGGCAAATAGTCATGGTAGAATTAATAGCCTTCTGATACCAGCCAGTTTCCACACTGAGGCGATAGATGATCGGGTTGAAAAATATTTCTCAATCATCATGCTCTTTCTATGGTAACCATGCATGCGCATGTCAGGGCAAAGAGCATAGAAAAAGTGTTTGCTTGGTGAATTCTCTTAAGGTGCATGTTTTGACTGTTTGTAGGACAAAATGGTTTCAGTTTTCCTTGAATCGACAATTGGCTACAGAATAGGTCACTTTATTTGGCTAGACTTTGACCACTTTGGCTTTGGGCTAAAACAATATATGGAGGTTCTGGAGTGTTACTGTAGTTTCTGCTTTTATGCATCTTGGATGTCACTTATTAGATATGCACATAACTCACAAGTGGAGGATGATACTGGATGTTCATAATTGTGGTTCTTATATTGGCTTTCGTACTTCATTAGCTCTTCTATTTTTTTTTTTCATTTTGTCATTCACATGAATTTTCCTACAAAGTTCCCCTAATAATATGTTTGGTCATCAGTTGTGCAGAAGCTGCTTGTCAACTTATGTGGTTATTCTTATCAATGTGAGTATTCTGTGCTTAATACCATGGGCATTGTGCTGAAGCTTTACCTGGTAAATAACTTCTTTTATTTGTCTCATCTTGCATTCTCTAGGGCTTCATGGAGGGACTAGTCTATCACTGCCTCATATCCAGCAGTTTGTATGAAGTTAGAGGGTGACAAACTACCAATATAGGATGCAAATAATGCAATAGTTCAACTGAGTTTTCCACTCCAGGATCTCCTAAGATTTCTTCTAGTGATCATGTTCTCATCGTTGGTAATTGTTCCAGAAACTTGTAGGAATACTTATAATCAACTATACTGTTTGAAAAACTATGAATATTGAATTTGCCAAGCCAACTACAGGTTAATTTGTATCCTTCTTTTTCATGTGGTCTGCAAGTCTTCTTATGACTCAAAGGGTAATAACTTAGGAGCTCATCATCTTCAGAGTCTCCAGCAAATGAGACAGCAATTGTTATGAAATGACATGAATCTCTCAGGTTTGGACTACTTCAAACTTTTCCTTCAATGATGTGATGTGAAAATGCATGCAGGAAAAGACCCATGAGCAAATTTGTTTCAGGTCTAAATAAGCATTGCAACAGTAAAATCTTTGACGACAAAGAGTTTCTCATGTTCCACATTTTGCCTTTCGATATTTAATTTGACCATATATATTAAATTTTGAACTTCTTAAGAGTTAAGGCTTAGATGGACCTGGAGAATTGTGCTGCCAAGCACCAACTTCCTCATGGGGAACTTTCATATATGCAGATGTGGTGCAATTGCAGTACTAACTACGAAATGATATAAATCTAATTGGATGGCCCCCTCCATGCCCATTTTCTTAATCCTTTGATCCAACATAAACAAAGTCATTTTCTTTGTAGCTGATGAGCTGAACTTCTGAGTGATTATTCTACAGCATTTCATCAGTCTCATTTGATTGACTAACAAAAACATTACACTTTGGATGCTATCCGTAGAGCACTGACTATCGTTTTCAGCTATGTCTCTGGGTGTCTTTTCCTGATCACTACAGTTCCAAGTTGATTATGGCACCGTGAGTCTTTCATCTACCAATCTAACATGCTCTTTTGAAAATGGGCAAATATCTTGGGATGTCAAGACATATTCATCTTGTAAGTTGCTGGAAGTTATTGCATCAGTTTAGTGCAGCATAATATTCCTAGGGTGACTGGCGCAATCTGTCAATTGCAAAATACAAGATCATTTACCTGAGTAGCTTGTTAGCAATGTTGGTGAGGATTTGTGACATTCACCGTGAATGTGACATGCCTGGATAAGGATCCATAATAAATCCTATTAGACATTCTGGCAATTTGTGAAATTCATGCGGTAAAGTTTCAGACCTAGTTATTAACTTGGTGAAAATTGACATCTTGAAAACAGTTTTCATCGTCAGCGCGACATTTTAGGTCTGATTTTGACAGGCTACATAATACATTTTCGCCTTGAAATGCTGAGGTTGAAGATCATGTGGCTGCAACTATCTACATCTACATGTACATCAGAAGCGGAATGATGTCCTACGTGTATGCCATTTCCAACTAGCTTGAATGAGAAACGTAGTCGAGGTGGCAAAGTGTTGCTTTTCTTGTAGGAAAAGGCTCTCACTTCACTTTGACAATTATAGGACTTCCCACCTTTGACGAAATTCATCCCTGTTGAGACTGCTTCGAGCACTTGGCGTCACTAGATAGTTCCTGGACTTCCTTGCTTTATGATGCAACATCTTATGCCAACCCCATCAATGACAAACTGAGTCTGTATGATAACATTCCACAAGGGAGGCAGCTGACTCAAGCCAAGTATTTCTGCAATTTGTCCACTTCATCTGGGCTTCCAATGAATATCGGTGTCCGCTGGTGGATCTGCCAATGGAAGGAAACAGAATGAAATGATTATGAGCTTTCTATAAAGTGGCTTTATGCTGATTGATTCCTGATGAAACAAAGTATTGGCTCTCCTGGGCTCAAAGAACAGAGCTCCTGCCTACATCTTACGACAGAGCTTATGGGGTTAAAAGTAATGTAGTGAGTCTTTTGACTAAGAAACTGCTATAACAAATGTCTACAGTGGCAAGAATTTGTCATGGTACATTCTTACCTTTTCTGGTTTGATGTCGAGTATTCTCTGGATACCATCAGTTGCTTTTCCTCCAGCTTGTTCGACCAGATAGCTCATTGGTGCACACTCATACAAAAGCCTCAGATTCCCATTCTTAGCATTACTGTTCTTGGGGTTCCCGTATATTCCACCAACTAGCAGCATCCGATGGATCTCTCCGACAAGGCATCCGACGTAATGGCCACAGTAGGGCTTGCCATTGGAGCCCGGCTGCTTGAGATGGTTGAGGTAGCTCTTCAATTTCCCATCCCACAGGTCGTAGTTCCCCTCATTGAACGAGTAGATTTTACCTGTTTTCGGTATCTTGATGTCCTCATGTGTCAGCACAAATTCACCGTATGCAGGATCTAAAGTGAAAACATACACCCCATTCCCTATCGAGAGCGTGAAGACTACCGAGCTGGAGTAGAGGCAATAACCGGCCGCCAGCAAGTTGCTGCCCGGTTGGCAGACGCTGATGATGCACCTCTCTTTAGCTTGGTCGAGCTGTGCCACAGCAGTGTTTAGTAATTTGGCAGACGGGATTAAGAGGTCAAATTACAATATGATGGGCATCTGTCATACTCTAAAGCAGACTAAAGATCTGAGTAGCTTCCAAGATGCCGGGGACTCACCGACAGGGTACGGGATAAGCTTATTTGATTTTGCATAAGGAATGAAAAAGCAATACTTGTAGGCTCATGTAAAAGAAAGAATAGCCTGTTCTGTTTACTAACTAGGACACAGAAACTATACATGAGAAGATGTCTGACTTTTGGTTACAGAACGAAAATGAAATGGCAGGGGAAGATAGTTACCGTGAGCAGCGACTCGTCCTCACTGGCGATGAGGCATTGCTGGTCTGGGCCGTAAATGCCGAAGATGGATCCTGTGGTCATTGCGGTGTCGATATTGGCAGATCCATCGATAGGGTCAAAGACGACGAATGTAGTTTCCTGAGTAGGTCTCTTCTACGGCGACGGGTACATCTTCCTCCTCCGATGCTATGATCCCCGTCCTTCCACTCGACCTTAAGCAATTGCAGAACACCTTTAACATTGGCCCACATTAGTTGAACTTCCGAGGGAACTCACCAGAAAAATTGATCTGTCATGTTCTTACTTTCAAAAGGGTTCTAAAATTTCTATTAAATTTCATTTAAGTTCTGTTTAAAAAGTGCCCTAGCTAACATACAAGGCTCGATTTGCATATACAGGGTGCAATATCTCATTGAATAATGCGAGGGTATCAAACTTTCGGCAGATCACTTGATAAACAGATTTCGGAAAGGTGTTCCAACAGATCTGACATATAATCTCCATTGAATTCGCGAACTTTGATCTAATCGCAGACAAAATGAGCGATAAGCGAACTCTGATCTCATCGCAGATAGAATGTAGTATTGAATTGTGTCCAAAATGTTATACAAACCTCATTGGACACGACGTCGAGCTTCTTCTGATCTTCCCCTTGGACGTTGATGGTTCCCTGAGCTCCGGTGAGGTTGATGATGCTCGACCGCTGGAGCAGCGATGCGATCTGTTTGCACTCCAAGGAGACGCTTGAGAGCACTATAGTCAGCTCCGCATCGATGCGGCCTGCCTGCTCCTGCATCAACAGCCACGTTGTCAAGTTCTCGATCTCATAGCTGCTCTTCTTCTTCGTCTTTGCGGCTGGGGTGGTTGTTGAAGCCCTGAGCTGCGGCGTCACCGTTGACTGTGTGGCCTCGCATCGTGTGCGTAAGGTGGCGGCAGAAGGAGTAGTCGGCAACTTCGGGTTGTGCAGCTTGAGAATCGAATTGGAGATCAAGTGACGAGAGATGAGGACGTGCGAGGAGAAGGTCGAAACTGCACGAGCCATTCTCTCTCTCTCTCTCTCTCTCTCTCTCTCTCTCTGTGCGGAGGCTTTGCCCTTGCTGACTTATCCAGGGTTAGCACTTGTGTGACTGTCATTCGTCGGTGTGATTCGTTCTTTGATTCTTGCAAAATGCTTTTGTCTGACTAGGAGGTCGGCAACGGTCAAGTGGAGGTTTCTGCTAGATACTGAGTAACTCGGGGAGGGAAAATTGGTCCCACATCATCACCACAACAATTATAAGAATAAGTAACTTCTCAGAAGAAGGGATTTGGACATGAATTTCTATTTACATTCTCGAAAGAATTTTAGGATTTGACACGAGTAAAATAGGTTGAGTTGCAAAAAGAAATGGCCCACGTAAAATGGGTCGCGGGTCGAATCGTTATGAATGATAATTAAAGCATGATCTTATTAGATAGATGTGTGCTTCGTAGATGGAACACCTGTACCTAGACTTTGCGCAAGTCTAGTAATTTTAGACTTTGGAGAAAATAACTTCTCTGGAAGCATTTTGACATGATTTGATGAGAGCTTTTGGTCCTTGTTGATCTTGAGGCTACAAGAGAATAGGTTTATTAGCAACATCTCTTCACAGCTCTGCTCGCTATCAAAATGAAAATATTGGACATGGCAGTGAATTTGATAGGAACGATCCCATTTTGTCTTGGCAATATAAGCAACATGATCAACTTCAATCAAGGCAATCCATTTGGCTCAGTGGTTGTTGCTCCTATACAAGATATAATTTCCTTTTGACATAGAGGCGATTATTTGCAATGAAATTGAGAGCACACGGTTGAGATCGTGAAGGGAAGATTTAATGAGTATACCAAAATTGTTCTACAATGTATGGTCAATTTGGATCTCTCTAGTAACTTTTTGAACGGGTCAATCCCCGAAGAACTTTCTTTCCTCTCAGGATTGCATGACTTGAACTTATCTCACAACCATCTCTTCTAGAAATATTTCCATTGACATTAGGAACATGACAGTCGCTCAAGTCTCTTGATCTTTCAAACGACCACATCTCAAGGACAATTCCACATAGCATTTCAGCGTTAACATCCCTAGCCCACCTCAACTTGTCACAAAATAACTTCACAAGGTAGATTCCAAAAGAAAATCAAATTCAGACACTCGACAATCCTTCCATTTATGCTAGCAATCCTCTACTATGTGGTGATCTTCTGACAAAAAAATGCCTTGGAGCCGGGGTGCCTCAACCACCGAAATTCCTTCACCCTAAAGATACATGTGAAGTGGATAATTTTGATAAGACATTCTTCTATGTGGTCATAATGGTTGGATCTGCAATTGGGGTCTAGGGCTTTTTTGGAGTTTTGTAGTTCAAGAAGGATTGAGATGTGCATATTTAAGCTTTGCAGAACAAGCAGCGGACAAGGCATATGTGACCATAGCGGTGAAGGTAGCTAAGTTGAAGAGATTGAGATTGTCAAAAAGTGTGAAATGAGCAATCTCGTGTTCTCTCCCCTGCCTTGATTCTTCATTTCGGGTGTACTTAGAATTTGTGCTCATGGGATCTCTTCCCTTCCATGAGTTTGCTTACTCAGGTAATGTAATTAGCATTCCGTGACGTCTATTTCTCAAAACACTCATACCAATTTGCTTCTTGGCTATGATTTCTACTCTCTCTCTCTCTTTTCGGCCTAAATATGATTTCTACTCGGCTTCTTTTCCCTATGAATTAGAGCTGGTTGGGATAGATTTAAACGAGCCTCAACAATGATAGGCCTCCAATTCCTAGTTCAAGGGGGGACGGGTAGGGAAGCAGGCAAATGGATTCAAAACTAGAAATTTCTCCCTTGGTTGAATTTTGAAGTTGCTGGTAGTTTTCCAATCTTCTTGGTAAAAAATTGTGGCCAATAATTTTCTCGCAAGGATTTTACGAATGACCAAATAAGGAACTGAATTCCTACATCCTCTGAACTTCTACCAGTATCGCTGGTGATTTACCCACAATATAATAAATTTACTAATATTCCACTAAAATAGAAATTACAAACTTCTTTGAAATTTTGCAAGTATCTTTTTAGTAATGTACCACCATGAATTACTAGTCTACTAATTGTTTAGTTTTCCAAACTTTTTCAAATTTTTCAAGTGTGGTGTATTAACTAGCAGCACTACAAGTAGTTTACTAACATCCTAAAGAAAATTGTAAATTAGCAACTCTTGGAAAATACCGACATTTTCACGATTTTACTAGCTCCTTTGAAATTATACAAGTGTCTTTTGTAATACACTAATACCATAATACATTAATTAACATTAATTTGAAATAATAATTTATTCTAGTGCTAGTGATTTACTTACGATGGAGGCTAAATTCCAGAGGAGTTGGTAATTTACTATTTCATTTAGAAAGTCAAGAAATTTTTTGTAGTGGTGATAATTTCCTAATGGATTACTTGATATTTGAGTTGTAGGTCGTACTCTTTCTACCAACCGTATTAAATATCTATCAACTAAGTTAGAAATCTACTGATGTATCTTTTTAAACGACTAAACCTAGAAAGTAGGTCCCCTAAAGCTGAGTTTGGTCTTTTTTTTTTTTCCTTCGGAAGCTAAATTCATAGGTGAAGGGCGATGATTTGCCTTTTGAAAATGGGGATAGTTCTGGTTCTCAATGTTTGGATAGGATGAGTTTTGCGTGGAAGCTTATGTATTTTCAGCGACTATATAGAATCTGAATTTAATCTCACATAAAGATAAAATTCTGGTTGCTAATCAAATTTAGCTTGACCTGCATTCACCATCTTAAATTGTTACGTTTACTTGAACATGGTGGATTTGTCTAGCACATTCGCCTCTCCTACTAAAGAGATGGTTTGAAGCAACTCTAAACATATTGCCACCGTGAAACAAGGTTTTGTTTGGGAAATTTCCCTTGTTTTTTCTTTCTTTTAAGTCGTTTTAAACCACTGGCTGCACATAATTTCCATGGGAAAGACTAGAAAATAAAGAAGCACATCGTTGTCGAGCTGGGCAAGAAACCACATTCTAATTGGAGTGGAAGGAGGCTTGCTCGGGAGTTTCCAAACTAATTCAGATCCTAAGAGAAGGCTCTGCATTTAACAAAATTCTAGATGAATCCGTCCTTCTCCAATACCTTTAACCTTGGGCTATAAAGAGAGAGATGAATGTGCAAACCAAATCAAGCTCCCTTAAAATGTAAATTGAGGTGGGAATTCAAAGTCCAGTGCTGGCGTTGACGCACAAGACGTCAGACCAGAGCATCCTGGTCAGTAGAGAGAGAAAAAGAAAAAAAGGGTGGGGAAGCAACGTTTAAGATGAATGTGCACCAGTTTTTTGTGAGAAAGGAACCCCACCCCCATTTTTAAATTCAAATCTAATCCAACGAACGAAAGAATTCTATCCTTTCCTAATATATTTCGAGACTCGAACAAATGTGGGGAAGATAAATCCTTGGAGCAGCCGTGCCTGTGATGGCGCCGCAACTAAGCGGAAGCGATTCAGATTCGAATGGGGCTAGATGATGCCATAAGCTTATGAATTTGTGCCTCTTACTGAAGATATGGTGCTAGATAAAGGAGAACAGTGTGTATGGTTTTGTGTGGGGGCTATTGCAAGAAAGCTCATTTTCATTGATAAAGAGAAATTCACTGTAGGGTGCTAGACGGGCGCAAACCCACGAACAGAAGGTGGTCAAGATTCCAAAGAGCTTAATCACAAGAGAAAGCATATATTAGCAACCAATGCATTTGCATCTGCTACTAATTCCATTATCCTAAAATCATTAGTTTTGCACCAGTCACGAAAAATTACGAAAGGGTTTGAAGACTCCTCTCCTTCAACGGCTTGCTTTATTTGCTTTTTCCAAACCAGCCAGAAGATAGAGAGGATATTCCCAACATAGCAATCGCCAACCCAAATTTTCTTGCACTCAAAACACTGACCGTTTGACATGGTTCTATCAAATAAGACATGAAGACTTTCGATTTCCCTTTCTAGGCCATGTTGTTCGAGCGGCACTTGTTCTCCCTTTTAATTGCATCTTCACTGTATTATATGCTCTTTTTCTAGACGTTTGTTCTAGGTAGCCTATATTTTCATTTGTCCTATTCTCTTTTATCAATTTTGATGCTCTATATGTTGCTTGAAGACAAGCGACACAAAAAGGATTTGTTTTATTAATTCTCCCATAGGACGGACGCTAGAGGAATAGTTTCTTTTATTCTCTTTTTTCGGTTTTTCTTTTTCTTAATCAAATTGGCGAGAGGATGCTTTGTGTGTGTTGATTTTGTGGTTCAGCGTACAATGCAGCGTCGTCCGCTAGCTGACTCGAATGGAAACTGTCCGGTTCGGAGTCTCTCCAGGTAACTTCGGGGGTTCGGATGTGGGACCTGACGTTGGGGGAGCAGACCAAGGTCCGCCGATCCCCTGCAGACGATACGAAGACTTGGGGTGATCCGGCGGTGGACGATTTGATTTCAGACATGAGATTTTCAATATAAATTTAGTTTTAATTTAAAATTTAATTTATAAATAAAAAATTTGACATCGTTTTAGCCTTATATTTTATATTTTTGTCATGTCATCCCAACTTATGAGAGTGGAAATATTATAAAAAGTCATGCCACCATTTTCTATTAGCAAGTTGGTTGGACTTAACAAAAGGAATTGATTGTATAACTTGATTGTACTTTTGTATATTTTAGGCCTTAATTGTACTTTTATAACAAACTTTACGTTGTTCAGTACACTTATCCCAAAATGAAAAAAATATTAGACTTACTATAAAGATGAAGGAAGTGAAGATCATGTGAAAAGTCATAAACATTGACTTCGACATGGAGTTATCTGTGGACTTGGTGAATAAGTTATACCTGGACTTTCACTTTCATGAACTTTGATTGAAAAATTATGTAAACTCTCTTTATTGTAATTGAAAACCAAAGTGATAGATTAGATTACTTACTATCATTAGATATGCTAGATGCATGCATTTGTTTTTCACATGGCATGTATGAGATGAAAGGAACATGTAAACTCTCTTTTCATTGTAATTGAAAACCAAACCGATAGATTAGATTCCTCATAATTATTAGATATGGTAGATGCATGAACTCATCTCTCTCACAACACATTTCTTAGGTGCACAAGGCAACCTATGAAATGCGAATACACCCAAATACTAACACGAGCATTCTAAACATTCCAACACACTAATTGTTGTTACTTCCCAACATATATTTTTCATTAAAATATTTTTTTTATCGGAAAACATAATTAAAAAATAATAATTCTTGTTTGAACATGAAACTTAGTGGTTTGGATATGTTAGAAATGCATTATAATATTTATATCATCTATATAGTACATACAAAATCTGGTCTTATCCTAATTATAGGATAAAAATGTCCACCCTTATCATACCACATTTTTGACAAGGAGCACTTCCAAGATCCCTTTTTTGTTCCACTTACCGGTCCACATGCCAAGTAACCTAAGTCTAGCCTGAGGTATTGGATATTAGCACTAAATTACTTGACCTTTAGGGCAGATCCCAAGTGGCCCCTTTTTCAACTTAAAATCATTTGGAGCAACATATTACAACGAAACACAAATGGAGGACCATATCATAACTCTCTCAAATGCTTCCATTTATGGGGCTTTGCCCAATGTTGCAACCTACCCCTCGGGAGAAAGAATAATAGGTTTAAAGATATTGCCTAAAAGATGGATAGTTTAGACGTAGGCTATCCCAAAGCCCATACCCCACGCAACATTTGGTATTCAAATTGTGGCTATAAAGCTTGGTTACACTAATTGTTGCGACCTAACTCGGGTGAACTATCTAAGGGTTTGACTAATGGATTATTAAGCCTAAACTTCACTCGGATTTTCCCAAACTCATACCAATTTGCGACTTAAGTTCATGTTCTTAGCACGTGAATGATTTTTCAATTAGAAGTCGTCACTAATCTATTTTTGGTGGGTTGACTAGAAGTCCAAATAGAATAATGGGAGAATTACCTCACTTCTACGAATCAAAGATTAAATGAGTTTGGGGACTTGATTAGGTTAGATTACTTTAACGCCCTTTTAGTATCTTTTCTCTTTTATTTTCAATTTACAGCAGCTTGGGTTAATTTTAACCTATCCTCTAACAAGCAAGGTGATCGTGTGGGTGCACAACCTTTATTGAACACTCAACAAAACAATGCAACAAATATATTCCAAACATGGGGAGGAAATACTTAGCTTGATGCAATGCAAGCATTTGCAACAAATATTAATTAGAAACACATATTTAACATGAATATGATCCCTAATTATCACAAAATCCACTCTAATCTCTTTTTGGGTTTTCTTATTTAAGTGAAACTTAATCTACATGCAACGTACAAAAATGTCTAATCCATGCAACATGCAACCTATCATGCAAACTATATGTCATGCAACATTAATTAAATAACCTAATCTAATGATGGGCAAAATGCAACTATTCAAACATGTCATGCGTTTTAATTTAAATGACCCTAAACATACAATTTACTAAATTACGTGCAATGAATGAACTAATCTTATGTGATATGCGTATGATATTTTTCGTATTTTTTTTATTGAAATTCATAATTAAAAATTACTGAAAAAAGCTACCAAAAGTGAGATATTATCTATTTCAAGTTAGGAAATAAACTAATTCAAATCCTATGTTAACTTAGAAACTTATCTCAACATGCAATTTAATTCAAAGATAGTATCTAATCTAGATATCATCTAAATATGTATTCTAATATAATTAGTTGGGCAAGGTGTCGCGAGCTTGCCGAAACCTCGCCAAGCCACCGCAAGCCTCACCCTTGCAAATCTGGGTGAGGCTGAGCCTTGCTGGTGGCAAAGCGAGCCTCGCCTGGCCACCGACAAGGCTCGACCTCGCCCAGGTGGCATGAGGTCGGCTTTGCCTTTGCTTGGTGAGGCCCAGCCTCATGCCTCGCCTAGCCATTGGCGAGGCTCGGTCTCACTAGCCAGTGTGAGGCTGGGCCTTGCCAAGCCAAGGCTTGGCCGACCTCACACCACTTGAATGAGGTTGAGCCTCACTAGTGGCTAGGCAAAGCTAGGCGAGGCTGAGCGAGGCCAAGGCTTTCGATGGCCAGGCGAGTCTTTGGCGAGCTTGCTAGTGCCTCACCAAAGGAGGAAGAAGAAGAGAAAAGGAAAAAAAAATAAAAATAAAAAAGAGAACAATAAGAAAAATATAATAAAATTATTAAAAAATTAAGAGAAACAAAATAATTTAAGAGTCCCACCAAATACATTTCTATTTCTAGAATAAAATTTTTAGGCATTATCGGCAACATAATAAAAAAAATTATTTCTAAGCAAAAATTATTTTCGGAAACAGAATAGTTATCAAAAGTAATGGTGGAGGGAAGCGGGATAAATGGCCGATACTACTGGAAGGATTCCTCTTTGGATAATAGGTACTGTAACTGGTATTCTTGTGATTGGTTTAATAGGTATTTTCTTTTATGGTTCATACTCCGGGTTAGGTTCATCTCTGTAATAATCTAATAATAAGATGAACTAAGTTGGAGACATGAAAGCTTAAGAAGGCAAGGGGATCCTTCTTAAGCTTTCATAATATTTTATTAGTCTAAATAAAAAATAAATAACTTTTCCCGATTTTGAAAAAAAAAAACTTCATTTCATTTTTTTTTCTGATAATGTTTTTGAAATTTTCATTAATTTTCAAAAGTTTGATGCACAAAACTCGAGGGTGGACCTGAGACCCTCTCCCATGGACCTGGCACCCAAGGGGCTAGTCCAAGAATGCCTGTGCCTCGACTGAGGACTGAGATCGTAATTTGGGACCTTGGGGCATGGACTGGGGACTTCGATGCCCAAACGCGAAATTGCAAGCGCAGGACTCCAATATGCAGCTCTTGGACATGGACCCTGGAATATGGACCGGACGTTTGGCGGACAGACCGGTTCCATAGGCAGTCGGACTCAGGACACTAGGTTCGTAAAGCATGATTCTTGATTCTAGGTGCCAAGTTCCGAGTGCTACGAGGCACCTGATGAATTGTTACGAGGCACCAGCCCTCCGGCTTACTTTTCAAGAGTACGTCACTTCCTAAATTTCTCAGTCATGAATTGTTATGATTCTGTCAATTATAGGGAAACTTGTTGCAGATGTATTCTTGAAAAAGGGAAAACCACATGGTCACGAATTTAATGCAGTTGCAAAACATGAGGAATACATACATGTCAGTCTTCTTTTAATGTTTTGTCTTTACTCATCTCTTCTATCTACATGTGTATGCTGTTGTTTATGGGGATTGAATTCGAACCTATACTCTCCGGTCCCACCCCCACAACAGCAGGGCCACATGCCTGTTAACATACAATGTCATAAACAATGAGAGAGAGAGAGAGAAGATGCGCAGAATCGTGTGACTTCGCTTTAAATTCTTTCTACACTTTTAGAGCGGGGGTTCACTATATGGAAATGTCATTTTACAGCAAAAATTACTCTGTTCTTCCGGTAGTTCAATTGCTAAGCAAGATACTTTTCCAGTTTCTCAACTTCCTCCACGCTCCCGATGTACAACGGCACTCGCTGATGAATCTGTCAAAAAGCCCATGAAAAGCAGAGCCTGTTATACATCTGCTGCAATCTACTCAAGAAACACCCTGCAGATAGCACGTCAAGTCACTAACCTCGACAGGTTGAATGTCTAGGATCCGCTGGTGACCATCCGATCCCTTCCCTCCGGCCTGCTCCACGATGAAGCTCATCGGGGCACACTCGTACAACAGCCTCAGCTTCCCGTTCTTGCTCTTCTTGTCCCTCGGGTACCCATAAATGCCGCCGTACAACAGGGTCCTGTGGAAGTCCCCCACGAGGCTCCCAATGTACCGGGCCGAGTAAGGCTTACCGGTCGGGCCGGGGTCCTTGAGGTCATCAATGTACTTCTTCAGATTGTCGTCCCACAGCTGGTAGTTTCCCTCGTTGAAGGAGTAGATCTTGCCGGCCTTTGGGATCTGGACGTTCTCCTGGGTGAGCACGAATTCGCCATACATCGGGTCGAGGGTGAAGGCGTAGACGCCTTTGCCAATGGTGAGGACAAAGATGATGGAGCTCGAGTACATGCAGTAGCCCGCTGCCAGGAGGTTGTCCCCCGGCTGGCACACATTCACCACGCACCTCTGCTCTGCATTGTCGAGCTGTTCGAGTGACCATGGCATACATGAGAAAATACAGTGTAGGCCGAATCAGGTCATTGTGATCGCCAATTTGATAATATTCTATCTTGGGAAGAAGTAATCAGTCTTTCAGTGTATCTAACAGTATTTCTACCACATTACAGGACTAATCAATTAAACAGTTAGAGAGATTGGCTGTTATCTATGAGTGTCATGGGCAAAATATTCCCGTTGAGGGGAAAGGGGAGGCTTACGTTCTCGTCGTCGCCGATGTCGGCTAGGCACTCGTCATTGGGGCTATAGATCCCAAAGATGGAGCCAGTGGAAACAGCAGCATCGATGTTGGATGATCCATCAAGTGGGTCGAACACCACAATGTAGTTGCCGGAGAAGCTCTCCTCCACGGCCACCGGCACGTCCTCCTCCTCGGAAGCTATTATCCCAGTCCTCCCGCTCGATCTCAGGCAGCTTGAGAACACCTGTGCAAATTTACAAACCAATGAATAAGCACAGACGTAGGCACAGAGCGATATTATCGCTCGAGACTCCATCAAAGAGCTCATTATCACCACCGGTATAGCCAGTTTTGCGAGTCTTGCTAGTCATCTTGGACAAAATTCAGAGAGAAGCCCAAAGCATCTGTCTATCTAACCAAATTCAAGTAATGCTTGGCTTAGCGGTTAAAGAGACTGACAAGTTTGTGTAGATTAGGCATACATGTCGTTGTCATCTCTACCTAAAACGAACGCACGGACATAAAATTCAATTCAGCATTGCTGTCAATGTTTTAAATGCTAAGGCAGAGGCCGAGACCGAGAGACCGCGGCGATGTTACCTCATTAGAGACGACGTCAAGCTTCTTTTGGTCCTCGCCCTGGATGTTGACAGCCCCCTGCACCCCCGTCAGGTTCGATATGCCTGCCCGCTGGACCAGCGATGCAATCTGCTTGCACGCCATCGAGATGCTCGACAGCACAATGGTCAGCTCGGCGTCGATCACCCCTTCCTTCTCCTGCTGCAGCAGCCATGTCGTCAGCGTCAGGATATCGTACCCGCTCTTCTTCTTCGCCGTCCCGGCCGTCTCGGTCGCCACCGCCATGCACCTCACTCCTCCTGAGGCAGCTCCGGTAGAGCCGACATGTCTCTTCTTCAACGAGACGAGCGCCCTGGAGTCTAGCGTGCACAGCCTGAAGGAGGAGAGGCTGGAGGGGGAGCAGGACGGGTTGGAGAGGAGCCGGTGAGGCGCCGCCGCTGACGTGGCTGCCGAGACCATGGCTTCAGGCTTGTTCTACGAGTCTCTCTCTTGGGTGTCTCTGCAACGCGTTGTTCTCACTGCTGCTGCTTCGTCTTCCTGCTGACGATATTTTTTCCTTGGCTCCGCCGATGGAACGAAGTGAATTTGGTGAGATTGAGTGGAGCATTGATGGAGGGGAATGTGAGGCCAGCGACGACTTCTGTTAACCTCGGGACCCGCTTATCCTTCGGCATTGGCTTGCGTTGCGTTTTCTGTGATCGTGGTTCCCCCGCTGTGAAACTCGGCTCTGTACCTTCAGGCTTATCAATCCCTCTCAACCCTTTCTTGTTTTATTTGGAAGAAATATAAACATTGATAATCAAGATGTATGAGTTCAGTACAAAGGACATAACTAGTATATTCGGATCATGCCGATTTTTCTTTCTGGCGTAATAAATGGGCTCAAAGCCCATTATTATCCCCATTTTTTTGTTAGTATTGCCCAAAGCCCAACCCATTACTCTAAAAGCTCGGCCCAACATTTCATTTCCTTTTCGTGGAGAAACCAGGAAGAAGAGGTGCATTCGTTGAGAAGGGGTCCACCGCGAAGAAGAAAAGAGGAAAGAGTAGGAAAGAGGGAAAATCTTTGCATGTTCACAATCTGGACACCTCGACTAGTCAAATCAACGGTGAATTGCAATGCTGGATAAGTACTTATTCATATTATTCTTTTAATTGAAGTAATATTTGAAGTTATGGTACAAATTTGAAGTTATGTCGATTTCAACTATGAGATTTGATTGAGGAGCTATTGAGCTTTAGATTCAAATGAAAATGGTAAATGAGGGCATTGTGGAGCTATAGGGTTTAACGAAAATAGATTCCGAAATATGGTTTGGTTGGAACAAAATTATGAAGTTTTGCTCACGAGTTACACGTTCTAATAATAAGCATTATGAACGAAAACAAATGTATACTATAGACGAGTTTACTTGTCAACCCACGTGGGTGTCATTTTATCGAAGAATAAGTGTAATTAGTCGAGTCATTCGTTAGGATTGTGTATTACTCGATTTTTTATTTCTTTTGAATGATTAATAGGAATTTGAGTGCGTCGGTTTGAGAAACTACCCTAGGTTGGTTTTTGGCTTTTCCACGTGAGTGATATTATCTCTTCAATGAATTTATAAGCTCATACATTGAAAGTGGTAGAGATTTAATATAGTATGAGTTATAAAGAAGCACATTTCTTGCATAAATTGAATTGGACTTTTATATCATTTTGTTTATTTGAAATGAGAAAGCACCTATTGATTACAGTTTGAGTTGATTGTTCTAAATGGTTTGCGAAATCTTTTACAAAAGAATCATGGAAAGTTTATGACTTATGAACGTGGTTTCTAATTTTGGTTGAGTTATTGGAGATTGATGTTGATAGACTATGCTCATATCGCTATGATTAGAACCCACTAAGGGGTGATATGCATAATGTTTCGGATGTCCTTCTAAGTCGAACCATTAGTTGATATAGGTGGTGCATCTAGTCAACGAGGTAAACTTGGTCGCCTTTCTCACGAACGTTAAATGTAACCATAGTTGGATGTTGAGCATTATATTAGTTAATGAAATAGACATTTGATGTTGATTTGATTGAAATTAATTAATGAAATAGACATTTGATGTTGATTTGATTGAAATTAATTAATGGAATAGACCATTGCTAGTTGATATTGTTGATTTAGCTTATATGCAAAAGGGTTGTTGAAAAAGTGTGGTCCAAGTTTGATATGTTACGTATATGATATAGTGGACTGTAAATTGTTGATATTGAGGCATGTTTAAATTTCGAGGATGAATTTCTTTTAGAAGGCTAGATTGTAATAGATGGGCTCAAAGCCCATTATTCCATTAGTATTGCCCAAAGCCCAACTTATTTCTCTAAAAGCTCAGCTCAGCATTTCATTTCCTCTTCATCTATTGAAGAGGAAATCGGCACAGATTGCACGAAGAGGTGCATTCGTGGAGAAGGGGTCGATGGTGAAGAAGAAAAGAGGAAAAAGAAGGAAAGAAAGAAAATCTTCATGTATTCATGATTCGACACATTGACAAATGGTGAATTGCAACACCAGATAAGTTTTCAAGACTATCATTTGTTTCATCGAAATTTTTTTTTTTTTTTGACATTAGGGCAAAAATTTGAAGTGTGGTTGGTTTTGAACTATGTGGATGGTAAATAAGGGTGTCGTGGAGTTTTTAGGTTTGACGAAAATTGATTCTTAAATATGGTTTAGATGGAACGAAATTTTGAAATTTTGCGCGAGTTACGCTTACGGACAAAAACAACTAAAAATGTGAAATGATTTTTCATTATATCAATTGAATTGAAGTAATGAGCCTCCCAATATGAACATTTGCTATGACGAGTTTATTCGTTTGTGCGTGGTGTTGTTTTATAAAAGAATAAGTGCAATTAGTCGAGTCATTTGTAAGGATAGTGTGTTACTTGGTTTTTGATATCACTTTTTGAATAATTGATAGGAGTTCAAGTGTATCGGCTTGAGTAATTACTAGAGGTTGGTTTTTGAATTTTCCAGATGAGTGGTAGTATCTTTTTCAGGAATTTACAAACTCATATTTTGAAAGAGGTAGAGATTTAATATCGTATTAGTTATAAAGGAGCATGTTTCTTGCACCGAATTGGATTAGACTTTTGCTACATTTAGTTTATTTGAAATGAACTTGTTGATTATAGTTCGAGTTGATTGCTATAAATGGTTTAGGAAACTTTTTATGAAAGAATTATGAAAAATTTATATCATATGAATGTGGTTTATGAAAGGTAATGTGATATATATATATATATATATATATATATTGAATCGTGAAAAGTTTTGTGTATTGATTGGTAAACTGAGTTTGATGTGGTTTCTGATTTTCGTTGAGTTATTAGAGATTGAGGTCAATGGACTTTACTCATCTTGCTATAATTAGAACTCATTGAGGGGGTAGTATGCATACTATTTCGGGACACCTTTCTAGGCCGAACAATCAGTGATATAAGCGATAAATCTAGCTAAGGGGGTAAACTTAGTTGCCTTTTTCATGGGCGCTAAATGTGACTATCATAAGATGTTGAGCATTAGATTAGTCAATGAAATGAACCATTGACATTGACTTGATTAAAATTTATCAATGAAATAAATCATAAATGGTTGATATTGTTGATTTAACTTATATGCAAAAGTGTGATCCACGTTTGATATGTTATGTATAGTGTATATTGGACTAGGAATTGATGCTATTAATATATAAAAGTGCAAATTGAATTTTTGATCCACTTAGAATATATGTAGTACTCATTGAGTTATGAGTTGTATTTTGATATCGAGTTATAGTTAGTTGTGTCCTTTGGGGAAATGACAGCCGTGTCATCACCCTTATTCTTGCTAGGTTGGGGATGTGACACTTTCAAGATAAATAAAAGTTTACAAAAAAGATTTAAAAAGTTTTAAACTTATTATATAATACCAATTTAGTCAATTTCAATTAAATTAATTTAGGATACCAATTCAATCTGTTAAGAATTTATTGTTAATATGAATTTATATCAATGTAATAAGTTTAGAACCTTTTTGAAACTTTCCTTTCAAGATGTCAAGAATACCTTAAACATTTCGATATAACATGTAACGGATCCAAACGTAGAACGGGAGACGATCAGCGTGCTTTGATTTCGATGATGGGGTCAATGGAATCGTACCTCACGTCTCAAAGAACCTGAGTTTGTTCCATGCGAGTCAAAAGTGTACTCACCCACTTGAATTGACATGTGTACGTTCGCAACAAATATGCCCCTCAATCTCAAAGAATGCTTGCTTGCAATTTTTGGAGAATCTCCATTGTGTCTCGGCACCATGTTACTTGAACATTGCATGATTTTCTTCTCTTTGGGGGTGTGTTTATTCTATGAAAAAAGACTTATGTTTAAGGAAATGATTTACCTAAAATTCAGTATTAAGAAAAGAGATTGATTTTCCCTTATTTGGTTGTGAGTTAAAAATGAGAGCGAAGTACTTTTTCAAGTTTGAAATTTTCATTTTTAAAATATTTTTCTTTACATAGTGCTATTAAACTATATAAAGGAAATTATACTATGTAATGAAATATGAAGTTATGATTTCGCAATTGTTGGCACGAAAAACATCAAATGAGTGATTAAAGATAGATGAATTTCCAAATAAAATCTTTTAAAAAGCAAACATTGAAAAAGGATCTAAAAAGCCTACAAAGGCGGACATACATAAAAGTATTCAATCTCCTTCTTCTTTTTTGCTGGTTCCAAAATTAGCGTCGGAAAGTAGTGAAATGGTCGGTACAACCTACTTTGACATTTTGAATAAATGCCTTTTGTGCTTCCCATTTCAACCGCAAAAATAATTTTTAACCCAGGGGGGAGGGAGCACTGCTGAAAGTATTATTTTAGAGAGAGAGAGAGAGAGAGAGAGAGAGAGAGAGAGAGAGAGAGAGAGAGAGAGAGAGCTTTATTGATGCTTTAAGCTTGATGAAAGTTCTTTTATGTGTTTTGTGACATGAAACAACGTGAAATTTAGCTAATAATATTGTCTCTCTTATTTGAATTAGAAAATCGCTTTCCTGATTTTTAGGGCAAGCGTTTTGTTTGAGTGGAAACAACATCCTTTGGAATAATGTGCTTATCACGTTCAACGGCACACACACACAACCACTTTAACGGCTACTATAGGTTCTAGCATGGGGGTCACTCAACAATAGAATTCCTTTGACAAGACAAAGAAAGATCGGCTTCGCAACAGTTTTGCTAATTTAGCCAGTGACTAATTTCCAGATGTTCGTAAGACTTAGCACATTTTCTTTCATCCAAACACGCAACAAGACAAGCAGGACAGACGCATCAAAGAGACCGGTGGGGAAATTGCTTAAATACATAGGTGTACGGTCTTTTGCATGTTTGGTCGTGATGATAAGTCACGCCATAGGAAGACAATTTTACAGTATGCTGTAACATCTTTATACTTAAATACGACGATACGTCGTAACATTGCTTGATGCGCCGATTTGAATTGGACGTGAAGCTGTGTTCTATTCCGTATTGGAAAGAGGAACACCTACCACCGATTGCTTTATCCTTGAATCCGTTGCCATGTACGTCTCTCATACAAGCAGACGAATCGAGCGATCATCAATCCCGTTTTGTGCTGGTTCCCCAACCTACTGTTGCTAGCCTTCTTAGGCATGATGCATTTCCGTGTTCTATTCCTAGCTGCCGTAAACTTGCCTTTGTGTGCATTAAAGTTGGAGGCGCGAGATTAAAGAGGCGTGTACGAATTGTATCCCGGAGATAATTGCAGTTTGCACGACGGATTAAATTTCGTGGTAAAATTTATGCACTTATTTTGTGTGAAATTAGGTGGGACTATACATTTTGGTTTTAAATATTTTGACAATTTTTGAGAAAATTGTCCAAAAAGTTCTAAACCTTATTGTACATAGGCCAACTCAATTTTAAACCTTTCAATTATATCCATTTAGTCTTAATTATTTTGATAATTTATAAATTTAGTTTAAACATTTTGATTGTATTAATTTAGTCCTAAATTTTTTGACGATTTGTTATTATAATAATTTCACAAAATATCCAAATAATAAGTTGAGCACTAAATTGTCAAATTTTCAAAAAGTTTAGGATAAAATTGATATAATCGAAATGTTTAAGATAAAATTGATAAATCGTTAAAATGTTTAGAACTAAAATAACACAATTGAAAAATTTAGAACTGAGTTTACCGCAAAACATTAGGTTTAAAACTTTTTGGATAATTATCTAGATTGTTGTCCGTGATTGGGGACTGCAAAACACCTCGAGAATATTGAGAGGCTTGAGAGTAGTTGTAATCTCATTGTATCTCCTTGATTTATAATAAAATCTTGCGTTGTGCTTTACTTCTGATCGCTTGTTTTCACAACAACTGGCCGATGATTGATTGAAAGGCCCACAATCAATTTAGCTTCCGGTGGAAATTGCCTCAACAGTCGGTCTAACGAGAAGAGACGTTGGAGAGTCTGTCTAGCGAAGTGAGACGTTGGGTTACATCAACGACAACGTAGTTCAAGTTGGCAATTGATGGTGGTTGATGTGCACAATTTGGAGGTTCAAGTAAAGATATGTTAATGTAGAAGGATCCAAGGATTAAGGGAGAGCTTACATCTAAACCGCTGGAGCTCACACACGTGGTAGATGTAGATTGGGTGTGATTTGGAACAATTTATTTAACTTAGTCCGATTAGAACTTATAACTTACGTTCTCTTGAAACTTTTGAGTAAATGCGCTTTGATCTGATTACGAAGATACCGGATTTTCATTATGCGTCCCACCAAAAAGGAAAAACCCTAGGCAATTCCAGGACCACATGAATGAATGGAACCTTCTCTGGCTTTCTCCAAAGTACCAGCCTACCGCCTTTGATTTCCACGTTTCACAAAGGGAAGACTTTGGCAACTTTTCCAACACGGCCAATTCGAATGCGACGTTTCGCGTAATTTGCGTTCTCATCGTGTAGGCCAACGAATCAACTCGTAACTTAAACTTAGCGCAAAGGTTTCATGCCCTTTTTCCAATTTCTACTTCTTTTTTTTGGGTGGTCAACATTGACAACTGCTTTGGCTGGCTCCTCCTACGCTCCTTCCCTATGTATGCTCAAGCCGTGAATGTGATGGCACGTTTTGTTTTTGTCGCCCAACATGGACCGCATTTTAATAAAAATCAATAATACAACGAAAAATTGATTAATTACACAGATTCCGAATTCATATTTCAAGAGGCGTGCTATCACCTTATAGGAGAGGTCTTATTCGATGTACGTGGATGTGATAGCTCTTGTCAATACATGGAGATCAATTGAGTCGACGATTCGAGTGCATCACGTCAAAAAAATTGATGGTGCACTTCGATATTCTTAGGAGCCATGTTGATCCAACAAAGGGCATATGGGTCCAAATCCCATGCTTCCCCGAAGGTTAGGTGCAACCATGTAAACATCAATTGCCATTTTATTTTCTGAGACGACCATTGACGGCCAAGGTCGGTCTTCGTCCACATAAAACCATAATCCACAACTAGGAGACTCCCCAATTTTTCTTGCTTTGGCACCCGTAAATCACACGGTCAATCCTCAACAAACGAAATTGCCCAATTTCGTTTTCTTCTTGTCGTCATCGACACGAGCGACAAACCCAATTTCTTTATTTTCCACAATTGACTCGGTAAGCAGAAATAAAATACTGAATTACGAATTAACATTGACGTAGTGGCAAGGAAGGCCTCTCCAACCCGTCCCTCCGCCACCGAAACGTCAGCGTTTTGGCGTCAAAGACGCGTTCCGGTTACGGGCGACCAATGCAAATGGATGACCTAAGCACTCGTCCGTCTATAAATGGCCATGTTCGCCTCGTGCGTTCTTAGATCTTGCGGCACCAAACGGAACATTCAAGGACACAAAACCGATCCTCCTCGATTCTCTCTATTCACCAAACAAGACCCTACTTTGGTTGGCAAGCTCCAATGGCTTCTTCCTCAAGCAAATTGACTTTGGTTCTCCTTCTCTCTTCCCTCTTCCTCCATGCAACGTTAGGTAAAGCAACATATCTCATATTTATGTTTTTGTTTTCGAAACCCTTGTTTGTTTATCCCATGTTCTTTCGTTGCTCGCGTTGATCCTGTCGAGACTGGAATTCTTTGCAGCTGAGATTGTGTGCGAGGAGTTGCCAAAGGATCTGTGCGCGTTCTCGATCGCGTCTTCGGGGAAGAGATGCTCGCTGGAGACATACGCGAACCAGAGTGGTGGGGTCGAGTACCAGTGCCGGACGTCGGAGGTCATAGTGGAGAGGATGGGCGGGTACATTGAGACTGACGAGTGCGTGCGTGCCTGCGGGGTCGATAGGGATGCCGTCGGCATCTCCTCGGACGCACTCCTCGAGCCACAGTTCACCGCCAAGCTTTGCTCCCCGGCGTGTTACCGCAGATGCCCCAACATCATCGACCTCTACTTCAATTTGGCTGCCGGAGAAGGTATGAACATGTGATTCACCATCAACGTCAGAGGCATAAAAAGGCCATAGATAGAGTTTGTGCTTAGTCCCTTTTGCTTTCGCCACGGAAAAATTTAAACATTCCTTATTCGATCCTTCTGTTTGACCCAAGGAATTTTCTTTTGGGTACTCAATCGTGGTGTTTGACCAAATTCAATCCTTTTTTTTTTTGTAAAGATTTTCCTTTTGTGAAGAAGTTACCCTTCACAAATTTAATAAAATAGAAGGGTCGACTTATGTTTTTCTTGCATCGAAATGATTTTGCAGGAGTGTTTTTGCCGGACCTGTGCGAGGTGCAACGGACCAATCCGCACCGTGCGATGATTGCGCTGATGAGCTCGGGTGCAGCTGCCAGTCCGGCGGGTAGCGAGTCCTCGGACATCACGGCCGTTGCTCCGGCTATGTCGCCCATGTAATCTATCGATGTAATTAAGCCAGTCTTCACTTTGTTGGTGGGTGATATTATTCGTTGTCTTTGGTTGTTTCTATCTTAGATGGAGAAGAGGAATTATTAGCCAAGTAGAGAAGGAAGAGAGGTGCCTACTCTAAATTCTTTGTATTTGGGTGGGGCTTGAGTATCATTTTCAGTTATTTTTATCTCCCCCATATATTTTTTTTTTCCTGTTATGATTATAAATGGATAAATAAACAAAGACTTGCCACGCGCGAGACTTCCCAGTGAATAAGGGTGATGAGATTGGTTATGATGTCGTGGCAATGGCAAACAAGGCATGTTTAAGAGTGCCAGACATCCCAAGCCCCAAAACTTGACACAAATAAATATTTAAATGTTAAAACTTCCAAAATGGACACTTAAGTATTAAATCAGAGAAGAAATGGATATTTAAGTATTAACAATGAGATTTTTGATCAAAATGTTGACGTGACATTTTCCAGTAATATTTTTTACCAAGATGGTAATTATTTAAAAAAAAAAATTATCTACATGGCTAGCTTGTCCAAAAATGACATCGTTTTGCCCTCAAAATTGATTTTTAATATAAATATTAATTAAATTAAATTATAAAAGGGATTGCAGTAAAGCGGCAAGGGCTCGCCACAACCGCCGTTGCCCCACCATCATTGGAAAAGGCTAGTGATGGTAGGGCAAGGGTTAGCCAAGGTTGTTGAGGCGACAGTAGCAAGGGCTGCTTTGTGGTAACCCCTTTTTTAATTTAATTTAATTAATATTTATATTAAAAATCAATTTTGGGGCAAAACGACGTCATTTTGCACATTCATTGTTGAGTAGGCAACTCTGGCGAGCCACGTAGACCACATTTATTCTTAAAATAATGCCAAGTCGGATTTTTGGTTACCCTTGTTGGAGTTGGCACTTAAGGGGCTGTTTGTTAAAAACAATTTCCGTTCCCCAGAACAAAAATTTCTATTCTTTTGTTCTAAGGAACTAAAAAAGAAAAGAAACGTGTTTGGTAAAATTTTTGTTCTCGGGAACAAAAAATCTATTTTTTTTTGTTCGAGGGAATAGATTTGGAACGTAAAACAAAAGTAGAAAAAAGTAGCTTCTTATTCTCAGGGAATAATTTATAGATCAATTTTTCTCTCTCTTCTTTTTTCTTATCTTTTTCTTCTTCCCTTTCTTTTCTTCTTCTTCTTCCTTTGGTTGGTTGTCGGCCTTGGCCATGGCCGACGTTGGCGACTGGCCAAACGAGGGCCGGTGACCTTGCCAGAGTGTTGTCGGCCCCTGGAGACGCCGAGCCATGGTGAGTCTCGTCGGCTCGAGCCTCGCCGTGGCCGCGCGAGGCTCGGCCTTGCTAGGCCACCTCTAAGATGGCGTCGCTTGGTGGTGGCTCGGCAAGGTCGAGCCTCGCCGGTGGTTGGGTGAGCTCGGCCTCACTAGATCTAGGCGAGGTCGGCCTTGCCTAGCCCAAGCGAGGCCGAGCCTTGCCGTGGTGGCCACGGCGAGGCTCGGCCTCCCTAGTTGTCACGAGGTTGAGTTTCGCCGGGCTAGGGTGAGGCCGACCTCGCGCCACTTGGGCGATGCCGAGCCTCGCTAGTGGCCTGGCGAGGCTCTAGCGAGCACGCCGGATGGCCGGCGATTGGCCAAAGACAAAAAGAAAAAGGAAAAAGAAAAGATAAAAAAATAATAAAAATAATAAAAGAATTAAAAAAATCTAAGAATTTTACCAAACGTATTTCTATCTTGAGACTAGAAATTTTGTTAAGTTACCAAACACGTTCTTTTGCTTGGAAATTGTTCCCAAGAACAGAAACAAAAAAAATCATTTCTCATAAAAAATTATTCCTAAGAACAGAATAGTTACCAAACGCGCTTTAAATATCCTAATTTTTTTTTTAAAAAAAAAAGTGCTATTAAGTGCCACTTAAGCGTATCTTTTGGAAGTTTTAGTACTTAAGTATCCTTCTTGTGATGTACTTTTGTGGCATGTTTAGAGCAAGTTAGTCAAAATTGAAAATTGGGTTGACTAGAGAAGTTTACAAGAGATGTGTATATTGATTCCTATTTTCCTAACATCATAAGTTACATGAATTATGATCTCAACTTTACGGAAGATATCAAGATCTATGAGCCCTCTCCCCCAAAATATTATGATTGAGGTGGGATTAGATAGATCAATTTGGAATTCGAGTGATTTTAGTCGCTTTTGCGATGGAAGCTAAGAGCTCACGATCATGTCGCAGCACGAAGTCAATGAAAAATTCAACTTACGATTGCTCAAAACATGAACAATTAGGAAATGGATCATTATGCTGTATATAAATTGCCTAAAAACTAGGAAAGCTACTAGAAAAAGTTATAAATCTATTGCATTTGTGCCAACTCATTTATAAATCTTTCAATTATGCTAATTGAGTCATAAACTTTTATCACATTTTGCTAATTGAGTTCATTGGACTAATTTTGATTAAAAATCATTGAAGTGGGACACTTGCCGACCTATGTAATACGCTTGACACACGTGGACTTTGTTAATAATATTTTAATATTTTAAATTTTTTGTTCTTTTCTTTAATTACTCTTTTATTGATTGAGGGTTAAAAAGGGTTGCTGGCCATAGGTGAGGCCGAGACGCCCTAGCCGGCACTAGGCGAGGGCAATGCGTTCCTCATTAGCTTTGGGTGAGGGTTGCCATGCCCTTGCAGGCTATAGCAAGAGCTCACGGGCCCTCGCTGGGCATGATGGCCCTTGCCCAATGCCCTCATCAGCCATAGCAAGGGTGTTGCAGCCCTTACCAAATCCAAGTAGTGAGGGCGTTGTTGCCACTAACCCAAATTTAGTGAGGGCCACGACTTCCTTGCTAGATTTGGGCCAAGTGAGGGTGTTGCCCAAATTGACGAGGGCATTGCAATCTTTGCCTTAATCTGGCAAGGGTTAGGACACCCTTGCCCATGGTCGGCAAAGGCATCCCAGTGAAGGTTGAGTGCCGGCCCTCAATAGAAAAAAAAAAAAAGAAAAAGAAAAGGACCAAAAAAATATAAAATATATTATTAAAAATGTTCATGTCAGTGCCAATATGATAACTTGCATTCACTTTAACGTTTTTCGATCAAAATTGATTGGATGAATTCGATTAATAAAATGTGAAAATGTTTATAATTCAATAGACAAAATTTAAATATTTAAGACCGAATTGGCATAATTTTAATAAGTTTAGAGCTTTTTTAAGTACTTTTTCCCTCTAAATAAACTACTTGCAACACAATCCATTCTCATCGCCATCAATATGGGCAATTTTAATTCAAAAGAGCGACCAACTTCTTGGTCAATAGTGATTATCGTGGGTTTTGTAACAGATGGTTAAACAGTATGTATATCTATCTATAATTAATCCTGGGAAATTACTAATTGATAAAAACAGAAATTCTACAATGGATCTAGTATATATTTGGGAAAATGACACAATATATTTCATAACTTTCGACGGTTATTTAGGTGCCATAACCTTTTTTTTTTTATCACTTGAGTGTTATTGTTTATGTATGTTGTTCACTTGAGCATCATGAGTTTTTTTTTTTTTTTCAATTATTTGAGTGCTATATAAACTTTTCAATCGCTCGCTTGAATGCCATAATTTTTTAAAAACATTATCCACAAATGTTATGTCACAGCAGATTTTCGACACTTGGATAAACGTTTTAAAAAAGTTATGGCACTCACGTGATTAATTAAGGTTATGACAATTAAATGAACATTTTTTAGAAGTCATGGCACTGAAGTGGCCGAAGAAAAATTATGACACTTAAATGAGCGGTGTATGAAAGTTATGACACTTTTACATTTGTGACATACCATGAACACTTCGTCACATTTGACTTGTTCTCCTCCTATAAAAATCTTTGTCTTGGTCTTCTATGAACTCGTAAAGACCATCGATGTCATCACTGTCCATCTTGATACCACCACAAACATTTGCATTTTATTATAGTGGATATTATTCTGATGATAGTTTTTGAAATCACCAAATTTCCAGAGGGATGTTTTCCCAACACTTCCGTGAGATGAAAACTCCTTGTTCATTTTGGTTGATCTCTATGCAAGGAAGTGATGCATCAACCCAAGTCCGTTGTCCCGAACGTCTTTATCATCATGTCATATTTGAATTCTCAGGCTATGTTCTCATTGTTATTTGTATATACGAAATTATCCACATACAGAGACATAATAAGAGTGTCAAAATTACCTTGAGTCTTAATGTAGAGTATTGGCTCACTTATGCTCTTTCTCACTCATGTTTGATGAAGTATCCGCCAATTCTGCGATACCGCACTAGCAGTGCTTGTTTGCCAATAAAGTCCTAAACGCTGCCATCAAAATTTTCCTTTTGGTCCCGAAAAAAAAAACTCTTTATTTGGCTTAGTGGCGGGAGAAAGTGCATTACGTGTGTCTTTACACAATCAGATCCAAAAATCCTGTGTTAATTACAAGGCCCAGTTGGAAGACTATGCTTTCTTGGTGGGCTTTGGCAGCCCAGCCAGCAACACTACTAACCTGTAAATTCAGCAGTCAGCCATCCTCCATTAACTGGTTGACCTCTTATTAAAGTGGTCGTCCTTCTTCGGTCAAAGACTAACTCAGGTTTGGATAGTTCACTTTCCGGGTACATGTTTTTTCTCCTTCTATTTCGAACTGGTTTGAGGGTTTCAAGCTAGAGTTTCGATTTGTAGAACTCTCGATCACTTTAAGTCCTTTGTGATTTCTGCAAACTACAGTCACCGATCACTAAAGCCATTAAAGATTGGGAGTTTGTGTCTACAATGTAAGAATTATTGTGGCTCACATGATATAATTTATTATATGGTTTAATAATTATTGTTATGCTATAAGAATAATACATATTGATTTTGAGGAGTTACGACTCTAATAAAACGAAGTGATACGACTTTAATGAAAGGGTATATCGCTTTGATGGAAGGCACCTTTTTCAACAAATGTACAAATAGAGTCCGGTTCTCTCTCCACCCATAATTAACAACAATAACCTAAAGGATTTTGATATTCTCTCATTCATCGATAGAATACATCAAGAATAGTGGTTAAGGAAGAGAAATCGGATTTTTTCTTTTGGTTCGAGTTCTTTGGGTTTTCTACAACTATCATCAAGTTCAATGCTATGGATAAAGGTATGTCTTCATCTATTTATGAAAATCATGAAGATCAAAATATCACTATTTAGTATGAGTTTCCGCATTACAGATTTAATATGTATTGACTTACATACGACTCCAGTTTCCAGCCCTTTCCTCGTTTCCTGGTGAACCTCGCAATGATGCACATAAAAAAGGTCAAATTATGTGGTGATTATATATATATTCTCTTATGTAACGCTACCACGTATGTCTTAGTTAAATGGTGCACTCGGCTATGATTACAATTTTTTTTTTTTATATTTTTTTTGCTTTTTCATTTTGTGCCAGCATGACTATCTTCAACTCATGCTCATATTACACGTAGAAGTGTGGGACGATATGGTAGCATGACACTTGCTTCGGCCCCAGCTCGCCTGAGTGGCGAGAAGCAACCCCTTCTTGACCCTTGCATGTTTCGGTGAGGTGAGTCACTGACTTTCTTCTTGAATTGCAAGTTGATAGATGTGTCCGAGCAACGACATCGGATCCATGGCGAGGATTTGAGATCTAAATGGCAAGTAAGTTTCGTTCAATATCAAAAGGAAACAAGTTACCTTCTCACGTTCATTGATAATTTTGTACTGCTGTAATGTGTGGTCAGGTCCTTCAAGTTTTTTTCCAGCAGCCTCTAGTTTGTTCTAGAGGCTTGAAAGCTTATTGAAGCAAGCAGTGATGGATAAATTCCTTTGCTTGAATTCGAATAAAGCTTGGGTAAGACAAAAAATCTTCACTTGATCTAGTTTCTCATATGTATCCTTTATGTTATCCCACATAAATTTTGAGTCTTCTGTCAGAAGAAGCATGGCCGCAACCTCTGCAGAGATAAAATTGCTTATCCACATTTGAAGGAGCTAGTTGCACTTCTTCTAGAATCGCACTAGGTGATTGTTGGTCGGGATCGGGACGGTTCCATCATGGAAACCATCCTTATCCTTCGTCACCAACACCGAGCGAAACTCTTGAGACCATGTCCAGTAGTTCTTTGTGCCAGCGAGTTACTGGTGATGAGACGCAGCTCCAGTTCGTCGGTGATAGAGGTGTATAGCGGGTTGCTGGGCTTTGGGCGACCACTCCCAGCGGAAAATGGGCATGGCATGAATCTGAGTTGAGGAATCAGGTACGGATTCGTTCCTAGACCTGTGGTACCCGGTTCGGACACCTGACCCGGATGAAACCACCCAGGCCTGAAGGACGGGCTTGCTCTATTAGTGGCTGGTGGACTCTCCTTGGGTTGGGCGTGTTCGCCATGGGCCTAATTCATCGGCCCTTGAGAAATGAGCCATGGATTGGACTGGGCTGGTCGATATATCTATGCATTGGGAGTGGCTTGGATAGGCAGCCATTAGATGGGCTGGCCCGGAATGGGCTACCCTTGGTTCAACTGGGTTTGGATAGGAAAAAATTGGATGGGCTGTGCTTGGGGCCCAGATCTTTGCTCCTGTGCCACTTCAGTTTGGTGCTTCGACTGTGTAGGCGAGTGAGGTAGGTCCTCCAGTTTTGATCTTTCGGGAATTCTATTTTCTTTCGATGGTGATTGGTCTTTTTGCATGGTATCAGTAAAAGAAAATGGACTTTGTGTTTATTTGCTCAAATACTGATTCCTACACCTGTGTGCTAACATTGTTTTGTTGGTTAGTATATTCTGCAACAACAAGGATAGAAGGAGAAGAAACGGGAGGCAATCAGTAGAGAGGCTGAGGCTAGATCAGAAAATTGCGAAAGCTAGGCCAGGAGTGTGAAAGCTTTGATACCATAAAACAAAGTGAAAAGGAAGAGAATGTACTTTTGCATTGATTCAACTTGTCTTGATTACATGTATGGGCACTATTTATAATACAATTCAAGGAAATATTAAAATATGATACACGAAATCAAATCCAATCTCAGATCGATTCATATAATTATGATCAAAATGATTAGTCATAATCCATAATTGATCTTGCATATCTCCAACAATGCAAATGGACATCGCATAGGTGGGTAGTGCCCGAGCTTGAGGAGAGCAAAAAGAATTGCCTAGATTGGGAATCACTTGAACCAGACCGAATCGGTCGGTTTTAAGTAGTTTCTAAGAATACCGGCTTGATTCCCAGTTTCAATTAGTTTCATAAAATTGAAACTGGTGAATTTCGATCCAATTCCTAGTTCATGACATTACTTTGTGATCAGACCTTCCCGTGGGCCTAGTAGCTTGACGGTCTCGACAGCTTGCCAGGTGAGAAGACCGATTTAAATGGTAGTCGTGTATAAACCTTCCATCTGACCAGGTCTCGTTTCAATGAAGACTTCACAAAAATTGGAGTTCATTTTACGATTGGTTTGCAACCCATGATCACTTTTCGATGATCTGGCAAAGCCCATGGGGTCCAATCACTTGCTCCTACCACACATGCAAAACTCCATTTCATTTCCGTACATCCCCAGTTTTAATACTGGCGTCTCGACGATTCATTTCAGTCTTGTTCCCTGCTTTACTTTTCTTTTCTTTTGGCACAACATATGAACCCACCAGGCTGCTGTAGAAGATCTTGCGATACATCTATATCGGAATTTAAATACGTACAGAGTTACAACCAAGATGGATGCAAGAGACTCTTATCTTTGCTTCCTATTTTGCAGTGTTTTTACTTAAGCCAAAGGCATTTGGACCGAAGGATGGGAAAACATGAACTCTCTTCATCATAACCGCGTTTTCCAAGAAACGAAGCAACAGATGACTAATCATAATGGGGTTGCAAGTAAGAAAGAATGGAAAAGGATAGCCTAACTGCCCGGACAAGTTGGAAGAGTGTATTGCGTGCTCTTGGTCCTAACACTGAGGCAGATCGGGAGGAGGCGGAGGCAATGTTGACGATAGGGTGGGCCCGTTCTCGACGACAAAAGCCGTCGCTAGTCCCATCGTCAAGTGGCTGTCCAGGTGACAGTGCAATATCCATACACCTACAGAATACACAGAAAAGTTGAGATACATTAATCATCTTGCTTAGAGTGATAAAATGATCATTATTTTTCAGTATGTTATAAGTTGAGCTTATCATCGAACTTGTCTAAAGGATTTGTTGAACCGTCGCTATCCATTCACGTCGTTCCATCTAATATGCCAAACTCATTCCTTCTTCGAACTCCCTCCCTTGAAAAACATTCATGCTCGCATTTACAAAAATGCAAGTCCAAGCCAAATGATATCAACGTATGAACCGTCGCTATAAAGGACAAAAAGCAATGTGTTGACTAGTTAACTTAAAGATAATGATTAGATTGCCCGATGTTAAGTGGATTTAATCCCTTTCATCTTGCTTAATTACTCCCGAGAAAAGGTTCTATGTATCCGCTAAACTTGCAACTGATTGTTCATTATACTTAGGTTATCTTCTTTTTTGGCTAGGAAATAATCATGCTTAGATTAGACACTATATAATCACTCAATTACGAACTATATTGAACTTTTTAAAAAGATGCACCAACTCATGTTTTGTTTTCAAACACTAGCCAATCATACTTTAACAAACGATAAATCCCACTTTAGACCCCAATGATATTCTAGCAGTACGATTTTATGTGTTGTACAATATCATAATTAATACAATGAAAGAGCGAAAAATATTACCTGGATTATTTGCTTGGAATCTGATGGCAGCCCAACCTCCCACGGGCACACCGATCGTGTTACGTATCACCGGGTTGAAGAGATTGAACTTCTTCCGATCCTTGACCGGGTCAAAGTTCCCGAACCCTTGCCCCACCACGTGGAAGTTGTAGCCGTGCAAGTGCATGGGGTGATTCTCCGCGCCGATGATCGTTGTGTCCTGGAACACGATCTCGACCGTCGCGTTGTACTTCACTTGCTTCACCCTCGTGCTCTGGGGCGCGAACGCGAACGCTGTGTTGTTGCTGTTGGCGGGGTTCGTGTAATCGAATTTTAGCGGCGGCTGGTCGGGGAAATCGGGGGTGTAGATCCCTTTCACGTTGAAGTAGTGCGCTTGCAAGAGCGACAGCCTCGTGGGGGATTGGAACGACGCGTTGTTCATGTTTGCAGACAACCGGAGGGAGGGGATATTGGGGATTGCCTTACACGTGGCCGTCGACCCGCACGGGGAGAGGCTCAGTCCGATGGTCACGAACATTTGCTCATCCACCTTAGTTGGCACCGGCATCCAATTCGGGCTCCCAACGAGGCTGGTCAAGGAGGAGGAGAACTTGTGGGCCGTGGGGGTGTCGTTGAGAACCGGCAAGAGAGGCATGATTGGGCTCGTGTAGGGCAGCTTGTCGTAAATGAGGATCCCGGTCGTGGTGGTGTTGTCAGGCGGTGGAGCATTCTGGGCGCTAACGTATGGGCGGGCTGCCATGTAGTAGGCCCCCGGGGTCTGGTCCGTGGTGAGGAGCACATCGACCGTGTGGCCTGGGGCGAGGACGATGACGTCGGTGATATAGGGGTTAGTGTATGAGGCGTCGACGGCGATGACAGTGAACTTGTGATTGGCTATCTTGAAGAAAAGTTGGTTATTGAGTGCCGCATTGATGATGCGAAGCATGTAGATCCTTCTCTGCACCACCTTTAGCTTGTAGGTATCTACGCAGGAAAAAAAGTGCCTTAAGTATTTAATTATCGATAAACTACCAGTTGAAATTTCTCTGACCTTTGTTCCATTTCAAGATCTCTCTGAACTTTGTGCAATAATTCATAGACATCAAGGTGATACGAAGAAGAAAGGTGCAGTTTGTTGTTGGTGGTTTTGCTTACGCTTTCTGGAGCAAGGATAGAGATCTCCGGGCCGTCCATTAATGGTGTATGCATCTGAATTGGCAGGCGGCACGCCGAGCGCTTGTGCCTGGTTCTGCATATCAATCACATTTCCGTTCCACCACTCTCCTGCAGTACCACCTAAATCGTTTGATTATCATGTTGACAAATCATATGGTGATGGGATCCGCCTTCTTTGATTAGTCTAGTCCGGTTGATTAGTATTTCGGTACGGGCCCAACACTCATGAATGAAGAAACTGTTTTACTGGTTCTAATTGGGTGAAGAATGATACCTAGAATAATAGGAAATTCTCTTGTGGGGTGTGGGAAATGGGTAGTGACCCGACTTGGGACGGATGATGAGAGCGCCATAGACGGTGGTGCGGAGCAATGAGACGTGAGCGTGCCACCAAAGTGTGCCTTCTTGTTTAGTGATAGTAAATTTCTGGATATAACTATGTCCAGGACGTATTGGACACTGCGTAATGTAATTTGGTCCATCTGCCCAGCCACTCAACAGTTGTAGCACTCCGTGCCTGTACAAATCACGCTAAGTGTCGTCATTAGCAACTTTAGGGGAAAAAATGAAGATAAAAAGACATCGCAAAGTAGCCACTTGGGAAGTTCAATGGGACAAAGTTGGGTTTTTCAAGCGAATAGTTGACCAATTTGTGGGTGAGGTGAAATCTCATCTCATGTTCGCAAGCCATCAGCAATACCTAGTCAAAAAGCATGTGCTCATTTTATCTTTCTTTGTCGTGTTAACCATTCTAAACAGCTGTGAAAGAAAACAACAGAAATGAAAAAACTATCCTTGCAATTTGTCAAAGTCAACTTCCCCATGCATCTTCAGTTTATCTTATGTATTTCTATGGTCCCCTACTTACCAGTGAATAGTGACGTTGTATGGGGACTTGTTGAAGACGTAAACGACAAGTGTGTCGCCTTCCGTGACTTGAATCGTCGGGCCAGGAAGAGCTCCGTTCACTGCAGTGATCACACGGTCATGGCATAATCTCCTCACTGTCGCGTTCTCCACCTGAATGGATCATTAAAAGGAAGATGATTAACCCCATGCCGTGCACTGGAGTTTAATCCATGCTTTTGCAGTTTAATCCACGAAAATCGAGACTATGCAGAGTCCTAACGCTACTCCGATACAGTTCTTTCCTGGAGAACCAAGAGATAGATAAATGAGCGATTGAATTAGGTGAGCAATCGAATTAGGTCTTGCATGCAAAACAGAATCATGCTGCAGACGAAAAAGTCTGGGATAGAACAAGAACATAGAACGGGTCGGTGCGTAAAACCCTCGCATGGTATGTACATAGTTGGAAAAGAAGCTTTAAAAAGAGTAAACCAAAGCCCGTTACATTGAATATGTGCTCCACGATTGCAGCTGAAGCCATTGAAGACATAACTCCAAGAGCAAAAGCCCATGCACGCAGAAACCCAGTTTGTTCATGTCGTCGCGCCATCGTTCGGTGCGAGCTGTTTGTAGGTTGGGGAATGTCTCGACGATTTGCTCATATTTAAATCACAAACCCTCCTACGTTTCTTCTAGGGAACGATAAGTGCACATCAATAAATTTTATATCAATAGAACTTTGTTGCTATTGGGAACCTTCGATGTTGATTTTTTTGTTTTTTGTTTTTTTGTCAAGAATGATGTAATGCAGATCATGGACTTATTCGTAAGCTCGGACATGATTGCGTGAGGACATTAATTGAATTGGAGAAATGGTCCCTGAGGGTGTTTCTCAACGACGGTAGGACAAACTTCGCTGTCCTGCAGTTCAAATGGCTTCCATTATAAAAAGAAACGAAGAAAATAGATTAAAAAGTGTATAGGTAGAAGAGAGGCATGGAACTTAATATCATTGTTTTCGTAACATAGTCGGTCCTTGGAATTGGTTAATCCAACTACGACTAAGCAACCTCGGAGTTCTAGTTGTACCAAAATGCAGTTCATTCGAAGGTTCGGATGCAATAGTTTGGTTCACTAAGTTAATTCTTTTTTCATTCTTCATGAATAGCTTATGAGATCTCATAGAGGTTTGGTGAATATTGACGGGGGAGCCATGTTGAAAAGTTGATGCTTGTCCCAAAACAAAAAGATTATTTTGAAGGGATAATGAGATGGGGTTCTGTTGAACTCTATTTCGAGCTCGCGGATAAAACCTTATTTGAATTGGACAATTAGATCGGTTTGTTAAACCAAATGGGTTAGAAAAATCCAAACACACTTATGCTCAAGTTTGTTTCACAAAGAACTTTGACATTTTTCGAAAATGTTTTCCAATAAGCCATTTTTCAAAAGAATGATAATGCTTTTTGATGTTTCGTTGAAATCTGAAAATGAATTGAAAATTTTCCTTCAATTGGAATGGAAAGCTTATTTTTATTTACCTAAAAACACATGCACTATTAGTTAAGATTCCTTGGGCCCAACCTTTGTGAACTTGGGCTTTGTCGTAGAGGAACTAGGCCTTTTGATGCTAGCAACTTGGATGTAGGGTTGGGTACCTAATCACAAGTATCAGGTCCCAGACCTAGTCTAGAAAGGCTGGGCATGAAAGAACCGTGCTTGGCCTTTCTAGACAGAAGCTTAGGCATTGGTCACTTGGGCGCGAGAGTTGGAATCTCAACAAGGTCACCAAGGACTTAAGCATGGGCACCAAGGTCTTGGGCCTAGCCTTGAGGAACCCCGCCCAATCTTTGTGGACCCAGCCTAGGTCCATCGCCTTGGATGCGGTAGTCACTTACCCTAGCACGAGCATCGAGGTCTTGACCTTAGCCTCAAGACACCCGAGCTCACCTTTGTGGACCAAGGCATGAGTGTTGTGATCCCTTCACTAGCCTCTGTGATGGCTGAAGAAGGTTGTTGATTGCTTGGGAGGGGGCCTGCTAGCCACTGGTAAGGGCCCGCGAGGGTTGGCATAAGGTAGGTTGAGGAGACTGCCTCTCGCCTACCTCACGCCATCTAAGTGAGGCTATCACTCACCAAATCTAGTGTGCGTACCCTCGTCCAACCCTTGCTAGAGGCTAACAAGGGCTAAGACGCGTTTGCCATCCCTAGAGGCTTGCTTGCCTAAATAAGGCAGCCCTTCACCAAGCCCTTGCCAAAGGTCGGTGGGGAGCAACCTAGTGTAGATGGCGTGAGACCTCAGCAGGTCTAGCAAGGGGCACCCTTGCCTAGCCCTCGTTGGCCCTCGTCAAAGGCTAGTAAGGGTTGTGAGGGCATTTTGGCCCTCGCCCTAGCCACACGCCCTTGTTGGTGGCTGGCAACCTTTGTCAGCCATCATAGAGGCTAGTGGAGGGAAAAGGAGAAAAAAAAAAGGGAAAAAAAGAAAGGAAGGAAAAGAAAAAAATTAATAAAAAGTTAATGTAATTGTCAATGTTAGTGTCAACCGTGTTACATAGGATGGCCGACATCCACTTTAGCAATTTTTAGCTTAAATTGACCAAATGGACTGAATTGGTAGGAATGTGAAATGATTTTGGACTAAATTGATCCAATTGAAAGATTTATGACTGAATTGGTGTCATTGTAATATGAACTTTTTGGTAATTTTCTAGGGTCTAAGGCCTAGGCTTTTCCTACTTGGCCTCAATAAACGTGGACTTGAGTGTTTGTGACTTGAAGATGGGAGCTAGGTATCCCAACATGGCCGTGGAGACTCGGTCATGAAACTAGAATTCCAAGATAACCTTTGAAGACTTGAGCCCAACCTCAACGGCCTTGGTATGGGCACTAGTGACTAATGCATGTGAACCGAATATCGAGAGACGGCCTCTTAAGACTTTGGCATGAGCACTAGGGTCTTGGGCTTGGCCTCGAGAGACTTAAGTTTCCAACCTTTGTGGACTCAGGCCCAAGCAATGGTGACTTGGGTGTAGGTGCCAAGTAGTGGGCGTGGTTGCGATGGACCGAAGCACCACATCGGGTTTCCAAGCATAACCACTAAGGACCTAGGCATAGACACTGAGGTCTTTGGCCTAATCTTTGTGGGCCAAGGCCCAATCATTGGTGACATGGGCGAAAGAGCCAAGTACAACCACTAGGAATCTATGCACAAGCATTAGGGTCTTGGGCCAAACCTTTATGGACTCTAAGTTGGTCTTGATGGACCTAACTAAGGTACAAGTGACATGGAGGCAAAGGCAAAGAGCCAAGTACTCGGGCATGGCCTTAGAGGCCTAAATCTAGTCTCTATGCACTCAAGATGTAATGTCCTAGTATGTGACCTCACTAACGCGAGTTATTTAATCTTTTCACTTTTTGCACAAACGGAAGTAAGCATAAGAATCAAACCATCATAACAGCAACAATGGATGAACACAAAAGCAGAACATGCAATAAGCTTTCATTTCATTATCATATTTATACATATGGGTGATTAACTGAATTACATTGGGAGGTCAAAAGGATGTCTACTCTCATTAGCTATCCATACAAGCGACATAATGAGCCCACGGTTATCAACATCATCCATCACTAGCTACACAATCCAATCCCACAAAATGACAACCGTGTCTCCAAAAATGGTTCCCTACCGCCAACCTATCTCCTCTACTCCATACCACCTGCACCGGCATGGCTAAGGATCTATAAAAAAATAGGAGTAAGTTAATGCTCAATAAGGGAAATAACAAACTCATAAACCACTTGATATAATTGACTCTTGATTCCTAGGACAAGACTAATATTCAAGTAAGCAAGCAAGCACACTAGTACACAATATACATCGAACCATTTTCAGTCACACAAATAGTGTTGGCATGCATTCAAGACCTATGATATCACTCTAATCCGAATATGAGATACATATACATGACCATGATTGCTACACACATCATTTCATGTGTAATCCAATCATAGAACAATAAACAAAGTAAGTCATATACCATTAATTTAGCAAATGCAGCAACAATCATACATTATTAATAAGGCATAGCACACTTTATCAATTGATCGAGGCATAATGCCTTCATGCACTTTCATCACCACACATAGGAATTCACAATGCAATTACCACACAAAACTATACATTCACACACAAACCCATACGCCATATAAGTTATATAGTAATCTCATGTGATCACATTGTCCACCTTTGAGTCGAATTTACACTGGGTTGCTGGCCAGTTTGCTTAAGTCACTTCCGGAATTTCCATGGGAACTGGTCTTGGGTATCTTACTTTGAGGCATCTCGATATCAAATAGTCAATGCATCTAAGGGCCACCAACCTTAGGCCTCGACTCTCCCAGGGCATCTCGGTTTATTATCCAAGGCATCTAAGGGTCGTGGTCTTGGCCATTCTGATTTCTCTGGGGCATCATCGGGTCACTAGCTGATGGATATCTTTTATATTCTTTTCATTTCACACAGTTCGCACTTCCACACGTTGAATTAATCACATCACACTAATATGTCAAACACTCATGCAATTCAGAATCACAAATGGAGCTAATTCTCACAGCATTTACAAGATAGCAAGTCACCAATCGATTTTCACGTCATATAAGGGTCAAATTTCAGAATCTGTGCTCACACTATACCTTAAATTTCCACAAGTAAATGATATTAGATTAAAACCAAATACACTAGCCAAATTAATGTAATTTCTACCATCAATAGACCAAAATTTAAGATTCCATCATCTTCCTATAAAATTTAACTAAATCTGGCCCAAAGGACGGAACCGACCACATTTACATAGTCGTGGAAATAGAAGCCACAACCATAGTAAATAAACTCGAAACATTCTAAAATTTTAGTATATTATAGAAAAGACTTTAAAATTTTTTAATGTAGAAGACTATGTCTAAAACAATCTGTGTAAAGAGTAGCAAATTTCATGAAGTCATGCAAAATCTAGTGATTGGAATAGAGTAAGCAAGCCTCAAATTATACGCATCTCATTGCCTTAAACATGTCGAAACATCTTGAATTTTGGATATGTTATAGATCAAAATGTCCTCTACAACTTTTATGAGGAAGTGATCCAAAATCTAAAAGGAAAATTTTATAAAAATCAAAAAGGCAAATGGGGTCACTATTCCTATTCATTGGACAGATCAAGCACGATAAAAGAGAAGTCCATTGTACCATCCATATCATCTCAGAAAATTCCAAAATTAAAATATGTTATACTTCAAGATATTTTGTATAACTTTAATGAAGGAAATCTCCTCAAATCCGAATCCCACAAAACTCCACAAAATTAATAAACCCAAGAGGTTTAGCAACTCCAATTTGTAGAAATCCAAACTGAGGCTCCAAATGGCTTATTATTATGAACACATAAGTACACAGCCCAAGAATACACCAAGACCAGACATTATAGAGAACATGCAATAGAGGTCTTCAATCATAGATCATAAAAAAAACTTCTACAAGTCGAGTACAAGAACCAAAGCTTACATGCAACACAATTCGGGCTACAACAACAACATGCATGTCCCTCCACCTTTAAATCCTACTACCGCAACATCTTGGCAACCATTTTTTACCATCACAAAACACATGCAATGCCATAAACGCAAACAAACACCAAGAACAACAACAATCTTCCATATTCTACAAAATTAAGCCTCAAAGATATTAAAGGGTTTTGAAGAATGCCGTTTCTCCTTGCCTTGCTTCCTTGATCGAGTTGGCTGTGTCTCTTTAGCTCACTGGCCATTTATCCTAGCCAAATAGAATCACAGCTTGGAGAAGATGAAGAGAGGTGTGGCTAGGAAAGAGAGAGTGAAAGAGAGCTCGGTGAGAGAGAAGGTCGAGCAAGAGGAAGACACTCAAGAGAAAGATGAAAGAAAGAGAGCCGAGAGAAATTGATAGGGAAATGAGAGAGATGGAAGGGGAAAATGAGGGCCAAGGAAATAAGAGGGAAGAGAGAGAGAAGTCATGATGAGTAGTCTTGGGGATGTGACCTTGCATGAAATAGGATTGGTGGGGGAGAAGATGGTGCCATTTGGCCCATCTTCGGTGCCACTTGGTAGGGGAGAAGGAGAAGAGGGGGAGACAAAGGGTGGCGGTCTAGCGTGAGGAGGAAGGAAAGAGGAAGAGAGAGAGACAGTCGCAGCCACAGAGGAATGTTCCGACCGATTGTCATTAATTTTTGCGTAGAATAAATATCTACGATTGAGTATCGCACTCTCGACTCTTTTAAAAATAAAATAGAATAAAATTTCTTTGCTAATATAAGGGCCAAGACCATTATTCTAAAATTCTATAATTAATTAAATTCTAATTTATGCCCATTGGCATAACCTAATTAGTGGTACTTAAATTACTAATCTGGCGAACGAAAATCTAGATGTCACAAATATTCCACTCTTAAGAAATTTTGTTCTCAAAATTTTAGTTCATATATGTTCATTCAAAGAGATAAGGATAACGATTTGTCATGTTGTCCTCACTATTCCACGCCGCTTCTTCCATATCTTGACATTGCCATAATACTTTGATGAGAGGAACAACCTTATTCCTAAAATTTGTTTGCTACGATTCGTTATCTGCACTAGGCCCCCTCAACAAACTTTACTTGCTCATCTACCTCAATTGTTTCGAAGTCCAAAACATAGGTAGGGTCGGGTTGACATTTTCTCAACATTGACACATGAAAGACATTATGCACATTATACAACTTTGTTGGAAATGCCAACCTATATGTCAATTCTCCTATTCTTTCTAGCATCTCAAAAGGTTTGATGAATGTTGGGTTCAATTTTCCTTTCCTTCTAATCCTTGATAAACCCTTCATTGGTGATACTTTTAGAAACATGCGGTCTACCACGTTAAATTCGAAGGGTCTACATCAGCCCCGTTTAGTTTAGCATGTGGAAGGGGCTTTGGGGCTCTAAAGGGGTTTGGGCAAAAGCGGGTGGTGTTTGGTTCAATTTTTTGAGGACTTTGGGGAGATGCAATTGCATCTCCAAGGGGCTTCAAAGGGCTTTAGGGGAATGGAGGGTCCAACGTGCATTTTAGAGTAGCATTTTTGGAATGCTGGGGCATTTATTTAATGAAAATATGTCAGTTGCCCATTTTACCCTCATTTATTAACCAAAATCCGTTTTTGCCCTTTTATAAATAGAGAACCCTAAAAGCCTCTCGTAGCCTCACGCCTCCTTTGCACTCTCACGCCTCTCTCCATCATCCCTCACCGTCTCCTTCGCGAGCTGCTATCTGGTGTCTCCGAGATCAACCATCCCAACCTTGAAGATCGCCTCCCGCCGTTCTGCTCTCGCACTCACGTCACGCTTGTAGCAGGGTAGTTGGGTAAGCTTGGAAGCTTCGATTCCATCGCTCGTTCGTCCGATTTCGCGGTTGCCACTGAAGATTCCGCCGTCGTCCCACACCGTCTCCTTCGCGAGCTACTCTCCAATGTCCATCCGAGATAAGCCATCCCAACCTTGAAGATCGCCTCCCACCATTCTACTCTCGCACTTGCCTCTCCAGGTAAGATTTCCTTGGTGCCGCGGCCTCAGGTTGGCTTCGATTCGCCCTTTGTTTTTTGGTCAATCACTGACTATCGAGTTTCGTTCGCTTTCGCACTTATTGCACTTCTGTGTATTGTGATTGTTCGTTGCCTCGACTTAATTTGGCTATCCTGTTTTTCAATTGGTGTTTTTTGTGGGTGTATGGATGTTCGGCATGGATATTATCTAAATCTCCACACCAATGCCTTGTGCTCAATGTGCTAGTTCATGATAGACGCATGCGTTGGATGAATTTAGATTCATTCTGTGCTAAGTTTAGGGCTGCACCATTGCTGTTTTATTATTTTGAGTGGTTATTCTATTTCGGGTGAGGAAAGAATGTGCTATTCTTTGTTTCAGGTTATGTATTGACCTTAATGAATGATGCTACTGAATGTGCTTGTTCCAGGATTGTCCAATAGAAGTTACGGAGTGCCTCGCAAGCTGGACACGAAGGATTTATATGATTCCTATCTGAGGTGAACTACACTAACCCTTCTTTGTATAACTTTGTTAGAGTTACTATGGGTGCTACATTATGTTGTAAATGCTCGTCTTCTCAAAGATGAGATATGTTGTACTGTGTTCTAATGAGTCAAAAAGTTTGGCCTTTACTTGAATTATTGATAATATTCTGTGTGAATTCATTTGGAAATATGCTTAATCTGTTGAAGGTGGATCTTTTTTATGAGCAAAACCTATAGCTTGCCCTTATAGCATGAAACTCCTTGTGGTGTTTGTTGTGGGTATGAGATTTTTCGACTATCATTCTTATTTGATGCGTGATTGAATTGAGAGATTAGGAATTTGGTTTTCTAGGGTAAATGTTTGGTATTGGTTTTTTGGAAATGGTAGATGGAAGGGTTTTATATTGGTGTGTATGAGTGGAAAATGAAATTGGGATAGATGAAGTTCACCTTCACAGCTTAATGAATCACACACCAGCCTAGGATAAAGAACCCAATTCACTACCCAGGCATAAAGGAACACATCACCCCGATCAAGGATAAAGAAGTTTACCATTCTGAACCTTAAAAAATTCTAAATTTGATGGGAGTTTGGTGGTTGATTGGTTATTTTGAGCCCATTATGAATTCAAGTTCTTTTGCTTTTGCTAGACATATACATTTGCCTTCTGATCTCGCACTTTCGCTCTCTCGAGTTCCATTTCCTGCTTTTATGGCTGTGGTGACTTCATTCTTATCGTCTAAGTTTCAGAAATTTGGTTTCGAGGCTATGTTGTCTATTTCAATTTCTAATGTTGGGGCTTGGTCAATATTTTTTCTAGTGTGAAGAGATGTGAAGCAGTTTCGAATCTTTTAACGTTCATGTTTTCATACGAAATGTGCTCAATTACACCCCCACATATTATTAACACATTGAAGATGTTCTTCTTTTGGAAATTTCGTGATGTTTGCTAGTTGTAGAGTGACATGCTTGTTCTCATTTTACAATGTGAAAACTCTCTGTTAGTTGTTTTTAATTGTATTGGCTTTAATTCAATTGCTGAATTTTTTCTTTAGTATATGTCTCTCAAATCTGTTCATGCTCATATTGTTGGAAGATGGCAAGTTCAACAAAGGAAAATACATATTGGACCGCCGAAGATGTGGAAACATTTTGTAAGTTGTGTGTTGAACAAATCGATAAGGGTAATCTTCCTACAACCAACAAGAGAGATGGATGGACTGTCATAATTAATAAGTTCGAGGAGTTGAGGGGCAAAAAGTACGATAAAACTAAAATGAAGAGTAAGTAGGATAATCTTAAGGAAGAATGGAAAAGATAGATGACATTGGTTTATAGTGAAACGGGATTAGGATGGGATCCAAGGAAGAAACCCATCAACGCGAGTGATGAATGGTGGGAGAGCAAAATCCAGGTGTTTATCATCTGTTCTTTTACATTTCAATTAAGTTCTCATTTTCAATTATATACAACTTACTAAAATGCTTTTTATAATAGGTCAATCCTAAGGTTAAGGTTTTTAGGATGAAAGGCATACCTCCTGATCTTGAAGTGTTGCTAGATATAATGTTCAGGGATACGGTTGCTACCGGAGGAATCACTTGGAATCCTGCACAAGGTTTATGTGTTGATGAGAATGTTGATGCCACACAACCCAATATTGATGATGTCCGTAGGATTTACTGATGATAATTTGGAATGTGATGTGGGTGAAAATATTGATGAACCAATTCAAACTCAGGCTCGTAAAAGAGTAGTGCAGACTTCAACGAGGCAAACTCGAGGAAAGAAAGACAAGAATTTGAGCCCGGCACAATTGCTTGGAAGCCAAATTAACAGGCTTTGTTCTGCTGTTGAAAGTAGGAGTGCTATGATGTTGCCTCTCGAGCATATGAGGGATTCAGTCCTTACAAGGACCTCATATCTATGTTGGATGCCATACCGGAGATTGTGTAAGATGAAAAGCTATACTTTTTTGCAATCAAACATTTTAAGAAAGGGTGGACAATAAGCAGGTCTTCATAAGCTTGAGTACTAATGCCTTGAGGGTGAAGTATCTCAAGCTTGAGATGGAAGAACTTAATCATGACTAAGATGTTGTCATAGCTTCTTATTTGAATTCTTGAATATGCTATTTTATTTTTATATGCGAACTCTATTTAAATTATGTATGGACTTAATTTATATTAATGTTTTTAATATGAAAATTGTTTCTAATTGGGGTTCTCTTTATGTGGTTGACTTTGCATATATATATATATATATATATATATATATATATATATATATATATGTTGATCGATACTAATGTTTTTCTTAATGGATTGTCAAGATTATTCATTATTTTTCTTATTCTAACTTTATATTTTGTTACGTTAGGCAATTATGGATAATTCTCAAGAAAAAGAAAATCATGAACAAGAGGAAGATGAATTCCTGGATTTGCTTTTAATTGCTAATGCTTCAATTGCTTATCAAACAATGTACCTTAGCAAACAACCTTCTATGACCTCATCATATGCAAGTCATACATGGATGAGAGAGTTGATGGCCGAAGATACTAATCCAATAAGATGCTATAATATCTTCAGAATGCATAGGGATGTATTTAATAATTTAACACGTGACTTAGTAACACGCTATGGCCTTAAAGGATTTAGGAATACTAATATTGTAGAAATGGTTGGAATGTTTCTTTATATGTTGGGACATGATATAGGTAACAGGATAGCACAAGAGCGCTTTCAACGCTCTAGGGAAACCATAAGTAGGCATTTTAGTTTAGTTTTAAATAAAGTATGCAATATTAGAAAAGATTTGATCCAACCAATTGATCGACAATTTTGAGAAGTTCCAGAGAAGATTAAGAAAGATCAACGATTTTATCTATATTTTAAGGTAAGTTACGATTGTACAATAAAAACAAAAAACTAAATTTAAATCATGTAATATTTGCATTATTTGTTTTAGGATTGCATTGGAGTTAAGGATGGTACACATATCCTAGCAGTGTTACCGGCGTATGATCAAATTCGCTTTATTGGTCGAAAATGAAAGACTACTCAAATTATGTTGGCTGTATGTAATTTTAATATGGAATTTATTTACGTTTGTGCCGGTTGGGAGGGACAAGCTCATGATACTTGTGTCTTCTATGATGCCATTGGAAGAAGTGATGCACAATTTCCCCATCCACCTCCAGGTTGGTTAATTAATGGTTTATGTATATCCATATATATATATATATATATATATATATATATATTTGTGGTATATGTTAATTAAATTTATATTATATTTGTGTAGGTAAATATTATTTAGTAGATGTTGGATATCAAAATCTCACGGGTTATTTGGGGCCATATAGAGAAGTTAGATATCATTTGCCAGAATTTCGATAAGGTCCTACACCTACGGGTCATCGAGAAGTGTTCAACTGTGCACATTCCTCACTTCGCTCAGAAATTGAACGAGCCTTTGGCGTATTAAAAATGAAGTTGACTATTTTAACTACTATGCCAAGTTATCCTTATGAAAAGCAAGTGCAAATTGTCATAGCTACAATGGCTTTGCACAATTTTATAAGAAAAATGCCGTAACTGATACAGATTTTGAAATAGCAGATTTGGATCATGAGTATGGATATTCAGTCGACCATGATGTTGTAAATGAGGAGACAAGTGCTTCAAATGATAATGCATTCCCTGACATGACACATTTACGTGATGAAATAGCTATGAATTTGATAAATAGTTAATAATGTTTGTAATATTTAACTATAATTTATTTCTTTCTTTCGGACATATGTTATTGTCATGTTTATTGTAATGAAATTACTCTATTTTTAATTGAGTTTGATGTGATTTTTTTATTTAAAATTTTATTAATATGTCTCTTATACATTATTCTCAACTTGAAAAAAATATATAAAAGTTAAGGTCATTGATTTTTGTTTTTGATTTTAAACAAATTAAAGTTGCAAAATTTTAAAATTGGCACATGAAAGGATTTTCCAAATGTAATATGTTTACCAAACAACATTTTCTCCATGTTGCATCTCAAGGCATCTTTTCAATTTTGTTTACCAAACAGCATTTGCATTTCACCAAATCCCTTTAAACTAAAGACCTTTGCATTTCCCCAAGGACATTCTCCCAAAGCCGAACCAAATGGGGCCATCATCTATCGGCATAACTTTTTTTCGGCTTTGGGTAGTTCTAAGTCTATCCCTAATAAGCTTCATTGTATCTAATGTTAGTTGTACCAATTCAGGCCTAGTCAACTTTCTTTCGCTTACTTCATTCTAACATATAGGAGTCCTACAGGTTCATCCATATAGTGCCTTAAATAAAGCCATCACTATACTCTATTGGAAGCTATTGTTGTACGCAAATTCCAAGTTTTTTGTCCCAACTACCCTTGAAATCGATTGCACATGCTCCTAACATGTTTTCTAATATTTGAATTACTCTTTTTGTTTGTCCATCTGTCTGTGGGTGCAAAGTTATGCTGAAATGAAGTTTGGTCCCTAATGCTTCTTGGAGACTTTGCCAAAAAGTTAGACAAAAATCTCGAGTCTCGATCCGAAATTACCATCAATTGGACTCCATGTTATCTTAGTACATGCCGTATGTAAAATTATGCATACCTGTCTAGTGAGTAATCTGCTCGTATGGCCAAAAAATTGGCAAACTTGGTCAAACAATTTACTATTACCCAAATAGCGTCGTAACTACTTGATGTCCTAAGTAATCCTTAGACAGAATCCGTAATTATGTGCTCCCATTTCCTTTCAGGAATTTCCAAAGGTCTTAATATTTCTGCTACTTATGATGTTTAGCTTTTACCTGTTGACAGCTTAAACATTGCGCTACATGCTTCGCGATATCTACCTTTATCCCATTCCACCAAAAATGTTGACAAAGGTTCCGATGCATTTTTGTATTTCTGGGGTGGATACCATACTTACTTTTATGTGATTCTGACAAACTTTCCTTCTTTGACTCTTCATTGTCTGGTGCACTTATGCGTCCATGAAATCTTACAATTCCTTCACCCATAACTTAAAAATCCGACTTTTTCCCTTCTAATACCTTAATCCTTTGTATAATTTCAAGTTCTATCCTAAGTGTAGCCATCACACAAATTTGAACCCGATGATTCCACCTCTTGGCTCAACCAAACACACAATCTAGCCAAATTATCCCTACACCTTTGTCGCCATAAATTCAAGACTAAAACCATCAAGATCGACACCATTAACAACTCATCTGGCTTAGTCTAATCAAGACATTTACAATGCCTTTGCCGCAACATAGATTCAAGCCTAAAATTTGACACCATTCATTTGGTTCAAAGATCAACAATCCGCCAAGACTTATTTGACTGAAAGATCGACAATCCACCAATATAAGAATTTGTCTAGTTTTCACAAAGTACTCCTGAAGTTCCCAACATGAGAGATCATTACTTAGACTAAGCATTCATCAAATCCACAACTTAAACTTTCACCATTTCACCTTAGAAAGAGTAACCACAATTGATCATATCTATTAATTCCACATAACCTTTTAAATTGAGATTGTCACCTAAAATTAGAAGTTGACCACCATTGATTAAACCTATTACTCCAACATATAAACCATAAGTAATTTGATGTCTCGTATGACAATTCAAACTCATACCTTCTAGGATCAATTCTTACATACTAAATACCTCCATGTAATGCATCAAAACTTCAATGAGATTTTCTAATAGGAAATCATAACCTAGCTCAAATGATTATAACTTAATCCTCAAATTCATAACTCGCTCTCCATAATTCACATATTAAGCTTTGTAATCTTAATCCATCTATGCCAACAATAATCAAAGTTTATCCATTAAGACTTGATATGATATAATAATTGCCCATAACCTTGTGAATATCTAAGCACTCCAAAAGATTATAATTATCATTAGAGCCTAGAGCTAATAGTTAACACTTCTAAAATATTTTCTTGTCACGAAGCAATTCAATTGATACTAACATCGTCAAGTCTCCAACAGTTGCTTATGAAGTCAATACATCCCCGCAATAACGTTGAAGTCATATATAGCTAGCACTATCAAGTCTATCATCTGACTTCATCCTGCTATAGTAATCTTATGATCCAAACTAGTTAGGGTAGATAGAACAACATCCTTTAAAGGCGTAGTGACACTTAAGTGTACTTCCATCAACTTAGGTTTCAATCAACATAGTCACACAAGGAAAGATTATCTGAAACGACAGTCTTCAAAGCCTCAGCTTCCTCCTAAGTAAATGCATACACTCATTCTTGAGCTGGTGGTCTTTGTTGGTTTCCATGTTGTGGTGCTCCACCTAAAGAGGGTTGTTGTGTTGGCATAGTACATGGCTACTATTATCTCTCTTGAGGACAATCCTTAAGTATATGACCTTGCTACCCACAGCCATAACATCCCCTCCGCACCATACAAAGCGCGTTTCCATGAAATTTATTACACCAACGATAAGGACCATTTGAGTAGTGTATCTGTCCTACCATTTGACTACTTTCAGCTCCTTCATAGTTTCCAAAATTATGCTTCTTATTGGGGTTAAAGGGTTGTCTCCTTAATTGGTTAGGCCTCTTGTCCCATCCAATATTGGCATGAGCAGCTTAGTGACCTAACCTTACTTGAGTCACCCTTCCAATTCCTTTACTCATTAACTCCTACTATATGAGTTGAGCTTGTTCATAGAGTTCGTCATAGTCTTATATTTAAAGGCACTAGTTGCTACCTTATGTCTGTCTTTAGACCTTTTAGAAATATCTTAACCTTATCATCTCTATTTTCTATCAACTAGGAGCATTCTTGGAAATTCTGACTTAACTGCATAAACTTCGTCATCTTTTTATCCTCAGTGCAGTTAGAGAATGCTTACCAAGAAATGCCCTAACAAAAGTCTCCCAATTTATTACTGCATCAGCTAGGAACATCGTGTCCTTCTATACTCTCCACCAATGCTTGGCATTTCCTTCCAATTGATAATCTAGCAATGTCAACTTTTCAGCATCATTACAATCTAAAAGTCTAAAGGTTCTTTCCATACCATCGATCCATTGCTCAGCCTCCTTGTGATCTCCTATTCCAATAAACTTAGGAGGCTTCAATTTCAAAAATTGTTCTACCAAACCTTAGGTATGACACTTACCACCTGTTTGCTATTGAACTTATCTTTCTAACAAAACTCTCACGTTCACAAATTCTTGAGAATCCCCTCCATTCGAGGATCCATTCTAGAAGTCGATTCACCCGACCTCTTCATTTTGTCCTACAAGCTTCTACACATTGACAATTCAACGTGCCATCAACTACCTAATAAGTAATATTCTTCTCACTAAGCAATAAGTAATGAGCCATTACTAACATCATAGAACGAGTAATATCCATTACCGGTATAAGTAACATACATTACTTGTTTTTTTTCAAAGCAAGACAAACTCATGCACTTAGTGTTTTAGACAAATGTGTTCACCCTATTCGCCTCCACCATTAGAGTGCCTTATCACTCTAAGTCATAACTTAAATCTCTTCTCCTATTCGGTGCATAGTTTAGTTCATTCTTACATCTTTCGTCATCCCAGAAGCCTATCAAGAGCCGCTTCTTGTCTAGACACTTTGGCCTCGGCAACTACTTCCCGCCTTCATCGGACCAGGTCGTTATAGGCCCATCAACTTCTGCCTAGTTCATCCCTAAACGACACACCTATTGAAGGGCATTAAGCTTTGATACCATAAAACTAGGCTATGACATCCCAATACGCGACCTTACTAAAGCGAGTTATTAAATATTTTTGTTTATTGCACAAGCGGAAGCGAGCGTAAGAATCAAACCATCATAACAGCAAAATGGATGAAGAACAGGCAACAAGCTTTCATTTCATCATCTTATTTATACATATGGGTGATTAACAAGGCTACATTGGGAGGTCAAAAAGGTGTCTACTCCTGTCAGTTATCCACACAAGCGACATAATGAGCTTAGGGCTATTAATATCACTCATCACTAGTTGCACAATCCAATCCCACAAGGTGACAACCATGTCTCCAAAAATGGTTCCCTACCTCCAACCTATCTCCTCTACTCCATCCCACCCACATAGGCTACTCTAGGGATCTATAAAAATAACAAGAGTGAGCTAATGCTTAACAAGGGAAATAGCAAACTCATAAACCACTCAATCTAATTGTATTTTGATTCCTAGGACAAGACTAATATTTAAGCAAGCAAGCACACAAGTATGAACACACGATGTACCTCAGACCATTTCCAATCATACAAGTAATGCTATCATGCATTTACATAACATAAATAATACATGACTTATGATATCACTATAATCCAAATATAACATGCATATACATGACTGTTGTGACCCGATCTCGCCACCTGATCCTCCTCACCAGGAGAGGAAATGGGAGAGGTCAGATTTAGGAGTACTTGACCACAAAAGTTTCCTTACGTCTTCTCTAAGGATGAATCTCTTATGAATTCCCTTCACGAGGTCACGAGTTCTCCTAAACTTGTATCCTGCGTAACAGCAGAGTGTCGTGACCCATACCCACACAGACGACACACTTTAAGAGAGGAGGTCAGGTGTGGATATCGGATTTAAGGGTACATTTACCATGGTAGCCTTCCCTTTAGTACTCATTCTTAAAGATGGCGTCACTTCATCTATTAGGAATTTTCCACATATAGGTATGCTAAACCATGGTGAGTCTTATTAAGGCTCGTATCCCATGCGACGGGTTCATTTATACGGTTTAGTTATTTAGGATAACCTAAAAATAAAATAAGAGTTGCCACTAGCCTCGTTTTTGGGGGTTGGCTAGAAACCCAATTGAGAGTCGAGAGTATTCCCTCGATTCCTAAGCAACTGGATATCTAGGTCTAGAGACTTGGATTACGCCAATATTTCTATTAGTGTCATTTCGGTATCTAAACAATATGTCTATGCAATGTGTTTACCTAACGTGTCTATGCATTTCTTTTTACATTTTTGAGATCGTTAGTCCTAAACTAAGCGGTCATGTGTGGTTGGTCGTTTTCATGCTATTATATATCTAAAGAAAGTGAAAAGGAAACACCTAATTGAATTGAAAATTGTGAAGTGGTAAGTAAACAATCAAGAAAAGTTATAAATCTATTATGCAATTCTAGAAAATATAAAAGAGAAACACAATTGAATAAGATAAGAGAAAAATAGAACCTGCAACTCCTCGAGCTTTTATATAAACAATGAGAACCCGAGACATATATCAGGGATGAATGGTACTAAATAATGATCGAAATGGACATCAATCTCCACCATCTTCATGTCTTCTCCATCTTCAAGGTCCTAATCTAGATCTAGTATAGGAAATTTATAACTAGATACATACAATGGAAAGAAACGGGCATACATGTCAAAACAAACAAAAGCACAACACCATACTTAAATCAATCTCTTAAAAGAAGTTTAATTAATGTTTTGGCCTTGGGGTCGGCCTTTGTAATTCATATGCAGGTCTTTCTAAGACATCTACTCAATCTATTTTTGTGACTTATAGTTATTATTGACCAATTGTGTTTCCTTATGGCCAATAACATTTGTAAGTCCCTTAATATCATACATCGACCCTACTATTCATTTAGAAATCACATGCATTTGTGAGAAGTAAACATGCATGCAAGTCTTTTAGACCTTATTTCTCTATCAAATAAATGAGTGAGCTGTTGGTAAATCACTTATTACTAAATGCATGTACAAATCGCAAACATAGGCATTTTCTAAATGAATGATGTGATTGTATGCATAGGGAGCACATGTGATATTCCAAAGACATCTTTTGAAAATCATATATAAAAAGTTTTGAGATAAAATGAATATCTTGACTTTGAAAGGCATTCAATTACTGAGGCTAGACCAAGGCTCGCATAAATGCACTCACAAGCATCGCAGGCATTTTGAATACAATTCAAACTGTGACTTTCCACAATGTCAAATCATAATTGAAAAAGGTTTGAAAATATTTCGGATTAAAAAATATCTAAATCATGAAATACATTCAATTGCCAATGCTAACTTATGACTCACATAAATGCATTCATAAGTGTCATAAGCAGTTTGAATATGGCCAAAACCATGACTTTTCCTTAAGTCAAATCAAGCTTTGGAATCTAATTTCTCAGTAAATGGTTTTCAGAAACATCATATGTACCAAAGCATTTTAAAGTTAATTTGGAAAGAAGACTCGTCAAAAATCATTTAACAATGAATATCGAGGTATTTAAAGTAAATTTTATGAAAATGGAATGACCTAGGTTCATGCACAAACTAACCTAGGAAGTTTATGTAAATAATCACCATTAAGCTCACGTTAGGAAATTTCAGAACAAGCATATAAATACAATAAAATTGGGCAATGCCTAATGACAATTTGGCAATGAAAAAATTCTCTATCATGCATGACATGATAATGAATAACTTTTGTGAAGAAAGTTTTCCTAAACGAGTTACACACGATTTTACAAAAATCAGACAACAAGTAATAGCTTGTCAGAAAATCGTCGAAACAACATGACATTTAGTCAATATCGTGAGGATTTGTCCTATCAAAACAAGTCTAAAAATCACCATATTTTCACACAACATAGCCAACATAATGACAATAAGCTTCATTAGGGATCAAGTACATAATCCTTATAGAAAAAATAGAACAAAAATGCCAAAAGTCTGTCCAAACATGGGTTAGAACAGGGGCCTGAATTTAATCTCATGTCTCGATTCTGATTTAGTTTTGAAAAAAAATATAAAGCTGTCTAAATGATAATCAATTTGCGCGAAATTAGCAGCATTGGAAACCTCTAAGTGTGCCTTATAACTTCTTGGAAGGGCTTGAGTCCAAACTAAGTCAATTTGATATCCTAAGATCGAGATCTTTAAAAGTGCGCATATTAATAGCTAAAAATCAAAACATAAACATGCATTAATAAATCTCAAAACTGTTTAAGTAATGCATAAATAGCATGAAAAAATTGCATGCAACTTAGAATTGGATGCGACAAATAATTGGGGAGATCATCTAACCTAAGTCGACATGAGAAAATGTCATACGATTCGATGATAATACGAGATGACTTAAGATTCATGATGAAATGTTTGAGGGTTTCTAGGTGAACATCCACTTTTGTGACACAAATTTAACATACAAAATGACAATCAAATGTAATGACGTGAATATGTACTCAAACCTTGTAACATGTAGTTTCAGTGTCAAGAAGGCATTATTGCAAGATTTGATCTCTAAAAGACCCAAACAAGCATGGCAAGGTACATATATGTAAGGTTTTGTTCTAATCTCAATATCATAGAGCGAGCATGATTTCTATTATCTAAAAACTTGTAAAAATCTAACGAAAAATCTCACATATAGAACATACGATGATGAGTATTTTTTGTTAAGAGTCCAAGACCTAGATAAAATCACATGAGTTATGGAAAAAATGATAAAATAGACATGCATATTTAAGTTATATGTTACTGTAGCACAAATTCACATTACCTCATGCAATCGACACACTAAACAATATCAAAAATTTGCAGATCATGCATCAATTGAACACATACAATAGGTATTCCATCTTTCATGAAGGATGTGAGACCAAACAAACTTATTTATAGATTTAATTTTACCAAATTGCAATTCAGAATAGTGTAGGGCAGATCATCCTATGTTCAAATCTAAGAGATTTTGATCTAATTAAACACATCTAAAAATTTCGAAAAAAATTACAATGCATTTTCCACACAATTACGAACAACTTTTATGAAGGAAAATTCCTCTGGAAATCAACATAGAAATTAGTACAAAAATAACAAAATTGATGGCCTCTATTGCAAAAGACAAGGGCAAATAATAAAATAAATAGAAAATTGGACATCATAGTTATGTGGTTTGATTGGTAGAACCTAATACATGAGAAGAGCATATTGAATTCTCAAGTGATATAATAGATATTATATCATGTTCGAGTCATTCATATACTCTTAGTATTTCATAAACCCCAATTATACTCAATAACTCACACAATATTTTGCCTTCATAATAACTTTCAAAATATTCTCTCAATCATATAAGAAAATCATAAATTTTTCCACAAGATTCATTGGTTGCAATACTTTGGATTTCTTCATGATGTAATTCATGAAGAAGCAACCTCTTGAATGCTCTTCACAACAAAGACACTTATATAGAAAAGAATTGGATAAAAAATATGAAATCCCTATTAAGAGTCCTAGTCAAGCTAGGAAATCACTCTAATTTGGAGACCTACTTGAATGAAGAAATTTCCCTTTCCAGACTCAAATTCGAGATATATCTCAACACCGGGCATGGGCGTCGGTATTCCCATACCTAAGGGTAAAGTCCTCCTGCCCAAGCGTTGAGGTCTTTGATGTAAGTGCCAATGTATGATCATATTTTGGGAATTTTTTTTTATTCTTAGAAGAGGAAAGTATTTTTCTGAATTTTTGCATAAGTTTTCGGTTGACTCATTTTTCTAAATAATTCAAATGCCAAAAAGTGAGGAAAATTTCCATCCAACAGACAGCTTGAATATTAACCAAGGAGCGACAAATGGAAAGTCATTTGTATGACTGTACACTGTACTAGTCCTTCCATGCGCTTGTACCTTGATGGGCTTGACAGGTTAGTTGGCGTGAAGACCAATTTTGATGGGCTTAAGAAATGATGCTAATCTATAAAAGTCCAACCCTATGTCCTTTCTAACAAATTTTGAAGAATAAGGTCTTGCTTCAATACGAAAATTGATAAAAATTGGAGTTTATTTTACGATTGATTTGCAACCCAAGATCACTTTTCAAAGACCTGGCAAAGCTCATTGGGTGTCCAATCATTTGCTCCTGCCAATCTACTACACAAGCAAGCTTCATTTCCTTCCCGTACGTCGCCACTTCCCATGCCACCTCAACCTCTTCTTTCCTACCGGGTTATTGTATTGGAAGATATTAAAATTTACAGTTCGGATTTCAATCACTTACAAAATTACAACCAAGGTGGACGCAAGACATTCTTCATTTCACTTCCTCTTTTATTATGTTGTTACATAAATAGATGGGAAACGGGTAGGCTTTCAGATATATAAAAGACCAGAAATCATCAGCCAAAGGCGGTGGCGGGGTGAATTAAGGGATGTAATTTGAATCAAAGGTTGGGAAATTGGCATCGTCGAAGGAATGAAGCTACGGACGACCGTGCATCACAATGGGTTTGCATGAAGAAAGAATGGAAAAATTAAAGTCAATACATAACAAATAGACAAAGCGTGCTCCAAGTACTTTCGGTCCTAACACTGAGGCAGATCAGGAGGAGGTGGAGGCAACGTCGACGATGGAGTCGGCCCGTTCTCGACAACAAAAGCCGTCGCCAGCCCCAGCGGCAAGTGGGCGTCCAGGTGGCAGTGCAATATCCATACACCTGTATAATGTACAAAAAAAAAAAAAAAATTGAGATACAATGACCTTTTTGTTCGGGGTGATAAAATATAATTATATTCAGTATGTTATATTTTGAATTCATCATTGAAATGGTCTAAAGGATTTGTTGCACTGTCACTATCCTTCAACTCATTCCATCTAATGTACCAAACACATTCCTTTGCCTACTTCCTCCCCTGAGAAACGTCCATGCTTGCAAACACAAAAATGTAGAAGTTCAAGCCACATGATATCATATGTTACATGTGATTGTAGGATGCATATGGTTCACGAGTTAACTTAAAGATAATGATTAGATTGCTTGATGTTTCGTGGACTTTGTCCCTTCTATCTTGCTTAATTGCTCTGTGTTGGTTACACTTGCAAGTGATCGTTGATCATGTTTGGACTAAATCCTATATAATTACTCAATAAAGATTGCTATTTCTAGTCTTTTTTTCCAAACACTAGTCAATCATACTCTTAAGAAACAATAAATTCTACTCAATATGGTATTTACTTTCATAGTTCATAATATGGAAGAGAGAGAATAAAATTACCCGGATTATTTGCTCGGAATCTGATGGCAGCCCAACCTCCCACAGGCACGGCGACCGTGTTACGGATCACCGGGTTGAAGAGATTGTACTTTTTCGGATCCTTGACCGGGTCAAAATTCCCGAACCCTTGTCCCACCACATGAAAATTGAAGCCGTGCAAGTGCATGGGGTGATTCTCTGCGCCGATGATGGTCGTGTCCTGGAACACGATCTCGACCGTCGCGTTGTACTTCACTTGCTTCACACTTGTGCTCTTGAGCACGAACAACAATGTCGAGTTGTTGCGGTTGGCGGGGTTCGTGTAATCGAATTTCAGCGGCGGCTGGTCGGGGAAATCGGTGGTGTAGATCCCTTTCACGTTGGAGAAGTGCGCTTGCAAGAGGGACAGGCTCGTGGGGAATTGGAACGACGCGTTGTTCATGTTTGCGGACAGCCGGAGGGTAGGGTTGTTGGTGACGGCCCTGCAAGTGGCGTTGGGTCCGCACGGGGAGACGCTCAATCCGATGGTCACGAGCATCTGCTCGTCCAGCTTGGTCGGCACCGGAATCCAACTCGGGCTGCCCACAAGGCTGGTCAAGGAGGAGTAGAACTTGTGGGCCGTGGGGGTGTCGTTGAGGGCCGGCAAGAGAGGCATGATCGGACTCGTGTAGGGCAGCTTGTCATACATGAGGATCCCGGTCGTGGTGGTGTTGTCTGGCGGTGGAGCATTCTGGGCGCTAACGTACTGGCGGGCCGCCATGTAGTAGGCCCCCGGGGTCTGGTCTGTGGTGAGGAGCACATCGACTGTGTGGCCCGGGGCGAGGACGACAACGTCGGTGATGTAGGGTTTAGTGTATGAGGCATCGACAGCGACCACAGTGAACTTGTGATTGGCTATCTTGAAGAAAAGTTGGCTATTGAGTGCAGCATTGATGATGCGAAGCATGTAGGTCTTTCCATACACCACCTTTAGCTTGTAGGGATCTGCGCCGAGAAAAAAGAAAAGTATCGAATGTCAACAAACCAACAATAACCAAAGCAATAAAAAATATCGAATTTCCTCTGATTCGAGTTGAACTAATTCATTAAAAGAAAGCCATCGTTGTACTATGAAGGAAAAATCGCAGTATGTTGTTGTAATTGCTTACGCTTTTTGGAGCAAGGATAGAGATCTCCGGGCCGTCCATTGATGGTGAATGCATCTGAATTGTTAGTCGGCACGCCGAGCGCTTCTGCCTGCGTCTCCATATCGATCACATTTCCGTTCCACCACTCTCCTGCAGTGCCCACGCAAATCATTTTACAGCTTAAAGAGTATCTACAGTAAATGGTTTTACCGGTTCTTGTAGATCCATTTAATGATATAGAAAGGCATTACTTAGATAAAAACTACTTTTTGGGATATATACATTAGAAATATGGAGAAGAGGAATACCTAAGATGATAGGAAACTGTTTGTGAGGCGTGGGAAATGGGTAGCGACCCGACTTGGGGAGGATGATGAGAGCGCCGTGGACGGTGGCGCGGAGCAAGGAGAAGTGAGCATGCCACCAAAGCGTGCCTTCTTGCTTAGTGATAGTAAATCTATATGTATAACTATGTCCGGGACGTATGGGGCACTGCGTAATGTAGCTCGGCCCATCTGCCCAACCACTCAATAGTTGAAATATCCCATGCCTACATGAATTGAGCTATGTGTCATCATTAGCGACTTTAGTGGGGGGACTTGGCAAATTCACCACGACAAAGTTTTTTTTCTTCCCATTTTTGTAATTTTCATTTAATTTAAGCACATGTAGTTGACAAATTCGTTGGCCAGGTGAGGTCTCATAATCGCATGCCATCATCAATAATTGGTCAAACAGCAATTGCTTATTGCATCTTGTTTAACTATTTAAAACAGCTTGGATGGGCATGTAAGAAAACAACGAAGGAAAGAAAATCTCGTCGTTGTACCATGTAAAAGTCAAACTTCCTATGCGAATTTTAGTTTTTTTTTTTTTTTATGCAGTTCAATGGTCAGGATTAATCACCAGTGAATAGTAACGTTGTATGGGGACTGGTTGAGGACATGAACGACGAGGGTGTCGCCCTCCGTGACTCGAATCATCGGGCCTGGCAGATTTCCGTTCACTGCCGTGATCACTTGCTTCTGGCACAATTTACTCACCGTCACGTTTTCCACCTGAAACAGATCACGTTTTCCATGAAAACCACCGGACAGGACAGGAACATAAAACGGGCCACGACGCCTAAAACCATCGTACGTTAAAGTACAAGTTGCGTACGGTCGGAAAAGCAGCACTAGAAGGAGGAAAGCACGTTACATTGAATGTGTGTTCCACAGTTGCAGCCGCAGCCATCGCAGACGTAGCTACAAGGGCAAAAGCCCACACGAGCAGAATCCGGGCTTGTCGTCCCCCCATCGCTTGGCGCAAGCTTTTCAAAGGTCTTGGAATTTGCTTCAACGGTGCACGAAACACAGAGGACACGCCCGTATTTAAATCGCAGTTCTGTTGTTAGGTTTCTTCCGGGGGGGCGGGAAGCGCGGATCCTTATTTTATATAAATCGGACTGGTGAGATCGTGAAGCTTCGTTGGCAATTTTTCTCTCTACTTCTTTTTTCGGGAAGTATGATGTTATGCGGATCGTAGGACTTATTCTCAATCCCTCGCACGATTGCGTGAGGGACATTATATTAAATGAAGAAAGGGTCCCTGAGGGTAGGTTTTGCAAAGCGACAGCGCAAGCTTCGCTGTCTAGCGGTTTAAATGGCTTCTATCACATGATAATAAATTAGAATATAGTAATATAAGCAAAGAAGATAGATGAAAAAATAGATAAGGAGAGAAGCAAGGAACTCTTGTTATAATTTCTTGGCATAGCCGGCCCTTTGAATTGTTTAATTCAACTACGACTAAAGAACCTCCGAATTCCAATTTTGTCATTCTGTTTTAGTTCATTCGTAGGTTCGGATGCAATAATTTGGTTAATTAAGCTGTTCCCCCTCGCCCCCCCTCCCCTTTTTAGCTATTTTCTTGAATGGAGGATGAGATCTCATAGTGGCCTGGTGGATGTACAGATGTGGGAGCCATGTTGAAAAGTTGAGGCTTAATTAAGCTGTCCCCCCCCCCCCCAACAACACACACATTCCCATTTGGAGTTGGAGATTTCAATACGAAAATGATCATGACTATTGACGACCATTTTAAGGAAGAAATTATTTTGAAGGGATAATGATATGGGGTTCTCAACTTTTTGTAATTTGGGACAATGTCGTTCCTTCAATTTTTCTTTTCTATATGTGCAATTGATTTATTGAACTATTTTGTTCCTGTTGGCCCCCCTTGAAAATCCAATGGATAATAGGGTCATAGTCCTTTAGTGTCACAAAGCCCACATGGTAGAAACATGGCGCGTACATAGCAATCAAAAAACTCAAATGGCACCACTCGATCAACAGCAAGGGTTGTAGACCTTTGCCACTCAACTAAAGATGGCCTCGACCCTCCTTTGCCGTCAATTGAGACAGGGGCGGTGACGGCAGCTAATTGTCAAGCTAGCGAAGAAACTGGCGATGACTGGAGGCAAGCCAGGAGGCGAGGGTATTAGAGCTTGATAACATTTGAAGAGAATGGAGAAGAAGAGGAAAAACAAGGAAAAGAAAGGGAAAATAGACCCCAACTATCCAAAATCATCGGTGCTTATGTTTTCATTAAATTTCGAAGTATCTCGTTTCAACTAACCTATTAGGGAAAAGGATGCTAGAGAGGCTTCATTTTTGGCTTTTTCCTTTACTTTTTTGCTTTTTATTTTTTATTTTTTCCCTTTTGGTCTTCTCCAAATGTGGCCTCAAGCCACATCGGCATCACATGTGCTTGAAATATATATATTATAATGGGGCTTTACTAGCATAATAATCCTTAGACTAATATAGGTAACAGTCTGTTATGAGTTACAAATTATTAAAAGAATGAACTTATAATAATTTATAATTATTTGTTATTTGATTTTTATGCTCCAAAATACACTATTATTTTCACAGAATATTAAAGAATGTCACATAATCATTTATCTTTAAAATGCAAGTTAATATTTTTTTCCTCTTTAGCATACTTATCCCTCTAAAAACCAAATGATGTATTATTTTTTTTAAATTCGAATATTAATGATAAAAAACAGAGACGATAAATAATAATAAAAAAATGTTAATATAATATCTATTTCCCCTCTCTCTTCTCTTTGTGATTTCCTCTCTTAGAAATGTCATCCAAGACCACCACAAGCGACCAATTGCCCTGCCGCTGCCGCGGTCGTTCGCCATGGCACATCCGCGTGATCATCAAGCTCCATCAAGAGATGTAAGTCATAGGCCCACAAAAAGGATGGCAACCTAAAAAATATGTATTTTATAGTTGGCAGGAGGCTGTCATAGTAAGTTGCATTGAAAGCTCATGTAGATCATTGACCTTCCGTTAAATAAGAATAATGGAATACAGTTGTTCATTCATGCATTGAAAGCACGCATGTAGAAAAGAATATAGTGATGGATACATCGAATGGTCAATCAATAGTTTAGCTAGGGAATATCCTTCACTAATCTTGGCCTTAACCGAAAGTATCTTGTACAAATCCTCAAGCAGAACAAGAAAAAAGAGGGGAAAGAATTGAAAAAAAGAAGAAGAGAAAGTACATTTTTTTTGTGAAGCCAAGCCGATCAAACACATATTGTATAGAACCGCCGCTATAGACCAAGTAAGACTCAAAACTCACCTTTATGGTCTTTGCACGCTTTACCGATGCGTCATTCTTTACCAAATCAAATCACAACTGGGCTTGCTAAAGAAAAGAAGCTGAATATTCACAAGTTGACTAATACCTCGATTGAAAATGACTCTTTGAATTATAAAACATCTTCTCGGCGGGGTGAAAACCATGGGGAGCGAGTCAAATTCGGTTCATTTCTATCAAGACATTGGATGGCAAGGATAAATAGTTGGAAATGATGAAAGATCCAAGCATGGTAGGTTGATGGAGAATGCAAAAAGCATAGTCCTGTTGAATCCATTGGTGAGGTGTTGATTGAAGTAACCAAAGAGAAAGATGTTGCAATATTGCGGGCAAAATTTGAGTCAGTCTATACGATGGAGGGTTTGAATGATCGCTTGTATATGCCGAAAAAGATCTTTTAATTCAGATTTGTTGAAGACACATCTATCAAAGCTCATTTAGATGAGTTTAGCAAATTCATTGTAGGTTTGAAGAATGTCAATGAAGCCTTTCTTGATGAGGAACAAGGCACGATGTTGGCGGAATCTTTATCAGATTCTTTTGAGTACTCTATTGATTCATTGATATAAGGACTCCCTACAATTAAGAGATACAACCGGTCTTGTTTTCTTAGCATAGACCAAGATACCTAGCGGAGAATATGGCATAGAGTTTGCTTATCCAAAATAGAGACAAATGTCAAGGATCTAGAGTTAGCCAATGGAAGAGCTACTCTAAATCAAGGTCCAATTTAGGAATCATGGATGTTATCACCGCAAAGAAGTAGGGCGTTATTGGAGAGCTTGTTTGAAGTACAAGGGTAAATGAGTTAAGGTGAAGTCTACAAGTGACCATAGTGCAATTACTACAAAATTCAAACGTGACATGCTGGTTTAAACTTGCACAAGACTAATCTACCGGCATAGTAGCCTATATCTAATCAATCGAAATGAAATCTTTAGGAGAAATTGATGAAAGGATATCTATTCAAATCCTAGATTTTCTTAGATTCATAGACACAATTCAATTCCATGTGATATTTTATTCACATTTTTTTCCACTAATAACATTTTCTAAATCTCTTAGATCCTTGAATTTGGAGTATCCTACTTCAATGCAATTCACAGGTTGGTATTTCATGATCAAGAGTGTAGTGTTACTTGTGATAGTAGTCATTATATATCGTATCAACAATCAAAATATGATTGAAAGAAGAAATCTCTATTTGACAGAACTCCTTCTTATACCTATGAATTCTATTGAACTCATAAATGATACATTGGAATAATCTTTTTTTTTTTTTTTTTTTTTTGGTAAAGGTAAGAATTAAATAAGCAATGGACAACTGAACAAGAATTCAGAACCGAAACTCACACTATGGCTGCAAGAAGCAGGAATAGTGAGAGGGCCCTGAATCAAAAGAAGAACAGCAACCGCTGGAGGAAGAAGCAGAAATACAGCAAGGAAAAGCGACTAAGCAAAAACAGCCACATGGCCGAACAAAACTCAAAGCGAACCCTCGAAACGGACCTAGGAAGGCGCACGGGCAAGGGAGGCATGTGAGGATGCTGAGATGAAGATAGAGGGGTCGAAACCCCAACTTCTCTGAAGACGCTTATTCCTTGGTGTAGGCGGAACATTAGAGAAAAGGAGGGCTTTATCCTTCACCACTTTGATCAAGTGGTTCTTCATGGCCGGGATCGCGAGGAGTCCCCACGGAAAATGATAGCGTTTCTTTTCTTCCAAATAAAATGGCATAACGCCCCAAAAGAGAACCTGGCAATTTTGTGATAAAAATCATCACCAGCAAGGAACTTGATAGCCCATGATAAGTTGTCATTCCAAGACCTGTTCTTCCAAGGTAAGTTACAGCGGGAAGCCCAAAAGAAAGCCAAAGTAGCCGGTGTTTCACACTGAAAGAAAAGATGGTCCAAAGAGTCCGGAACCAAGCGACAAAACGCACAAACAGAAAATTCAATCCTTCCATATGAGAGAAGGAGACACTGAGTTGGTAATCTCCTTCTCGCTAGCAGCCACATAAAAAATTGAAATCTGGGGGCCAAACTGTTATCCCATATGAGAGTTGCCCAGGGAACCGGAACACTTTTGGCCCTAATAAAATTCCAAGCCGAGGAAACCGAAAACTTACCCGACGGGTCTTCTCTCCACACGAACTTGTCACGGTCTTCATTAGGCAAGGGAATGAAGATTCCCAAAGAAGACATGATATTTCTGGTATGGATACCCGCAGGGGAGAAAAGGTCTGCCACTGTCGAATAAGAAGGAAGACAAACGTCCAGAAGATTGGGCGGAATAGCAAGTGAAAGAGGGCCACACTCCAGCCAATTGTCGTGCCATAATGAAACGGAGTACCCATGACCAACCTTCCAAGCAAAGGACATTCTAAAGTGCCTTCGAAGCCGGAGAATCTTCTTCCACGCCCACGAACACCGAGTCGGTGGAGAGACACTCCAAAAATTATTATCCTTCTTTAAGAAGTAGGAATGAATCCATCGGCACCAAAGAGATTCTCTATCGACAAAGAGAAACCAAATATATTTAAGGAGCGAGGCGGAGTTGCAATCCCTCAATTTCCGCAGACCTAGTCCGCCTTCCTTTTTTGGATGACAAATGTCATCCCAGGAAACTTTGGCACCACCTCGTCCCATGGCAGTGCCTTTCCACAAGAACTGCCTTAACAATTGCTCAATCTTATCCATAACGAGAGGCGGGCAAGGAAAACACACTAGCCCAAAAGCTTGTATGGAATGAAGGACTCGACCTTATTAATTGGAGTCTACCCGCAAATGAGAGAAACCGATGTGTCCAAGATTGAATTCTCGCCGTGATACGGTCTATCAGGGAGACACAATCAGCTTTCCCTAATCTTGAGGTAATGATCGGCACTCCTAAGTAGCGAACCGGTAAGCAGCCTTCTTGAAACCCAAAGGCCAATCTGATATTTTCTCTTAAAGAAGGAGGACCTCCAGAGAGAAATACCTCACTCTTGTCTCTATTCGGAAAGAGACCGCTCCACTTAGAGAATAAATCCAAGCATTTCTTAAGGATGGTGACAGAATCCCACTCAGCTTGGCAAAACAAGAAGACATCGTCGGCAAAAAAGAGGTGAGATAACCCAACATTCTTGCACCTCCAGAAAAAGCGAAACTCTTTAACGGAAGTGTGAGAGATCAACATCCCTGAGAAAACTTCCATTACAAGGGTGAAAAGGTAAGGCGATAACGGGTCTCCTTGGCGTAAGCCTCGACCACTAGAAAAGAAACCATGAAGTTCACCATTTATAGAAACCGAGAACTTGGGAGTTCTGATACAAACCATTATCAAATGGATGGTCCAATTCGGGAAATTAAAGGCACGAAGGGTTAATTCGAGGAAATCCCAATCCACCGTATCGTAGGCCTTTTGAAAATCAACCTTAACCGCACACTTTGGAAGGTAAGGGTCAAGATGAAATCCTGAAAACAATTCTTGTACAAGAAGAATGTTATCCCTAATTCTTCTACCTTTGACAAATGCATTTTGATAGGGCCCAATCAATGCATTCAACGAGGAGCCAAACGATTTGCCATAAGTTTTGTAATCACTTTATAGATGGTGTTACAAAGCAGGCAATAGGTCTGAAATCGAGCCACCGAGGCATTCTGAATTTTAGGAATCAAAGCTAGAATGGTATTGTTTACCTCTTTAAGAAGCCAACCCGATTGGAAGAATTCTTTAACTGCTTCAACAACCGAGGGGCCGAGAATATCCCAGTTAGTCTTATAAAATTCCATCGGAAAGCCATCTGGACCAGGGGCTTTGCCTCTAGCAAGGGAGAAAAGTGTATCTTTAACTTCAGAATCGGTGACCGGAGAAGAAACAGAGACACTTTGAGCATCGGAAAGAGGACGTATAAACTCTTTCAAGTAGGCTACTGATGGCAAGGAAATAGCTGGTCGAGCCTTAAGGAGCTCGGAGAAGAAGGTAACGAAAATCTGAGGCACCTGTGAGGGATCATCAACAAAGGCACCAGAAGAATCCTTAATGGAGAGGATATGGTTTCTGACCTGCCTATTCTTGACGGAGTTATGAAAGAAACTCGTATTTTTATCACCTAGTTTGAGCCAATTAACACGGGACTTTTGGCGATAAAAAGACTCCTCCTGATCTCGCAACGCAAAGAAAGCACGCCTCTGGGTCTTTTCCTGATTAGCAAGAGTCAAATTAGAAGGGTCGTCGTGGAGACCAACCTGAGTGATGCGTAGAGCCTCTCTGGCTTCGGCTGTTCGTATAGAGATATCAAAGTAGGATTCCTTGTTGAGTTGTTTAAGGCGTGCCTTCACCAATCTCAGCTTAGAAGCCAACCGGAACATATGAGTACCAAGAATGGGAGTACTCCAAGCTTGAGTAATGCAGGATGAGTAATCCGGGTGATCCGCCCAAAACTGAAAATATTTAAAAGGCTTCCTTCTGAAAACCGGGTTCTGCACTCTTACAATCATGGGCGTATGGTCTGAAATACCCGGATTAATAAATGTCGCCTCTGAAAAGGAGAACCGATGATTCCATAGGGAGTTAGTGAGAACTCGATCAATTTTCCGCATCTTCCTTGTATGACCGCAGGAGGTCGACCAAGTAAAGCGGAATCCAAGATACCGAAGATCAACAAGTTCCGTTTGAGATAAACAAGAACGAAACTCATCAAAATAAGGAATCCAAGGAGTCGAACTCCCCACTCTATCGACGGGTCCCCGATCGCATTGAAATCCCCGGCAACAATCCAAGGGGAGTCCTGAAAGACTTCGTTATAATGTATAAGATCATCCCAAAGTGGTCTACGGCTAACAAAAGTGTGATCTCCATACACCGCAGATATACAGCATGACATAGAAGAGGATTTAAAGGAGAGAACACCGTGGATGGCTTGCTTGTTCGAAGAAATAATCTGAAAATGAACAAGAGCAGGGTCCCAACCGACCCAAATTCTACCCCGAGGAGCAGATTCATAATTAGCAGTCCAAATCCAGCCACGCAAAAACGAGGAAGAAACTGAATCAAAACGGTCCTGAGGAACTTTCGTCTCAAAAATGCCAAGGAGGCAAAGCTTATTGGAATAAACTACTTTCCTCACCTCGGCTCGTCTAACCGGGTTGATAATGCCTCTAACATTCCAAAACCCAAAAAACATAGGGACAGCAGGACTTACTTCTTAGCAGAGGCCTTTCGGCCAGGGGGCTTGGCCTTGGCGAGGCCAATAGGAGGTTGGTTCGTTTGGAGAGATTCCAATTGATCCAGAATTTGAAGTGGCTTATCAGGAGCCATCCTTCCCCTCGAAGAGGAACTTGAAGAAGGTAGATCATCATCTTCAGAGACTATACTTGAACTGACAACAGGTTCATGAGAAGATTGAGGTGCCCTTGCAAAGTCGGCTTTTGAGGAAGATGAGATCAATCCTTTGGATAACCTAACAGGCGGCAAAGCAGAAGCCTTAGGTAACTTAGCAGGAACAGGTTTCAGTTTGAGTTGTAGTCCGGCTTCCGCATCATCTGAAAGGCTGAAGGAAGCGGGCGCCTTCTTGGAATGCTTTTTCTTTTTGATCACAACTTCGTGCCACTCCTCTTCTTGCAGGCTAACAGAGTTACCAGTAGGGCGGGCAGCTTCACGTCACGTTACAAGTCCGACTTATCGCAGCATCTTTCCGTGCAAAGGAGGAGCACTCGAAGTAAACTCATGTGCACATTGTTCGATCATTCGAGAAGGCATAGGAGGGGCTTCCTCTCCACCCATATCCATAGTGCCTTTAAGCTTATCGTGCTTGGAAGGAGGAGTAGGATTATTTTCCGGAACAGAGGAGTCAGCAGGAGCAGGGGAAGAACGCCTGATTCGGGGCTCTTGGTCCGTAGGAACAACAGATTGAGGGGTCTTGGCAGCTGGATTCCGAGAGTTATTCCGACTCTTGACAGCACGGGAGGCCGAAGCGTTGCAATTGTGGCCGAATACTCGGCATTTGGAGCATACTTGAGGCCTCCATTCATACTCTACTGTCACGACACAGGAGTCTTCATTGTGCATCAGAATTACTGAGTCACATAGGGCTTGGTCTGCAGAGATTTCAACACATACCCGCGCAAAGGCAAGCATGTCCATCCTCTCCGTGCGATAATCCACGTACAAAGGCTTTCCGATCGCACTTGCAACATTTCCAATGGCCTGAGCAGACCAGAAGGAAAAAGGCAAATTCCTTAATTTAACCCAAATCGGGACAGTCAAATGTATATCACGTTTAATCTCAAGACCCGGTCTCCATTGCTGCAAGATAAACGGAACCTTAGCAACTGTGATGGGGCCTCCATCAAGGAGTTTATTCCTGAAATCCTGATCAGGGATGTGCAGAACAAAGATCCTGTGACCATCAGCCATAACTCCAGAGAGGTGAGGACTCCAAGCCCTTTTTAACGCCTCTTTCGTCACCTTAAACGGAACCTTTCTACCCAGATAATACCCAATTAAACAATCAAATAACTTCGGATCAGCAGCTTGCAGATCGAAATCTGTCATTTGCACCATGGGTTTATCATCTAATCGCCCGCCAGAGTGAAATCAAGGTCATAATCTTTTTTTTAGCAACGCTAGCTACAAAGCAGCCCACGAACGGGTGTGATTTGCATCAACTCTAGCAGGGAGTACGAAGAGTTCGAGATCTACCTCGAGATCCGGCTTGTCGAGCTCCGCTCGAGCGAGCGAGAACGATCCATCCTCGCACCCGCCGATCGAGAAGGGCTACGGGCTTCGACCAATCGCGGAGCTTCGCCTTGGGGTTCTTGGGGCACCACCAAAGGGGGAAGGAAGTCGAGCACTTTGCTCGGAACCGAAGGAGCCTCTTGTCCCGAAGCCGACTCCATGTTCGCAACTCACGCGGACTGTGCGAAAACCCTAGATTGGAGATTCCATGATCGCTTGCAGAGGAGCTCACGAACGAGGGTCAAAACTTGGGGGCTTGGAGGGGTGTTCAAGGCGCCTTAGCTCGCCAAAAATCAGCCCCAACCAACGGCTACACAGCCGGGAATCAGCCACAGTAGAAATCGTGCTACAGTAACTCGGGAGCTTGGTAGAGAGGAAAGTGCTACAGTAATAATCTTTTTTTTTTTTTGTAAGGATACATTGGAAGAATTTTTAGGTCTTCTAATATCAATAAGTTGATTGTTTCGTTCCTTTATTTTCCAAAAGGTAAAAAGATCTCCGCAAGCTTTTTCCTCAGGGATCAAAGGCATGCGCGAAATCCAACAAACAAATTCAAAAATTGATTTTGTTTCACAATCACCGTGCGGACCGCGTGAGCTTCATAGCTGTGACATCCTGATTTTCAGGTTCTGATTTCGATTGGATAAATTGGGCTTTTCATCAACGCGCCTATAGTTCTTTTCTCTAAGTTGGCCACTCACAAGATAACTAGCCTATTAGGTGAAGCCATTAAGGGATTTTAATGCAATAGACTTGAGAATTTGATTAAGAATCGACTGCTCGACCATGCTAATCTGCTAGGGTCATTATGGCATTGTCAAAATCGATCAGAGATCAGGGATAGGTCGATTTGGCTGAGATACATAATCAAAGTGTGGGTGATTCTACCTGATTGCAAAATTCTCATAAATCAACACTAGACTAATTTTTATGTCGTTTTGGATACCTTGTGTCCGTATTTGAAACCTGGAGATTTTCACGACTACAAAGGGCCGCCAATGTGTCGAAGATGTACATTGTGACTCAAAATAAATCGATCATGGGCCAATTGTATTAAAAATTCCGGAAAGCTATCCGGTGGGCTAGGTTATGCTAAAATCACGCTAGATTGAAATTAACCACGAATTTGAATCCGATTTCAGAAATTGGAAGTTCTGTCATGTCATGAGTCATTTTAGGAACGTCGACTCATCCTCCGAAGATTTTTCTGCAAACCGAGATTTTTGGCGAAAATTCAAAATAGGGCCGTTTTTGTCTGGAAAATTCAGAGGACCATTTTTTATCGCATTTTTGGGATGCAAGTTGATTCTATTGGTGAGGAAAAATGTCAATTTGGTCGAGGACACCTTGGTGGAATTTATTGGGACTGATTCAAGTCCAATTGAAGAGAAATTGGTTCAATTTGGGAGAATTTGTGCCCAAATTCGTATGCCATAGCCACCACCACTTTTGGACCACTTCCTTGGCTTCTAAGGGAAGCTTGGTGGCTGCTATTTGGCTAAGGATGGGGCAGACAAGGTGGGGGGCCATCTAAAGATCAAATAGAGGATATTTTGGCCAAGGGGGTCCCTCTATTTGTGTAGCTAGCTTCATCTTCTTCTTTAGAGATTGCTTTCTCCATTTTCGGTGTTTTGAAGCTCCCAAAAGTTGCAAAAAAACCGAGCTAGCCGCCTTCTAGCCGTTGCACGTCCGCCCCGAACAGCCAGGATCGCTGCGTCGCCGTTGCGCCCCCATCACGCACCAGCCGAGCCCCGCTCGCTGTTCCGCTCCAATCGCACCCAGTCCCGTGTCCCCAGTCTTTCCTGGATGCTGTCGAAGCCCTAGCCGTCATTCAAGCTCGCCTCCGCCACCATCCAGCCCCGCTAGTCCGCCTGCTCGCTCGCCTAGCTGCCAGACCTCCTCCGGTTGCTATTCCAGCCCTGGGCCAGCAAGCTCAGTTCTTGGACAGAACCAAGCAACCCAACCAGCCGTGCGCCTTCGGGGCCCATTTCAGGCCATTTCCGGGCCCCGCTTCGGAGTTTGTCATTCGTCTCCACCTCGCCGTCATCGTGGACTCATCGGATTTCAAAACCAGTGAATTTACTCACTAATCTCCGCTTATGGAGTTAATTATGATTAAGGGTTGATTAGTTTAAGTTAATTATGGATTAGGTGATTAGTTAGAACGGATTAGCAATTGAATGATTCGTTTATGCATGTTAGATGGTTAGAGTAGCGTAATTAGAGACTAGATAAGCTGTAGTATTTATCTAGATAGGTTCGGAAATTTTCTAGGCCCATTTCGGTATTTAATTAGGCTTTTCCGACCTAAGTTGCATTTATTGGTATTTATTAATTAATTTTGGTAATTATTTAATTATTTATTATTTTTCGGAAATTAGACCGGGATAGCCGGTGACCGGAATTTTGTGCTAATTGCTATGGTATGAGTGGTTTATTTAATTGAGTGCTAAATGGTGTAAATTGAGTGTTGATTGTAATTTTGAGTACTCATCCCAAAATTTAGTATTTTCAGTATTTAATTAGAAAATTACCGGGCGTCGGTTTACAGCGCCAAAAATGTTTTATTCAACTATACAATTAGTGGGATTTTATGAAATAAAGATATTATACTTTTTGGCTGAGACCTATCATGTACTCATACACGATTATTTTTATCGGGTATATTTTAACATGATGAAATTAGGCCAAGTTCGTTATTTAAGTGAGGGATTGGTGTGCAAGGCACAAAGTTCTTGGCCGGGGTGAGTTTATCGTAGTTCAGCTTGTGTGAGCATTGGGTGTTTAGTTTGTGAGAGCAATATGCTATATCAGTCTATAAGTGCTTGATATGTCAGTTTGTGAGAGTAGTATACTTTATCAGCTTGTGTGAGCAATGATCGTTTATTAGCTTGTGAGAGCAACGATCCATATATTAGCTTGTGAGAGCAACGATCCATATATCAGCTTGTGGGAGCTACTATCTATCTATATCATTTTGTGCGAGCTACTATCTATCCTCTTCAACTTGTGTGAGCATGGTCTGTGTTGACGGTATCAGGTAGATGGTAATAGATTGATAGATAGTATTGTTTGGATCAATCAATTGTTGGATTGAGCAATCGTTGGTATTGAATGATTGATTGGTTGAGATTTATGAATTGTACTGACTTGTAGGAAGGAACTGAGACAAAGGTAAGTCACCTATCTCTTGTGTGCATAGGTAGTCTTTAGGTGTATTTCCTTCCTAGTCGGAGTTTAGGGGGTGGATTTACTGAGATGTTGTCTCACCCCGTCGTGGATTTAACTTTTTAGGTTCTTAGATAGCGAATCCCCCTGAGCGTCATGGTCGTCCCATGAGAGTTACCGAGCGGGTTTCTAGTTACCCAAATCCCGGAAGTTTTTGGGTCCATGAGCTTGTTGTAACCACTGTCTGGGTCAAAGAGGTTCCACATCAGGAGATACCTAATCGATTCAGAGCATGGTTCCGCTACGCTCCCAATGGTGTCAGACTAGGTCCCCTTAGGACTTTTAATATCCCTACTGTGGTAATTGATGCTGCTTTGGACGAGGACCCATCTGACCCTCCTGATGGTGTAGTGGAGAACCCGCCGCCCCGCCTGGCTCCTGTGGACACTGAAGAATTGACGAACGAGTTGGACTAGCTCGTCATAGGACAGCTTGTTTTGAGGATTGACCTTTTTGTAGACCTTGTAGATATCGGCTAGTAATGTACATGAATTAGTTTGATATGTATAAATGTGTGATTTGGTTTTCAAAAATTTGTTGTCCTTCTTTTCTATCCCATTTTGTTGTTGTTTGGGGATTTATTTATTCGCTTCTGCATGCGCATTAAAATGACATGAGTCGGCGACGCATCTTGGGACGTCGCTATTTAATTGACCATCGAGGGATGGGCACGCACTCAGAGAATCGAGGTGTGACAATAGCTCTGACCGAAAGGAGTCAACACTTTTTTGTGATTGCGTGCACGTCATTGCATTCGTGTTAAGTTTTTCATGCTATTTCAGGTACATGCATAGAGAATCTAGATTATTAAATTAATGGTGATGCGTCCTTCCAAGGTTGAAACCTTCAAGAGGAACTGTTTTAAGGCTTTCCTAGTATTTTCCAAGAAATTAGGTACCCGATGTGAGATTTTGTGAGACTACTGCCAACTGTTCTAAAAGCTTAAGCTGTTAGATGAATGCGTGATTTATTATTTAAATATTCTAACACTCCCCCTCACGCTTAGTCTGGTTTTTTGCCTAGTACTAAGTGTGGAAATTTAATTGGGGAGACAAATAGGGGCCTGGAAGATTCGAACTCAGGACCTCCTAGCTCTGATACCATGTGAGATTTTGTGGGACCACTGCCAACTGTTCTAAAAGCTTAAGCTGTTAGATGAAAGCGTGATTTATTATTTAAATATTCTAACACTCAAAAAGAAAAGACAACCAGTTGACTAGAAATAATCTTTGTTTGCTACGACATTTGCGTATATATTTAAAAATGAACTTTTCCCCTTGCCTTGCCTTGGGCTAGAAGGTTTACTTCTAATATTGCATGGACACGGTTAACGATATATCTTTTGGGTCGGCATTCATAGGAGGGACATTGAGTAATCACCAAGATAACAAGAAAAACGAGTTATCAAGAGCGTCACTTGTTTTTTTCTTCGAGACTTCATGACTTCTTCATGGACACGATTAAAAATGTAGTTACTAAACGCATTTTTGTTCTTTTTCTATTATAGAATCAGAAATTTTGTGCAGTTACAAAACGTGATATTTTTGCTCAGAAATTGTTCTCGAAAACAAAATAAAAAAGAATCAATTCTGATCAGAAATTGTTCCTGGAAACAAAATTGTTACCAAATACGCCCTCAATGTTATTCTCCGGCCAAGGTCAGAATTAGTTTGACTTTTGAGTGCCCCCTACTTTATATCAGCTAAGAGAGCAATATGGAGATAATTCACCGTAAAGAGATGTATATGTCTCTATGTCTCCGTGGTCTTTACAAGCAAATGGTGAATTCCCAGGGGATCCTTGGGTCGCGTATACACACAACAATTATCACGACAAATCAGGTTTGTAATTTTTATGGTGTCCCTCGTAAAAGTACGTCGTCGTGATTTTTGAACCCGAAACCTCGACCAAGAAAGGCAGGCACGCCTGCCCCTCGAACTAAGTCCTTTCGCGGATTTTGTATCTGACATTAAATGATGCTGTTTAGGAGCTAATATTTGGTGCAGGTCAGAACTTATCACTCTCCGCTCGAGTATGAAGTTGGCTTGGTGCATTTGGACAGAGACTGCTTGCGAGCAAAAGCCACTTTTTGCGCAATTGTACTCGTTTCTTCTCTTCCCCCGTGCTCCGGCATGATAAGTCAAAGCATATCGGTTGGCTCTGGACGGACTAAACTATATTAGGGCCTAAAATCTCGCAGATCCATCTAATCTAAATCTTCAGTGTGGACTAGATAAAAATGCAGATTTGACGTGAAGTTGCACTACCATTGATTTCTCGAAACCCGCTTCTGCAATTAATAGAATAATACCCTACAAGAGTTGAATATAAAATGGAAAAACTATTTAATGAATCAGTGCATACACTAAACTGAATATGAACCGTCAAATATGATAAAATCTTATAAAGAAATCTACATAAAATCCACAAAGGGTTCATCATTTCCATTGGTTTAAATCCAGTTTAGTATATATACTACACCCATTTAACAATCTTTGTATGAAATGAGTAAAACGAAAGAAATTGTTCGATGTGAAGACGCCACGTGTGAGTTGTTCATTTCATACCGAACCTAAATAACTTAACCCCCGGAGCACTCACGAATGCAGGAGGGCCGAGGGAGGCCTGGTCCCTCTGCAAAAAAAGGTAAAAGCAAAGCCCACCCATACAGTTTAGGTATAAGTAAAGCTGTTAAACGGGTGGGTCAGGTCGGGTTTGAGTCGGGTTATTAATGGTCCGATCCAAATTAACCCATTAACCCATTTATGCATAAAGTAAATTTTCCGACCTATACCTGACCCGACCCATACTCAAATCATACCCGACCCAACCCATATTAATAAAATATTTTCATATTTAATCAAATTTAGAAAAAATTATTCTTATGTTTTTTTTATAAGATTATATTACTAAAATACTTCTAAGCTTATTTCCTATATATATATATAAAATATTAAAAATGTATTGCTAAAATAGTTTTATACAACACAAATTTAATGGACAATTTTTATAATTTTTAAAATAATTATTTTTAAAAATTGAATTTTAATTATTTTTTATTTTTTAAAAATTAAAATTTTAATTATTTTTATTTTTTAAATATACTTTTTCTTTTTTCTTTTTCTTCTTCTTCTTCTTGGCTGGCCACCGGCCACGACGACGGCCGGCGGCCGGCCACGAGGGCAAGCCTCGAGCTCGCCCGGCTCACCGATGCCGGCAAGCTCGAGGCTCGCTAGATTGGCGAGGCTTGAGCCTCCCCGACGCCGGCGAGCTTGAGTCTCGCCCAGATTAGCAAGGCTCGAGCCTCGTCGAACGTCAGCGAGGCCTCTGCCTCGCCAAATCCGGCGAGCTCAGGCTCCCAGGCGTCGGGCGAGGCTCGAGCCTTGCCCAACGCCGGCTAGTTTGAGTCTCGCCGGGCGTCGGTGAGGCCTCCACCTCGCCAAATCCGGCGAGCTCGAGGCTCGCCTAGCCGATTGCCGGCCATCGCCATGCCAGCCACCGAAGGAAGAAGAAAGAAAAAAAAAAAAAGGGAAAGAAAAAAAAAAAAAGAAAAGAAAAGAAAAATAAAAAAATAATTATAATTTTACCACCTCTAATAAGGTAGACTAGATAGTAGGTATTTTTAATGGGTTGGTAAATGGGTCTTAAATGGATACAGAGTAGACCCATATATTTTAGTTATTTTATTTTTAAAACCCATCACGGATGTCTTGGGAAATAAGGCCTGACCCATCAATGACCCATTTAAGCAAACATGGGTCCATAAATGGGTTGTGCAACCCATTTATCACCTCTAGGTATAAGGTACTATCACAAGCCCAAATGAACTTTCCTAACGTGACTTCGGCCCTCCAAGCCACTCTCTCGCTCCTCCTGTCTCTCCCACTCTCTCTTCTTTTCCTTCTTTTATAAGTTCAAAGGGAATGAGGGGCGATAAGCGCAAGTGACACCCGTCGAGCATTGTCATAATGGTATCACACCCGTTATTGTACATTTGGTTTGAGCCGTTATTACTTCTTCACCACTCACAAAAGCTCCAAGATGAGCAAGCTTATCACCACAGCCCACTAGAATACTAGCGATCAGAAAATGTACGCAAGCGAGGTATGACGCGGTTGAACCAACACAACATGAGCCATCCAAAGATTTGCTAACAACGTAGATTGAATTCTTGATCTTGTAAACAATAGCTGACCATTTTAACACGTGGCCAATCATATTTTGTCTCTCCCTCTTACTATTTAGGTTATATTTGATTGTCTGAAAATAGATTTCTTTCTTTACCGAGGATGGTTGCAATACATTTGGATTAACTCATTCGAGGTATTATTCTCTTTGATCCATCACATTCCAAGTCTCGTTGTTTTACCTTTGGCTTTTATGGTACTTTTCCAAGAGGTCGCCTATCTCATTAGTAATCTCACCCAAGAATGCTTCCAATGTTAAACATCATCACTACATCAAAAAGGTGTGTTCTGTTAATTAATTTCAGTTTTACATATATATTTTAAGAGTGCACCCCCCTTATTTCGTGAATAATTCAGTTCATTCATACATTTTTCGTCATCTTAGAAACCTATCAAGATCTTTTTTTGTCCGAGCCCCCTATCTCAACAAACACTGCCCACCCTAATTGGACCAAATCATTACAATGGCAATGTTACCTCAACTCATAGGGCCAGCTCTGCCCTACTCCAATTAAGGCAATCTTGAGACGGGGAATATGATATAATTGCACGAGGGGTGAGCGAGGGATGGGGCAGGTTGTTGGGGTGCAAGGGACAAGCTTGGGGTCATTGATCCCGGCCCCGACTTGGCATGCGTATTCTACTCAACTTATGGAAATATTCAACTTTTGGTTTGTTTATTTCACAAAAAAAAATTTCGGAAAAAACATTTTCCTCATTTTCAGCATTTAATTCGTTTAAGAAAATGAGTCAACAGAAAATGTATTCCTAGTTAATGGAAAAAATTTTCCTATCAAAATTTAAATTTAGGAAAATAATTTCCCCTTGAAAAGAACCGGAAAATGTTTTCAAAAATATAACTACGTGTGGTGCTTGGACTTGACACTTTACCAAACCCGAAAGTTCCAAACCTAGACTATGGCCGCTCTAATCCAATATGTAAGTCGTGAAGACAACACCCCAAAATCTCCATAACTAGAATTTAGAACACATTAATGTAATAAAAAGAGATTTACACATCTGATTTAGAATTCATCATTCTTGATACGGAATAGCGATGATTTAGAGCTCAAGTGCATCTCCTATATTGCATTTTGTATCACTAGGCTCAATGAAATTGCCCATAACAAATTACATTAAGTAACTGTTCTTTATGTGAGGTTATTTATTTATTTTATTTATTTTGGTTCTTTATGTGAGGTTATTTGTACATCAGGGTTAGAGAAAAAAATTTAAACACTATTTATAGATTTTTTAGCTATAGACCCTCTCATTATAGGCTGAACTTTATTCGGCATACACAAGCCAGTCTCATATTAGACTAATTAAGAGTCTTTATATATTTCCTTATTAGACCAATTCCATACAACAATAAATTTTAATCTCTATTAATGTGGCCTACATTGGAAAAACTCTAACGCAAAGTACAAATGTTATTCCTAAATTAGTCTTTTTTTTTTTTTGGTCAGTCCAACGCTAATCCTACTCTAACACTCACTCTCAGACTTTTGCCATACCTCCTTGCAGGGCGTGGGAGTCGAAACCCACTCCTGAAATGAAATCGTCCACACCCCAATCCCCCCTGAGAAGGTGGGGATTTGAACCCCCAACCTCCCCCTTCCAAGATGGAAGGGTGGCCACTGGGGCGAACCCCCAGTGGTTCTAAATTAGTCTTCAGCTTGCATGTTTTGTTAGAAAAATACAGTTTCTTTCCATTATCTTAACTTCATTGTAATTCCTTTAATTACTTGTTTCCTTATTCACTTTTTTCCTTCTTTGGTACCACATATGAACCCACTTAGGTTATTGTATTGCAAAATATTGAAACATACATTTGCTGAGTCACAACCAAGGTGGACACAAGAGACTCTTCTCTTTATTTCTTCTTTTATTATGTTTATACATCAACAGATGTAAACAGGTAGACATTCAGATATATTAAAGACATGAAATCGCCGGCCAAAGGCGGGGGATGTATGTGAACGGAAGGACAGGAAAACATGAACTCTCTCCATTGAATCGGCATTGTCGAAGGAATGAAGCAATGGATGACTGAGTATTATAATGGGGTTGCATCCGGAAAGAATAAATAGACAAAGCGCGTTTCGTGTGCTGTCTGTCCTAACACTGAGGCAGATCAGGAGGAGGTGGAGGCAACGTCGATGACGGGGTCGGCCCATTATCGACGACGATGACCGTCGCTAGTCCCATCGTCAAGTGGGCGTCCAGGTGGCAGTGCAATATCCATGCACCTGTAAAATGTGTATGAAAAGACAATGAGATACAATAATCTTTTTGTTTGGGGTGATATACTGATCGTCTATTTCCAAAATGTCATATTTTGAGTTCATCATCGAAATGGTCTAAAGGATTTGTTGCCCTGTCGCTATCCTTCAATTCGTTCCATCTAAATTCCAAACCCATTCCTGTACCTAACTCCCTCCCCTGAGAAAATTCACGCTTGCAAATACAAAAGTGTGAGTTCAAGCCACATGATAACAACGACAAAAAGTAATGGGATTATAGAATGCATATGGTTGACGAGTTTGCTTAAAGATAATGATCAGATTTCCCGATGATTTGTGGACTTAGTCCCTTTTATCTTGCTTAAATAATCACAAGAAATGGGTCTGCGTGTTTGCTACGCTTGCAAGTGATCGTTGATCGTACTTAGATTATCTTCTTTTTTGGCTAGAAATAATCATGCTTAGATTAAACCCTATATGATTACTCAATTACGAATTACATTGGACTTCAACAGAAGAATCGCCTACTCATGTATTGTTTTTTTGTAAAAAGATAATCATATCTAGTCTTTTCTCCAAACCCTAGTCAATCATATTTTAAGAAACAATAAACCCCACTTGAGACTTCAATAATAATAATCTAACATTATGATTGGTTTTGTTTCCGCATATCTTGATGTTAGAATGCAATAGATTGATTCTCTATAATATTTACTATCATAATATATGATATGAAACAGAGAAGACAGGGCTGGCTTGTTTGTAGGGATAGACTACCGACAACAGAAGCCATATGACGGTGGATGCTTCTAGTTGATATTTAGTGTAATATTTGTATGGCCGGTATCGAAAACAAAACTCATTTGTTCTTCCAGTGCAACTAGACTAGAAGTATATGGTGTAATATCTTTGCACAACATGGGATCTAGCTTTCTTTAAGAGGCTAGACTGATGAACTTCAATAGTTGATTGAGGCTACTAAGGGCAAAGACACGGCAGCAAGGCTCCTCAAGATATCTTTCCTAATGACTATGTAATCTATTTGGATAGCGCACAAATGTGGACAATTCAATTTAAGTCAATTGATAACCACATTATTTTGGCTAAGGACCATAAAATCATAAGAGATAGAACTTCACTTTACTAAAATTGTAGACTTTCCTAAGCAAATGTTGTATTGGCTACTATATGGAGATTTTTTATTTCCAATTTCTTGCATTATTAATTTTATTTGTAATGCTGAGAAACCCCAACGCTTCTCTACTTCATCTGATTAATAATACTAGCATATCTACCAAAAAAAAAACAATATTACCTGGATTATTTGCTTGGAACCTGATGGTAGCCCAACCTCCCACGGGCACACCGATCGTGTTGCGTATCACCGGGTTGAATAGATTGTATTTCTTCGGATCATTGACCGGATCGAAGTTCCCGAACCCTTGTCCCACCACGTGGAAGTTGTAGCCGTGCAAGTGCATAGGGTGATTCTCTGCACCGATGATGGTCGTGTCCTGGAACACGATCTCGACGGTCGCGTTGTACTTCACTTGCTTAACCCTCGTGCTCTTGAACGTGAACGCCAACGCTGAGTTGTTGCTGTTGGCGGGGTTCGTGTAATCGAATTTCAGCGGTGGCTGGTCGGGGAGATCGGCGGTGTAGATCCCTGTCACGTTGAAGAAGTGTGCTTGCAAGATGGACAGGCTCGTGGGGAATTGGAACGAAGCGTTATTTATGCTCGCGGACAGCCGGAGCGTAGGGATATTGGGGACGCCCGTACAGGCGTTGGGGGGGCCGCATGGGGATACACTCAATCCGACGGTCCAGAGCAATTGCTCGTCCAGCTTAGTCGGCACCGGCCTCCAATTCGGGCTCCCCACGAGGCTGGTCAAGGAGGAGGAGAACTTGTGGGCTGTCGGGGTGTCGTTGAGGGCTGGCAAGAGCGGCATGATCGGGCTCGTGTAGGGCAGCTCGTCGTAAATGAGGATACCAGTCGTGGTGGTGTTGTCGGGCGGCGGAGCATTCTGGGCGCTAACATACGGGCGGGCTGCCATGTAGTAGGCCCCTGGAGTTTGATCGGTGGTGAGGAGCACGTCAACCGTTTGGCCTGGGGCGAGGACAGCAACGTCGGTGACATAGGGGTTGGTGTATGAGGCGTCGACGGCGACGACAGTGAACTTGTGATTGGCTATTTTGAAGAAAAGTTGGCTATTGAGTGCAGCGTTGATTAAGCGAAGCATGTAGGTCTGTCCGTGCACCGCATTTAGCTTGTAGGTTCCTGCATGGAGAAAAAAAAAAGCCTAAGTATCGAATATCATCAAACCACCCATTGAAATTTCTCTGACCTTCGTTCAAGTTGAAATTATTCTTTATAAACAAAATCATCGAGGTGATATGAAGGAGAAAGGCGCAGTATGTCGTTGGTGGTTGCTTACGGTTTTTTGAGCAAGGATAGAGATCTCCGGGTCTTCCATTAATGGTGTATGCATCTGAATTGTTAGGCCCCGCGCCAAGCGCTTGTGCCTGCTTCTGTAAATCGATCACATTTGCGTTCCACCACTCTCCTGCAGTACAACGTAAATCATTTAACAGCTTGGTCGAATTTCTGTTAAGAGAGATTAATTGCGGGATAATTGAATCTAGCGAACTTAAATTTGATTAGCATGTTGACAAATCATTGGGTCATGGAATTTGGGTTCCATGACTAGTCTGGGCTGGTTGATTAATGACTCACGTATCCATTGAAAGATATAGAAAGATATTTACTAAGATTGGGATATATACGTTGGAAATTGGGTGAAGAGTGATACCTAGAATGATGGGAAATTCTTTGTAAGGTGTAGGAAATGGGTAGTGACCCGACTTAGGGAGGATGATGAGAGCACCGTAGACGGTGGCGCGGAGAAACGAGACATGAGCATGCCACCAGAGTGTCCCTTCCTGTGTAGTGATAGCAAAGTTGTAGGTGTATTTGCCTCCAGGACGTATTGGGCATTGCGTAATATAACTTGGTCCATCTGCCCAACCACTCAATAGTTGAAACACCCCATGCCTACATAAAATCAATTGAGTGTCATCCTTAGTGACTATAGGGGAAAGAAACAAATAACGAGACAAATAACGAGGAAATTAAAAAATTCCCAAAGTTGGCACTTGAGAAGTTCACCAAAGTCAACGTCTTTTTCTCCCTTTTTTTAAAATTTTCGTTTGTTGTAAGCAAACGTAGTTGACAAACTCATGGGGGAGGTGAGGTCTCATGATCGCATGCCATCATCAATCTTGGGTTAAAAAGCAATTGTTCATTCTATCTTTCCTTCTTTTGTTTAAAAAAATACAGCTGGAAGGTCATGGAAAAATAAAACAACAAAATGGAAAAACCTAACGTTGTCCTAATCAAAATCGAACTTCCTATGTGTATGTCAGTCATTTGATGTAGTTATTATTAATTACCAGTGAATAGTTACGTTGTATGGAGACTTGTTGAAGACGTGAACGACGAGGGTGTCTCCCTCCGTAACTTGAATCGTCGGGCCAGGAAGAGCTCCATTCACTGCAGTGATCACATGGTCGTGGCATAATTTTCTCACTGTCACATTCTCTACCTGGAACAAAACATTGCATCCACCCTTAAGTGAATAAACGAGAGGAAAGCTAATTCTAGATAAAGGAGCATTAATGTGATGAACAAAATCGATCATTAAAAGGGAGCGGATTAATCCCATGCCGTGCATCCAAGTTTAATCCTTGTTTTCTTGCAGTTTAATCCATGAAAAATGAGACTATACAGACTCCGAATGCTACTTCAATATAGTTCATTCCCGGAGATCTAAGAGATAGATAAATGAGCAATCAAATTAGGTCTTGCATGCGTGGGAAAATCACATTGTGCATGACTAGGATTGGATAGAACAAGAACAAAAAATGGGTCAGTGCATAAAACCTTTGTATGGCATGTACATGGTTGGAAAAGAAGCTTTCAAAGGAGGAAAGCAAAGCACGTTACATTGAATACGTGTTCCACGATTGCGGCTGAAGCCATTGAAGACATAACTCCAAGAGCAAGAGCCCATGCAAGCAGAAACACGGCTTGTTGTCGCGCCATTGTCCGGTGCAAGCTGTTCGCAGGTCGTGGAGTGTCTCGATGATGTGCTCGTATTTAAATAGCAAACCCTCCTACGTTTCTTCTAGGGAACGAGAAGTGCACATCCATAATTTATTTTGATAAGACTTTGTCGTGATTGCGATGATTCGATAGTTATATGTTTTTCGGTGTCCTGTCTAGAATAATAATAATGCGGATCGTGGACTTATTCTCAGCCTCTCGCTCGATGACTATTTGTTGGTTTGCTCATATTGGCAATACTTTAAAACCCAGCGAAAAATGGTGTCATGGTTGTTAAGGGTCACAGCACCCGGCGTGGCCAAAAATCAGTCCATTTGGTTATTCAATTACCTTTGCACACTTCCATTACTCTTTAGAAGGCATCTAACTGCCTTGCAACCGAATTCTCGGTGGCCTACTAATTATCTTGTCATTCTCCTCCTCTAATGTGAGTGGATAAGTACACTAGGGCAGGAGTGCTTTAGGACGCGCATGATAAAATTTTTGTTTCTCAATTTCTCTGTTTCTCTGTTTCCCAAAACAGGTTTGAAACAGAAATCCATTTGGTAACGCAATTTGATTCTCTATTTCTGAAACAGATTTCTATTCCAGAAATAGAGAAATCGAAGAAATCAGAAATTGAAATTTTTAACTTCTCAGTTTCTGAAATAGAAATATAATTTTTTTTATAACGTAAAAATAGAAAAAAAAATTTCTTTTCTCCATTTGGGCATCCTTCTTCGTTCACGGGCTTTTCTATTTGGGCGTTGCTTCTCCTTCTCCCCTCAACGCTTCAACCAAACCCTAGCGCCGTCGACTCCAAATAACTTGTCCATCCTCGCCGTCAACTCCGAATCCATCCTTTTTGCCACTGTTGACTACAACGCCGTCGCCATCCTCTTGCCAGTTAGATCATTGCTCATCTCGTCGTTGCCGTCCTCAGACCGTCCAATTTGCTCTGGTCATCCCGTCGGACTCGCCTCCTCCGTTCGCATCCCCGTTCGGATTTGGATAGCGCCTTCCTTCCTCTCCGATTCGAGGTCTTCACCCCCCCTCTCTCTCTCTCTCTCTCTCTATGCTTAGGAAAACCATTACCAATAAAATGGCAAGGGATAATAATATGCCGAAAATTCCATGAAATTGTATTTTCACCTTTTTGTAATGTATTAGTATTATTTCGACTATTATTTTGTATTTGAGGATTTCCTATATTGTTTTAGTATTATTTGGACTATTATTTTGTATTTGAGGATTTCCTATGTTGTTATCTAATCAATTTCTATTCCTAGAAATAGAAATTTTATTCTATTATCAAACGAATTTATGTTCTAGAAATAGAAATTTTGAGTCATTATCAAACGGGTTTATGTTCTAGAAATAGAAATTTTGAGTCATTATCAAACGGGTTTCTTTGCTCAGAAACTTGTCCGGAGAATAGAAATTGAGAAATCAATTTTTGACCAGAAATCAATTTCTGAAACAAAAATTTAGTCTGATAGCCATACCTCTCTCTTTAGAGTCTTGCCATCCCTGAAAGTATAGTAAAGGGACAACCAATTCTTGATAGGACAAGCAAATTAATTTCGTTTGCGATTCACAGCATGTTTTGTGGGGAATAAAGAGAATTAGTGGTTCTTGCCACGTTACTACCAATTAATATTTTAAAAATTAATAACTTGTTTAATGAAATATTTCCTATGCATGCTAAATTAGAAATCCATATTCTTGGAAGATAGGATCAAGCTAAAGCGAAGATGTAAGGATTGGGTCCACAATACAGATAGCGACCTAAATACATGTCGTACAGTTGGTGGGAGGCTATCATACAAAGTTGCTTTCGGTGCTCATTCATGCATGAAACTGAGGTAGTGATGGACTCATGAAATTGTCAGTCAAAGGGGTTAGTTAGGGAAGATCTTTCATTAATCCTCAAGCTAAACAAGAAAAAAAGGGAGGAAAGCAAGGAAAAGATATGATAGAGTGCATTTCTGTTGTCAAGTCAAACCTACCAAACACCATAAGTCATGAAACTAAAATCGCACAGTATATTCATGAAAAGAGGTTTTCCAAATCTCGATTGCATATAATAAATTCATAGGCAATCTTCTTATTTTAATATGATCTCACAGAAATTAGACCTAAAATACTCATATTTTACATAGAATCCTCGCTATTTGATCAAATCATGGGTCAAACTTGGAACGCAGTTTGAATAGCTTTTACGCTCTTTTGCAAGCTTTACTGATGTCATTCATTACGAAATCAAATCACATATAAGCTTCCTAAAGAAAAGAAGCCGAATATTCACAAGTTAGCTTATAACTCGATTGAAAATGACTCTCTTTCTACTATAGAACATCTTGGCCGGGTGAAGACCGTGGGGAGTGAGCCCCATCTGGTTCGTTCTCCTATTACAATTATGACTTCAATACTAGCCATTCTTCAACATTTTTTACTTTACAAGTATTTCAATAGCTTCCTCTGAATTTCCCCGGCGGTGACTTGGTAGAAATTCAAACTCAAAAGGAGTATTACTTTACGACAAAAAAAAAAAAGAAAAAAAAAGTATTACTTTAATAGCCCCCCCCCATGCCCCCCCACACACACCATATAAATTGGGCAAAACCTGATTCTGATGCTATTGTTGAAAGGTCAAACCTAAATTTGTAAGTGTATAATTACAAGAAGACAATGTGGATATAAAGAATATATAAACCTCATTGACGAGACAAGATACTTTAATATTATGGATCAATTGAAATGAGTTGATCTCACGTGAATCGATGATTTAATTTATGTGCACATATTGATGGTCAATAGATCTCATGATCTTTTCAATAACAAACAAGAAAAATTGACATTTTGGAAAAATCTATGGAGTCTTAAAAGCTTGAAAGTTCTTCAAATTCCATTTTGGAAAAAATATAAAGCATCCGAACGACGTGTTTGTTTTTTGAAAAAGATATTCATGAAATGACTTTTCATGTGGTTGGTTCCCCGAAAGTAGATAATCAAGGGAAATTCAGAGTCATGGAAATAATCATATTTAAATTGAGGAAAATGATTTCTCCATCATTAATAGAAAAAATCATTTTTCCAAACCCCTTTTCCACACGCATGCTGACACAGACTTTCATGACAGAGAAATTAAACTTTTCAATTGCTTTCATTTTCTGTGTTTTGGTATCCTTTTTTTTTTTTTTTTTTTTTTTTGGGTTGCTTTATTTTGAAATAAAAAAAAATGTACAATTCATACTTCGTATATTAGTAATATCTTATACAATCGTTTTGATTTTATTTGAGTATCGTATATTAGGAACATTATATAATAATAACTGAGAATAATTTTTTAAGTAAATCCAAACATCGAAAGCCTTTTTCCATCTCACTTGGCGGTGCACCACGGGTTGGTGAGCTTGAGCTCATCGACCTATGGCAAGGCTCAAGTTCGCTGATTTGACATGGCCTTGAGCCTCGCCAACCTATGGCAAACTCAAAGCTTGCCGATCTAGCAAGGCTCAAGCTCGCATGTGACGGGTTGCCGACCCTCACCATGGTCGGTGATTGGATAAGGAAGAAGCAAATATAAAATAAAGAAAATAATACATATAAAAATAAAAATAAAAATATAAAATGCAATTCTTTTATAATTTTCCCCATCAAATTTTTTTACTAAACAATGGAAAGTACTTTTTGATTCTCTTTTAGGTTCCAGCTAAATATTGAAAAATAAAGTCATTTTCCTGCTAGAAATAGAACATTTTCCGCGAAACAAAATAGACCGTTAATTTAAAAATAAGTCATTGTTTAAATATATTTTCCTTGTAAATGAATGTCGTTCTTGCTACATGAAATTTTTCAGTTTATTGTTTCTTAATTTTTTTCCTTTAATTTTTTGTTCTCTTTTTTTTTTTTTTTTTTCTACTTTGGTTAGTTGGGGCTATTTGGCAAAAACAATTTATGTTCCCAAAACAACTATTTATGTTCTTTTGTTCTAGAGAAAGAAAAAGAATAAAACGTGTTTGGTAAAATTTTTGTTCCTAGGAACAAAATTTGGAACAGCAATAAGAAGTAGAAAAAAGTAACTTTTTGTTCCCGCGAACAATTTTTTCTCTTCTTTTCTGTTTAATTCTCTTTTCTTCTCTTTTCTCTTCTTCTCTTTCCTTTCCTTCTTCTTTCTTTTGGCCGGTCCCCGGCCTCGACCATGGCCGACACCTCGCCGAGAAATGGCGAGGCTCATCGGCCTAACCCATGGCGAGGTTCGTTGCCGGAGCCACCACTAGGTCGGCGATTGCCCCCAATGGTGGCTCGGCGAGGCCAAGCCTCGCTAGGCCAGGGCAAGGCCGACCTCACATAGGCTTGGCGAGGCCGAGCCTCACGGTGGTCAAGTGAGCTCGCCAGCCCTCACCCGCCCAACCGGTCGTCGGCCGACATCATGGCCGGCGTTCCGGCCACAAAAGAGGAAGAAGGATAAAAAAGAAAAAAAAAAAGAAAAAATTAAAAATATATTAAAAATATTAAAAAATTAAAACAACAAAATTATACAATTTTACCAAAAGCATTTCTATCTCGAGAATAAAATTTTGTACGGTTACCAAGCACATTCTTTTACTCAGAAATTATTCCCGGGAACGGAAACAGAAAAAACCATTTCTGATAAAAAATTGTTTCCGGAAACAAAATCGTTACCAAATGAGCCATTGGTGTGTGATTTGGATGCATTTGATTCAAAAGTATGTGTTCGATTACCGGAATGAGATTTTTTTTTTATCAGTCACGAGCTTGTTTAACAGGTTCTTGTAACATATATAAGATATAATTTTCTATATAAGTGGGTAGCTTTTTTAAGAGATGGGGAAAATGGATATTTTTCTTTTTATTTTATGGTTGGTGTGAGATCTAATTCATCATGAGGTCACCATATATTTAGAAGCCCCGGGCAGTCGATAGAATAAACATTCCACAAGTTTCCTTTATCTCTATCGAAAGTCATGTCTGTTAAAGTAATTTATTAAGGAAAACGGTGGAGTCGCATGTGATATATTTATAAAGGGAGAATTACCTAAAAATAATAATTCTTAACCTACTATAATTATGTCAATTCAGTCATAAACTTTTTTTTTATCAGTTCAGTTTTAAATATTTTGTAATTATACCAATTCAGTCCATCTAATCGAACTTGGCTGGCCGGCACTAGTCATCTAGCAAAAACTAACGTGAACAATTTTTTTTAAAATTTTTTAATGTTTTTTTTAATTTTTGAATTATTTTTTTCTTTTTTTTTTCCTTCTTCTTTTTCCTTTGACCAGTCGCTAGAGTGAGGCAACCAGCCAAAGGCGAGGGCTGATTGCCAATCTCGCCTCACCACTGGCCAATGCCCTTGCCTACCTCTGGCGAGGCTCGACCTTGCCCAACCATTGGTGGGGCAAGCTCTTGCTAGATCCAATGAGGTCTAACAAATGTTAGAATATTTATTTAGATCATGCATTTATTTAACATCTTGATCTTCTTTTAAAATATTTAGTAATGATCTCACAAGATTTAACATATTGAATCATCAAGATTTTGACACACATACGAGCTTTATCTGGGACCAATCTTAGTCATGTAAACTAACTAGACGATTAAATAAATGGCGATGAGTCCTTCCTTGGTTGAAACTTTTAAGATGCTTTCCTAATACTTTTCAAGAAATTAGGTGCCCAAATAGAAAAAGAAAAAAAAATTTGACTAGAACATCCACCTTTACGTATTTATATTAACTTGGCCACCTACCTTGGGCTTGAAGTTTGACTTCCAATCTTGCGTGGCCCCTGGCCTTTGTGTCTTTATCATTGAGTAATCACCAGCATTATAAAAATAAAAGTGATCAAGAGCCTCACTTGCTTTCTTTTCTTCAAGATAGTTTGAGGTAATATCAATTATCGCCGGCCGTTGTACATGACTTCATTGGTAATGAGAGCATAAGAGGTCGCCTTCTAATCCTCTATTTGTTGCCACCTTCCAAGTCTCTACCATGTATCTCGCCTAAACGAGTGACTAGTCATTGATATGTAAACTCCCCATATATTCACCTTGCACGCACTCTTATCTGTTTCCTCCTGAATTTTGTAATATTCAGCTAATTAATCTTATTCTCTGCCCAAGATCAGAATGATATTGCTTTTGAGTGCCCCTTATGTCATATTAGCTAAGAGAAATATGTATGTCTCTTGATTTTATTGTCATTACTGTCTAGGATTTCTTCCCCCGACAATGGGGTTTCTAGGTTTTTTTTTTTTTTTTTTTTTTTAAGCAAATGATGAATCACGAATGGGTCCTTCAGTCGCATTTGCATTCGGCAACTATCACAACAGTAAGTTTTGTGGTTTCTGTGGTGTCCTCTGGAGAGTATTTTATTGTGATGTTTTGAACTCAAGGCCTTGAGCGAGATGGGCGGACAGGCATACCCCTTGAATTTAACCCTTCGGCGTTTCTTGTAACTGATATTCTATATGAGCATGTAGTATTAACCAATGTCATTTAGAAGCATTAGACTCGGTCGAGGGTTAAACTATCACTATCCGTCTGACTATGAAGTTTGGGTTAGTTAAGTTTGAAATTTTAATTAATTGGTTAAAAAGGGTTATGATACCTGAACTCTTATCTTTAGAGTAGTTAGAACCAAATCTCCAATTATGATAATTGACATCTTAGCAATAGATAATGATAGTAACTACGTAGGACAAAACCCAATTCCTAAGTGGGAATGGACCAAACGTCTGACCGGTTTTGGACAAGGACTGCCTGAGGGCCGAAGCAGCTGTTTGCACAATTGCACTCTTTTTATTTTCTTTTTCTATCTTCCCTATGCTCATGCATGACGCATTAACGCGTATCCTTTGACTCTATTTGGTGACGGACCAAACTAAATTACGAGGTAAGATCTGACAAATCCATCTTATTAAAATTATCTTTAGTGTGGACGCAAAAAGCGCAGATTTGATTTGAAGTTACATTCTCATCGTTTCTTTGAAACGCGCTTCCGCGATTTATAGAAGGAAAAAGAGTAGATAATGGCCCGTCAATCTCCGTAGAGTGACCGAGCCTTAGCCACCACTCATTTTATACAGAAAACTGGACGACACCTGTGTCCAGCTTTTAGCTTGCAGCATCAAAAGCCACTTGCGTGGGATGGCACACATTAACCAAATCCCACTATTTTATTATTTTCAACAAGTAGATAAGAAAAAAGAGGAAATGTAAAAAATCGAGCATCGGACACCTCAAATACCAAAACTTGGCACGAATGGACACGTAAGTACTAAAACTTCCAAAATGTAAACTTAAGTGTCAAAATTGGAAAAGAAATGAACACTTAAGTGCTAACGATAAGAATTTCCCACCAAACTACTAACGTGACTTTTTTCAATTAGATTTTTTTACTGATGTGGCAATTCTTTTAAAAAAATTATCTACCTGACTAGAAGCGTAAACCGATGTCGTTTTGCCCCGAATTTGACTTTAAGTACACATATTAATTAAATTAAATTAAAAAAACTAAATTAAAAAAGAAGTAAAAGACAAGGCATCATTCAACGAGGGATTCCACAGCACTCACCGCCACTACCTCCCCAATCGTTGGAAAGGACCGACAATAGGGGGGCGAGGGTTGACCGAGGTCACCAATGTGACGACCCCAGCATGTTATAGCTACCGTGACGACCCCAGCATGTTATGGCTACCGTGATGACCCCAGCATGTTATGGCTACTGTGACACCCCATGGTTATTATTATTTTTACGCGGAAGCATATAATGACAACTCAATTATACTTTAAATTGATGCACACCAAAACTATAGAACCAGGCACTTTTATTTATTTATAGATTATAGGCGATCTAGGTCGGTACATTAGGCTCCCGTTCGTTTCGCGGAAAATGTTTTCCGGGAAAACGTTTTCCGGATTTTCCGGCGTTCGTTTCACGGAAAATGAATTCCTAGGGGAAAATGTTTTCCATGAAAGGGAAAATGTCTTCTAAATTGGGGGAAAATGTTTTTCACTTTTGAAAAGTGGAAAACATTTTCCTCACTTGATCTCTCTTATCTCACACCTCTACAAATCATCACTTCCTCATCCCCTTTCTTTTTCTTCTTTTCTTTTTTTATTCAAATTATTTTTAAATTGTATTTTTATTTTTTTATTGGAATTATTTTTAATTTCTTTTTCCTTTTATTTTTATTTTCTTTTTATTTTCTTTTTTTCCTTTTCTTTTTTTTTTTGTTTCTCATCTTCTTCTTTCTTGGCTAGTCATCGGTCGTCACTAGGTGAATCTCAAGCTCGTCGACCTCAAGCTCGCGCTTGTCAATCTGGCGAGCCTCGAGGTTAACACTCACGTTCGCCAATCTGGTGAGTGGAAAATATTTTCTTCACCGAACACCGGAAAATATTTTCTGAAACATTTTTAAGTTTTAGCCGAACACCAGAAAATATTGTCATTTTCCTGGAAAATGACTTCTGGAAAAATATTTTCCGGAAATGGCCCATTTTTCGCGAAACGAACGGACCCTAGGGTCAAAAAAAGTTACTTCTTCTGGCTACATCCAAAATACTGCCCCGAGCATCCTACTACCCATTTACACGGCCGCCTGCGTAACACGTCCTGGTCTTGCCAAAAATGCTACCCCCATCCCCCAAGCCCTCCTTCTACTTGACCCTACTGTCGCCATCGTCGTCACTATTTGGAAGTGGGAGTGGTCCCACCGTACGCCCATTGACCCGGGCGTAGAGTGCGACAAACCCCATCAGTACGAGGCCCGATGGAAGACCAACGTCCACAGTCAAGATCACAATGATCCAAATGAACGTAACCTCAGGAAAATTGGGGTCGACTTGCTCCATTTGGTCCCACATGAGATTGGTGGGGATGCCGTAGAGCATCATGGAGGACGTGGGTTGCAGAGGCATACTTATGTGTCTGAAAAAATATAGTCTACAAGGGGTGAGTACAACCACTCAGCAAGTAAAAGCCTATTAGACTATACTACATGAGTCTACCACTACCCATCCGACGAAATCCTAAATATAAAATATACGAGATTGAAACAACTCAATTTGCAATGACTCTAAAGGAACTTCACGGAGACAACACACCAAGGAGTAAATAGATATTTGGAGAATTTCAATAATCATATCTAGTCTGGATCTAGTTGCCACTATCTTCTAAAGGGAACCGCGTTGCAACCCTCCAAGCATCTCGCACCCCAACTGGCATCACGAGGACCTTCGGGGTCCTTATTTCCTGGGCATCCGTAGAGCGTCATGTTACGCCCCTCCAAGCATCTCGCATCCCGACTAGCATTGCGAGGACCTCTAGGGCCCAATTATATCCCCCCCCCCCTAATGCATCTAGAGGGCATAATGTCACACCCCTCTAGGCATCCTAACATTCGGGGCATCGTCACCACGGTGGACCGACGGTATCCATCAACTCAAACCATGGAGCGACAATCTAAGAATTATATTTGAAGTCATCGAAGCATAACTAGACCGACCATCCACTCCTTAGGAAAATAGTGATCTCTTCTTGTCTCGACCCCACTGAGCGTAAGCCTATGGCCATCAACCTATCCAAACCTGCACTATTTTGAAATCGACTTAGTTTTATTGATTCGTCTAAGGAGTTCTAACACACGAAACACTAGACAAAACATGTAGAGTTGTCCTAGCACAATGGTACACGTCTAATATGACTTGAACCTTTCGTGGCCACATGTCTCACTAAATCGACCATGGCCTTGACTAATCCCATACCATATCAATGCAAATCTCCTCGGGTCCGGAAAGGATCCGCACCTAGACCAGACCGAGCCACAACATTACGACCTATTGAAGACCGATGCTGACTTCTCCGACAGTCGTCGCGGCTCACAACCTTACAACCCGAAACCAACGTTTACCATGCCGATGGTCGTCGTGGCACACGACTATATGAGTCAAGATTGAACTCAGCTTAATCGACAAGAAGTAAACCATGATACAACAGCAACTTGACGCATTTGAGTCCAAAATCGTAGATTTCTATAATGGAAACTCAAGTAACGGCAGCACCACATAATATAGAAGAGTAGGACTTCCACTTGCCTTGTTTCCTCAGTGGTGCGGGCTGGTAGCGAAGCGGTGAGACGACGCGAGCAGAACGAAGGCGAAGCTATGAGGTTTCTGGTTAGAGGCAAGAATAAATTCAATCGTGGTGCGGCGAGGTGGTGCAAGCGGCCGGCGTTGAGTAGCAAGAAAGGAACGCAGCTGTGAGAGTCTTGATGAAGATGATTCTTCACTGAAGACGTTGATGAACAAAGGAAATTGTGAGGTGAGGGGAAAGAGAGAACGGTCTTCTTCTATGCTTCGGCTTCTCCGCCTGCTTTGACTATCTTGGTCAACATTTCTTAGTTCTGTGGCAGTCCAAAGGAGAGACGTGTGGAGTGGACATGGCCATTAGCAGTAATCATCATTGCCACTTTGAGAAAATCATAGAAACGTGGCTGAATTCTATGGTCAAAGTCTTCATTTGTGGCAAGCTGAGGAGGAAGCGGATGGGGGTGGACATGGATAATGGTGGGAGTTCTGTGCTCCTCTCTTTGACAAGTTGCACGGATACATGGGGATGAAGGAGAATTTACATGAGAGAACCAGCTTGGCAACGTAATGAAGAAAGTAACATTGGTGGGAGAGGAGATGTGACCGATCTTGAATTAATTCTTTTTTAACATCTCATGGTCGTGGTCAATCTTTGAGGTCACATTAATCTTGCTCGTGGCATTTCATGAAGAAGAAATTTAGTGAGGTAGTGGACTAGGTGGTGGTCAAGTTGTCATGGTGTGACGAAGACGTGGCAATGGGGTGGTCTCGTAGGGACGTGATGAGGCGCGATGGTTCGGTGAGATAACGGTGGTGGCAATATGGTGGCCATGAGTGGCGCCAACAGCATAGTCCAATGACAAGCTTGTCGACGCGGCATGGACTGTTAAGTATTCGAGGTTCAGCTGAGGTCCAGATATCACAACCAAGCCTTGGTTAGTGGCCAACAACCCTGGCCAACCGCAGGCAAGGACTTACAGACCTCGCCCAGATCTTGGATGAAGGGTCATCGGCCCTTACCCAATTAGGCCAAGGGTCGCCTGGCCCCCACCACAACTAGTGGCGACCCTAGGCCCAATTAGGCGAGGGCTTGCAGGCCCTTGCTTGTAGTCGGCCAAGGTCACTAGCCATTGGCTGGCACTCGGTGACCTCGGCCGCCCCTCGCCCCATCGTTGCTAGCTCTTTCTTGCAATGATGGGACAATAATGACGAGAGCTATGGAGGCCCTGGCTAAATGCTGCCTCCTTTTTTAATTTAATTTAATTAATGAATTTGGAGGCAAACTGACATCATTTTGCACATTAATTGCTGAGTGGACATTCTAGCGAGTCACATCAACCACTTTTATTATTAAAATAATACCATGTCAAATTTTCGGCAAGCCTTGTCGGAGTTGGTACTTAAGTATCCAATTTTCTAAAAAAGTGGCACTTAAATAATATTTTTAGAAATTTTGGCAATTATGTGTCCGCCTGTGTTAAGTTTTGGCATTTAAGGTATACTTTTGCTGTAAAAATTCAGATTAATAAAGAATACATCTTATCATCTCATGGCTTTTTTTTATAATTACAGTTGGCCATCTACAATAATATAAGATTTAAAAAAAAAAGTGCACTAAAAGTGTTAAAACTTTTTATGAAAGTGTAATTGATTCTTAAAACTTACAAAAAAAAAAAACAATCAAATCGTTCCGTTAATTCCGTCCAATTTGACTAAGAAAAATTTCATCATGACTTTTCTTTTATTATTTCTTTACCTTATATGGCAATGACGTGACTGAAATGATATCATTTTGGTCCCAATCTACAAATTTTATTTAAATTAAATTAAAAAATGAGTTGAATTCTACAAAAAGAAAAGGGGTGAGAAACCGAGCAACTGAGGCCTCCAAACCCTTGTCGTCGCAACCCCACTATCATCAAGAAGGGTCGATGAGGCTATGGGATCGCCATTAGGGTTTGCCAGACCTCGGCCATTAACCGATGACCCTTACCCACCATAGGGGAGAGTCACGCCATCATAGCCTTACTGGCTACCGGTGAAGGTTAGGGCCGACGACCCTTGCCCCATCTTGGAGGGCCATGACCCTCGCCCAAATCTAGGTGAGTAGCCCTCTTCAAATTGGGCTAGGACCTATAGGCCCTCACTTGTGGTCAACAAGGGTTGGCAACCACTAGCCAAGGCTCGGCTACTTCTTATTGTTATCCCCTACCCTTGCCAGCCCTTCCCAACGATGGTGGCACAACAGCGACAATGGCTTGCAGCCCTCAACCTCCCAGTTTCTCATCCCTTGCCTTTTCTTTAAAATTTTGCTTATTTTTTAAATTTAATTTAATTAAAATTTGTACTAAAAGTCATATTTAAACCAAAACGATATCATCTAAGCCTTATAATTCAAGTTTTAGCTGTCATTACCATGTAGAAGAGAGAAAATATTACAACAAGTAACTTCAATATTTTTCATTAGCCAAATTGAACGTAAATAACGGAAGGACTTGGTTGCACTTTTTATAAGTTTTAAAACTCAATTGCACTTTCATAATCAGTTTTGTACTTCTAATACACTTATCCCTATTAAATTTAGATTTATAATACATTTACCCCGGTTTGATTTATGGTCATTCAAGCAATGTTCCAAATTCATCATAATGGTGTTGTTAGGTTAGATGGAATCAAAACCACATATCTATTTATACTATTGTCGACATGTCAGATGCCATATCATCATGCTTGCATGCCATGTATTCAACATCATCCTGCCATCTCGCCATGTCATCATGTGTGCCACGTCATCGCCATGTCACTGTGCTATGTCATGGCATCAACTCGCATTTCATATAGCCTGCAAATTAGGTTCATCTAATTGATTAAGACTGCATGTCATCATGTAGCTTAATACTTGTATGCCATTTAGTGATGGCATGCCTAGGTTCATTTAATTAGAATGTCTTGTGATATTAAAGTATTGCATATTACTTATTACCCGCTGTTAGAATTAGGTTATATAGTTGAATACGTACCATGTTAGAATAGATAATAGTTTAAATGTCATTGCGTTTAATTGAGCTAGCATTCCACACATTGTATAGCATATAGCTTATATTTCATTTAAATAAAAGAAAATCTGAAAAGAATTAATTGCAATTTTATGCTAATTAGAAACCATATTTAAGTTGAATGTGTTTCTAATTAACATTGTTGCATATCGCTTTTGCTTCAAGGTAAGTAAATTCTTCCCTATCCTTGCAATATATTTATTGCTTTGCTCTATTGAATGTTACATTAATGGTTGCACAGCCACATGAACACCTCATATATTAGTGGCTAGGTTAAAATCAATTCAAACCGCTTGCAAATCATTTTCATAAAGAAGAATTGTTACCAAAAAAGCATTAAAGTAGTCTAACGTAATTAAGTCTTGGACTCCAATAATCTATAATTCGCAAAAATAAAGTAATTCTTTTAATTAGATTTTGAATCGACCTACCAAAAAATACATTAGTGGTCACTAGGGGTGTAGAAAAGAATCAAGAACCGTCCCAACCGCTCAAAATTGAACTAGACCGAAGCAAAATTGGTGTTTCTCAAGAGAGCCGATTCAGTTCTCGGTTCGAATTTATTGGAACCGATGGGTACCGGTCCAGTTCTTAGTTCTAGGTGTGGAACCGTCCACTCGGACCGGACTGGTAATATATAAATATATATTTAATTTATTTAGAAAAAATTTTAATCAAAAATAATTTTAAAAAAATGAAAACCCTAAAACCCTAAATTTGGAACTCAACACCCATCGACTCATGGCCTTGACTCAACTTTTAATATGAGTTCAATTTTTTTACTAATATTGCAACTAAGAATATGGAAGTTCTTTGTTTTTTGCTTTACTTTGGCTTGCTAGAAAATGTTGCACTAAGTGTGCGAAGCGTGATAGGATTGATTTCATGAATTCACCTGAGAATTTCAGACCGTGTGAAGCATGGTGGGACCAATTCCATGAATTCACCGGGAATCGGATCGGATCGGATGGATCCATGGAACCAACGGCGGTTGCTGGTGTTAGTTTTTTCAAAATGATCCTTAGTGAGCGCTTCCTACTTATAGGATGGGAAATGAACCACCTAAACCATGCTAATCCCTAGTGGTGACTCCTAAATGAAAATGACCTTGCTTATTAAATAACTTCAATCTAAGTTACGAATTAGCATCAGCTTGGGAGAGCCCAAGCTAGGTGTAAGTTTAGTAATCCATTAGCCAACCCTTAGAACTGCATTTAGTTGTTTGGATTTCTAAACAGAATAAGACTAGATAGGATAAAATAAAAAAATCCTTGGATTTCTTCATATCATATCCACTACTTGGTGAACCATAGATTTAAAGTAAAAAATTCTCATATCCCATCCTATACGTTGTTTGGTGAATTGCAGATTTAAAGTCAAATATTCTCATGAACAATTATATACTTTGAAAAAATAATAACAAATTAAGAAAGCACAGGGTAACAAATCAGATAATAGCAAAATCATCCAAAATGGAATTATTATTTTTTTCCAAATCAAGAGATTCTCATGAACTCTCATCAAATTAATCCATGATTATGCATAATATGCAAAATGCATAAAGAACCAAAGCAACCACACGCTCATGTTTAGTTTATCAATGCAGAAAAGGGGGGAAGGAAATTTCTTGAAGTAATAGCCTAGATATCTACTTGTTGAAATTTGCATCTACTGGAATTTAAATCAAGATAGCTTCAAAATTTCCCCCCGAGGTGCTTATACAAGTGAAACAATCCTCATGATTGACATAGGAAATACATACAAGCATGATATTCTATTCATCATGATAGTAATCAACTCGACTTTATGTTTGTTGAATTACATACATCAGTCTTTTTTTCCTTTCAAAAGGTAATGTTGCGTCTGCTAATATGAGATGAGTGAATTAATACTGACACAAGAGCATTAGAAATACAAATGGATAATGAGCCAAATTTCGTCGTAGCATATTCATATGGCAATAGCCATGATCTAATAGAAACAAGAAAATAGGTAGCTGGTGGTGGGGATTTCAACACCATTCGGGACTCGACGAATCGAATAGGTAGCTCGGATACTTGACTTCCTTCTTATGAAAAGTTTGGACACTGCCTAGCCAAGGCAAAATTAGAAGACCTAAGATATATTGGCTATCGTACTCGGTCTACTTCTTCAGGTGCCAATAGAAAATTGAGGAAGATTGACAGGATATTGATAAATACGAAATGGAGCCACGACTTCTCTTTCTCGGAGGCCTCCTTCCTTGCCCTGGGCATTTCCGACCATACTCCAATGGTTGTCAGAGTCTTGGCTGCTTCTTCCTACAGAAAACCTTTCAAGTTTTTTAATTTCTGGATGAAGCACCCGAATTTTCACACAATAGTTTCTCAAGTATGGGAGAATTCGGTAGCTGGAACTCCTATGTTCAGACTATCTCGCAAGCTGAAGACCCTCAAATACCGCCTCAAGCAGCTCAACAGGGAGTCTTTCTCTGATATATCGATCAGGACAGCAAATGCTAGGAATGCTCTTCGGTGCACTCAGGATGCCCTTCAGCAAGACCCGAGTAATCTATGGCTTGTTGAATTAGAAATGGATCACATTCAGAATTTCTCAGATCTCCATCTACAAGAGGAATCCTTTTATAGACACAAATCCAGGGTTAGGTGGATAAAGGAAGGTGATAAGAACACCAAGTTCCTTTATCACTCTGTCAATATAAGGCATTTGATGAATAGAGTTCTATCGGTTGCGGATGCTCAGGGTAATATTGTGAATGATCTTGGCGGGGTTCAGCAGCTCTTTGTTTCCCATTTTTAGGATCTCGTGGCGCCGATAGACATTCCAACCCGTCCAGCAATGCAAGAGATCCAGGTGGTTCTTCAGCACTCCCTCAACCCGGAACAAGTTCGTAACCTATCTTGTCCTGTAACAGATTTGGAAATCCATGATACATTGTTTTATAGCTAGGGGCGAAGCTCCTGGACCGGATGTCTTCAATGTTGAATTTTTTAAACACAACCGGGACGTTGTAGGTCCTTTGGTCACAGAAGTGGTCAAGGACTTTTTTATCTCCGGGAACTTGTTGCGTGAGATAAATAATACTATTTTAGCCTTGGTGCTTAAGATTCCTAATGTGTCCACAGTCTCTGACTATAGGCCCATTGCTTGTTGTAACACAATTTACAAGTGCATCACGAAGGTTATAGTTAATCGTCTAGCGGCTATTCTTTGCTCCATTATTAGTCCACCTCAGAATGCATTTGTTAAAGGCCAGAGAATTAGTGACAACATATTGCTAGCTCGAGAATTATTCAATAGCTTCCACCTTGATCCTTACTTGCCAAAGTATGCTATGAAGGTAGATTTTCAGAAGGCATATGATACCATTGATTGGGATTTTTTAGAACTTACTCTTCTTGTGTTTGGCTTTCCTAATCACTTGGTTGGGCTTATCATGACTTGCGTTCGTTCCACTAAATTCTCCATTTCCATCAATGGGGAGCTTCATGGCTTCTTCTCTAGTGGCTGTGGTTTACGTCAAGGGGACCCCATGTCCCCTTACCTCTTCACTTTGGCCATGAAGGTATTTTCCAAGATCCTACTTCTGAAATCTAGACAACCGGCTTCAAATTCTTCTAGAGGTGCAAATCTACTTGTCTTTCACACCTTTTCTTTGCATACGATGTCTTCCTTTTTAGTGAAGCAAACATGTCCTCTATCTCTCTCCTTAAGGATGGACTGGATATCTTCTCTTCTTGGAGTGGGCTGAGACCTAATATGAGCAAGAGTGAAGTTTTTCTAGCGGGTGGGATTGAGATTTCTCAGAATCAAATTCTTCAAGTTCTCGATTTTCAGGAGGGCAAGCTGCCGATCCGGTATCTTAGTGTCCCCATCATTTCTTCGCGACTTGGTAAGGCTGACTATAATGCCCTTGTTAATGTCATTACAGCAAGAGTGCAATCTTGGGTACAACGTTTCCTCTCTTTTGCGGGCCGCCTATAGCTCATTAGGTCAGTCCTTCACTCTATACAAGTCTTTTGGGCTGGTATCTTCATGTTACCTAGAGCTATATTGGGTCGTATTGAGCAAATCTTCAAACAACTTTTATGGAAAGGCTCGGGCCTTGGCAATGGGGGTGCGAAAGTAGCTTGGGAAGAGGTATGCCTTTCGAAAAAAGAATGAGGACTTTGAATTCATGCTCTTCGTGTCTACAACACGGCTGCTATGCTTAAACACATTTGGATTCTATTTACGAATAAGGAATCCCTTTGGTGTAAGTGGATTCATTCTACTTACTTAAAAAGGAAGAATTTTTGGATAATTCCTAAGCCCACCATTTGCTCTTGGGCGTGGAGGAAACTTCTTGCTCTAAGGAAGGATTTTCAGTGTTTCTTTAAGTGGCGTGTGGGAGATGGTCGTTTAGTGTCCCTATGGTTTGATCCTTGGCACCCTTGGGGTCCCCTGAATTTATTCTCCATTGACACTTATATTTATCGGTCAAGTTTATCCAAGCAAGCTACAGTTGCGGATCTTCTTTCCACACCGAGCCAATCTATCAAGCTCATCCTAGAAGCGTGGAGGCAGCCTCTCCCTATTCTTTCACAGAACCCTGATCAGTTTATTTGGCTGGAGAACACCTCAGGTATTTTCTCGACTACATCGGCCTGGGAAGCCATTCCGACCAAAGCGTAATTTGGTGCCTTGGTCCTCTTTTGTTTGGAACAAAACTATTACCCCGCGGTACCAGTTCCATCTTTGGTTCATCACTAGGAACCGCCTACCTACCCAAGTTCTTTTACCCTCCTACGGTAGGATCGAGGATGGTTCTTGTGCCTTTTGTAATTCAAGACCGGATTCTATTGATCATCTTTTTTTGGTTGCCGAATTACTGCTGGACTTGCTTCATTTTGGGCTGCGAAATGCAATCTTATTTGGCAAAATAGGCCATGGCAGGACACTTTTTTATGGACCCCTGCTCATCTCTCAAGCGATGACTTTACTCAATGTATAGCGAGGTATTCTTTTGCTGCTCTGTGCCACTTAATTTGGAAGACGATGAACAATATCTTGTTCTGGGCCGAAGTTCTTATTGTGCCTGCGTTGAAAAATCATCTTTTTAAAATAGTTAGGGATAAGGCTATCACCTTCAGCCAGGTTGTGGATACACCTAGGAAAAGAAGAACCCAGCAAAGTTAGGGGCTAGATCCAGCTATTTTCACTTCGAAGGCTGCTATCACTTGACCTTGAATTGTTCCCTCCTTATTTCTTTTGAGAGGTGTCAGTTTCTGTCCTATATTCATGTGAGGGTTGCTGTTGTTGCACTGGCTATTTTCCCTCTTGTTCTTTTTTTCCTGTTGTTTAGCAGCTTCGTTGCCATTTTGGCTGTTGCTTTCAGTTGGTTGGCAAGTTGTGGTTCCTTTTTCTCGACACCTTTGCACTTGTATGACTTGTTTGTCATCATGAGTGTAAGTTTTTGGTGCCGTTAACCCTTGCTGTATAGCTTTTTGGTTAAAAGTCAATATATTTCTTACCTTACCAAAAAAAAAAAAACACAAAACATCTATCCAGACTCACGCAAATGCACATCATGTTTCACATAAACAAACAATTTAAGTAATATTTAATTCTACACATGGCAATGCATTTTATTCATTAATGTTTCATCCTCCCGAACTCTCCTAAGATATCCCGACTTATGAGGTATCCCAATTATTAGGGCATCTCAACTTTGAGGCATCCTGTAAACTTCCACTACAAGGCATCCTCACCATAGGGGCATCTTGACTCACGAGGTATCCCAAAACATTCTCTAGGGCATCCCAACCATTAGGATGTCCCACAAACTTCCACCATAAGGCATCATTAGTCACCGCTATTAGGGTGACGAATCACATTAATCTCATTTGAGTCATAATATATGCATACTTACAAGCATAACACATATATTTCAACTTAATTTAATGCATTAGTCAAATAACCATATATCAATAACATATAATCATATTATGGGTGTCAAAGTATGGACATTCAATGAGTACATTATAAGTCTAGACATTAAGAAGGTTCTGGACATTAAAATCTAGTAAATTCAATGGGTATATTATGAGTCTAAATGAATATGTATACTTTGAATGTAAAGTTTGAAATGTAAATGGGTACATTCTGGGTTGGAACAACAAAATATATTCTAATTGTAAAGTTTGAATAATCAAAATGGTAAATCCCGGCTTGATAAAAGCTTATAGAATAAAAGAACAGATCCAATAATGAACAAATTTACAAATGAACAGATTTACCATTTTTAGTTGCATCTTAGGCACGATACATTGCATTATCACGATAGTCATGTGCATGGCTTGGATTCATGTCCAAAAGATTTATGCGAACTCGATTATTTTTATTTGGAATATGAAGATGATCCTAGGGTTATCGAAAGAGAATGGATCAAACATGAGGAGTTTAAATCTCCCACTATAAAGCAACCTATTACCCTAAATTTGGGGGATTCAAGAAATCTCAAAGAAATGAAAATTGGGGCAAGCCTTTCTCAATTAGATGTTGACAAATTGATTGAGCTCTTGAAGTAATATCAAGACATCTTTACGTGCACATAGATGTCCTGGTTGATAGTACGGCAAGATTCGACTTATTCTCTTCATGGATGGTTTCTCCAGTTATATGAATGAAAGAAAAAAACAAGACTAAAACATCTTTCATCACCCCCCATGAGGTACCTTCTATTATAAAGTCATATCCTTCGACCTGAAGAATGTGGGGGCTCTTATCAAAGAGCTATAGTGGCATTATTTCATGATATGATGTATAAAGAAATTGAAGTTTATGTCGACAATATGATCACTAAACCAAGACAAGGTGAAGATCTTGTTGAAGCCCTAAGAAAGTTGTTCGATTGACTGAAGAAGTTCAAACTGAGACTTGACTCCACAAAGTGCATATTTAAAGTAAAGTCTGGGAAGCTTCTTGAATGTATGGTCAATAACAGAGGCATAAGATTGACCCCTTAAAAGTAAAAGCTATTGTGATTTTAACCCCTTGCCACCCCGTTAAGGAAATTCAAATTTTGTTGGAAAGACTGAACTATGTAGTAAGGTATATGACCCAATTATCATAAATGAGAAAGCCATTCTTGAATCTATTGAAGAAAAATGACAATGCTAATCGGGACGAAGAATGCCAGAATTCCTTTGCAGAATTCCAAGTGATATCTTTCTCAATCACTAGTTTTAGTACCACTTACTTAATGCATACCATTGATCTTGTACCTTACCAACTTTGAAGTCCTTGGGAGCTATGTTGGCACAAAAAGGACCAAAAGATAGAATGGAACGTGCCATATATTATCTCAACAAGAAGTTCACTTTTTTTAAAGTTCAATTTCTAAAGTTGAAAAGACATGTGTAGTCCTGATTTAGATATTGCACCGATTAAGACAGTTTGCTCTTCACCGTCGCATATTAATGTTGACTGAGAATGAACGACCCAATCATATATCTTTTGGAGAAATTTGCACCAATGGAATGGCATACCAAATGGCAAATGCTACTCTCCGAATTTGATATCCAAAGCGTGGCACAAAAGCCTGTCAAAGGTCAAGCTATAGCTAATATGTTAGCTAAAAATCCCGTAAGTCTGATGACTAGGATGAAGCTGATGAAAGGATCCATTTGGTTTCACACGACAAGTGGACCATGTATTTTGATGGTGTTGTTAATCTCTCTAGTTCTAGCACTAGGGCAATCCCAATATCCTTAACAGGTCAACATTATCCCGTAACCATGAAGCTAATATTCCCTTGCACCAATAACATTTCAGAATATGAAGCATGCACCCTTGGTCTACAGTTGGCCATTAATATGAGAGTCCAAAGATTACAAGTTTATGGCAATTCTACACTCATCATCCTTCATATGGAAGGTAAATGGCAAACGTGTGATTTGAAATTGATTCCTTATCATGAATATCTTAAAGATTTGTTTAAGGAATTTGAGGTAATTACCTTCAATTATTTGGCAAGATCTCAAAATCAGTTCGCTGATGCATTGGCTACATTATCATCGATATTACAAGTGACTAATGGCTTGAACATTGATCCTCTGCAAATCAATATTTTGAAAGAACCTGCTTATTATATGGCAATTGAAAAACAACATAATGGTCAGCCATGGTACAATGACATTATTAACTACCTTTGAAAAGGTAAATTTTCCTAAGGAAGTCAAGCCACTAATCAGAAGTACTTGAGAAAATTGACGTCCAAATTCTTCCTCAGTAGGGGAGCTCTTTATAAGAGATCTTTTGATTTGGTCTTGCTAAAGTGTGTTGATGCGCAAGAGGTCAATAATGTGGTCCTCATATGAATGGCTATCTCTTAGCAAGGAAAATCATGAGACTAGGTTACTATCGGTTAACCATGGAAACTGATTGTATTCAACATGTACGGTGTTGTCACCAATGTCAAGTTTAAGGAGACAAGATCAATGCTTCTCCCAATGAGATACATCAAATGTCCAAGGCATGGTCTTTTTCAATGTAGGGCATCAACATTATCAGACCAATTAATCCCAAGATGTCAAATAGACACCTCTTCATTATGGTGGCCATCGCTTACTTCACCCAATAGATCAAAGCCAATTCTTATGCCCACATCACTACAAAAAGTGTGGTAAAGTTTATTTATCGTGACATTTTGCTAGATATGAAGTCCCTAAAGTGATTATCATTGATAATGGATCAAATCTAAATAATAAAATAGTTGACGAATTACTCAATCAGTTTCATATTCACCACTTAAATTTTTCTCCCTACCATCCACAAATGAATAGAGCTGTGGAAGCGACCAACAAGAACATCAAGAAGTCTAGCTAAGATAGCTAAGAACTACCATGACTAGCATGATCGGTTGCCATGCGCCTTGATGGCTAACCGAACCTCTATTCACACTTTGACTGGGGCAACATCCTTCTCATTGATAGACGGAATGGAAGCTGTATTACCTGTGGAAGTGGAAATCTCTTCACTAAGGATACTTTCTCAAGTTAAGTTTTTTGAAACCGAATGGGTTCAACAAAGATTTGAACAGTCAAACATGAATAATGGAAAAGGATAAAAGTCATATGCCATAGACAAAACTACCAAGGACAAGTAGTTAAGTCATTCAACCGTAAAGTTTGACCAAAACATTTCGAGATCAATGACCTTGTTCTAAGGAAGGTCTTACCAATCATTCTAGATCTCCGTGGAAAATTCACCCCAAACTTTGAAGGATTATATGTTGTAAAAAAAGTGTTACCTGGTAGAGCACTAATTCTCGTAGAAATGATGGCAGTGAGTTGCCAAAATGTCGAGAAATATTTCTCGTGAATAAAGTGAAAGCTTTGAGCCACCTTTGGATTGAGTCCAAGCCACTTTATGGCATTTGCATTATGCGTCTCATGCATACGTAGCACTTGCATAATTGTTCATCTTGCAAGTATTGAACGCCTCCCAAAGAGGACTTCATCAACCCTTAAAGGATCCACCTCAAGAAAGCGACCACCAAAGATCGGTCACCTTCCCTAGAACTTAGGAACGTCCTTGTCAGTTAAAACACTTGAAAAGTGAACACCTTTTTGCACAAAACAAATTTTGTTCAGAAAGATTTTTCAATTTTGTTTTCAAAACTTTCATCAAATGAGTCAATGGAACGTAGTTCCTAAAAATATTCTTCATGATTTAATTCCCCAAAGGAGGAATTTGACCAAGTGATGTTTTGAGAAACTAAAAAGGATTGTCAAAAATGCCAAACGGTAATGTCTAAGATGATGAAAGGCAAACTTTTGATTAAACATGTCCGTATACACATTTTGAGAGAATTGAATGAAAGAATCTTGTCTTAAGGCATATGATTCATTCATAGTGAATACACAGATTAAAATGATAAAGGCACTTCTTTTTCAATCCTAAACACTAATGATAGCCCTTGCAAGTCACTTTGAGCCACATGGGGAGTATTTTCAAAATAATACTGTCAAGAACGGCCTCACAATGAGGAAAAATAAGGGGATATGGTTGAAATTTATTAAGCAAAAGATCAAGAAAGATTTTTTTACCTTCACTTACATCAATTTTCTTATGATAGCTTTAGGTGAATTCTCACAGAAGCTCGAAGCATCCCGAAGTGACGAAGAGTATTCAACTCACTACCCAAACACAATTATCCATTGCTTAGCCAATTTGAGCCTTATACAATCATCTCCAAAACCCAAAATACTAATTATTTCTCCACACTAGGCAAAATATATGATTTACAAACAAAGTGAGAATGTTGGTTACATCAGAAAAGCCCACTTGAAAGTCCTAGATACTCAAAAAAGAAAACTTATGGGGCATAAAAAAGCAGTGTGCTTGATAAAAGTAAGGCCAATGTCCATGAAAAAATTCATCAAAAGCAACATCAATGCTAATACAAAAGTCCATTTGTTGAAAAAATAAAAGAAATACTTTGCAAAGCATGTACTATAAGTGCCATCATTAGAAAAGAGAGCAAAGCTCTCATGTTTCAATACAAAATAGTCAAAAGGACTCTCTAGATAGATCAAATTTCAAGAGTTAGACTCCTACAAAATTTTGTGGTGGCAATGATGCCAAGATAATTACTGACTTTTGTACCCTTGATACTTGAAAATTTCTAAGCCATCTGAGCCTTACCTAAATCAAACCCTCTATTCCGATTGGGATGGTTTGAGTCGAAGTAAAAATCTCATGTAGGAGTTATGCTAGAAGGAGTGGGAGCAATCCTATCTTATCTTGTCTTCAAGATTTTTGACTTATAAACCCGATTAAGATATTGATTGAATATTTTTTTCTTTTTTACCTCAAAGCGACCAATCCTTTGTGTAAGCCCATGATGAAACGTACACTACAATCCTTTTAAAAAACCTTTTTGATCAATAAACTTGTATTCACTATCAATGTTTCCAAAAACCTTCAATGTAGGATATGTGAAACCTCCCCGGTAAGGACAAAATACCTTTCCCTCATCAATGGATGGGAATCAAAGCCTTATTTGAGAGCTAGTGTGAAAAACCTTTTTGATTATATTATTTCTAGTTTGGTATATTGATCTAACCCTTAGAAGGTTAATCAAATGTCATTTTGTTAAAATTCCCTCTTAAGGAATTTGACAATTAGTATCATTTACCAATATATGTTTGAATGATTCCGTTAGATTAGCCCCCAAGCAATCACGGAACCCTTTTTCAAAATATATATTTCCTCAGTGGATCGATTTTTTGTCATCTTAAACCATACACCTTGCTTTCAGTTTTTTGTCATCTTAAATCATATTCTTTATTTTCCTCGTCTTTAGGTTCCTAGTCAACTTTAACCTTGTCTTTATGTTCCTGATCAACCTTAACCTCATCTTTAGGTTACTAGTCAACCTTAGACCTCATCCATTGGTTCTAGGTTATTCTTAAACGTTGTCCTCCGGTTTCAAGTCATCCTTAAACTATGTCTCTAGTTTTAGGTTATCCTTAAACATTGCCCTTATTTTTAGATTTTTTCCTCAAGTTCTAAATTATCCTTAAACCTTGTCTTTGATTTTAGGTTGTTCTTAAACCTTGCCCTCACTTTTAGATCTTATCTTAGGTTAGTGGTCATCCTTAAACCATACCTCTCATAAAAATTATATTTCCTTCCAAATATTTCCAAAAAACGACGTTACGTACCCAGGTTTGTTTCTGCTCATATGTCATTTCCTTTAATTTTCTTTTATTTCCCCAAATGGAATTGACTAAAAATTACAGGTATCAATTAATTTTTGAGTGCAACCTCTCCGAACTCCTACTCAAAGAAGGACAGCTATTGATACTTGATTTTTACCCGACACGTCGATAAAGGTAAAAACTTGAGCTTAGGATTTTCGATCGAGATGAAACTCATTTCTTGAACAAAAAATATCGTTTTTCATTTATTTCTTTTGTCTTGTCATTATTAAACAATTTCCCATTCATTTTTAACAAAAATTAGAAAAGCCAACGGTTGACTTTTAAGTTGGCTTTTTTTGGTCAATTCTTTAATCAAAAGTTGACTTTTTGCATTAAAAAATCTTTTTAGTCTTAATAACACTTGAGCGACATTAGTTTTTAAAAATGTCAAAGATTTAATCACAAAATCAACTCTTTAGGACTTTTGACCAAAAATTAGAAAACACAAAAATCCATGAATAACTTCATTTGTGTCTCAATTTGACTTTAGCATTAGAAATTTTACAAAAACCGATTAAGAACCTTGTTTTCCGAATTTTTCGGTTATAGGTTCAAAATTGGCCAAAAATAAAATTACTCTTATCGTAGTCATAATTAGGCTTAATTCCTTTTATGACATTTGACATAGAGATCGTTACCCACTCACTCATTTAATCAATTTTGAGATTAGTCTTGTCAAATATGTATTATACTTTTTTCCCTAATTGGGGGTCCAAATTGATTCTACATGATTTGCAAACGAGCACTTCCATTCTGCTCATTTTTGTAAGATAAGTTCGAATCTGATGTCCATTCTGGGAAATTCATTTGGGAACTTCTCAATTTGAGAAATTTAGCCTTCTTGAACATAAGAAAACCAAGCTAGTGAAGTCCAATTGATGAAATTCAAATTGACCCATTTGAGATTAAGGTTCAATTTCGAAAATTGAGGTTTAATTTAATTATTAAACCTTGATTTAGTTTTAGCATAAAAATCGTGCCATCAATTCAAGGTCAATTTGGATGTAATGAGTCACCCTAGGTATGGGCAATTAATCCAACAGGTGCCTTACAATTTCAACTGAATTCAATTTCAATTAATTTACAAGTTTGAGCAAGAAATAATTTAAAATTGTCTGAATTAGCCAAGAAAATCGAATCACATGATCCCATGATGTGAGTCCAAAATTTTCGTGTCAACAAGTAATTAGGCCAATAGAAAATTATTGGATTGCGTTTAAATTGGACTGTTTTCCCTCAATTTGATAATGTCATATTTTTGCATTTAAATGAATATCTTATGCAATATTTTTAATGATTTCATCAACGATAGGAAAGGCAGTGTATTTGCTTCCTCACTCGTCGAACATAATTGCCTTGTTGCTATCTTGAACTCACGTTATTCTATTGATATCATTGCTACTAAAGTGGGAAAGTGACGTGCAATGGAATTTGTGGTTGAAGATGTAGATTTTGATATACACTATGACGCATGCTCATAGAATATGAAATGTTTGACATGTCATATTGGGTTGAACGACTAGTCTTTGAATCATATATGATGGGCCTAGTCCTTCTCGAGTGTTATTCAATTATAAATACAAGATTAATTAATGAATTGGTTATATGTACATAAATGATGAAAGGCATTTCTTGAATTATAGTGATTCTTATAAATGTTTCATGATGAACTATTGGTTGTTATTATTATGTTGTGGTGCTTCCAAGTCGAGTAGTGGGATGATCTTTTACCTTAGACCTAGAGAGTTCATTTATTGAGCTTAGGCTCACCCCCATATATTTTACAAATTTGTCAAGTTAGGAGTTCAGGGGCATTAGGTTAACGCTTTTGAAGATCACTAGTAAGGATCGAATCAGAGTGCGCAGTGAAAGTAGAGATGGCTTTCTATACATAAGGTTTTGATTGATATTAACTATGGTTAAATTACTTGTACAATTGAGGATAAGTTAGTTATTTATCAAAAAATTGAAGTGAAGTTGATTTATATACTCATTCGAGGTTCAAATTTTTTGAAGATTCAGGACATTACAATTCATCTCTATTAACACCACATGGGGCCACTAATTCGACATGGGCTCGAAATCTCAAAACCCAACTAATTGATACAAATATTCAAAATAATATACAGCCATATTCTTCGGCTGGTCCTCGATCTAATCACCATCCAAGTTCTACAATACTATGATCCTCTTTCTCAACTTCTGTTGATAGTGGTTGCATCAAAGAATTTAATAATTTTATCACCGAGTTTAAGCCAGTTAATTTTGGATCTCATTCCCTAGTACATTTTCTCTTACTTCCACAATTTTCCAATCTTCCCTTGTAAATGACATTACCCGCTTCCTATCATAAAAGTCATTGTTTCTATTTATAAGCTATTGAAGTTCCTGTTTCAACTAATTGATCTTTTGATGCCCATTAAAAAATCTTTTCCTACTCCATTTGGCAAGTGCAAGGGACATTGCAAATAATTTCTAGAAAGATTTGTCTCTTATAAAATAGGAGATTCCCAAGAACTGATAGGCACAGTTCAACACTCTTCATCTTCCATCTAGAATGCTTCAAACTTAAATTCCTTTTTCTTTTCACTCGATCTACCTCTAAAGATAATAGCATCGAACTATGGTCATATTAGATAGTAAGTAGCACAAAAACTTTAGCTTGTGGGAATAGTGGATAAGTATACCGAAAGTGCCAAAAGTTATGTATAGTGCTCACTTTTGTGCCAATTTTTTTTTTTATCATTTAAGTGTTAATTTTTTTGAAAAACAATCTTTTTAGTGCCAACTCCAATTTGATTGGCCAGGAATCTAACATGGCATTTTTTATTAATTTTTTAATCAGATATACACAACTTTTAATACTTCTAGTGTACTAATCCCTAAGAACAGCAGTCTCCATTCCATTGTACAAACCACCCTATCTAGCATTTTCTTCACAAAATCATCTTTTCCTATTGTTTGCCCAAGTGAATGTGCAACCCTTATTGTCCAAGTCCATCTAGGAACTGGTCATTTAGGAGCTCTATTTAAAGCATTCATTCTACAAGTTTCAACTATCCTCTTACCTGCTTTCTTCCAACGATAAAATAATTCATTGAAATCCCCAATACATCCCCACGGAAGAAAATTTGAAGAACTCATCTATTGTAATTCCTCCTAGAGTTGTAATCTTATTTGGTACATAGTCGACGCAGTAAGGCACGTGATGCACATCTTTTTTCTACTATCCATCTCCTCACAAATCATATCTGTAAACTCCTCAGCCATGCATTCATATTCGAAGATACCTTATCATTCCACACCATCGCTAGCCCCTTTGCTAAGCCGTTGGGATTCACTACACAACAATATGGAAATTTCAACCTCTTCTTTATTCTTTGGATCACCATCTCTTGGTTCTTTTTCATTAAGAACACTACATTGAGCTTTTCTTGAACCACAAGGGCTCTTAGTTCTTAGACTGTCAAGAAATTGCTCAAACCCTTACAATTCCAACTAATGAGCTTCATTTGTCACTTGGTGGCTTATTAGGACAAGCCATCAAAGCTTATCTTCCTAATCCCACACCTCAAGAATCAGGGTGTCTAACAATTGAGTCTCATCAATCCCATCCTATAGATTTTCTCTCAGTTCATAAGGATTATAGTGGTTAATTTTTTACTAGATGATGCCATTGACTCCATACCTGTAAGCTTCAGTTTCTTGACCTTTGCCAAACCCTCTCCCTTTCCCTTCCCTGATTCTAAGCTAATATTGGTGACGAGGGAGTAATACCCCCATATCCTATCGTCTCTCTATCCTGGTGACGTTTACTCAGTATACCAGGTGCTACAACCACCATCGCTACCTCCATCACCTCCACAATCTCTGTCTTTGTTATTGCAAGGTGGCTCAAAAATATCGAATTGAGATCCTAGTGTTTCAGGGATAATTTCATCATTTTCCTCTACTTTCTCTTGTTTCCCATTAAAAAAAAAAAAAAAATAAATAAAATAAAAAAAAATAAAACTATCCAATACAGGCTATATTTTCCAAACTTCAACTTGCAGCCATTGACCAAAGCACATCTCCTCTTTTCTTTCCAATTTATCTTCATCAAAAGGCATATCTCTTTGCAATAGTGTCCCAATTTCCCACATAAAAAACAAAAATGTAATAATCTTTCATACTGTAAATCCAAATTATGTATTCTTCCCTTCCAACTTGATCAGCTTATCAGATTTTAGTTATTCCTGTAAGTTGATTTCTTTTTTGGCTTCCCCCGCCATCTTTTGTTTCCACCTTCGCCTCTATAACTTTTCCCAACTCTCAAACGGCTCCACAAATAGCCTTCTCAGTGACCCTTTCCAAGGGCAAAACATAAACTTGGACCCAAAATGCTTATAAAGTCATAAGTTTGAAGGGGTAATGGGAATCCAAGGTTTCAGAATCAATTGGTGATTTAAAAAGAGCCAAGGGTTACTCTCCAAAACCCTACTTTTCTCTCTTTTCTTTCTAAATTTAAACACATATAAACCAGACTCACGTCGTGTGATATCAATAACAACTTTCCAAGCCCTTTTCATCGTAAAGGCTTGAAAGTTGATGGAAGGGTTGGACAGGAGCAAACCCACTAAAATAAGTTGGCATTCCTCAAGTTTTTTCTTTGGCGCTGCATCATCCCATACTTCAATCTCCTCTTCTGACCATAATCGACCTAAACTTTTGTAGAGCAAAGCCAGGTGAGCTTTTCCTTCCTCAGTTTCTTCATATGGATTGGAAGAGAGATGCTTCAGTGACAGCAACTCCAAGGGAAGAAATTGCGTACTGCTAAGTGCATAAATCGGAGTAAAAGGACAGTGGAAAAGGGGGGGCTCTGGACTCGATGGAGTATTGAGGGGAAATCAGATTTCATGGGTAGGGTTTATTACAAGGCGACGAAAATTTAGGTTTTAATACCAAATGGAGAAGAAATCTCTGGTTGGTGAGTCGTTCTAGACAAGTATATTCTAGGGAACAGGTCCAACTTTCAACGGATAATGGGTAGTTTCTTGTGGAAAAACATAGTGATCTATTTTTTTATGGAAATGGTAAAAGTCGAGCCTTGTTTCATCTTTTGTGGGCTAAGAAAACTCCAACACAAATTGTATGGTAGGAATGATGATAGTTAAATGTAAGAATGCGGAAAAGTGAAATTGGGGAATTTGCATATATATATTTTTTTTATGAAATTGGGGAATAGAGTAGATTAGTCTATATATAGACTTTATGAGAGACAATTACAGGTGATATATATCAATCAAAATATAAACAATCAAATGACATATTGCACAATCTTGAGATACAGAAAACTAACAAAAATATTCTAATATCTAATATAGGAAAATATCCTAGAGAATCATCCTAATTATCTCTAACATTCTCCCTCAAACTCAAGATGCATTGAATATGTCAACTTGAGTTTGAATACAAGTCTTAATAGTGTCCAACAATTAAGTCATGGCAGATGAGGTGGCATTCTACAGCTGTTCATGGCAAAACTTCCAAATCTAGCTAGTCTAAGGTCTTCGAGTCTGATGGTGATATTGCTTCTTGAAATGACATGCAAAACATTGAGAACTAGAGGGGAAATAGCAAGCGTCTAATGCGGCCGACTTGCAAAATAGTAACTAAGCAACATAGCCTATATGACTGGCATTATGGCATCAAGTGCCCTATCTAGCTCGCTTGGAAAAATAGATACTAAGCGATGCGGTCTATGCGATTGGCATCAAAAAAAAAGCCACCTCCGTGAAAGGCTTGATTGGGTGATGCGACTAGTGCAATTGGCATTGAAACATGACCATCATGATGGACTCGACAAGGCGCTTTCTCATATGAGGGGCTCTGCAGACTATGCGACAAAAGTATGTTGGCTACTAGATGAGATCAATATTGTTGAAAACAACTTGACTGGAGGATATTAGGACTTATTGGAAAAGAAATGACAAGAAAAAATATTAGCTTTGGAAACGCCCTTGGGTGTGCAACAAGTGTGAGCACACCCAATGCACTTCAAGATTGACTAAATCTGATACCAAGTTAAATGTAAGAATGCGGAAAATCAAAATTGAGACATTTATATATATTTCGATTTATCATAATAAAGTAGATTAGCCTATTTATATAGGTTTTATGAGAGACCATCAAATGTAAGACATATCAATCAAGATATGCACAATTAAAGGAGATATTGCACGATGTTAAGATATATGAAATACTAACAGAATATTCTAATTATCTGTAATATAGGAAAATATCCTAGAGAATTCTTCTAATTATTTTTAACCGTGACGAAGAGGGACAAGGATACAAACGGGAAAAATTAGGGTTTATGCAAATGGAACTACCATGGAAGTAAAAGAAACTCTACATACATAGTCGAGAGAGGAGCCGTTTTGCGACCCAAGATCACTTTTCAAAGATCTGACAAAGTTCGGGGTGTCCAAACACTTTCTCCTATCAGGCCACCACACAAGCAAACTTCCATTCCTCACCGTACATCCCCACTTTCATTGCTACCTCAACCTTTTCCTTCCTACCATAATGCCTCACCAGATCCATTTAGTTTTGGTTCCTCCCGTCCAATCAACAAATGCCATTCCTAAAATTTCTTCAGCTTGCATGTTTTGTCAGAAAAATACGGTTTCTTTCCATTATATCTTAACTTCACTGTAATTCCTTTAATAACTTGTTTTTTTAATATGAAACCATTAGGTTATTTTATTGCAAGATATTGAAATATATATTTGCAAAGTCACAATTTAGGTGGACACAAGAGACTCTTCTCTTTATATCCTTCCTTAGTATAGTTTTACATAAATAGATGAAAACAGGTGGACATTCAGCCATATTAAAGACACAAAATCACTGGCCAAAGGCGGAGGATGTATTTGAACCGAAGGACGGGAAAACATGAATTCTCTTTATTGTATCGGCATTGTCGAAGGAATGAAGCGATGAATGGCTGTGCATCATAATGGGGTTGCATCCAGAAAGAACAAAAAGACGAAGAGTGTTTTTGTGCTCTCAGTCCTAACACTGAGGCAAATCAGGAGGAGGTGGAGGCAACATCGACGATGGGGTCGGCCCGTTCTCGACGATGATGACCGTCGCTAGTCCAAAAGTCAAGTGGGCGTCCAGGTGGCAGTGCAATATCCATGCACCTGCAAAATATACAAAAAAAAAAAAAAAAAGTTAAGAGTTACATTAGTCTTTTTGTTTGGGGTTATAAACTAACGATCAATTTCCAATATGTTACATTTTGAATTCATCGGTCTGAAGGATTTGTTGCGGTGTCACTATCCTTCAACTCGGTCAATCTAAATACCGAATTTATTTTTTATTTTTTTACCTGACCATGCTCCCCTGAGAAACAGTCACTCTCGCAAATACAAAAATTCGAGTTCAAGCCACATGATGTCAACATGTGAACCGCACGTAGGAATTGGTAATGGACACGAACAATGGGATGATATGTTACATGTAATTCTAGAATGCATATGGTTGACGAGTTAACCTAAAGATAATGGTCAGATTGCCCGATGTTTCGTGGACTTAATCCCTCTTTTCTTGCTTAATTTATCACAAGAAATGGTTCTGTGTATTCGCTACACTTGCAAGTGATCATTGATCGCACTTAGATTATCTTCTTTTTTGGCTAGGAAATAATCATGCTTAGATTAAACCCTATATAATTATCAATTACGATAATTATGTCAAGTTTTTTTCTAAACTCTAGGCAATCATACTTCAAGAAGTAATAAATACCTTTTTAGAATACGATAGAATGATTGATTTTGTCTCCCCGTATCTTGTTTAGAATAAAACAGAATGATTCTATGTAGTTTATGCTCTCATAACTAACAATATGAAAGAGAGAATAATATTACCTGGATTGTTTGCTTGGAATCTGATGGCAGCCCAACCCCCCACGGGCACGCCGACTGTGTTACGTATTACCGGGTTGAAGAGATTGAACTTCTTCCGATCCTCAACCGGATCGAAGTTCCCGAACCCTTGCCCCACCACGTGGAAGTTGAAACCGTGCAAGTGCATGGGGTGATTCTCCGCGCCGATGATCGTTGTGTCCTGGAACACGATCTCGACCGTCGCGTTGTACTTCACTTGCTTCACCCTTGTGTTCTGGAGAGCGAATGACAACGCTGTGCTGTTGAAGTTGGCGGGGTTCGTGTAATTGAATTTCAGCGGCGGCTGGTCGGGGAAATCGGGTGTGTAGATTCCTTTCACGTTGAAGAAGTGTGATTGCAAGATGGACAGGCTGTTGGGGAGCAGGAACGACGCGTTGTTCATGTTTGCCGACAGCCGGAAGGCAGGGTTCTGGGGACGCCGGTACACGTGTTGGTGGGCCCACACGGGGAGATACTCAATCCGACGGTCACGAACATTTCCTCGTCCAGCTTAGTCGGCACTGGCTTCCAATTCGGGCTCCACGCGAGGCTGGTCAAGGAGGTGGAGAATTTGTGGGCCGTCGGGGTGTCGTTGAGGGCCGGCAAGCGAGGCATGATTGGGCTCGTGTGGGGCAGCTTGTCGTAAATGAGGATCCCGGTCGTGGTGGTGTTATCAGGTGGCGGAGCGTTTTGGGCGCTAACATACGGGCGGGCCGCCATGTAGTAGGCCCGCGGGGTCTGGTCCGTGATGAGGAGCACGTCGGCCGTTTGGCCTGGGGCGAGGAGGACGACGTCGGTGACGTAGGGGTCGGTGTACGAGGCGTCAACTGCGACCACGGTGAACTTGTGTTTGGCTATTTTGAAGAAAAGTTGGCTATTGAGTGCAGCATTGATTATGCGAAGCATGTAGGTCTTTCCTTGTACCACCTTTACCTTGTAGGTATCTGCACGGAAAAAGAAAGTGCCTAAGTATCATCAATAAACCCAAAAATTGAAATTTCTCCGAAATTAGTTTCGGTTGAATTATTCATAAAATTAAATTCATCAAGGCGATATGAAGGAGAGGATGCAGTATGTCGTTGGTGGTTGCTTACGTTTTTTGGAGCACGGATAGAGATCTCCAGGCCTTCCATTAATTGTGTATGCATTTGAATTGTTAGGCGCCGTGCCGAGCTCCTGTGACTGATTCTGAATATCGATCACATTCCCATTCCACCACTCTCCTGCAATATGACGTAATTCATTTAAGAGCTTGAACCAAGTTTCTATGCAGAGAGAGTAATTACAGCATAATTGAGTCTAGCAAACTTAATTTGATCACCATGTTGACAAATCATAGGTTCAAGGAATTCGCGTTCTGTAGATCCATTCAACAATGTAATAAGACATATACATTTGATATCAGGTGAAGAGTGATACCTAGAATGACGGGAAATTGTTTGTGGGGCATGGGAAATGGGTAGTGACCGGACTTGGGGGCAATGACGAGGGCACCATAAACGGTGGCACGTAGAAACGAGACATGAGCATGCCACCAAAGCGTGCCTTCCTGCTTAGTGATAGTAAATTTATAGGTATAACTATGTCCAGGACGTATCGGACATTGCGTAATATAATTAGGTCCATCTGCCCAGCCACTCAATAGTTGGAACACTCCGTGCCTGCATGATCGAACTAAGTGTCATCCTTAGTGATTTCTAGGTAAAAAATAAACATTGAAGACAAATAAATATTTCCCAAAGTAGGCACTTGGGAAGTTCATCAGGACAATGTATTTTTCCTTCCCAATTTTCAAATTTTCATTTGTTTGATGCAAATGGGGTTGACAAATTCGTGGGTGAGGTGAGGCCTCACAATCGCATGCCGTCATTAGTGAATGGTCAAACAGCAATTCCTCTTTCCATCATTTTTTATCTTGTTAAAGATACAAAAAAAAACAACTGGATGGTCATGAAAAAGAAAACAACAAAAAGGAAAAACATAACGTTGGACTTTGTCAAAATCAAACTTCCTATGCATATGTCAGTTGTTTTTTCTTTTATGTTAGTTCTACAGTTAAACTTAATTACCAGTGAATCGTGACGTTGTATGGGGACTTGTTGAAGACATGAACAACGAGGGTGTCTCCCTCCGTGACTCGAATCGTCGGGCCTGGAAGAGCTCCGTTCACTGCGGTGATCACACGCTCGTAGCATAATTTCCTCACCGTCACGTTTTCCACCTGAAACAAAGCATCGCATTGTATATTAATAACACTTAAAGTGGTTGATTGAGAGGAAAGTTAATTCTGAATAGAAGACATAATCGCGCAATCTTATTCAATTACTTCCATGTTGCCTATGTATCGTGATGAACAAAATTAGTCGTGAATACGAGGGGGAGAATTATTCCCGTGCTGCTTTCCCTTTTTTTGCTGAGTTAAATGCTTGGTAATCGAAAGTGAGACTATACGACAGTAATCTCTATCGCCTGAGAACGCCATTTCAATATAGTTCTTTCCCAGAGAACTAAAAGATAGATAAATGAGCAATCAAACAAGGTCTTGCATGTATGACAAAATCACGTTGTGCCATGAAAACCATTGACGGAACAAGAACACAAAACGGGTCGACCCATAAACCCTAGTACAAGTCAAACAGAAGCACTAAAAGGAAGTGAGCATATCACATTGAATGTGTGTTCCACGACCGCAGCTGAAGCCACTGAGGACATAATGACAAGAGCAAAAGCCGATGCAAGCAGAAGGGCAACTTCTTGTCGCGCCATCGTTCCGTGCAAGCTTTTTCGAAGGGCTTGGAGTGTTTCAACGTTGGATGAAACAGAGAGGAAGCGTTCGTATTTAAATCGCAAGCCATCGTTAGGTTTCATCTGGGGAACGAGAGAGTGCACATCCATATTTTATCTCGATGAAACTTTTCCGTGATTGCGAAACTTCAGCGGTGAGAATGAAAATGCAGATCGTGGACTTATTCTTAACCTCTCGCGCGACTATATGGAGAATGAGTCCTGAGCGTGAATTCCTAATGGCGGCGGTAGGACAAGCTTCGCTGTCTTTCAGTTCAAAAAGCTTCTGTAAAATGATGACTTAGTAAACGGAAAACTAAACAAATAAAATAGATAAAGTAAGCGAATAGGGAGAAGAGAAGCATTGGATTTATGCTATAGTTATCTAACTTTGAATTTGGTTTTGTTAATGGCTGACGAGATCTCACAGTGGCTTGGCGGGGTATAGATGAGTGAGCCATGTCAAAAAGTTGAAGCTTGTCCTTACACATTTCTATTTGCCATTCGGGATCCCAATATGAGGATTTTCCAGTACTATTGACAACCATCGTTAAAAATATTTTGAGGAGATAATAATAGGGGGTTCCCCAACTTTTTCGATTTTTACAACATGATATTGAACATTTTTTCATTATATGCAAGCGATTTATTAGAAAGAAATGTTTATGTAACTATCATTAATCTCTGAGCCACAAAAAGATAAATGACGAATAATTAGAAATTATTATAAGATTTACTTTTTCAAGAATTTGTGACTTACAACATATCATTACTCTCATAGTGGCCTAAAAATTATTATGCTATCAAAATCCTTTGTTAAACTATATGTACATTCATTCATATTGGCCCTACTTTAAAACCTAATGGGAGATGATGTTGTGGTCGTGAAGTGTCACGGCACCTGAATGGCAAAAAAATCAATCATTTTGCTTATTCAATTTTCTTACGCTTTGTGTGATCATTCAAGTTTCTTCATACGAGCAATACGTTGTGCGTCTTCTCCTTCAATGTCAGTGGATAAGTACAATAGGGCAGGAATGCTCTTTTATCATGTATGCAGATTGCTTGATCGATTACCTATATGCACCACTCTCATAGTTATAGCTATGTTTTTAGCTTCTTGCCATTCCCAAAAGTAAAGGCACGACCTATTTGTGATAGCAAATTAATTTGGTCTACGATTCATGGCATGTTATGTGAGGAACTGAAAAAAAAAAAAAAATAGTGGTTTTTGCTGCGGCACTGCCAATTAAATGTTTTAAACATATTTTACACATGATAACTTGCTTAATGGAACATTTCCGCTGCATGCTAAACTACAAAAGAGCTAAAGCAAAGATGCAAGCAATGGATCCCAGAAAAGGAAAAAGTGGTACAGAAGAAAAGAATTGATCAAGTACATTTCTGATGTCGAGTCGCAAAACTAAAATCACACGACATATTCACTTTGTTTATAGGTTGGTATAACCTGAGTCTATGGAGATAGACTTACCAAATCCCGCTTACATTTAATGGATTCGTTGACATGTTTCTTATTTTTATATAATCTCATAGAAATCAGACCTAAAGTACTCGTATTTCACATGGAATCCTCGCCATAGAACAAGTCAAGAGTCAAACTCGAAACATAGCGTGAATAGCTTCTGTGCTCTTAGCACGCTTCACTGAAGTCATTCATTACGAAATCAAATCACTTACGAGATTTCTAAAGAAAAGAAGCTGAATGTTCCCAAGTTAACTAATAACTCGATTGAAGGTGACTCTCTTTTAACGGAAAAATTGTCCAAAAAATCTTAAATCAATTGCATGGCGACTCATTCAATCATAAACCTTTCAATTTTACCAATTTATCAAACCTTTTAACAATTTTCTCATTCAGTCCCAAATCTTTCAATTGTACGAATTTCGTATAAACCTTTTGAGAATTTACCAATTTAGTCTCAAACCTTTTTCGATTGGAAATTATTGACATTGCGGTTCAGTCAGCATTAGACGTCCTATGTAGCTCGGCCGAGGCTAATGTTGACAAATTTATAATTTCTTTAAAATAATTCCAATTTTTTATTGATTTTTTTCTTTTTCTTTTCTTTTCTATCTTTTCATTTTTTTTATTTTTTTTTTCATAGGGCCCGCTAGCCACTAGGCGAGGGCCATGAAGCCCCCTAGAAAAATTGCAATTCCAATGATTCAAAATTACACAAATGAAGTAGCAAACCTCTATTGCAAGTTTCAATTATTAATTTTGCCCCAGATCCACAATTTTAAGGTTAGGTTTGAGGAAAAGGATGAATTTTTTCCCCATATCATCTATTGTGAGGTTAGGGTTTGAAGAATAGTTGAATTTAGGGCAAATGCATGTTAAACAACGTCGTTTAGGGCTATTAATGCTAACTAGACATGCTAGCAAGCCATGCCAAGTTGGTAGAAATGTTAGAATATTGCCACATTAGATTGACAACGTTCCAAATCGGAGTTGGCACATAAGTTATAGAAAAAGTAACAATTAATTGATCCGATCTAAAATTTTGGCACCAAAGTGAGTATTGTGTAAAAATTATGACACTTCTAATATCCTTTTTTTTTCTATTTCTAGATGATTTATTTTCTTATTTAAAATTAATTTCAAATGCTAAAGACAAAATTCTTAACTTTCTAGTTTGTCATTTCTAGTAAACATGGCTTTAATTTTTTTACTCAATAAAATTGAGTCATCATTAGAAATGTTAAATTATATTTTGTGAGAAACAAGAAGAAGAACAATTATATTTACCAAGTACAAGTTAATTTTACCACAAACACCTCATTCTTTACGAAGAACAAGTTGAATTTGTCAACAATAAATAAGGTTTACAACTATTTAATGTAAAAGTAACAAATTGTTCACCCAAGCAAAAGTAACTTTTCCTTGGTAAATGCATGTTCTTCTCAGTGAACGCAAATTGTTCTTGGTCAGTACAAGTTATTCTTGGTAAACATAAGTTGTTTGTACATACAAGATGTCTGTGGTAAACATAGCTTGTACTTATTAAATATGAGATTTTCTTTTTCTGATTTGTTACGAAAAAAATAACTTAACATCATTGACTATGATGACCTTGATTAAACAATCAAAAAACTTATTTAAGTTTTATTTGAATATTTACCATGAATGAATGAAATTTGCCATATATATGTTACTATGGATAAATTAATTTCATCACTATTGCAAAAATGACTTATTCTCCGTGAATGCAAGCTATTCATGGTAAATGAAGGTCGTTCTTGATAGATGATATTTTTTAAATAAATGTTTTTAATTTTATTTTACTTTGGTGTTTCTTAATTTTTTTCCTCGTTTTTTTTTTTTTTTTTTTTTTTTTTTTTGACTTTGGTCAATCGGTGTGTGATTTGGAGGCGTTTAATTCAGGAGTGCTGCAACTCATGTGTTCGATTACCGTAAATCAGACTTTGTGCCAGTCACAAGCTTGTTTACCACAAATGAAGCTTTTCACAATAAACAAAGGCACCATTTGTTTCATGGTAAATAAATAATTTTAAAATATTTTCTTTAAAATAATTATTTATATCTCTTGAATAATTGATCAATGAAATATGTTTGATTATTGATAATAATTTATGTCTAAATATTTTTGCAGATGATATAATCATTTTTAGAAAAATATTTTTCAAATCATATATTTTTCATAAAACACATGGAGCTAAATAGCATTTGACAGATACTTATAACAAATATAAGATATCTTTCTATAAGATTGGGTAACTTGTTTAACAGATGGAAAAAAATGGACATCTTTCTTTTTTATTTCATGGTTGGTGAGAGATCTATTCTTGTGGTGAGGTCAACGCCTCATCAGAAGCCCCGAGAGAGTCAATACAATTGAACATTCCACAAGCGCCGCCTTGTCTCTGTCGAAAGTCACGTTTCTCAAAGAAACTTAATTAAGGAAAACAGAGGAATTTGAAAAGAGCAGGGCTAAAGATCATCACAGCTTTTTAATTCAGACTAGCTTATTGTGACAGCGTGCATTGCATTGAATTTGCATCCGTTATCGATTATGTATATGTAGAGTATCTTATATTAAAGTACGTCTTTATCTAATTGCTTAAATTTTTCTAATAGTTGACAGTGACCTCACAAAATTTCATATAGTATCAAAGTAGGAAGCCCTTAGGCCAAAATTTAGTCTAAAATGTGGAGGAATATTAGAATATTTAAATATGAAATCATGTTTTCATATAACGGCTTAAATTTTTTATACAATTAGCAATAGCTTCACAGAATCCTACGTCTTAAATCCTCAAAATTTCGATATATATCGAGCGGGGACCTTCCTAGGTTGAAACTTTAAAGAGGGAAGTGTGTCATTGCTTTCCTAATATTTTTCACTAATTTAAGCAACCCAAATAAAAAAGTAAAAGAAAAAAGCAGTTGACTAGAATTCGTCTTTGTTTGCTACAAAGACTGTTTGACTTCTTCTCAGCCCTTTTTTAGGGGCCTTCGTGACTTCGTCGGTGATGAGAGCATAAGAGGCCGCCTCCAAATCCTCACTTGGTTGTCACTTTTCAAGCCTCTACCATACAACTAGCCCTAACCAAGTCAATAGGCACTGATATGTAAATTCCCCCTCTATTCACATTGCATGCTCTTCTATCTTTTCCTCCTGAATTTTGTAGTATTCAGTTAATTAATGACATTTTCTGGCCAAGGTTAGAATGATTTGACTTTTCAATTGATATCACAAGTGTCATAACTTTCATACAGCACTTATTTAAGGGCTGTAACTTTTTTCGACCACTTAAAGTGCCATAATTTTTATTTTTATTTTAAAATAAAAAATAAAAACATTCACTTGAGTGTCATAACTTTCAATCGGTCACTTAAATGCTAAAAAATTTTAAAAACGTTCACCCAAGTATTGAAAATCCTACGTAGCATAGCACTTATGATAGACATTTTTAAAAGGTTATAACACTCAAGTAATCAATTAAAAAGTTATATAACACTCAAGTAATCAGAAAAAATATTATTGCACTCATATAAGCACCGTACATAAGTTTTGACACTCAAATAAACACCGTATGAAAGTTTTATCCTCCAAAGTTTTATCCTCCCCCTTAATATTAGCTAAGAGCAACATGGAGATGATTTTCCCTACCAGAATATATATGTCTCTTGATTTTATTGTCATGACTTTGTAGGGTTTCTTCCCCTGACAAAGGGGGTGTCCATGGTTTTTTCGAGCAAATGATGAACATCCAATGAATCCTTAAGTCGCATTTCCACTCAGCAATTATCACGACAAGAAGGTTTGTATTTTATCTGCTTCATTGTGATTCTTTGAGCTCAGACCGTCGAGCGAGAAAGGCGAACAGGTACACCTCTCGAACTTAATCCTTCGGTGTTTTTTTGTGGCTGACATTCTATACGAGCATGTGGCATTAAACAATGTCGTTTAGAAGCATTAGACTCGGTCCAGGGTCAGAACTATCACTATCTATGAAATTGACTTGGTTCATTTGGGTTAATTGAAGGTGAAACATAAATCAATTGGTCAAAGAAGAGTTGTGATACCTAAACCCTGTCTTAGGAGTAGTTAGAACCAAATCCACAAGTATCATCATTGCCACTTCAGCCAAAAAAATAATGAGAATGATCACATAGGACAAAACCCAATTCCCAAGCAGGAATGGGCCAACCGTTTGACCGGTTTAGGACAAGGCCTCCTTGAGAGCAAAAGCCACTGTTTGCAACATTGCACTCCTTTTTCTCTCTTCCCCATGCTTGTACATAATGCATGAACGCCTATTGGTTGGCTCTATTAGGTGACGGACCAAACTAAATTACAAGATAAAATCTCACAGATTCATCTAATCTTAATTATCTTTAGTGTGGACATAAGTAGCGCGGATTTGACTTGAAGTTGCATTTTCATTTATTTTTTTGAAACTAGTACAATAACGCTATACGACAATCGAATATGAAACAGAAGTTCAGCGGGCCTAGTGTACGTACAAAAGTAAATTTGAACGGTTAGATATGATTGAAACCATGTGGATTCACATAGGACTTATCGGTTTTAACAGGCCAAATTTAGTTTAGTACATATATTACACTAATGTAACAATTTTTTCTCTCTCCTTCTGTCTCTCCCTCATTTTTAGTTCTTTTATTAGTTCAAAGAGAGACGGGGAGATTAGCACTAGTAATCTCCATTAAGAGTTGCCCTAGGGGCATCACACTTGCTACAATATGTTGTATTTGAGTCATCACTGTTTCGTATAACTCATGACTCAAAATCTCAAAGCTGGCAAGCTCTTCATCCAGCCCAATAAGACACTAGTAGTCAAAAAGTCTTTCAATATGACTCAATTAGGGGGCACAGCACGAGCTGTTCAGAGGTTTGCTTAATGCATGAATCGAACTAGTGACGTTTTGACTTCTTCTTTTTTTTGTCGGGCCCTACTATATTCCTACTCTAACGCTCACTCTGACTTTTGTCCCGCCTCCCTTGCACGGGCGTGGGAGTCAAAACCCACTCCTAAAACTATATCGTCCCCACCCCAACCCCCCGGTAAGGTAGGGATTGAACCCCACATTCCCTTCCATGTTGGAAGGGTAGCCACCTGAAGAAACCCCGCAGATGTGACGTTTTGACTTTGGTGACCACTTTAACTTGTGGCCAATCAATTTTTGTTTCTCCATCTTATTATTAAGTGGAGATAAGTATACTAAGAGTCTTAAAACTCATTATGAAAGTACAATTTAATCATAAAACTTAACAAAAGTGCAATTTATTCCCAAAACTTATCAAACTATTTTGATCAAGTCTTTCCGTTAACTTTGTCTAATTAGACTAATAGATAATGCCGATATAATTTTTTATTATTTTCTCTCTCCATGTGACTTTTTATTATTTTCTCTCCAATGAGGCATTGACCATAGTAAAACATAAATTATAAGACTATGTCGCGACCCAATTTTTTCGAGGTTTGCCACCTAGAATTAGGTTGATGGACTACTAAGCCTTTAAGCTTAGCTCGGGCTCTCCCAAGCCCATACCAAATCGCGACTTAGGATTTAACATGCAAGAGATCATTATCTAAGAGTCGCCACTAATCGGTTTAGGGTAGGTCGATTAGACACCTAAGTAAAATAACGGGAGGATTATCTTACTCCTACGAACCAGAGACTTTGGGTACGGGGACTTGGTTACACTAGACTATCCTAGTGCCCTTTCGGTACCATTAAAAAATGTTTTGCAGGCAGCTTATTTTGATTTTAATTGAGCTTCCTAACATGTGAGGTGATCATACATGTGCGCATACCACCAATTTAACACATCAAGAAAGCAATTTAAATAATGCAAAAAGCATACCTTAAAGCAACAAAAGCATCTGCAATGTTAAATCAGAATTCATATAGATAATCCTAGATATGATTCCTAATTAACAAGCAATCAATTTTTTTTGTTTCCGCTTTAAAAATCATGACTTATGCAATGCATGTTACTATTCTAATATGAAATGACGACATGACCTAAACTATATGACATGAAGAAATGCAGTAATTAAATGCAATCTAAATGATCTAATTAATGACATGCAATGCGATGCAATGACATACCAAATTATTTAAACTAAAATGACATGCTTCATGCAATTTAATATGCAAGCTATATGTCACGTGACATTTATTAAATGACTTACTCTAATGACATGAAAGTTCTAATTAAATGAACTTAAATAAACTAAATGACGTGCATTTGATGTTTCTACTTTTAAAAATGCAATCTATCCTAAAAATCGAAATTAACTTATGCAAAGACAAATTTTGTATTTTTTTTTCATGAAATTCGAATGCAAAAAAATGATTTAACTAGATTAAAATTCTATCTAATTTAAACTAAGGATTAGATCACATTAAATCCTAATTTAAATTAAGACATTATCTTAATCTAAAATGCAACTTATTTGAAAAGATGATTTGAATTAAAGATGAAACATGCAATTCTAACCTAATATGCACAATGATTTTTTTGCTTTTCTATATGAAATTCGAAATTAAAACTAACACATAATTAAACGTGCAATTGGATAATAAAAAAAAAAAAAACTAACAACCTAAATGAATGCATTTTTTTCTAAATTCGAAATAAAATCCCTATTCTAGATATGCAATTTAATTCAAGATATCATCTAACCTAGATATCATCTAAACATGCATTTAAAAAAAACTAACTAACCTATCATGCAAATCAATCCTAATCTACATGGGATGCAAATGAGATTGTTTTGTATTTTCCGGATAAACATAACAATTATGAGATAAACATCAAACCATATGATAGCAAATCAGGCAAGATAAGATCGATATCCATAAAAAATTTGACGAACCATATCTCGCGCATGAGATCGGGTTGGCCAACTTTAAACAAAATCACGAATCGAATCTCGCGCGTGAGATCGGATTAGCGATTTTTCCGTGCGATTGCGAGTCATATTTCGGGCACGAAATCGGACTATCAATCGTATGCACGTTATGGAATTAGGGATTAATCCCTAATTTAAAAGGCAACTCGAGATTACGGATACGATAAAGATATCGAGAATTTAAATAATTTGCATCAACGATATTTCAAATAAGGAACGGAATATTCGAAAATCGAAATAGATAAAGTTTTCACCTAGTTCGAATATCGGCCTTGAAAATCCGGATCCAGGCGGCTCGACGTGGCCCGGCTTGGTTTGACAAGGGCTACTATGGTGGTAGGTCGCCAAGGTGGATGATGAATCGACAACTACAGGCGTCAAAGTTGCAGGCGCTGGGCTTCACGCTTGAAGATCCCCACTGGAAGAAGACATCCCATCCTTTTTTTAATTTTTCCTTCTTTTACGTCCTCTCTCTCTACGCACCTTGTCAGAGGAAGTCTCTTTCAATCTGGTCCCCTCAATTGCATGGATGTATCAATTGTGCGGCCCTCATCTTTGTTGACTATTGACCTCTGAATATGAAGACTTTCTCACGTGTAATGACCGTAGATCATCACTTGCAGGACTTGAGTCCGTGTTTAATGCTATGGTGGGCAGATGGTTTGACCGCGTGGACTCAACCTTTCCAATTGAACGAATATGTCCTTTGTTCGCAGATCTCCATATCTCCTTGTTCTGCTCAAAAACCTGCAAAACAGAATATTTATCTAGCTTGGTTCGGTGAGGACGCTGTAAGTCTCGATGGTGCTTTATGTCATCATGGTGGAGGGCACTGAGCAGCAATTCGTTAGCACGGCAACGGCGGTAGCTCACGAGCTCATGATAGACATTGGGGTCAACGAGCTCGGCATGGTAGGGCTCCACGGGTGGGAATCTCGGCGCAACGGCTTTTTGGTCTGGTTCGAATTTGTTGCTGGCTGGGTAGTCGCGCGAAGACGAGGTAGCAGCGAATGTTGAGTGGTTGCTATGGTGATCTTGGTACTGCCGACGAATGAATCCTGCAAAAACGTCCGTGAGGTCTTGGCCAAGAAGGGACTCCGCCAAGACTCCTCCCTCTCCGTGTGTTTACTCTATGTGTTTTTTATTGATTTCTCAAAAGAACGAACGGAAAGTCCCCAAAATCCGAAGAGAAGCCTCCCCACTCAGTTTTTCTCTCAACGGCCGTATATTCAATATGTGGCCCCCTTTTTTTCTGTGGTGTAGAACCTATTTATAGGTGAGTGGACTAGGGTTTTAGATCAATATCCACGAGAATTTTTGAACGCAATATTCCTTCACGAATTTTATTCAAGATTGCGATAAATTTTTCTCTAAATCCGAATCTTGCAAAGATAAATCGCAATGTTTTCGTCACATCTGCCCTATCCAAAAAAAGTTCATATCTCGGAAAATTTAAAATTTTTGTTTTCCCACGAGATAATTTCCGATCATTAAAAATCGAGCTTGGGCCAATTTGTTCGCTCGCGGGTTTAGTCCGCCTGTTAATTTAAATCCAAAAATTTAATTGAAGCCATTGACCACGGTCCTAAAAAATAAAAATGCAAAACATGTAAATTAAAAATAAATGCACCTAACACTATATGCTATGCAATTGAATTATAAAATAAAATTAACCCCTAATGACTAAATGAGCCGCCAAAATTTAGGTGTCAGCAAATGCCCTCTTTGACGGTGAGCTCAAAGAGGTTGCCTTCAAAGATAAATTGAGACCTAAATTTTGACCATGCACATGCATTGAATGATTTGATTTTTGATTTTTGATTTTTTTGATTTTTTTGATTTTTTTTTTTGTTGGAAAATGAATCCCATTTTAAAATGCAATTTATATGATGCATGGAAATGCTAATGAAAATGCATGATGCGAAAGGAAAGAACATACCTGCAATTACTTACCGTCGGTGCGGTAAAGCATCTTGAGGTACATGATAAATCCCTATTTACTTTGGCGTATACCCAACTCTCACTCGGGCTCCTTGAAGAGTCAAACAGGTAATAAATCGAAACATTGAGCTCGAGAAGAACATTCACATCCAAGTGAAATGTTCAACGACAAGAATTAAGACATTCGAGATCCGGGCGAGATGTCAAAAGAACCTACCCGAAATATCTTACCTTCAAGGAGGGTAAAATGATTCAAGATAGATTGGTGTTATACGTCCGGGACCCGTACCATTCTACGGTCGCCCAGAATAATAACATGACTTTATAAAGAAAACTGCTTTCCTAGGACCCGTATCATTTTACGGTCGCCTAGAATAGTAACATGACTTTATAAAGAAAACTGTTTTCCTAGGACCCGTACCATTCTACGGTCGCCTAGTATGACAGAATTTGGTTGTGTCTAGGACCCGTACCATTCTACGGTCGCCTAAACGGGGATTTACCTTCTAGGACCCGTACATTACTCTACGGTCGCCTGAATAGGGAAACAAAGTTGTCTAGGACCCGTACCATTCTACGGTCGCCTAAACGGGGGTTTTGCTTAGCTAGGACCCGAACCATTCTTCGGTCGCCCGGCGTCACAATCTGGAGAAAAATCTTTAGGGACAACTCTATCGAGTGTCAAATTACTTAAAAGCAAAAATACCTGTACAATGACAAGTATTTAAGGTATAGATAGAGATACACTTACCTGGTGACATCTCTCGCTCATTAGGGATATGTCTCCTATAAAACATGATTGTAGGAGATGCAACATGTACTTGTGTTTACAAATAAACACGCATTATTACCTTCCAGACCCGTACCATTACTCTACGGTCGCCCGAATAGGGAAATAAAGTTTTGTCTAGGACTCGTACCATTCTACGGTCGCCTAAACGGGGTTTTTGCTTGGCTAGGACCCGAACCATTCTTGATCGCCCGGCGTCGCAACTGGAGAAAATTCTTTAGGGACAACTCAATTGAGTGTCAAATTACTTAAAAGCGAAAATACCTGTACAATGACAAGTATTTAAGGTATAGATAGAGATACACTTACCTGGTGACATCTCTGCTCATTAGGGATATGTCTCCTATAAAACATGATTATAGGAGATGCAACATGTATTTGTGTTTACAAATAAACACGCATTAATTTAAGCAAGGTTTATGCATAATGATTTCTATCAACCATGCATCACCTAATTCCAACGGAAAGGATTTCAAGAGAAAATTCCAATCCGAACACATAAGTGTCATGGATGTGTCAAATGAGGGATCACTTAGTCGAAAGGACTTTCCACTCATCCTCATTAAAATGGGCTGTTTTATCCTGACCTTTGATGCAGGATTTTGTCAATCACTTTATCTCAGTGTCATCACGCCAAACAAGAATCTGGGCATAGATATACTTACCTGATGATATCTCTGATTTTTTGGGATATGTCTTTTGGAACTTGGATATCCTGTGGAGGCCTCTCACCTCCTGGTAGAAATAAATTTTGGAACATTAAGGATGCACCTGGAATGCTCATGATGGTTTCTCATCTCCTCATATCATGAGGCATCTTGAAAAGAACCTGAATGTTAGGAGCTCTTGGGTCTTTGAGAACACATTATCTGTAAGACATGATTAGAGCAAAAATGCATTCACCAAAGAGATAAGCAATTAAGGCTATTCTGGAATGCAAACTTTAAAATCTATTGAAGCTTTTATTAATTCAATCAAGATTCATGCATAATGACTTTTGCATCATCCGAATTTCCACTAAAGAGAATTATCATTCAAGACAATTTTCACTCATGACATGGATTTCTTTAAGAATACTAAATGAGAGACTTTCGGTTAGAAAGGGCTTTCACTCACTCTCATTTAGAATGGCTATTTTATGAGAATCACTCAATTTTATCATATTGACATGGGTCCGAATATTCTCGCAAGCGGTACGATCTTACCAATCTGAGAGGTCTTTAACAGGGACCATAATATGGGTTTGGCCAACGGCTTAACAAATGGACTCTTTGAGTCGAGGATATTGAATGAACAGTCTTGTAATCATTTCCGGGTTTATAAGTCAAGAACCCTGCAAAAATGAGAAAGAAATAATCTTGCTCGCACTTCCTCGAGCGATGCTTATAAACATATGAACTTCTACGTTAATTCAAGTGCCCTAATCTGAAGAGACTTTGTAAGGGACGTAACGTAGGTGGGTTCATGGGTTGAGAAATGAAAGGATCATTAGGCTCAAAAAGTGTGTAAAGGGTGAGAGTTGATGATCATCTTGACATTACCACCAGTTTTCTTTTTCACCATCGAAGATTGTCTTCATGAAGTGCCCCATTGATTGTAAAAACTCAGCATTTGAGTTCTTTGAGTATTGCTCCATTGGGATTCAACTCTTACAATTGACAGTCACTTACCTTGACTTTCTTTTTTCATCTATGGGCATTGGCCTTGCTTTTACCAGGCACACTGCTTTTTCATGCCCTTTAGCTCTCATGCATTTTTCTTCATTTCTTTTTTCATGGGCATCGGCCTTGCTTTTTTACCAGCACACCTTGCTTTTTCATGCCCCTTTAGTTCTATTTTGAATTCAATTCTTGCGCATAATGTATGCGTCAAGCAATTACACTTTAAATGACACTAGAACTTTTCAAGAGCCTTCATCTGCCTTTTGCCTTGCCCCAGTGTGGGGGTTGATCATCAACTGGTTTTGCCTTGCCCCCAGTGTGGGGGATGATCATCAACTGGGTTTAAAAAAATGAAATTGCAGGCTCAAATGGGCTATGCAAATGATATAAGTGTATAGGATAGAGAAAAAAATGCTCTTCGTCATCCTAAGGCACTTAAATTAACACATGAATTCAATGTAATAGCATGACTTGAAGATTGATGCAAGTGAGAGCAAGAAAATTTCAATTCATTTTCCTAACCTCATGATGCCATTTGATCTCTTAGATGCCTCGATGCGGGGCGATTCTTGACAATGGTGATTTGAAAGAATATCCATAAGTGTATAGGCTCAAAAAGGTTAAGCAATGGATCACCTGTAGTGTTTGGGATAGAAAAATGAATTGCCCCTCATCATTTCGGTCATCGTACCTTTTGCGAGAGAACTCTTTACCTTGCAGATATGGAACTTCCTACACTCATCTCACAAGTGTATAAGTATGGGACTGTATATAGAATAGGGCTTGCCTTTCATCATCCTGACACATCTCATTTAGCATTCTTAAGCATTGATGTCACTCTATTGAATTGTCTATCTTGACAAATCTCCACATGAAATTGGTGAGCTAAATCAATATGAAAATTCCCTTTTCAAAAGAGTCTAGCAACTTTAAGCATGAAAAGAGTTTGTTACTTCAAAACAAACAATTTATTGCACTCAAAACATGGTTTTAAGCACTCATTTAGGGAATTGCTCCACAAAAGAATTGCCTCGGCAATGGATGTCCTTGGATCGTCTCTATCCATCAAAAGTGGAGACCCGCTTTTGCCCCTGCACAAGAGAACGTGCATGAATAGGATACTATGCAACATCAGAGTAAATTCAAATTGCACAACTATTTCGGCTCGGATCGAGATTTTGTCTTAGTCATATCATTACTAGAATCTGTAGTGCCCCAATTCTTCATCAGGTAATCAAACTTGCCACTAGGCTGCCCCAGAGTGTCCATCACTTCCACTTCATCTTGTCTCATCTTAGGGACATTGTCAGACTTAGTTTTTTCAGCAGTGACCCACAGTGGATCATCTTCCAGGTCAGACATATCATCATTGCTCATTTGGGTCTTCCCTGACTGCTTCAAGACTACTGTCTCTGAGAGAACTGGTGTAAGAGTCAAATCCGCTCGGAGAGATTGGATTTGAGTTGTCATGAATTGCATAGAGGCGAGCAACTGTCGGAGTTGGTCTTTCCATAGTGGAGATACGATCACACATTTCAGTTTGGTTGGCCATTCTAGCTCTTGATCATGAACGGATGGGTGAGCGAGATCGCCCCATAATCACCTAATTCAAATGAATGGGAACATGTAAGCATGAGGGTAAATAGAAAGTCAATCCATGACAATGATCTAATTGATTTTTCCATTTTTTTCATCTATTCATGAAAAGTTTGTACAAGAAGGGCATTTCCTAAAGAGAGTTGGAAAAATAGACACCCTAGTGAGATCAAATGTCCTAGGCATGAATTGCAGACAAATTCTCCAAAGTTTTTTTGTTATTTTCCAAATGATTCATTGCATGGCAATTTCCTCATTTCATTTCTAATTGACAAAAGAATTAGATCCAATGCCTCACCTAGATTGTCATGGACGGACCAAAAATCTGAAAAAGTGAGTAAATTGCATAGTGTAGGGATAGAAGACTTACTTCACCAAGGAAAATCAATGGCAATCACATAGACACGCGCATGAAACGTGAGGCTCGATTTCTATCTAAATGGCTTAACAAAGTGGAGCTAAGAGGGTGATCTGATCGTTGCAGTCTCGCATTAACTTCAGGTCCCCTTAACTCCGGCTCGGTCGAATGGAATGTCCAATAGTCACGCAGTCTCGCGGATATGGACAAAACACATTTCGACACCATGAAAAACTTTCGGGAAGAGAAGGTCAACCTCTACATAGCAGTCTCGCTTTGGAGGAAGAATACTTCTCAACACCATCCTAGAAATCCTATCGCAGCCCAGGTCGGACCACAGGTTGTGTGTGCAAATAGTGTGGTGCTAAAGCAATAAAGCATGCATAACAGTTTAAATGCAAACCGCACTTCTAATTGGAAAAATAAAGCATTCATCACACACTCCAACCTACATGACAAAGGTTAGCAAAGACTACTCCCCTTATACCTCCCATCTGCAAAAACATTTAACACCTTAAAATGTTAGGGACGTACCTGGAATCCTCGCTTTGCCAAACAAAAACATTTTTAAAAGAAAAATTGGCCTAAGTCCACTAAGTGTTTTAACACAAAGTCCCCGCCGGGAGTCGCCAAGTGTCGCGACCAATTTTTCGACGTTTGCCACCTAGAATTAGGTTGATGGACTACTAAGCCTTTAAGCTTAGCTCGGCTCTCCCAAGCCCATACCAAATCGCGACTTAGGATTTAACATGCAAGAGATCATTATCTAAGAGTCGCCACTAATCGGTTTAGGTAGGTCGATTAGACACCTAAGTAAAATAACGGGAGGATTATCTTACTCCTACGAACCGAGAGACTTTGGGTACGGGACTTGGTTACACTAGACTATCCTAGTGCCCTTTCGGTACCATTAAAAAATGTTTTGCAGTGCAGCTTATTTTGATTTTAATTGAGCTTCCTAACATGTGAGGTGATCATACATGTGCGCATACCACCAATTTAACACATCAAGAAAGCAATTTAAATAATGCAAAAGCATACCTTAAAGCAACAAAAGCATCTGCAATGTTAAATCGAATTCATATAGATAATCCTAGATATGATTCCTAATTAACAAGCAATCAATTTTTTTGTTTCCGCTTTAAAAATCATGACTTATGCAATGCATGTTACTATTCTAATATGAAATGACGACATGACCTAAACTATATGACATGAAGAAATGCAGTAATTAAATGCAATCTAAATGATCTAATTAATGACATGCAATGCGATGCAATGACATACCAAATTATTTAAACTAAAATGACATGCTTCATGCAATTTAATATGCAAGCTATATGTCACGTGACATTTATTAAATGACTTACTCTAATGACATGAAAGTTCTAATTAAATGAACTTAAATAAACTAAATGACGTGCATTTGATGTTTCTACTTTTAAAAATGCAATCTATCCTAAAAATCGAAATTAACTTATGCAAAGACAAATTTTGTATTTTTTTTTTCATGAAATTCGAATGCAAAAATGATTTAACTAGATTAAAATTCTATCTAATTTAAACTAAGGATTAGATCACATTAAATCCTAATTTAAATTAAGACATTATCTTAATCTAAAATGCAACTTATTTGAAAAGATGATTTGAATTAAAGATGAAACATGCAATTCTAACCTAATATGCACAATGATTTTTTTTGCTTTTCTATATGAAATTCGAAATTAAAACTAACACATAATTAAACGTGCAATTCGGATAATAAAAAAAAAAACTAACAACCTAAATGAATGCATTTTTTTCTAAATTCGAAATAAAATCCCTATTCTAGATATGCAATTTAATTCGAAGATATCATCTAACCTAGATATCATCTAAACATGCATTTAAAAAAAAAACTAACTAACCTATCATGCAAATCAATCCTAATCTACATGGGATGCAAATGAGATTTTTTTTTTTTTTTTTGTATTTTCAGGATAAACATAACAATTATGAGATAAACATCAAACCATACGATAAAGAAATCGGGCAAGATAAGATCGATATCCATAAAAAATTTGACGAACCATATCTCGCGCATGAGATCGGGTTGGCCAACTTTAAACAAAATCACGAATCGAATCCGCGCGTGAGATCGGATTAGCGATTTTTCCGTGCGATGCGAGTCATATTTCGGGACGAAATCGGACTATCAATCGTATGCACGTTATGGAATTAGGGATTAATCCCTAATTTAAAAGCGAACTCGAGATTACGGATACGATAAAGATATCGAAATTTAAATAATTTGCATCAACGATATTTCAAATAAGGAAACGGAATATTCGAAAATCGAAATAGATAAAGTTTTCACCTAGTTCGAATATCGGCCTTGAAAATCCGGATCCAGGCGGCTCGACGTGGCCCGGCTTGGTTTGACAAGGGCTACTATGGTGGTAGGTCGCCAAGGTGGATGATGAATCGACAACTACAGGCGTCAAAGTTGCAGGCGCTGGGCTTCACGCTTGAAGATCCCCACTGGAAGAAGACATCCCATCCTTTTTTAATTTTTCCTTCTTTTTACGTCCTCTCTCTACGCACCTTGTCAGAGGAAGTCTCTCTTTTCAATCTGGTCCCCTCAATTGCATGGATGTATCAATTGTGCGGCCCTCATCTTTGTTGACTATTGACCTCTGAATATGAAGACTTTCTCACGTGTAATGACCGTAGATCATCACTTGCAGGACTTGAGTCCGTGTTTAATGCTATGGTGGGCAGATGGTTTGACCGCGTGGACTCAACCTTTCCAATTGAACGAATATGTCCTTTGTTCGCAGATCTCCATATCTCCTTGTTCTGCTCAAAACCTGCAAAACAGAATATTTATCTAGCTTGGTTCGGTGAGGACGCTGTAAGTCTCGATGGTGCTTTATGTCATCATGGTGGAGGGCACTGAGCAGCAATTCGTTAGCACGGCAACGGCGGTAGCTCACGAGCTCATGATAGACATTGGGGTCAACGAGCTCGGCATGGTAGGGCTCCACGGATGGGAATCTCGGCGCAACGGCTTTTTGGTCTGGTTCGAATTTGTTGCTGGCTGGGTAGTCGCGCGAAGACGAGGTAGCAGCGAATGTTGAGTGGTTGCTATGGTGATCTTGGTACTGCCGACGAATGAATCCTGCAAAAAACGTCCGTGAGGTCTTGGCCAAGAAGGGACTCCGCCAAGACTCCTCCCTCTCCGTGTGTTTACTCTATGTGTTTTTTATTGATTTCTCAAAAGAACGAACGGAAAGTCCCCCAAATCCGAAGAGAAGCCTCCCCACTCAGTTTTTCTCTCAACGGCCGTATATTCAATATGTGGCCCCCTTTTTTTCTGTGGTGTAGCAACCTATTTATAGGTGAGTGGACTAGGGTTTTAGATCAATATCCACGAGAATTTTTTGAACGCAATATTCCTTCACGAATTTTATTCAAGATTGCGATAGAATTTTTCTCTAAATCCGAATCTTGCAAAGATAAATCGCAATGTTTCGTCGCACATCTGCCCTATCCAAAAAAAGTTCATATCTCGGAAAAATTTAAAATTTTTGTTTTCCCACGAGATAATTTCCGATCATTAAAAATCGAGCTTGGGCCAATTTGTTCGCTTCATGGGTTTAGTCCTACTGTTAATTTAAATCCAAAAATTTAATTCGAAGGCCATTGACCACCGGTCCTAAAAAATAAAAATGCAAAACATGTAAATTAAAAATAAATGCACCTAACACTATATGCTATGCAATTGAATTATAAAATAAAATTAACCCCTAATGACTAAATGAGCCGCCAAAATTTAGGTGTCAACAGACTAAAACCGTTTTTTTTTTTTTTTTTTTGCCTAAATCCTAATTTTTTAACCAAAATTTTAATTATATTAGATTAAAAAGGTAATTTAAATAAATATAAAAAGGCAAGGGCAATAGGTCATTGCCACTGCCGCTGCCCCACCATTGTTGGAAAAGGTTAGCGAGCACTCAGCAAGGGCTATCGACCCTTGCCCATTGCAAACAAGGGCCCGACGACTTCTACCTAGATATGGGCGAGGGTTGTCAAGCCCTCACCTACGATCAGCGAGGGTCATTGACCCTTTTTGAGCCCCTGTCGGCCCTTTCTGATGATAGTGGGCCGATAGCAAGCCCTCACCGCCCTTGCATTTCTTTTTTTTTTTTTCCTTTTTGAGTTCTTTCTTAAAAAAAGAAAAATTAGCTTTCAAATTTTCTTTTCTAATTTAATTAATATTTCGGTTAAAAATTAGGATTTGGGCATAAACAACGTTGTTTTAGTCTTATATTACATGCTTTCATCGGGTCAATGCAACACATAGGAGAGAGAAAATAATTATAAAAAAAAAAATCCACATTAGTATTTTATGTTAGTCTAATTGGACGAAATCAACAAAACCATGATCCAATAACAAGTTACCAATTGGAAGAAGATAACTTAGATGATAATCATTGTCTACAAAGTGATAGCTAAAAGATCTTATACTTCAGCACCATAAAAGCACCCCTATAATCCAAAGGGCACCCATTGGACGCAGCATGAACACAAATCCTTTTTCAAGAATATACTTGTAAGTACCCTGTCAAACCAGAAATGAAATCAGAAAGGACCCCCACATGCAGGGAAATGGAACTGAGGATCGCAACATGTGGCAATATCTAATTAGCATCCTAATTCCAATGAATTCTCAGGCTATGCCATGCAAGACAAATTCCAATCAGTTCAAGAACCATGCCTGCTATGGTCAAGGTACATTTATCCACTAGCAGTTTATTATTGATGTTCATTAGAGGAAGAGTGGCTAAGTACTCTCACTTAAGACAACCTTAAACTTGGAGGTAAGAGTACTGAAAATTTGCACGAATCACTGCTCCTAGACATGGCAAATTTGATCATTCTTTTCATCTACAGGGATGAAATGGGGTCATGGCAGGTATGATGAGCAAGAGTGGGCTAGCCAAACCACAGAAGTCTTATTCTATAAGAGAGAGTCTATAAATTCATATAGTGGCAACTTCGCAAATAGAGGTAAAGAAGGCTTTTGAAGACAAATTATCTGTATTCTATTGACAAATTTAGAGACATATATGTTTGAAAACTAAATACTTTTGAAATACCAGAAAGATGTTTAAAGAAGCAAATCGTTGATAGTCATTGCAAAATCTCTCTTGTAGATGAACTCTTTAAGGTTTGAACTAATTTTCTGTGTATCCAACCCCTCTATTATTCGAGACACTCCCGCATTCATCCCACATTCAGAAACTTCATTTCATACAAGAATGAACCACCTATGGTGCAATTATAATAGATGATATAGCCTAAAGAATAATAAAAGATATATTTCTTTACTATCAAAAAGAAAAACTGCAATTTAAGAAGGAAAAATACATACCAGAGAAAAACTAATGATTAGCATCAAGAGCTTTAGCATTAGCATTAAAATTGTCAAAGCCTCCACTAGTCGGTCCTGCTGGATTCATTTGATAGGCAGGAGGTGGAAGCATTGAGGGGGCACTACCAGAAGAGGTTAGATTCGGTGCACTTCCAGGACCTGAAGGAGGGACATTCAATGTAGGAGGCCTTGGCATGCCATTCATCTGAGGCATAGAGGGAGCACCAGGGGCTGGCGCCATTGCTGGCATCCCTGGAGGAGGAATGTAGCCTGCCAAAAAAATTTCAACCAATAAAATTAGGTCCATGTTTCTACTCTGATAGCCATCTTAAAACAGAAAGTACTATGTGAGGAAATAAAAGACATCAGTAGAAGGCAGCAGGCTCTCTCAATAAATAGATAAGAATATACATGAAACATACTGCCCGCTAGATTTACAACGTCCAAAAGAAAAAGTCAGTCCCCTTTCGCGCACTATCACGAATCTGAAGGGAAAAGAAGAGGAGAAAAGCAAACCAAAACTCAAGCTTATAAAAGAAACATGGCACCATATGAAATATGTGAAGTTTGTGCCTAGAATAAGGACTAATTAAGTATGACAGAATGTCTTTTCCTGCCAAATAATGACTATGATTTGACAACTGTCACCATTAGAAACAATTCAGGGTGAATTAACTTTATGCGTATTTGTCCTTGCCTCTCAGAAGTAACCGTTTACATGGTTGAGTTAAAGAAATAACGAAAGAGAAAACACAAGAAGTCAGCATCATGTATCCATCTATGCCATTACATAGCATGCAGCATTTATCCTACCATGTCTTCTACACCCTGTCTTATCCATGTTAACAAGAACACTTCCACAAGGACATTTACTCAACTCATAGCAACATCCACACAATCAATGTCTAAAAGATCTTTACCCTATTTATTTTTTTCATATGGGAGCATGAAAATACCGAAAAATTGACAGTAGACAAAAGGAACGAAAGAAAAATTTCAGTGTCCAAGACGGTATGTGTTTCATTTGGAAGATCTAACAAGAAAATTAGGCAATCTAGTGAACAATACTAACAATTTTATGAAATGTTGTGTTATCCACAATGGATGTTAACCATTTACTACATTATCTGCCAATCTATGTTCAGACAAAGTGTCTGTAAAAGATAGGCTTTCTTATACCATTCACAAAATGAGATGATGAAGCATAGAAAGCATAGAAACTGAGTGGATAGGCATTCTTTCAGTAAGGCTTTTCTTGGGAATAGCTGTAAAGCTTTGATATGGAGAAAGATAGTTTGTGAAGAAGCGTATAGTTCCAAAATTGGTTTTGGAAGATGTATGGTGAAGAACAATGTCTAACCGAGCGGCACACAAGATTTGGCTTTCAAAGCAAAAAATGCAAGGGTGAGATAACTTCAGTAGCAGAAATTTAAAGCAGGCAATTATAGGAAAACTGTGTCATTGGATGACAGATGGTGGGGAGATGATGCCTTAAACGATATATTTTCCGATTGGTTTGCATTACAAGGATCATGACAGTTCATGCAGGTTCATTGGCAGAGATATAGTAGACATATGGGGTGGAAGGTGGAATTTTTACATGGGACTCAAGATAAGCAGCTCAATGCTTTCTCTTAACTTTTTTGAGCTACTAGCTTAGATGGCGCCAGGTGTGGGAGAGGACGATAGTCTATGGTTGAAAGTTTTGTGCATGTAGAAACTAATCTATCAAATTCTACTACTCTAATCTCATCTCTAGTCAACTGCAAGTACAACGGAACACATTCTCCACTTGGGAAAGTAAAGGTTTCTTTTTCTCTATGGAAGCAGCTCAGAGACATAATCTCAATTGAGATAATCTTCAAAGAAAGGAAAACATTGGTAATAGATGTTTTAATGCAAGAATGAAGAAGAGAGTGTGAATCACTCATTGCTACATTGTCACTGGAGAAGACAAGTTAGGACTATGAATTTTGCAGTTTCCGAAGCAAAGTGAATCACTTTAGGCACAGTGCAAAGTGAATGTTGGGCTTGGAGAGGGACCATTAAATTCTCCGTTGGAAAGAAGAAAGTAACTCAGATAGTTCCTCTCTTCATATTTCAGCTCATTCCAAAGAAACAATAGGCACGTCATAGGCAGCTTTTTGTTCTTGGAGGCATTCTTTGGAACTGTTGTATCTTTGAAGTTTTGTATCAGAGTTTTGTGTCTTCTCTGATCTAAGAGTGTTGTTACTTGTCTGGGTTGTAGAGCTATACCAACTGTTACTGCAGTTTGCTTGTATATTTGATAATGGAGGACTATGGCAACAACCAGACTTGCAAAAGGTGTGCCAAATGAAGATTTAGTGTTAGATGATAATCTGCTTAATTTGCCTCATTAGATTAAGAACCTCTTAAGTGTTTACAATCGTTGAGCAAATGGAACTTTAATTTTCTAGTTTCTAGTATATTATTTGTCCTTTTCTATTTCCCATTTAGAATAGAGACTATATGAGTCTTTTAAAATGGTCTTCCTTTGGCTTATGATGTATCTATCTGTGAATCTATCTAATGAGTAAATACAATTTCAGCATTTCTTTGCTGAGACTTGTGCAGGGCAATTCTCCCCTAGGTGTGAGCTCAGGCACTTTGGAAGTAAAGCCTAAAGCATTTTTTTTTCTCTCTTAACCTTTCTTACAACATCACCCAAACTCTTACCAATTTCTCTATCATTCACTTATCGGCCGATAAAAACCCCACATTGTTCACTGCCTTGGAACAGTACTTCTAGATCTGATTCAACCAATCAGATTGTCCTACATCATTTGAGCTGTAGGTTTGCTAGTTCATTGGGGTTGTACACATATTTCACTTGTATTTGTTCATGATTAGCAAAGCTGGCTGATGATTATCAATGACGGCAAAAAAGAAAAAGAAAGAATAGGCATTTCAAAAAGTAGATCCCCTGGGATTCTTTTAGGGATAACTAATTATATGCCTCTCACTTTTGGTATTGTAGGAAACTTCGATTTTCATACTTATCTTTTGCTGGAAATGTTCAAAACAATCGTATTGGCATAATTTTTGGCTTCCCTTGTGAAGCCGTTCTGCATGGGGGCAATACCCCACAGCACCTTTTTAAATAGAACTTTCTTTATCATTCAGAGAAAGTGCAAGTAACATCCAGATCTCAGTTCTGCATATACACAAGTAAACTCTCATTGCTCACTATGGGTACAGAGCATCTCCATATTATTTAGCCAAAAAATCTACAACAAACTCACGCTAAAAATTTCCACCATAAAATTTAATACTTTAACAAAGCCCGGACACAGAAATGACAAATTGCAGCCCCTAGTCAATCAATATAGCAAAACACATGGAAGCTATTTGCTCAAAGTATGTATCAGAAATCATGTATTAGCCAGTTTGGATATCAACATAATACCTGGTGCACCGGGCGGTGGCCTTGGCAAGACAGGTGGCCGCATTCCAGGAGCCAATTGCATATTTGGTCCCATGGGCATCATAGGCGTTGGTAGTATGGGTAACCGAGGCCTCTGAGCCATAAGATGTTGATTATATGCAGCACCAACTTGTTGGAAAGCTGCTGCTTGCCCCAAATGTTCCTTAATCCTTTGATCAATTAAACTTTGAGTTTGCTGCTCCTCAAATTGCTGATAGTAAATACGCACATTTGCCTAAAACCAGTTGCCAATTCAAGTTCAAACCCGAAATTAAGAACATGGCTTCTTCAAAAAACCAAAGATGAATGCACCGAAAGGCAACGTGGTAAAAACTTGGAGCCCATTCAAAATGTTACAACCAAGAATGGAAACAAAGGAACACGAAGCAGGTGCCGGTAAGATAAAGTACCTTGTGCTTGTACCCTGCATTGTGCTGCTTTCTGACTGACGGCTGAAGTATCAAAAGACACAATTAGGGACAAAAATCTTTCAACATTCTAAGCCTCTAAGGGATTAAAAGTCTAGTGCATGCTAATCATGATTATAGTTTACCAAGAAAGTTAATGAAATTAAACATGGCATGTAGTTATCTCAAGCGAAATGAACCCCATCTCATGAATAGAGGGTCAAAAGGCAGATGTCATTATACACACTTTCAACAAGATAGTCATTACCTAGAGCTAATAACTACAAGGTCCCTGAGCAACTTGGAGAAGCAGGCAGCATCATAGCATATCATTTCAAAGCCCTTTCTTTCTTGTCCCCAAGTACTTAACACTCCCAACCAAACTCATACACCAGTCGAGATTGCAAATTACATACAGCACAATGCTGATAGGATTAAGAATTCGATTGACAACACGAAAAAACCAAAAGAAAAGACCCCGACGCCACCAACACCACTCGCCAATCGTAAAGAACCGAAGCTTTGCTAACGAAAGGAGCGAAATTGGCGAAGCAAGCAGGCTTACAGAGTCGTGCGTCAAGTAGGTATCGCAGTAGTCACAGTAGTACCTGCCAATCATCGCCAAGAAAAGACAGAGGTCAGCAGAAACTAAGCAATGCGCGACGTCGGATACGAGAAGACGCTTGCGAATGGGACGCGTCGGACGTACCGAGGCATGGCGGCTTCGAGCTCGGGGGGAGGAGCGAGGACCCGAGTGCGGAGAAGGGCGAAACCCTAGGAGAGGGACGGAGAATGGAGGACTTCTTCAGTTCCAGAGCGAGCGAGAGAGAGAGAGATGGACTGAGGGAGGTTGCTCGCGGGTCGAGGGCCGACGGAGAGAGGTTGCGCTTTCCTCGCGGGGTGGCGGCGGGAGGTTGCACCACGAGGGAGATTGCTCGGTGCCGACGGCGGACGGCGTGGGAGCTCGCCCGGAGGCGGCGGCGGCGGCGGCGGGCGGACGGACGGCTAGCGCGGTCGCCGCTGCGTGAGACTGAGAGAGAGAGAGAGAGAGAGAGAGAGTTGAGCCGCGCGAGCCTGACGTTGTGTTTGAGTTTGGGCGATTTAAAAATCCCAAATTATACATTATACGCCCATGGCAAATTTACCTCAAATTATTTTTTTTACTATAAAAAATCTTAATCTAGTAGGGGTGATAAGATCCAGAATGGTTAAGGTCTAGACCTGGACCTATACCCGATCCTTTATAATCGATTCCCATTTTTTGAACCATATACCTAACCATGTTTGTATTGGACCTTATACCTGACCTACCCTATTTTTCCGATCCGATTTCAGGGTCAACTATATTTCCACTAGAATCTGTTTTGCAATCTTCCAATATTCTATACGATTTCGAATTTTATATTAATAAACGAGAAAATAACGCAATCTTCCTAATTTATATTGAAACATTAAACACCGATAATAAATTAATACATGAACTTTTTGACTAAACGAAAGATTAAGGATCCATAGGGCTAATTATAATAAATAAAATCATAAGGCAAAAAATTAGTAACAAACATGGGTCTAATATTAGTCTTATTCCCACAATTACTACACGAAACTACTCATTTATGCAAGCATAACAACTCCTACAAAAGAAAAATTAGGCAAACCAATTCATGTGAAACACAAGAATTTAGCGGCGACAAACACCATCCGTCCATCAGACGGTGTGAGAGGGAGCTGGTGAGGGAGGGAAGCAAGTGAGGAAGAGAAATGATAAAGGAGGAGTGCCGTGCGTGTTTGAGAGAGCTAAGAAGAAAAATATCGTGTAATTGCGGGAGTAAGAATAGAAATCAGGAAAAAAAAAAAAGTTTTGGACCTCTACTTACAAAACTGATCCAGGAACCGGTTTCCAGGTGGGTAATCACTCAGAACCTGTTCTCGGACCGGTTTAAACGAGGTTCCTTTCAATAGTATGTAACCTTATAAATCATAGGGCCTCTAATTTTTGTGTCAACGTTTTTCATTTATGTGCCCAACATTTGATATTTGTTCTCATAAATCTTTATAAGCATGCGATTATTTCAATTTTAAAATTCTCTATAATTTCATTGATTTCTTACCTTGATCCTAATCATATTTGCTATCAGTGTCTAGTACATGTAAAGATGGTGATTCTAATCACAATAAGTAATGTCATAATTTGTTAGGTCATTTTATTTAAGCATTCCATTTCTTGGGTCAATTTTTATTTTGTTGTGATAATAACTACCGGTTTTGTATAAAGTTGAAGACATGTGTATTATTAAACAAGTGCGATTGTCTTATAATGGACGTTTGGAAAATTTTATTGTGCTTCCACATGTGTATGAGTATAAATGGAAAGGACACATATCTCCGGTGACATTATGAAGCATCACAACATTCCTTATAATAGAGCTTTCGTGTACGGTAATAATTATTATAGCCCACGATAGTACTTTTGTGAACAATAGGTCCTTGTACATTTCTTAGAGAAGAATTCTTTTTCGGATAAATTTTTGCATGTTAACAATTATGTGATTTATGGACATTTTTAGATAATTTCCTTTTTTTTTCAAATTACAGATTTGTTTTTTCTGATAGAAACCATGATTGAACAATAATTAACAATATGCTCCACCACTTGTACGGCCCCCATTTCAAATTTATTAACTTTAATGCTTTTATATTGATTCAGCCTTGTCAATTTTTTTTTTATTCATAATGTAAGTTATAGCAATTTAGAGGTAGACTATAGTTGGGCCAAGCTTGTGAAATTCTTTGTCCTTTGTTCAATTATTTGTGTAGGTATACAAACATAGAGATGTGATTACTCATCGAAATTGGGAAAATTATCAAAAAAATCCTAAACTTATTGTATAACGGTCAATTTAGTCTTAAACCTTTTAATTATATCAATTTGTCCTAAATCATTTGACAATTTGTTAATAGAATCCTAAATCTTTTGATAACTTGCTAGTGTAATTCTTCAAGTCAATTATCCAAATAATACGTTTAGGGCTAAATTGACAAATCTTTAAAAGGTTTATGACTAAATTGGTAAATGATCAAAATGTTTACAACTAAATTGGTACAATTGAAATATTTAAAACATAATTAATTGTCATATAATAAGGTTAAGAACTTTTTGGACGATTATCCCATTTGAAATTTTATAAAAAAAATTTGGTGATTGTTGCGTACTATTATGGTGTTGAAAATAGAGAGTAAAGTTTAGCTGACATCGGGATGTAAGAATAACTTCTACGCATATATTCAAAAAATGCCATTATTATTCTTGACCAAAACTAATATTGAGGATAAATTGCCCAAAATTTTCTTTTAAGCCAAAAGAGTAAAAGTAATCAACTTCAATTGAAGAAAAACGAAATTTTTCATTGCGGAAGTAAAGACGAAAGAGCAAAAAGAAGCTCCTTCTTAAAATAAGCGAATCTAAGGGCATGTTTGTTAACACTTCTTATTTCGTTTATAAACAAAATTTTTGTTTTTTTGTTCCAGGGAATTAAAAAAGAATAAAAACGCGTTTGTTTGTGTTTTTGTTCCAAATCTATTTTTTTGTTCCCAGGAACACATTTGGAAAAAACAAAGAAATAAGAAAAACGCGTTTCTTGTTTTTGGAACAAAATTTAAGAACATATTTTCTCTCTCTCTCTTTTTCTTCTCTTTTTTTCTTCTTTTCTTTTTCTTTTTTCTTTGGCCGGTCATCGACCTTGGCCATGGCCGGCGATCGACTGTCGAGGCTCGACGACCTCGCCGGAGCGTCGCCGGCCCCCGGCGAGGCCAAGCGTCGCCGGCCCCGGCGGGTCGGCTCGCCCGGGCGGGCGAGCTCGAGCTTGCCTAGATCGGCGAGCCTGAGCTCACCCAGCCAAGGCGAGCCTCGCCGGCGCGGGGCAAGGCCGGGCGAGCTCGGGCTCGCCCAAATCCGGCGAGCCCGAGCTCGCCCGACCACGGGCGAGGCTCGGCCTCGCCGAGCCATGCGCCCGGCGAGCCCGAGCTCGCCTTTTGCCGAGGGTTGGCGAGCCTCGCCATGGCCGGGCGAGGCCGCCGCCCTCGTCGGCCGGTTGCTGACCATGGCCAAGGCGCGCGACCGGCCAAAAGAAGAAAAAAATAAAAATAAAAACAAAAATATTAAAAAATTAAAAAAACAAAAAAGAATACAAATTTACCAAACGTGTTTACGCTTCATTTTTTATTCTCGGAACAAGTTTACCAAACGCGTTTTTTGTTCAAAAATTGTTCCCCGGAATAAAAACACTTTTTCTATTTCTCGTTCCTTAACAATTTTAAATAGAAATGTTACCAAACGCACCCTAATTATTTCCGGCAACTCAATTAAGTAAAAATTCTGAATTTATTTCGATGATTGTAGAATTCAGACACCACCGGAAGTATGATAGCCCTTCTTTTTAAACTAACCAAATGGAAAAATTAGGAGCAATTTAAAAGAGTTTTCCAACAAAAGAAGATTAGAAACAGTGTATATTGCATTTATGCAAAAAAAAAAAAAATAGTGTTAAGTGTTTTTGCAAAATCCCTTTATTATGAAAAAAATGGAAAGCAGTTACTGAGGCAATATACAGACTTTGTATGGACATGTATATATATATATATATATATATATATATGTAGAGAGAAGATATTTTAAGATTTGAAATTTTTGGTGAGATTCTTAGAAGATAGAAAAGGTCAAATTTTGAAACTGAATTACGGAAATAGAATTATTAATTTATGCAGCTGCCCATAAACAGAAAATTCCTAAAATTAGCTAGCGGAAGGTACTAAGGGAAAGGAAAAAAATGATTATGGTCCCTTAAAAATAGCGCACCCTTTATTTCCATTTATACGATAGTAGAGCATAACTGAAACATTCCATCACGAAGTTTTCTTTTCTTTTTCGGGCCCCAATCCTACTATAAACTTTTTCTCCGTAAATCAAACGTTCCCAATTCTTTTACTATTTCACATCACAACATAGCAAAAGGGGTAAAAAAAAGGGTCTTTAAGATCGTTAAAGTGGGTGAAAACCGCTTTGGATACTCAACCCAAGCTTTGAGTTGATTCCTTTTAAAACCAAGTAAATTACCCAAGTAAATTACTCGAGCAAAATCCATCCAATGCGACCCCTTATGCATTCCAAGCACACAGGGTCACCCATTTGACCTCCCTACCCCTCCCGCGCCGTCCCGGCCGAGCCCTTCGGGCGGAAAAAGCCGGGGGGCTCTCCCGTCTTTTCACCGAAAAGAGCAAGTCTTTCTTTATGATAAAATAAAGGCAAAGACATGGAAAGCCAAAGGAAACGGACCGAGTAAATCCGTGCAAGAAATTCTGCCCCCATTGACCGATCTCAGTCCGGAGTCTACACGCCACCTCGACCCTCCCAGACGATCGCGATCACGATCCATGTTCCACGTCCGGAAAGCGCACGAGAGGGGCCCGAGCCGCGTACCATCCGACGCACGACAGATCGTCAATGATTCGGGGACTCTGCCGACCCGCGTCGCACTGTACGATCTCCCCTCCTGTCAGGAATATAATAAACCAGGAATCGAGCTGACAACTTCTCCGAACGCGAGCGAGCGAGCGAGCGAGGCGAGCTGAATGAATCCGACCCGTGCAAGTTTCCTCGTTCACCCACTGTGACCCGGTCCCTGTCCCTCTGCCAAAAAGCAAAAGACAGTTTCTTTCCTTCCTTCTTCGTGTCGCTCTTCTTATTCTCTCTCTCTCTCTCTCTTTCTGACATTATTCTCCTCCTCCTCGTCAATCCCAAACCCCACTGAGATTTTACCGATTCTTTTCTTTTCGTTTTCGCCGAATGCTCTAATGGAGTTCGCAGTGGAGTAGAGGGAATGCCACCTAATCCATCCGAACCCAACAGTCCCTCTCTCTCCCCCTCCTCTTTAAATCGACGGGTTCCGTCGACGCTGCTTCTCAAGCTGTCCGGAGCTCGCCGGTCTCCTTCTTGAATCTCCGAAAGTCCCGAACTTTGGGCCTCCCCGGGATTCTTCGTGCTCGAGAAACCGTTCTTGAGCTTCTGGGTATGCCCCGTAATGGCCTCTCTTGAAATTTCCCACGTCGATTTGGAGCGAGGCGAAGCCCACGAACAACACCGCCACCGCCACCGCGATGCCGGGGGCAGCGACGACGACGACGACGAGAGCGTGTGCTTCTCGGACGCCGACGACGGCAGCGGCTCGTGCTACTCCCAGTTCTACTCCACCGCCGGGGGGTCCTACGACGAGTACGCCTTCTCCGGCGTGCTGGACTTGGACTACGACGCCGAGGGCGGGTCGGGGAGGCCGTCGTCGGCGTCGGATTGCTCGGTGGTGGCGGATGGAGGAGGGAGGGTGGTGAAGGTGCATTTGGCGAGAGTGGAGAGAGAGAGGGATTGCAGGATTTGCCATTTGGGGTTGGTGAGCAGCAGCCACGAGTCCGGGGCCCCGATCCAATTGGGCTGTTCTTGCAAGGGCGATTTGGGTGCTGCCCACAAGAATTGTGCAGAGGCCTGGTTCAAGATCAAGGGAAACAAGTAAGTACCCGCAAAAGAAAAGTGACTCGAAGAGCCAAAAAATTTAAAAATATAGAGGCTTCATAATGTTTTCTGATTGCTGTTTGTTCTGTATCTGGAGTCGTTCTTAATGCAAGTTGCAATTATCCGTTTCATCTTCTAGCAAGTCTAACAGGGTAATTACTAGAAATTTATGGAGTTGGAAATTCTTGATAATTGATTGATTCTCATGCATTTTGAATTTGGGCTTCTCAATATTCCCGTTTAGGGATCATTCCAGGTCATAGAACGTCGTATGCAAGTGTGATCAACTTTAATATCAATTTTGAGTGTCCTGACTTATAAGTACATGAATAAATTCATTCATGATCAAATGATTATTATTGCTTTAAGAGCGGTTCCCTTAGGATCTTAAAGAGATTCTGATAAATATAGCAGTTGAATCTGATGATATGGATGGATTAGGAATGGGGATGTCATCCTCTGCCATGATACCAGTAGGCAAACACGTCAAAAGGGGCACTGCCCTTGCAAGTGGGACAATCAAAAGTTTTCTTGCTCTGATTATAGAAACTACAAATTCTCTTGGCCAAAAGAAAACGGGAGGGATATAAATATGAAAAGGAAAAAAAGGGGAAAAAGAAAGGAAGAAGATGAAAGATTAAAGCATCGGAGTGACCAGATTGCGTGTCCAATGGCACCGCCCGATTGTGCTTTTTTTCTTATTTTCATATTTAGAAGTCCTTATAGTCTCTACTCTGTTGCTCTCTCCAGATTCTGCTGCTTTTATAAAAGTGGAGGAGGGACCCCATGTGATTTGGTCATTTTCCCATGGCTGAAGATTGTTGTTCTTAACAGATTTGATCAATAACATCGCGTCACTTGTTCGTTGTGTAGATTCCAGTTATTCACATGGTCCTTGAAAATGATGTTTCTGGCATGGATATTCTAAGTTTCGAGTTTTTTGCAGGCATCATATCATGATATGATTCTTTGTTCTCTTGTTTAAAGATGTGGGAGGCGTTAACATGTCACTCTCATCTTGTTGATGATGCATCTTTCGGTCTTTTCTATGTGTCGCTCCTCTCGAGTCTTGAAGCTTCAGCATGTTCTGCGGCTTCAATTCAATGACTTTGGTGCTCATTTGTACTTTATTATGCTATGGTTGAGGAGTTATATTATTAAGGATAAGTTAGTTTCTTCTAGGGTGAAGAACTCTCACTGATACTTCATGTTCAAATACTATAGAGGTCTAAAGAAATCTTTAAATGTAAAAGCTGTGGAACTAGAGATGCAGGACTCTAAAGCTGCTAGTTTAACTTTAAGTGCTTGAGCTTTCATTTACTTCTGTCTCTGTGGGTTGGTGAGATGCTACATCTGGCCTGTAACCTCTTGAAGAGCTTTGCCAATTAGCAGTGAAGTCTATTTAATCCATGGGCTGATGGAATTTAATCACTACAATGATTCAGCAGAAGAAAAAGATGAAAGGACATCAATTCAAATTTTGGATTTTCGAGTTGAGAGTAGTTCCCCATTTGTTAGATACATTGATGCAATTCAATTCAACTTAGCGGGATCTTTCATTAGGGTTGATTTCGAAAATCATGGTGTACATCTAAGCTTCCCAATGTATACAGTACTGCACAAATGGCCTTCGTGATAGAAAAACCAGCTTCTTCTCTATCCAGTAGACATTAACATACTCTTTAATCTCTTTCTGCTGCCCAGTTAGAGCCATCTACATAACGTACTCTTTAAGACTATGCATGACATACTCTCTCCTCTATTTTCGGATCTTCTTTGATTGGATTTATTTTGATCTCCTTGACTTTCTAGGACCTGTGAGATCTGTAACTCCGTTGCGCGGAACATTGCTGGTGTCAATGAGGTAGAGTCTGCCGAGCAGCCGACCAATGAGATTGACATTCCCCCAGCCCCGTCGGCCATCCCAGCCACCCCAACATTGCCCTCGGAGACCCGGAACTTCTGGCAGGGCCACCGCTTCTTGAATTTGCTGCTAGCTTGCATGGTATTTGCGTTTGTCATATCGTGGCTTTTCCACTTCAACATGCCATCATCGTAGAGACTCGGGTCGCCGCCGCCGCATTCTCTTCACACGTAAAAAAATCAAGCAATGTAGCAGCAGTCGCTTTTTACAAGTAAAATTTACAGAAAGTGAAAAAAGGGAAAGTAGGGAATTTTTCCATTTACCTCATCTTCAAAGCAATTTACATGTGGAGTTGTTTTGTGCATTTTTAGTGTGTTCCTCCATGGACAATCGGACGTGCATGTTTATGGAAGTGTTTTCTCATGATTCAAGAGCACACGAGCTTATTGATTTTCTTCCTTCCTTGCCTTTGACATTACACGTGGTTTGGCACAAAAATGGAGTTTCCTTCTTAAGAGGGAAAGGAAGCGTGCAACTGTATATGTCCATTATTGCTCTGGTAGTGCCTTCTGATGATAGCTTATCGTCATTGAATCGCTGCTGTAAAGTCTTAGCCCCTTTTTATAAGCGCCATTTATTGCGAATATTTTCTGTCGTATGTACTATGATGCCTTCTTTCTTTCAATCAAAGCAGTGGAATAATAATGTGTGGCTAGATTAATCAGCTTGGAAATAATTTATCTCTAGTTGAAATTATGTGTTTTGAGATTAATGTAAAATATTTAAAGAGATATTCAAATGTAGAAATTCCAACTCGGATTTAATAGTTGTGTTGTGTTTAAATTTCAAGGATAATACAATTAATAAACGTGTTGTGCCTATCGTACGTAAATTGTACACGACGCCATTTTGACGTGAAGGCATCAATTGACAGCCTTACAAATATTCTTGCTCCATCATTAGTTCATACTTATTCACGAAGAGGTGTATTGACCGAAAGGTTTAAGCTAAGTGTTTTTTTATTGTCCTTATGATAATAAGAACACAAGGCTACGAAATAAGTGAGATTTAAGGTCTATTTAATAACACCGACCAAAAAAAAAAAAAAAGGTCTATTTAATAACCATCCCTTTTTTTTCTGTTATTTTATTTCTCAGAATAGAAAAAAAAGAAATCTGTTTAATTATGTCAGCTAATTTTTTAATTTATAATAATAAAAAAGTGGTCAGCGAATGAATTTGGAATAGAAACAAGAAGGAGATTTTTTTTTTTTTTTTTTTTTTTTTTGGTTCTAGGAAATAAGAAAAGAAATAAGGTCATTTGATCATTTTAGACAAAAAAAAATGCTCAATGTAACTTAATGTCTATCTTTACACAATCAACACAAGGTCCGGTTTCTTGACTCAATCCAAGTCCCTGTTTTTCAAAATTAAAAATTAAAAATAATTAAAAAAATCACAAATTTAGGATAAAATTAGAAATTAGATTTTGAGTAGTTTTACATGATTTTAGTGTTAATTCTAGTTTAGAATTAAGTTAGCATGAAAAAATGTGAATCTTTTGATGAAAATTGAATTTAAAATTGAATAAGCTTTTAGTGCTTCACTAGATGAGTTTTTTAGGGCCATTTTCTTTTAAAGACAATGCTAGGTCGCGGAAGCTTGGCGATTTCAGTCTTCTTCTCAAAAGATTCTATTGGAGGCGTCCTTTAAGATCTCTAGTCATTTCTAGCCATCCATCTCTGACTAATTATTGTTCTAGATTTTCTAAGGTCATCTTAAAATATCTTGATCAATTAAATTCTTACAAAAGTCCAATTTTATCCAAACATGAATTGTTAGGTCTCCACTAATATTTTTATAATCCAATGAAAAAAATTGGGAATATAAATTTTTTAGGGTTGTAGCAAATGCATTTTTATTCTTTTTATATTCTAGGAATATGGATTTTATGCAGTAACCAAGTACGTTTATGCAGAAACTCATCTAGGAAATAGAATTACAAACAAAATATTGAATAAAAATTATTTCTCGGAACAAAAATATTAGCAAACGCACCCTTGGCTCATAGACTGGAGAAACAAAGGCGATATACATATAATGGCCCAAGCACCTCAAAAGAGGAGGCTAGAAAATCCCTTCTTTCAAGGAATCGTGCATACAAGCAGGATTGTTTATGCACGCTGGTGCCCCGTAGGACAAAGGCTACGTTTGGGAACTGCCTTCCCAAGGAGCTTTGGAGGGTTAAAGGCCTTTTGGGCCAAATATTTAGTGTTTGGTAATGTTTTTTACTTGCATTTGCCAAAGGCAAAGCCTTCCCAAGCTGAAAGCCCAAGGCAGGTTGGGGGCTGCCTTGGGCATTCGGCCTTCTCGGAAGGCCACGCAACACTATTCATTTTTTTTTCCGAAATTGTCCTCATGAATTTTTTGTTTTTTCGTTTTTTGCCCTTGTATGAGACACTGTTCATCTTCTCTGGGCCGACGACTGCTAGAGGGACGCCGGCGTGGTCGCGACAACATAGGTGATCGTCGTCGGAGAGTCGGGCAACCTCCGCGAGTCACAGTGTTGCCGGCAACCGTCGCCTGCCGCACCGCGACCTCCGCACGGAGCTCGCCGGGGCCGCGCGACCCATCTGGTCGCGACCAAATCTAGTGCCGGAGGCTCGAGCGGCGACCAAATCTGGGTCGCGCGACCTTGCCGCCCCTAGATTTGGGTTGCGATGGCGTCGCGCGACCTCCCGCGACCTCGTCGCAACCCAAATTCGGGCGGTGAGGTCCTCCCACGACCTTGACGCCCCGAATCTAGGTCGCCAAAGGTCGAGGCGGTGTCGCGCGACGCGCGCGACCTTGCCACCCCAGATCCGAGGTCGCCAGAGGTCGCGACGTCGTCGCACGACCTCGCCGCCCCAAATCCGAGGTCGCCGGAGGTCGCCGGTGGCCGCCTGCCCTTGTCGGTCAAATTTTTTTACTTTTCTTTTGATAATTTTTTATTATCACAAAAGTCCTTTGTCCCCAAACACCATTTTGTTTAAGGATACTTCACAAAGGGCTTTCAAACTATAATTTACCAAATACAGTTTGCATTTTGGAAAATACCTTTAACTCAAAGGTCTTTGCATTTTCCTAAAGACTTTCCCCAAAAGTCTTCCCAAACGCACCCAAAGTCGCCGACCCAAAAGAAGGTTCAAGCTAGGAAAAATCAAAGCTTGATCCACACTATTATTTTGTTTCTTGCTTTTCTTTTTCGCTCCACTCGAAATTAAAAACGTTCCTGATCAACTCTTGATAAATTGCCAAAATTGCAGCTGCAATGTACTTAATTCTGGTCCTAAGTGTTTTGATTGATTTGTTTGGTAATACACATTTCAATGTTATTCTAATTTCTGTTTTATTTCGCGAGAAATGAATAATTTAGAAAATAATCTTCTCAAAATGATTGTTTATATTACTTACAAAAATGAATGAATAAATTTTTTTTCACCGTGCACGAAAATACTTAGACATAAATTATTATTTATAGCAAAAATATTTTTTATTAACTGATTATTTCAAAATACACAGGCAATCTTTTTTAAGAATTTTTTTAAAATCAGTCATTTTCTAAGAAACAAATATGGCCCTCATTTGGTTCCATATTCTGCTTCAATTCAATTCGGTTGTTTGATTTAAGCAGATTGTTGGCGTTCCCTGAGACATAACAGGGAACATTGTTCTAGGCTAGGGTGGTAAATTAGTGAGATTGTTGGTAACTTTTCAAATACGTAGTTAACTAAATTTCGATAGACAACTTATCGAGTCTGTAACGAGTTAGTAAGTGCACGAGTTAGTAAGTTCAATAGGTTTTCGAAGAGTACCAACGTTTATTTGCACTTCCAAAATTACCAACTGTTGTAATAATTTATGGACATGTAGTTTAGTAGCTTACCAAAACGTTAACATTACTTACTTTTATATAAAATTACCAAATTCAATTTGAATGATTGATTAATATTCCTCCCATTAAGTTATCGGTTAATTTAATTTTAGCCAACATTATTGAGTCACTTAACAACTTTAATTTGATTATTTCAACATTACTAACCATTATCACGATTTACTAATATTTATTTTCGGAGCTTACAATATGTTAAAGTTACTGATCATTTACAGGAAATTGCCAACCGTAGTTTGAGTTTTTTTACCAACTTATCTTTGACGGGTTACCAAATAAGTTTATTTATATGAGCTCTTAGTTAAGTCACTTACCAACTTATATTTGATTGTATTAAAAACTATTGCAATCATTTACTCGTATTTGGGTAGATATCCAACTTACCAACCCTTAATATCTATTTCAATATCTACCGATAGATAATTTTGGATTTTAGCAGTACCAGCGTGTTAAAATTACTAATAACGCTTATTTGACTACTGAAAAGTATCAATTGTATAATGATCTACCAACATTCATTTGCGGAGCTTAAGTTACCAATGTATATTACCAAATTACCAACTTATTAAAGTGGCAAACTTCCATAAGAAATTATCAACTCTTTCCATAATTACTTGCTATTACAATAATTTACTAACATGTTTTGTGGGGCCTAAAGGTGTGTTTGGTAACACTGTTGGGAATAAGTTTTTTTTGTTTTTTTGTTCCCTGGAACAGAAATAGAATAGAAATGCGTTTGATATTCTTTTGTTCCCAAGAACAAAATTTTGGAATAGAAATAAGAAACAAAAAAAAAAATTGCTTATTGTTTCTAGAAACAACTCAAGAAAAACATTTTATTTTTTCTTTTCTTCTTTTTCTCTTCCTCTCTTCTTCCCCTTAGCCGGTCTTTGACCCCAGCAAGGTTGCCTTGAGCTCGCCGGCCATCGGCAAGATCCCTTGAACCTCACCATGACTAGGCAACTCCTCGCTAGATCTGGGTGAGGTCGCATTGCCCAACTAGGGCGAGGTCGAGCCTCGCCGAGCCACAACAAAGCTCCCCTGAGGCCGGCAACCTCGTTGGCCCTCGCTTGGCCTATTGCTGGTCGGCCATGGCCAAGGCCAATGACTAGCTTGAGAAAGGAGAAGAAAAAGAAAAAGAAAAAGAAATAAAAATATAATAAAATTATTAAAAAAATCTAAGTCACAAAAATATTTAGGGTCGTACCAAACGCATTTCTATTCCTGAAATAAAAATTTTATGCAAGTTACCAAATGCCTTAAGTTTCCCAGAAATAGTTCGCAGGAATAGAAACAAAAAAAAAAATTCTAAATAAAAACTGTTCCCAAAAATAAAAAAAGTTACCAAAATTTTAAGTTGTCATTTCTTATATGAAACTGGCAACTCTTATTTGTTTCAGCTACTAACTTTTATTTGATTTTTTTTTTATCACGAACCTTTTCCAATTACTTACGCACTTATTTCTTATTGTTTCAAAAGTACCCACTTTTCCAATAACTTATCAACAATCATGGAGTTTACGATGGGTTAAAGTGACCAAATTTTACACGAAAACCGTCACATTGTCGAAAATTATTGATTGCCTTCAATGATTCACCAACATTGATTCGCGAATCTTCAAGTTACCAAGTATATATGAAAATTACCAATTCTAATTTGAATTATTTACCAATTATAACTTACTAGTCTGCCAACTAGACACACATCACAGCTACATCGGATGCTTGTGCAGATGGATCCTTTGCCAAAGAGCAGTTACAACCTTCCCACAACTCCTGCTAAGGAGATTGCATGACTTTGTCCCAAAGCTGACCAGACCTCTCATGAGCTTTATACCTATTTTATCTATTGCCAAGATGGGGTCAGACAGATGACTTGAAAATTTATATCGCCCTTCCCCAAATCATCGTCTTGGAAATATGCTTTTTAGAGGTTTCACTTGAAAACTTTCGAGCTGTTGGTCGCGTTGCATTGGAATCGGCTAGTTCAGATAAATAGACAAGTCTGTCGAGCTAATAGCGTTTGGAACGGGGGTGTTGACTGTCGAGAGAAGTGAGATGAAACATTAGAACGGGGAATTCGACAAGAATGGATGATGTCTGAACAGGTGCTTGACATGAACGACAAGATGACAATAGATCTTGATGAAAGAAAGGAAGGACTTTCATACATTACAAAAATGCAAAGCAATCAAGATTTTTCCAAAAAGAAAAAGGGGCAAAAAAGAAGAAGAAAGAATCTCATAGTCGGTCGCTCCGATCGAAATCAGAGTAAATAAATACAGGAAGACAAGCATTACCACGGAAGGAAGCAAAGGGGCTCGAGCGAGGTGGCGGGGGAAGAAAAGTAGGTAGGAAGGAAAGGCGAAAAAGAAGAAAAAGCTATACATTTATTTTAATGTTTGGTCCTTTTTGTTTCTAAGCTTGTGGCGTCCTTGAGAGACTCCTGCGCTTCGTTTTCCATGCCCAGGATGAACAGGCAGGCTGCTTGAAGATACAAAGCCGTGGGCCACTCAGGAGACACCACCAGGGCTTGCATCGCGTCCCCGAGAGCTTCCTGGGCCATCTCACTTATCAAGTACGATAAGCACCGCCTAGCATACACGGTCGGCGAAACCATGGTCCCGCAATCGACGAACTACAAACAAGGAGACAACATGAGGTCGGACCATTTTCTGTCGGAAAGAGGAGCTATCCCTGCCTTCCCAGACAAAGTGCAGTTGAAACATTGCTTAAAGTAACTGTCTTGCAATATATGCTTATTCTGCAGTTGGGCCCATTCCTTTTTCTTTTCATTTCTCTGGGACAAGCAGAAACAAAGGTCTAAACTGGGAAGTTGCTTTCTCTTTCAAGTTGTTATCTCATTTTGTAACTTATCACCAGAAATAGATCTGATTCTTTTTATTCCAACCCTTAGCGGTCTATCTACATTGATGGGTCTACTAACAATATTATAAGTAACAAGGTTCGGTATCAGAATACTTACTTGGCTATAGCAATCAATAGCAGTTCCAAAATCCTTTGCCCGAAAAGCAGTATCACCATGCTTCTTTGAATTCAAAGTCTCCTGCATTTGATTGGTCCACATTTGAAAAGACAGCTGCAGGACAGAACTAAGGCATCTCAGAGTTGGAAGTTGTTATCCATCCAAAAAAAAAAAAAAGAGTTGGAAGTTGTCAACAGAAAGTTGGAGAAAAATGATTTGCTTGGAGCTTTTATCTTTATGTTATTGAAAAAAATAAACATAAAGTTAAATTTGAACAGATCACACTTGGGGGGAAAAGTTCTCAAAATCGAAATCTAGGTCATTAATCCCCAACAAGAAATGATTACACAATTCCTACTAATGTGTGGTTGGTTATGTTCATTTTGCAGGGAATGTGTTTTGAGCCACCTGAAATTGATAAGCAGGACTGGGGATTTTTCTAAAACACCAACCAGATGACACCAAATAGATGAAACATAATAATCCTCTGTACAACCTGAAGCAAGCACATGAGTGTTGGATGCTTCAACTAAGTTCTGGAGAGTACAACAAACACTTGCACGAATTCAATGACTCTTTGAGAACTACTGAGAACTACAGCCTGGTCGCCTCAAGCACATGCTTTTCTAGATTAGGTCAAAATAGGAAGCTATACCATTCATTCCAGACAGACACAGACGTATGGCGAAAATTGTGTTCAGTGTCATCAAGGAACATAATTCATGCAGGAATTAAGAGAAAGTTGATACAGAAAAACAGGGATTTACCTCATTGGCAATTCCTTCATCGTCCTTGTATCCAATCTTCTCCAATATCTCATGAATTGCAGTGAGATCCATTCTCAAGCAAGCTTCGCCAAATGGTGTCAGTGACAATGGTTGTGCAGGAGACTGGGTCTCCCTTTGGATACCCATAAGCACATGTGATGGAACCTGTTAGAAAACTCTTGGAATGAGAGACAGCTTGTGCATAGACAGGGAGTGATCAACTTTTTTTGTGAAAAACTGAAGTCAAGTCTCTTAGTGAGGCAAATAAAAGATCATGGGACATATTTTGGCCAAACAGAGAAAAAAACAAAAAAAAGAAGATCATGGGACATATTGCTATACTATTAGCATAGCCATAGGATGCTCAGACCAGCAGCCGTTGGGCCAGGGTGGAGACTTCGTTTTTGCTTGTGCTTAAAGCAACAAACAGCAATTTTTGCACAAGCAAGAACTGTTGTCTTATGCAGGTAACATGTGTATGAAAGATTTCAACATAAACATAGAAGAACCTTCTTGGTACTGAAAAAAAATGATTAAAAGTGAAAGACAGTGTAAAATCAATCATACCTCTGTTTCCTTCTGTAGTGACATAAGGGCTGTGACAAGGGACTTTGCATTTGGCCTCTCCCGAGCTTCATATTGCAAACAGCGGGAAGCTAAACGAACTAGCTCAGTCCCATCATCATTGGAAAAGTGACCCTCTAAAGCAGAATCCATCAGCATCAGGAAATTTTTGCCACGAATCAGATCGAGTGCCTAAAATTAGGCTCTATGTCAGTAAGCCCATATTTGGGAGTATCATGCTTAAAAAACAACGGAACAGAAGCAGCAATAAGAAAGATTAATTAGAATCCTAGTGGATGGTGAGGAGGAGGAGGAGGAGAGCAGGAAAATAATGTGAACAGATTCACCGAATGCCATGGCCCATTGTTGTAACACAAACTTCCAACCCTGGAAGAGAGATTCTTGAAATTTGTGCAGGAAGTCTTTTTTTTCTTTTTTTTTTCCCACTTTGTTACATCAAGGAATCAATATCATGAGGTCAAAACCTAGTACTAACTCATCTACTTTGTCCCAAATGTTGACCATTTTGATACTGAGATGAAGGTGTCATTAAATGAACCCTGATGCTAGAGTCCAGAGTCAAAACCAGACATAACCATCGCTTCAAAAAAACAGTAGAATCAAGTATATCATTGACAAAGCAACCACAACACAATGACATATCAGATGTGATAGCAAAAGATATTTAAAGATTAGTTCTTGAGACGCAGCATAACCAGCTTATTCTAAACTTACGTGGCTTGGGGGTATATGTTTGCCACTTAGAAGATCAAGTAACATGGTCCCAAAACTGTAAACCACACTTTCTGCTGTCACTCTGCCTGCGAAACGTAAAAAGATGAATGGTAATTCGAAATTATTCAGATTAGGACAGGAACAAAGAATTAACATTTTCCAATCTTGGACATATCCTTCAGAATGCCGGCAGTATAATTAAATGATATAACTGCACTGAAGATATGTTTGTTGTTCAGATTGTTTATGTGCTTGTAAACCCTCTCAGTATAATCAATGAACATGGAAACTGAGATTAGGCAAAAGGACAACATACATATTTCTTTAATATCCATTAAGAAGACAAGCTGAAGGCTTTATTCAGAAATCAGAAAGAAGTGCTAACACCAATCTAGATTGCTAGCTAAATCCAAGCTATTTGCAGACCAAGAGCATAGAGGAAGACACATTTATCATATCAACTAAAGGGCCTTCATTTAGCACAATTTTCTTTCCCATCAGTCTAGGATGTTTTTGGAAGGTCTCCTTATGCCTAATCGTTTGTACTTGTGCAACCTTCTTACTTGAGATGATGTGGTCTCCAAATTGCAAATATTAAACTGTACTTATGAGAAGAGAGGGGGTTTGGGAGAGAATATTCTTTTTCACACGGTTCAACAGCATGAAATTTTTTAGTGGCCATTAATGTGCACAACTCATCAAACTCAAGCTACAATCACATGTCCTCACAGCAATTGCAGACTCGTGAGGAGAAATGCATATACCTGTCCTCAAGTATTCTGGAGGTGTGAAGGCTAAGTTGGTACTGTAACTCTTGCCGTCTCTACTGTTTTTCATAAGGCCAAAAGAAGACAGACGTGGATTTGCATCCTGTCGAGAAGATCAAAGTCAAAAATGCTCGCAGGAGAACCAAGAAGAATAGACTTGTGAAGGGCTGTACCTGATCAAACAAGACTCTGTAAGCATTGAGATCGTGATATAAAGCCCGGCCTTTACTGCTGCAGTAATCCAGCGCTTGGGCCAAGTAAAATGCTACTCTCAGTCTCATTGCCCACTTCATAGGCTGGTTCTCCCCTGGAATCAACCAAAAAAAAAAAAAAAATTCAAGTCAGAACAAACGGTAAAATAGGTTAAAAATTCAAAATTTGTACAATGCAAGTGTTCCATCTACACCAAAATACCGCATTGAATTCGTCCATGCATGTGATTTTTTTTTTAACTTGGCACGGTTCAACAGCATTTTTTGAAGTGCCAATGTGCGAAGAAAGAAAAATAACAGCTCTGCAGCAAACACTAATATCTTTAACACCAATTTCCGGGAGCCAGATCCAATCCCTCATTGACGAAAACAGAATTTGCGATTACCAAGTTGTTATGAACACTCAAGGCAATCCAAAATTAAGAAATTACAATGGGATGGATACATCGAGCCTAAAATGCATGCTCAATGCAATTAGCAGTACCCATCCACTGGCTTGTCCTAAAACGACAGAAGTACGACTTACTGTCGAGACTCAACATATAGATCATCAGCATTTCACTCTTCCAAGACCTTTTCATTACCTTTGAATCCGAATTATGACATAATACCATCGCCGTCATTACCAAGCTCGAGAAATTCAGGCATCGAATTAGCAGAAATAAATAAATAAAAAAATGGCGGCATACAGTGAAAGAGATGCTTCGCAAGCGTCTCATTCGACATGAACTCTGCCACCAGCAACCTCTCATCTCCCTCGCAGCAACACCCGATCAGATTCGCCAGCCGCTCGCTCCGCAGGCTCCCGACGGATCTCGCCTCCTCCTGCAACCACACATTATTCCGATCAAAAGCGATCGACAAAGCCTCCGCAAAAGAAGAGCATTTCGATTCGGCCCGATCATTTAGACCGGCGGAGGAGGACGACGGGACGCACGAGGAACTGGCGATTGTCGGGCCAGGCGAGGCGGTTGAAGCGCTTGACGGCGATGCAGCGGCCGGTGTCGAGCTGGCCCTTGTAGACGATGTTGGGGCCTTGAGGCCGTGCTCGGAGACGATGTTGTCGGGGAGAACCCCCCCGTGGCGGCCTTCAGCTGGTCGAAGCTGTACTCGGTGAAGCTGGGCCACGAGCTCTCCTTCCTGTCCCCGTTCTCTGCCACCACCAACAACAGAACAAACCCAACATTCGAAAACGCCACTCGATCACACTCCACGAAAAACCCACCTTCAAAAACCCGCACAGTGACGGAAAGAGAGAGTACCGAGATCGGAGGATTCAAGAACGGACGGCTTGAGGTGTGAGTGGAACCAGCAGAGAGAGAATTTGGAGCAGCGAGCTCCCATCGTCAGAAACAGAGAGAAGAAGAGAGAGAGAGGGAGGGAAAGAGAGATCAAGCGGCGGGGAGAGCAGGGGCAGGGGAGGTCAAACGATCAGACGGCGTGCATTGCCGCTCCGAGGAGGAACCGGAGGCTGACCAGTTGCAGAGAGACTGCTGCGCTTGTTTCAGTGGCGAGAAGAGAAGAGAGCAGAGCAGAGGAGAGCAGAGCAGCAATGGCGATCCAACGGCTATTCTCTCTCTCTCTATCTATCTCTATCTCTTGCGCTTCTGTGTCGACAATGAAATGAGAGCGAAGCGAAGCGTGGTGATGGTGGTGGCGGTGGTGGTGGGAGGTGGTGCTGTTCGGCTAATAATAATATTACTTTATCATTGGAGGACACATTATTGTTCGGGTTTGTGTCTCCAACATCATGCGTGTTTGTTTCAAAAAGGGCCTCAAAAGCAAAAAGAACAAAAAAAGGGTTTTTTTATAAAAGCCCCTCATCTTTTCTAATTTCGCCTTTTTCAACCCTTTCTGATTTCAGCTTTTCTTTAATTTGTGTGTGTGTGTGTGTGTGTGAGTGTTTTCCTTCCTTTCTGCAGTTCCCATCATTCCCTCTCCGTGTCTCGAATCAAGGTTTCATTTCGCCACCGAGAGAGAGGAGAGAGAGAGACTGATGGGTGTGCATGTAGACCCGTGATGGGCCTCATCAGCAAATTTAGTATATTATCATGGGTTGTAAATGGAAATATAAATAAATGGTTGTCATTTCTCCTTGGGGCCATACTCTTAAATATTTTAATTTGGTATCTCGTGACATATTTACTCCTGCACAAATTTACTTCTTGCGAAAAAACAATCCCAAATTAAGCAACTAAATGACGTATATATAAAAAATTTATAGATTCGACATTATACTCACAACGTTCGCATTTTAGTGGAGGGTAGAATCGGGGTTTATGGGTAACCGGGTTGGGATTCTTTTCGAGAAGGAAAATCAATTTGCGGTAAGCATGCTTGAGAAATTTTGTATAGCGAAAACTGATTCTAGGACATCTATGTCGGGTGAGTACCGATTATAAGATTTTCAATTGGTATCGACTCTTCACTTCGTCAATTTAAACGAATTAGTCTTAGCACACCAAGCATTTTCATTATTACCCATGATTAGATCTGAATGCCCATAAGTTCGGGAATGATCTAGCTAAATTGGACTTGCTGACGTGGAAATTCTTGTCGGTCCAAATTATTAGTTTGAGTGCGTTTTGGTAATGAATAGGGAGGGCGTGGAAGAATTCCACATTCTGTCAAAGTCAAAGGAAACCCAAAAAGAAAACAGTTAATTAACTATCGCACTGCCTGAGGGTCAGGTAAAGCGGCACTGTTATCGGATTAGGTTAAATATTAATTACGTGTGTAGACATGTCCTAATCAAGTTTGACAACGACTCAACATCGGCCTTGTTTGAATTGTTAACGTTATTCCCATGAATAGATAATGGAGTTTGTTAGCACGGTTTGGCTGGGGAGACCGAAAAGGACCAAAGACAATTAGGTTGTTAGCATGTCAAATTGTTAAACGTGAGGGCGGACGTAGTGTTGGAATGAGCACAAAACACATCTAGAATCACATTAAATATCTCACGCACGAGTAGAAACTAAAAAAAAAAAAAATTGAAATTAAGGTAATTACAGAAATGGGTTTGAGGCAAAAAGATAAAAAGGGTTTTATTTTGTTTGGTTCGATAAAACAAGTTTACCATTTGGTACGAAGAGTTGTTGAACGGGTCAATAGGATCGAGTTTGTGTGGGTTGAAAAGTGGTCAAACCCAAACTGACTCATTTGATCCATACCAATCATTTTTCTTTAATATAATTTTAGTAATTCATTTTCAATTTGACTTAACCTAAACTAAATTGATGCCCAATACAACCCAAGTTCCAATTCTTGGCAATTTTTCCTCTTAAACATGGAAAATAGAAACTAATCAACTAAAAAAATTATACTCGAAAAGATCGGGCGAATAAGATATTACTAATCCTTTTAATGAATCAAGATGCCAGAACAAATCTTTTGTTACTTCACTGGTTCTAAAAATTTTATCTATTTTTTTCTAAAAGAATGTTGTTCTTTTACTTATTAGAAAAACACAAAACAAAATGTTTACTACACTATAATAATGAAAAAGAAGAAGATGTTTTTGATATTTGTGGACGCATACCGAAGCCTCATAAAATTAAATAAAATACAAATATGAAAGAAGTTGAAAAAGTGAATTCTCATGTTGTTGTAGGGGGTTCTTTTCACCCTTCCTGACAGTACTACTTCGCTATGGCCCGGTCATCCAGGAGTATTTAGTCTCATGTAAATATGTCTATTTACAAATCATATTGTTAGACTAAAACCAACTTTTTATTGGCAGATAAGTTGGAGGTAATCAATCACCGACCGAAAAGAAAGGTTGGGGGTAGTTCAAGATGAAAAATGGATTCGAAATGGGTTTATGTTCCCAACACATTAAGACTCATATGCAATTAGATCTTTTTTTTTTTTTTTTTTTTTTTGGAGCCAATTCCGACCTATTTTAGAATTTATGCGACTATTTATGATCCAACCATCAAAATATGATTTAAAAGATGGATCTTAGACTAATATGCCCACCTCTGGATATGACAGACCCGTAACTTTTATGGGACAAAAAGTTAGGACATCTTTACTCGAGATTACGTGAATTCTTCTTATCTTGAGCCCGCCTTTCCAATTTTTGCTAATCCGAACTCTTTTAGAAAGTCTCCATGTCCACATCAGAAGTCAAACATTCTGCTGATGGGGCGGGGTGGATTGCATGCCTGCCCTCCATCCTCCAAATGGTAAAAAGCATGTTTCTTCCTAAATGCTGTTGGCGTTCTCCTCGTGAAAGAGTCGATTTCAACGTGACCTGACCGAGGACCGAGGGTCACTTTCTAGCTTCGGCAAAGGTCGCTTTTCCTTCACAAGAATCACTCCCCCAATCAACGCCACCTATGCTAATGCATGCTACGTCCTGTTATTTCGCGTGATGTAAATTCTCGGTTCTCAATATATGTAAGGAGGAGTTTGAGAGTGAGTGTTAGAATAGGCGTAGAGTAGAACCGACCAAACGGTTTTTAATAGCCAGAAGCGCACAAACACATCTTCCCTTTGGCTCATATTACTCTTCTAATTTTCACTTAAGGAATCGGGATGAGATGTTGAGTTTATTTAAAGATATGATAATTTTCTTGAAAAGTACTCACACGAGATCCTTATTTTCTGTTCAATGCCAAGGCATACTAACTTTCTATTTTCTTTCTAAGGGATAAATGAAGTGCTAAAACTTATCCAAAAAATACAATTAAGTTATGAAATTTTTAAAAACGTAATAAAGTCTTTCAATTAATCCCGTCCAATTAGGCTTTCGAAGAAATTGACTCGATTTTTTTATTAGTTTTTCAAGACACATGACACCTATGTCGCACCTACCAAGTTGAGAAAAAAAGAACTCGAAAATCTAAAAAAAAAGGATAAAGAAAAAAGAGGATGAAAGAAAAAGAATGAGGATTAAAAAATAAAAAGCTTCAGCTGTCATGTCTGGGAGCTCCAAATTTCCTTCGCTCCACTACGAGCCTGATGGAACTCAGATAATATTTTTTTTTTGCATAGTTCTCATGCGCCTGTTGTCATTTGTCGTACCATGGACCATCGTCATCAATCAAATGCACAAGATTCGGACACGAATTCCACGGCTCACCAACAGCTTTGAAAACCAGCCATATAACATTAGTTTGAACAAACAAATACTACACATCGTAGGCCAAGTCAATTAAGTATGCATTATATATAATTATAATCCAACTAATATAGCCTCTACTATTTTTAATGCTTAAGTTTAGTTAGGACATGTTCGCCGACGCTCCCACCGAAGGATCAGTGATCTTGTCTGTGAGTCCTAGGTCTACACCTTAGTGATTCCATAGGGAGCTCGGAAAATCAACAAATGACAAATGTGAGGTTTTTTTTTTTTTTTTCCAATTTTTCAAATGCAAATTGAAAATCAGTAGTTCCATACACAAATCAAAGCATTCACAAGATGAACCGAGATCGATAATCAAATATAGCAGCATGAGCTTCACTGAGCTCATGGAGGGAGAGCTTCTTCGAACCCATGGTCATGGCTACTTGGGGCGCGTGCATGATAAAATTTCTATTTCTCTATTTTTCTGTTTCTCAATTCTCCGGAATATGTTTGGAATAAAAATTCATTTGATAACGTAATTTGATTTTTCTATTTCGGAACAGATTTTTATTACGTAAATAGATTTAAAGAAAAATCAAAACCTAAAATTTTTAATTTCTCAATTTCTCGGCTTAAATCAATTTTTTGTTCTAGAAATTTTTGTCATGTTTGTCACGCGCACCCTCGATCTTCATTGAACTTGGGGAATGAAACAAAGTGGAGCTCGCAATCATAGCAAATGGAGCTTCCTTGAGCTCACAACCATGGCTGCTCAAGCTTTTTCGAGTTCGATCACGACCAATCAAGCTTCCTCAAGCTAGTGGTCACGGTCACTTGGAGCTTTGTCAAGCTTCCTCCACACAAGTGACGTTTTGAATCGTCCCCGTCGTGTGCAACTGAATCACTGAAGAAATTGATGCAGCAAGCCGAGGATCAGCAAGGTCTTGCCTTTTCTTTTTAACTTCATTTTTAGCTTTTTATTTTTTGAATTCTTGTCCTTTTCTTCTTTACTGTATTTTCTTTATAATTCTTTCTCTATTATTCTTATTTCGTCCGTCTTACGAAAGTGATGAAAATAAGCCACATTATCATTTTTTGTTAGCGTAATTAGATGGAGTTGATAAATTGACTCGATTGCATGCACCCATTTGACATGTTTGGCAAGTTAAGTGCACTTTTTGAGAGTCTTATCACTCAATTGTATTTTCATGACAAGTTTTAAAATTTTTCATATACTTATCCTTAGAATTTAATTTACTTTGAAAGTCATTAGGCCACTTAATAATGGGTCTCTTGCTTGTAGTGCCCTTGACAAACCTATCAAACATACTTCCTAAAATAAAATAAAAAACTACTGCAATTTAGCAAAGCGTCGATTGCATATTACATGAGAAGGGCAAATTTATAAATTTCTCCTAACGAGTTATACAGCAAGTATCCTGAGCCGAAACACTTGTGAACAAAAACCCTAACGATAATAAACCCACATCAAAGGACAACATTTTCTCTCATTGCATATTACATGAGAAGGGCAAATTTATAAACTTCTCATGACGAGTTATACAGCAAGTATCCTGAGCCGAAACACTAGTGAACAAAAACCCTAATAACAATAAAACCCATATCAAAGGACAACCCTTTTCCTCTCATTTTCCTCTATTAACAATGTTTAGCATTATCCTTCACTAAAACGCACGTAGCATCATTGCAACAAGGAATTAAGGAGAGGAGAGGGAGGGGGAGATGATGAGAGAAGGATGGGGGCAAGAATGTGAGTCATAATTGCTACCACCTCAACAGGGGTCAAGAGGCCCCAATCCCACTTTTTCACAAGGGGGAAAGCATGCAAAAGGCAAAGCCTCTCCCCTCCCCCTCTCCCTCTCCAAGGCATAGGCATGCCTCGTCTCATGATCACGATATTCCCCCTCTCCCCCCCTATCATAAAACCCCACACAACTTTCCATCTTTGTTGACCGGCTTTACCACCACCACGATTTCCGCCAACATTATTTATCGTGTCGCCTTTTGGCGTATTTATCCTTGCTCGACTTCACACGTCGTTTTCGGTCCCGTCTACGCCCTGATGAAGCGTGTGTCCAAAAGCATACCTTCGCATCGCCCGTCCGTAGAATTTCTGAAAGCTCTCGAGTTAAAACTTGCTAACGTGTGAACGCCGCTTAAAGAATTGGGTCTGCTCTGGCCTTGAAAGGACTGGTGACCACCATATTTTCGTCTATCAATGACCGACTTTATTAGCGCAAGAATGTCAGCTTAGCATCATGATAGCAACGGGGAACATTGAAATTTTTATTGACGACAAGATCTATTTTTATTTTTATTTTTTTTCAATTTTCTTTCGAATTTTTTCTCTTTGCCTCGCGGAATAAAAAGCCTGCCCTGCTTCACAATCTGGCTGGGGGACCTCCTTTTTGTTATGAAGCGTGGCAACACAACGATTATATGTTGTTCTCCCTGGAAATGATCCCACAGGCCGGGCAAGAATTAGCTGTATTACAGCTAATGGGTCTGCATCCCATGGAGGGAAACAAATCCAGAAGACAGTTCCTCTTTGGCATTTAATTCTCGAGCCGATTATATGGTGGCCATGAATAGGTACAATAAACAAGTGGTTCACTTTAAGTGAGCATTTGATTAGAAAGTACCATGGGCGGAGTACTCGTTAAGTAGCCAAATACAACTGCAATTTCCAATGCAGTAATTGTCCTTGTGATATGAACGACCAATATGTCAAAAAATCTTATAGTTACTCATTAAGCATGTTTGACAGACACTCATTAATAAAATCTAAAATCAATGTATAATATTAATTAGATCGAGTGGTTGAGTGATTTCTTACTTGATTCAAGTCATGGCGTTTTCTAGTCAAAATAACAGCATTACTATGCCTCTTACCCAGTGAATTGAGTTTCATTTTATGCGCGGGGACATGGCATTTTGTGTGTATTAATAGCGAATTTTCAATTCAAAAGTTTTGATATTTTGTTCCAATATATATTTTGTATTTGAATAATTCGCTAGAGAAAAACTACTTTCAATTTTCCCCAAGGAGTTGGCTAAGGGCGCGCATGATAAAATTTCTACTTCTCTATTTCTTTATTTCTTTGTTTCCCGGAACAGGTTTGGAACAGAAATCCGTTTGATAACGCAATTTGATTTTTTTATTTCTGGAATAGATTTTTATTCCGGAAATATATTTGAAGAAGAAATCAGAAGCTAAAATTTTTAACTTCTCAATTTCTAGCTAGAAATTAATTTCTATTCCAGAAATTTTGTCATGCGCACCCTAAATAGTTAGACATTTAATGTTGACATGACAAATTTCGTGTACATATAATTGAAGTTGAATTCCAACATCATAGAGAGACCATTAAGAGAGAGTTAGGGTGCGTTTGGTAACGATTCTGTTCCCGGGAACAGATTCTGATAAGAAATGATTCTTTTTTATTCTATTCTCAGGAACAATTTCTAAGCATTTTAAGCCGTTTGGTAAATGTCCAAAATTTCTAATTCTGGAATAGAATTGCATTTGATACCATATTTATTGATTATGTTCCAAATCAATTTCTTTTAATTTTTAAATAATTTTTTTCTTTTTTTCTTTTTTTGTTCCTTTCTCTCTCATGTTCTTCTTCTTCCGGGCCGGTCGTCGGTCCGATGATCGGCGACGAGGGTTTGGCAACCTCACTGGAGTGTCGCCGACCCTTTGCGAGGCCGCCCTCGTCGGCCGAGCCTTGCCGGAAGCTAGGCGAGGCTAGCCCAACCCCATCGAGGCTCGGCCTCACCTGGCCAAGAGCGGGGCTGTGCGAGCCTCGCTGGGGTTGGGTGAGGCCCCCTTGGCCATCGACGGGGCTGGGCAAGCCTCGCCGGTGGCTGGGCTTGCCTTCGGCGAGCTCACCAGATTGGTTGCCGGCGACCGACAACGGACGGCGGCGGACGGCAACCGCGGGATGGTGGTAGATGAAGAAGAAGAAGAGAAAAGTGGTAGAATAAGAGAAATATGATTTTGATTCTTAGATTTGTTCCCGGAACAAGAATCAACGTTTTTTTTTATTCTTGATTCTGTTCCAAATCTAATTCCGGGAACAAAAAAATATAAATTTGTTTTCGGGAACAAAATTTTTACCAAACGCGATTATGTTCCCACCCAGGAACAAAAAATCAGAATCAGGCACTGTTTGGATAGTTACCAAAAGGCCCTTAATGTCTTAGTCCTTTAATATATTCGGTTTGATATTTCTTCCCTTAAAAACTTAAGCTAATAATTTTTTTGCCAATTATGATTTGTCAATTATCCCACACCATATCAATTCTACGATGTGGGACTTGTTGAGTATCGCTCAAATGTATACCTCGACAGCCTTAGCTTCACTTGTGAGTTGTTCCTATGTTAGCCTACTTCCACTCAAGAGAGAGCCCTAGTTTGGCCATATTAACATATCCAATTGAATTAACATCTATTCAAAAGTTCAAGCTAAAAAGTTATGACCAAACTAAAATGTAGTAACATTCCACAATACGAGACTTAAACCTCTTCACACAAGCACCTCAACAACTCAAACTCAAAGATATCTTCAACAGCCACTTAGAATAATCTTAGGAGTCACACTTACTTCTCTATGATAGAGATTTACATAATAACCGTGAATAAAATGATTTACATGCTTTCATGAGGATAAATTGGTACAAAAAGTTTGATTGTCCCATAGTGTAGATATAAGGTGCCTATAGTAAGATTGCTACAAGAGTAGGCAGTACTTGCATGAACTCGACTTGTAATCCATTTGAGCTGTCATATCATATGGCTCCGTCGAATTTGATGATTCACGTGAATTTGACTTACGTGGTGGTGCAGTGCTGACAATAAATTTTGGTAGAACTGTCGGAAGAATGTGTATTTCGACGATTTAGAGAAAGAAAATATTGCATGCATGAGAAGTAATTTAGTCAACTATAAAATCATGAATTTCCCTTTGTTTTGATGTACAGCTTGGATGGAGCGGGTCAAGAACCGAAAAAGGGGCACACCACATGTCTATGCCTGGAAAAGAAGCTACGCTGTACACGTTCATGTCCAAGGGACAAAATCTGTCCCATTCTTACTTTTCTGAAGGCATTCTAAGTCAGGAAATAAAACAACCTTTGAGACCTAACTTGGGAATAAAAGCTATCTTGTCGATTCTTCAAATACATGCCACCTACATATACATCTCTTTTGGGAGACAACTATTAGCTACATTTAGATCACATGTGCGTACTCACCGCAACGGTTTAGACAGCGTGAACCTCGTGTAGGACTCACAAGATTTAATGGATCACATGCGTCGAATTACTGCACCGAATGCATTCAATAACTTTTCCTTTTCAGGCTTGAATTTGTGCACAACTTCAATCTTATGATTTAATGTACACATGTAAACTCCATCAATTGAAATGTGTATTATTTTCTGACCAATTTTTATTTATTAATTATTTTGGTATTCTAACTTTCAGATTAATCATTTTGATAATCTTACATTAAGTATGTAACATGGCAGCTCTTCCTTTTGCATTGTGTGGATTAGTGACGATTAGATATACAAGTACATGAACAATATGAAATTTGAAACAACTAATCTGTAGATGCATATTTGATCGATATCATGCTTTTTGATGCGCGATTTGGTCGGCAGTGTTTGACGCGACAAGCTCCTGTGATCGGATCTGAGCACCACAAAGACAAGTAGTCCTTCTAAATTTTACCTCAGGAGAATCCCTCGATGCAAAAGTGAACTAGGGTTTCTGGGCCATGCCTTTGCAAGGAGTTGGTTTCCAGCTTTGGACCCCACATCGACAGATTACATCCACAAAGTATAATAATTTAGGAATTGGGTTTATCTAAATGGGCCTTAAGTGGAACATCAGCCCAGTTAATTTTATCCACATCGGTATTGGAATATAAATGTTACCTTAAATTGTTTAGTTCTTTTATGTGTGAGTCTTCAGATAATAATAAATGAATTTTTTCAGGAGGAATTAAATAAGATAATGAAATATGAAAAGACTGGACGAAGGATATACGGAATGTAATAACGTGAAGAATAAATGTATATGCAGTAAAATACTCCGAGCAACTTAATATAAGTTCATCATTAAATATTATGACAATAGATAACATAAAACATCATGTACGCCCCGTCGATTCCTTTTAGTTCAAGTACACATATTTTTTAGTAGTGTTCTAAGTATTTTCATCGGAAAATTTGTTTAAAAAGTCTTGACCTATTATAAATAAGTCAATTTAGTCTTGAACCTTTTAATTATGTCAATAGTCCTAAACATTTTGATAATTCGTTAATTTAGTTTTTTTGGCAAAATTTGATCGGAAATCATTAACATGGATATTGGTTGTTTTACTTGGTATGGCCGACACTAACACATATAATTTTTTCAATTTTTGTTTAGTTTCTTTTACATTTGAAACTGTGGATGGGTAATGTGATTAATGAGAAATTTTGCTTCCAATAAGAATCCTTGCTTCAAGGAAGCTATTAGTTTCACCATTGGGTCTGTAAGTGAAGTCTCATTTTTCTATGTCAGGGTCATAGTCCAAAAGATGCCGGATTCGATACATTGCGGTCCAATGTGAAAATAGTTTTAATTCCTTCTATACTTTGATAAATATTTTAGAAGTATGCAAGTAATTGTTGTAGAAAAGCATTTCAAAAAGCTTGTTCCCCTTTTCCTTGCCACGCATTGCTTAACAAGCTCTCTCTTAATATCCATATTAGTAAGTTCCTTATTAGTTTAGTAATAACAAGAAAAATGTGTTGGACTCACGCACATGAGCTTGGGCCGAACCAAGTGTGAAGTTGGAGCTTGCTCTCCCCCCTTTCGCACAAAATACAAGTGAGACCCGGCTTTAAAACGCGTTATAGGGAGCACAGGGCCTCGCTATGGCCCCACACACGGTCGAGAGTTGGCTCTGATACCATTTGTAACGACCCGGGTCTTACTATATAATATTGTTCGCTCGACTGGACACCGAGCTCAAAATGCGTTATACAATTAAAGGGGCTGGCCCATTATAAACCGGCCCAGGACTCCCTCCTAAGTAATGTGGGATAAGAGAGAGAGGGACCCCTTCCTTGCACACGTCCGGGGACCGAGACGCGGACGCACCGCCATCCCTCCTCCCCTCGCACCGCTGCTCGGGCCGTCACACGGTCCAACATTTCTCTCACACAATTTTTACTTTTGTCTCCGAAGGGCGAAAATTATTATCGAGAACAACGCTTGCACGGCTAGTTGCCACCATCGACTGCACAAACACTATCTTGTCGGCATCGTCCAACGCGTTACGCCACTGTCGGCGGTGGCTCAAATAAATGAATGCGGCATAGATGTAGTGTGTTCGCCATGAAGATATTATTGAACAATAAATGGCCCTAACTCGATTGAATGACCTTGCACACTTGCTCGGTACCCAACACGGCATAGATGTAATGTGTTCGCCATTAATTCCGCTACGTAAAATGTCATTTAATGATGTCTGCGCTCGTGTTTTCCTCCCCCCGCCCCCCGGGGCGGATGTCCAACAATCCATCACAAGACATTCCAACATAATATACCTTCGACTGTTCAGCCGACAATCATGTGGGACTTTCGATCCATTGATTATCGATGTTATATATCTCAAAGACACACATTTAAACAAAAATAAACACATATATCCATCATATCGAGTAATTTAATAGAGAATTATACTAGATCCGAACCATGTTAAACTAAAGAATACGTCGTTTTGAACCCTCGCCATATCTAAGATCTATGCTTTCATCATAGTAACATTATTGCAATCGTGTTTGGATGTCCATGAAAGAAAGAGCGACCAGGGCGTGCATGCATGTGATGCAAGATAAAATATTTTAGAGTCTAGAGGGAAAAATAATAATATGAAATCATTAGATATTGAATTGTCTTGTTCCTCGTATTAAATGAACATGGGGACAATAATTCTTGTGAAGTGCAGACAAAGGAGCACATAAGTTACTCCAACCGACCGACACATTAACGAGAAAAATGCAAAAAAGAACAAACAAGACCTTGTTCACATGCTATGTCGTGAATCGAATGCGTGAACGTAGACGTTCTCAACATCAATCGGTCAATTAGACCATGTTAGTCTCTTTCCTGTTCCAGCAAACATGTCTCTCCCTATAATGGTGAGATTCACATTTATTACATTGATCACGGTCCCTTTCTTGTTCACTCAATATTGAGTTTATTTCTCCGTTTATTTTCCCCTTTTATTTTCTTGTGGAAAAGGAAGAAGACCATAATATGTCCCGATCTGTTTCTTCACCAGACAAATATTGTCCATCAATTCAATGCCGAGTTTGCAAAGATGATGATTCCCTTCAAAAATCGAATAAACAATTAAAGTTACTAACTTCATATAAAAATTAGAACCTTTGACGCGTTGATTACTCTTTAAATAAATGTTAATAAAACTTTGAAATGGCTGGTGGAATCAAATAATTCCAATACCTTTCTAGGAGTATTGGTAAGTTACTAACAAGTGACAAACCGAGCAGGTGAAGAATTGACTTTTTGCTACCAACAAGATCCATCTCTTACTGGTGTTTTTGAGAATCTACGATTGTGGAAAAAGATTCATGATTTTACAAGCGCGAAACAGGGTTAGGTTTTTGAAAAAGAAGGGGGGGGTTATGCGAAATTTTTGAAAATGTGGGGGCTGTTTATGATAACGCGAGGGATGTGATTTTAATTATTGTTAGATTGCTGATGCATCAACTATTTAGAGGGGAATATTTCAGGTTTAAAATACATTGAATTCTCGATGAATCTACATCTAATGATCACTTATTTTGGATTATCTTCGACGTTCAATATTATATGAAATCAGATTATTAAATCTGAAAAATTAAAAGAAAAAAAATAAAATTAGCAAATCACTCCTTACACGGGTTTGTTTGTCGAGGAGTCATGGTATTTGTCATAATTTGGTAGATTATATTCTAAATTTTATGAATCGGAGAAATAAATGTCTGGCAAATAAGATATACATAGAAAGATTTAAGCGAGAGTATGAGTGTAAACGATAAAGAGGGATAAAATGAAGAGAATTTTGAAAAAAAAAAGAGAGAGGATAAATTTCGAAATCCAGCAACGCACTCGGGACCCTCAATAGAGGCCTTTCATGGAATAGTGGAAGTATCCAAGTCTAGTCAATATAATTGATTTTGATAAACTAGCTGAGTGGCTTATAATTTGATTTTGTGATTCTTAAAGTGAGTTGATTCATTTCAAAATAGTGTGTGAGGCCGTATAATATTGTTGATTTGTTTTATATACATGAGTCCAAAGACAAGCCAAAAGTTCCCTTAAAAAATATTTATGAAGCCCAAAAGACGGACTACCTTTGAGCCCAAACATGTGACTTGATACTTTCCTAGGCTATTCTTTCTTGGGCCATGAATGGCAGCCCGAATAACATACAAAATATTTTATCTAGTGTTTGGTGACATTTTCAGAGTGGATAAATCTGATTTGTAACGCTAGGTCCATTGGGTGAGCTGTGTGGAGGGTGATAGTGACAATAGTACCAATTTCTCGTGGTCAACAGAATAAAATTGCCGACCACCACAATGGTTGGCCTTCTCTCTCCTGATTCAAATTTGAAATTTGGGAAGTTATACTATGTCTCTATCTCTTGATTCAAACATATGAAACAACGGCCACAAGGTAGCTACTGGCCTAGTGATTACAACATAGTGGTCACCACACTCAGGCAACCATCGTGCTATGGTCATTGGCCCGGCGACAATCTCCATCATAGATAGCCACTGGAAAACACGATTGAGGGCTTGTCCGAAAGATCAACCGTTCTCTAGCGAAGTTAACCGCCATACTGTTGTAATGTTTAAATATTATGCCACTTTTTATTTAATAGTTTAAACTTTTAAAATAATTATTGTGATATAACAACTTAATTTTAAGCTAAAGCCTAGCGTATCCTTGAGAGAGTGTTAGATTATTTACATATTAAACCACATTTTTAATATGAAAATTTAAACATTTTAAATAGTTGGCAGTTTTCGATCAAAAAGAAAACAATATTTAATAGTAATATCACAAAATTTTTACATATAGTGTGGCTGCTGCTCTTGTACAGCCACAGGTGGGGTTGCCACCCCCAAGATGCCATTTGCAGTAGTCACTTGGCCGTGATTGAGGGAGGTCTATGTTGCTTTTATTTATATATATAAACTTTTTTTTTTTATGTCTTTTCAACTTAAAAAAAACGTCCTTTTTATTTCAATATCCATTCTTATAGTCAATCAAGTAGTGAAGAAGTTATAAGATATAAAGAATCCGAGGGGATTTCTTGTTTTATTTTCCAATTCTATCCTTATCTTGTCTTTTTGACTAAACATGGTCTAATGTCTCAACCCTCCTTTTGAGTTGTTCTAGGATGTGTTTAGTAATATTTTTATTTGGGGAGAAAAATTTCTTTTCATGAATAGTATTTTTTATTTCTATTCCTAAAATAATTTTTATGTAAAAAACATTTTTGATAACTACATAAATTTTTTATTTTCAAAAAAAAAAAAAAAGAACATGATTGTGTTTGATATGATCCATAAATTTTGTAACGTAGATTTTTTTTTTGATTTTTTAATTTTCTTTTCTTTTCTTCTTCCTTGCCGCCGCCGTCACCATTGTCCACTGATGCCTACCGCTGGCCAACAACCACTCGACGGCGGCGGCGGCATGGCGAGGAAGAAGAAGAAGAAAAGAAAAGAAAAACTTATTTCTAGAAATTATTCTCAAAAACAAGAAGCTATTTTTTTTTTTTTATACTTTTTATTTTTATTACAAATCTATTCCTCAACCACTTCTCTATTATGGGAAACAGAAAAATTAATGACATTATTAAACGGATTTATATTCTTTTTCTATTCCGAAAAGTTAAAGAATAGAAAAATAAAACAACAGAAACGTTACCATGCAGTACCCTAATAAGTTGAGTGCATTCTTTCAAGGGTGGTTGCTTCTAAACACCGTCTCCATCTACCACCATGGGGCAGGGGACACAATTCCACACCCACCGAGTCCATTCCATACCGAACCAGCCTAGGATTATATACATATAACTATAATATAAAATTAAACAAATATATTAATAATATTAAATTTAATTATATAGTTTATATAATATGTGTAAATTTCCATTCCATATGTAATGACAAAACGAGTCAAGCTTGTCTTTTTAGAAGAGATAAGAGTGGGGCTGGGGCAGGTCTCGGAGGTCGGTCCAATTGCCTTCTTAGTACGGCGATGGTTGCTGCCAGTCGAGCGAGACATGTTAACATACGGAATTACCGGTGCAATCTTTCGGATTGCGTTGAACGTCGGTTATATTTCTTATCATTAGAGGAAGGTTTTCGGTTCTTTTCTGTTGAAAATGTCATTAGCAAAAAGTCCAACGGCCAACCTATTCGATATAATTTAATTATGCCCAAATTTTTTGTTATTTTACTCTCATAATATAAAAGTTCAAATCGAGTACTTTATTTGTTACTTGTTCATAATTTCATTAGAAATGCGATGTGTTTAATTTTTGAGAATCCTGCAAACAATTATTCGGAAATATGTATCTTCTACCCATTTTCAAATTTAATGAAAATCAGAATAGAAATATCTATTTTTGCCGCAGAATTGGGCCATATCAATGTGTGTTTTGTTTAAGATTTTTAATCTAATTAATTTTCAGGTTGACTAAAGTTCAGGTTAAGCTCGTTTCTTTGGATTCGTCCCCACTCAAGTTGGCTTCCATCAATATGCGCACTTACAGGTTAAGCACCTACGTAACTCGTTCTAACGACAAAGTATTATGGTCTGCTGTCACATAAAACATCAGACAACGTAGTTTACTTTGCAAGGAGATTGAAAGACTGCAAATTTGCCTGCATATTGATGCTCTTCTTCTAGGTTGGCCATCTCTTACTGGCACTTCGGCATGCTCCTGGTTTCCGGTTCTGTTTGAGTTTTGTTGAATCTGCAACAATGGTAGAAGCATCCGTCGCCTTGAGAATGTCAATGCCTTCTGTGTATGAGGAAACAAGCTAGTAGTTTTCTGCACAAATCAAGCGGAGGCTTGTCCTAGACTGTTTATCGCGGACTGGAAAAGCCAAAAATTAGAACTATGGCAGGAAACTATTTAGCCCTCCAAAGGCGAGAATATTCTTGGTACATCAATATCCAAAGTTAATTCCTCTTGCACATGGGAATAGCCTGTGCAACATCAATCACTTAGCCAATTTTTGGCCAGAAAACTGTTCTCGACCGTGAAACTTGGATGTGAACCTGTCGTATTAACTGCTATCAAGAGTATATCCAGCTCAGACAAAACATGTTTCCCATGATTCTAATTCAATCTAGCAACCTAGTGGTTAACATGCCAAATGAAGAAGGATAAAACCTTCGAATGGTCTGAGAGTGGTGAACTTCAGCCCTACAACTCCTCAGAGAAAGCAAATTTGAAAGATGACAGAAGGCAAAAAGCATAAGATTAGACTTAACTTTCATGGTTGCCTCCCACCTTTAATCGTATGCAATCATAAAATTGTGACGATAGTTTTAATATTGTATTGTAACTATCATTCATCCACATCTTCAAACTTGAGGGTAATAAGATGCCAACATCTCAGTACAAGGAAAACGTAGTTTGCATACTGTTAATTTCCCCTGGTTTGCCCCAGTGAAAGAGAGTGGACCCAACCTTTCGGGTTTTTCATAATGCAAACACCATTTTCTATGTTCTGGTACTGCAGCTAGTCAATACAAGACCCATAACAACCTGAGTCATCTGCCGTGGAACTAACCCCTTTGAAGGGCATGCTGTTCATTGCAATATCCAGGTTCTACCAGGACTTTGCCCCCAATCCTCTTGGTAATCAAGGATTTTAACCATCTGCCTGCAAAATCAAAGCACCCTTGCCCCTGAATTAAACTCTATCGAGTGGTGAGAAAGGAGGATATTTTGGGGGAACTTCAAAATGCGGCGTCATGTTTGGCAGATTCACATCATTTCCATTTACTGAATGTCCCCGTGAAGTTCTAGATTTGGAAAGTTGACGCCGATCAGAGGGCTCAGAAGACATCTGGCAGCTTATTACAGCTATGCAAATGGCAAATGCTTGTAATGACGAGATTGTAGGATTGAATTTGACCAGGTAGATTCCTGTTCTATATAGTTTCAAGCTGAAAATGGCATTCTCTTGTTGAGCTTCTCCCTGTAAACAAGAAAATATTAGGTGAAATCAGAAGCATTAAGTGCACAATGCAATTACCTGAAAAGATGAAGGATACATACACACCTGAGCAAAAAGTTCAAGGTGATCTGACATCGAGCAAACACTTGATGTTTCATAGAAGTCCTTTAGGGGAGAAAGAATGCGCAATTTGCAACCGACATCCCAACCTCCACAATCACATGATCCACCAGATCTCCATCTATTGATCAACGATGAAGGTTCTCCGTTACTCGGCATACTATGATCACCCCCTGGAAGTATAACCATTAGATGATTTTTATCTTCATTTGAAAGTTTGGACCCTTGCAAATCCACTCTTAAAAATTTATGATTAGTAGCCTGTGCTTCGCAGTTGCTAGGCATGTCCATAGGAATCTTGAAGATGATAGCGGCAAGTTCCCTGTTCATTGGTGGATACGGTAATTCCTTGTCAGCTCGACTCAATCCGGGTCCCGATAAAACATATTCTCTCTCAACAGTCGGCTTATTGCAGTTGTCTGAACAAGCATCACGACATGTCAACTGACCAACTACATTGTGCACAGAGCCACCACTTCTCGTCTTGCTTCCTTGTCCAATCCAGCCGTTGCTCTTCTTTATCGTTTCGTCCACAGAATAGATTGTGTATTTTCTCGCACAATTGCTCTTTCCAGATGAGTGTCGCATCTTTGGTGGCAGCAGCAACAATGTGGCCGTTCTTGCCAACCACAAATTTGAATAAGGGGAGTCCGTCAGCACTAGTAACTTGGAGAAGAGCTTCAAGTGTTGATACCTCATGGTTACCGATTTGAAGTGATTCAGTGGAATATTCATGGCTCGAGCTCAGGGAAGCTACGCTCTGTTCTGGTTGCCGAATGCTTTCAGAGCGATGGTATGAAATTGATGACTTGGACCTCAGAAGTGGGTCTAGTAATCTTCTAATGCCGGACCTAACTTTGCTAGCAACGTCGGGCTTCTCTTTAGTGAGACTGCCACTGCAAGGAAAATCCTCTGAAGCCATCGGACCAGATCTATCAGTCACAGATGCTGAGCTACAGAGAGGAGCAGAAGTACTTTCTCTGAAACTGAAACTTCTGCTTATCTTACCGAAACTGAAGCTGAACCGGTGGCTGGGTGATGGATGCCTACTTTTCTTGCCTGCCGAGTTAACAGCTTCTTGAGTCAGACTTCCCATACCCTCCCCTCTGCTTGAATTTCTAGTCTCGTCACTATCATTTGGCTTTCTCATATTTGAAATTTTACTGCTAGACAGGTCATCCCCTGAGCTGCTGCCGCCAGAGAAAGTTGAAGATTCGTCAAATTCGAGCTCTGAACCTCTCCTAGCAGTCTCTCTCTGGGAATCAACTTTCAACGGCATTGGACATGAGTGTGGTAATTCTGAGCATGGTTCTCTTGAGCGAAGCTCCTCGGAAAATAACACATCTGGGAAATAATTCCGAGTCGCATCCGTCAAACTGTGATCGAACAATTTTCTGGTGTCACTTTTCTGGGATGCATCCATTGAGCTACTATGTGTACGTTTACTGGTAGAAAGTAGAGCTGAGGTTGCTTTATTCCACGAAGATCGTTTGTTGGATGTTTCTCTATTTATCGACTTTTCAACTTTTTTCTCGCTCTCGTCATTCTCAGCAGTAATCATCTCCTTTAAACTGATTGATCCGGCATCGATACTCAGCTTTGATGATGAAGTTCCAGCCACGGACATGCATTTCTGTTCTCTATTATTTCCTCCGGTGCCTGATTCAGCCATTTTCCCCACTCTGATATTTCCTTCGCCACTGGAAACTCTCCTCTTACTCTTACCACGCAAGTCCAATGAACCACCTAACTCCGATACAATCATCTGATTCAATGAGTTTCTGTCGTCCTTCTGGAGCGCAGTGTCTGTACACTCTTTTCTCGAAGATCTGTAAGTTCTATTTATCTTTTCATGCCCTCCAACATACTCTTAGAAGCACTTTCAACATCTTGAGAGAGCACAACTTTGCAAGCATTTGGCTTGACACGTCGAGAAATCCCATCTGTCTCGCAATAACTAGAGCTAGGACAAAGAGATGCCCACTGCTCACTTTGATGATTACAAGTTCTGGTATTACAGTTGCGAGTGAAATTCTCCAGACGACTCCAGTCCAGGACTCCAAAGTTCAGAGCTTTCCCCTGGAGGTTTCCTCTGGCTTCGACACGCTGGAGATAATCAGGCAAATTGGTCATGTGCCTGACAAGCTCATCTTCCTTAACGATCTCCCCACTAGCACGCTGTCTCTGTTGATCTGTAGAGGATTTCAGCTGAACAGCATGGGCATTCGCATACTTCTCCCCTGGGTAACCCTGCTTTAAGGTTGGTTGACCCTGACAACTTTGTACCATTGATCTCTCTGGATATCCAATCCGATCGGACCATCGTGGTTTCCTGACACTCTCGTTCACTTTCTTGGAGTTCTGGTGTGGCTTTAGACTCTTTCTGACCAATGAGTTGGATTTCCTATCCCTGTGAGGAGGGAAGACTTCATGCTTTGATGGAACATCAGACGCCATGGCTTCAGTTGCTTTCACCACCCATTGTCACTGCAAAAAACGGTTCAGATCATTCTTCATCAGCATCATTGTTATAAGTAGTCTGAATCTCCTCAACACTATGCTAAGAATTGAAAACAAAATAATATTAGCATTTCATCTGAAAATTTTCGATGAAACAATGAAATGGTTATACATATAATGCAGGTCTTTGTCAATTGCCACTGCAACCTTGAAGTGGAATGACCACAGACATTGTCAATTTGACATGAAAACTCACAAAATTCCAATAAGGAGAAGGAACATGGTTTCGGCGCAAAAGCAGATTCAGGATTACCAGTTAAGATGTTAGTTGCAAGCGACGAAAACATAGAAGGAAAAGCAAAATCAAGGTTCTTTGTCTTCACCAGCAGTTCCCCAGGCAACACTTTTATCAATCTATCAGCTTATGCAAACTGCAAAGAAATCATTCATTCTGGTTAGGACAGCTCGAGCAGAACCATCTTCACTGTACATGGACAAGTAGAAGTTACACGGTTAATGGAATGGAGCATGGAGTTCCACCCAAATAAGCCCTGCTTCTGAGTTCTGTGTGCTGCAATTGTTAACCTCAAGACTTCAACTTTCAGTTGTGGAAAACACCAATGAACGAAACAATGCAACGCCGATGATTATACAATACTTTCCTCTAAACATGCTTACTCCGAAGCAACTTCACTTTAAATTTTGAGGTGCCAAAAAAAGATTTCCTGCAGATTTTCACTGTTCACCTTCCTCCCTCTCCTGCTCAGATCTAAGGTCATCCTAGACACTGAAAATGACACAAACCGATCCCAAGTTCTTGCCAAAAACACCAACGAACCAGTTCTTAGCCACACGGTGGGGAAGATAAGATAACACAAGAAGTGCTGTGCTTTGCTTTGCTTTCCATCCAAGAAGAGTAAATGCCAAAGCTATTAATGGGGGACCAAGCCACCATACCAAGAAAGCAGAGCATCAAGACTAAGGGAAACAGACAAATGGGGTTACCAAGAAAAGCTTTAGAGCTCGCTTGGAGTTGAGAGAACGTACGGGTACGAGGAAAACCCAGAGAATGCGCGGCCCCTCCAATCCCGATGAAGATGAACTGAAGCTAATCACAGTGGCAATAAACCCGGTTAAAAGAAGGAACGGAGAGAGCGGAGTATAGGACTCGAAACGGAGCGTTTCTTATCGGTCGCGAAACTCTTATAATAACGCCAAAGGAGACGATCGCTATCATCGATCTTTTCCACCGATCAGAACAAAAAAGAGAGCGGCAGACCAAGCAAGAAGCTACGTAGATTATAAGCAAAGAAAGGAATTCACAGCAATCCACATTACCCAAAAACGAGGGCAGTCGAGAATGATCACCCCATTTAAGTATATGAAAAATCATTTGTGGGAAGCAAAAGCAGAGACATCAGTGGCAAAGAAGATGGATCTCAGCTCTCCCTCTTTTTGACTCTCTGCATCAACTCCAGTCAGCACTGCCAAGAAAAGGAACCAGCAAAGACAAATTCAGCAGCTAGAGAGAGGGAAGGAGTGCGCCTTTCGGGGACGTGGGTCCGTCATGGAGACTTCTGTCCTCCGGCGAATCCCGATGCTTGGCTGTGGTGGCGGGGCCGACCTAAAGCTCCCTAATGATTTTCTCTCTCCTTAGCCATGAGAAAGCAATACAGGAATCTGGCATGCATACTTAAATTCAACTTGGAGGACAAACCTGGTGGGCCTGCGTTGGATCGACATGCCATCCTTTGTTTTCTATTTTGCACATTTGACATGTCTCGCACCAGAATTTCCGGTCTCGCTATAATACAGATTCTCAAATATGCGATTGAGGGTGATAAAGTTTGGCGCGCGCGTGTATATGTTGCCTGGGATCCACCACGACATTTGACCTAGTGATAAGTGGGTTATCTATTTTTCATGAGATCACGATGGTGAGCGAATTTTTGAATTGATCGCATTACATTTGCCAACCGCAGACTTTCGAGTCACTAGTGATGCAGAGTAGTTATGACTCCATTTGAATAGTTCTTGGTGGATGTGCGATATTTATGGCGACGCCCACAAAGAGTTGTTAGCACGACTTGCCCATCTCTGCTTTTTTACTTAAGCAAAAAATGTTGTTTGGAAAAAAAAAATTGAGGGGAAATTACAAGAGTATCTATACATTGTTGTCTATCTCTAATTTTAATATTGCGTATTTATATGACAAATTTTGGCATTTATGCATAGGATGTATGGAGCCAATGGATTGCTCATTCCGTGTGTGGGCATATGACTGTCATGTCCATATTGAAAGTGGCGGGCCTACGTACCGTGCTTGGATCGACCATGTACAGGTTTTCGTGAACTGTTTGTGGTGTTTAATATTTTAAAGGCTGAAGCTTCTGTTTGGAGGGATAGTCCTCGCGCTTAAGACTGAACCGACCAAAAAAAACACTTCCACTGAAACATGAGTAGTAGAAGTCTAGGCCTATTCTCGAGGTTCATTATTGCCGGAACTCAGGTTTGGATCTTACAAGGTATCGGGGCTAGGCTGTCATGGAGGAACAATATGTGGTGGGGTTATAAGGTGTGATAGATTTACTGCTTTGTTAGGGTATGGTTCATAATTCTTATCGATAGGAAAACATAAAGGTCTCACTCTCCGATGAAATAAGTAGCACCGATATCGACATACATGACACGCGACACGATATGACACGACACACTGACACATCGTTTATTAAAGAATAGAGAATTCCGATACGTTAGGATATCTTGAAAATCAAATGTATATTTTTATACATACATATGATTAATATAATCAAATTAATTTGATTCAATTCACAAAAAAATAAATAATAGAAAAGGAGTTTAGAATAAATTTACATTAAAAACATCAATCCATCATTTGTTAATATTATTCATTATTTCAATTTGATAAATTCAACTCCACTCCAATAATCCATAAAATTTAGGAAAAAAAAGTAATCTACATTTTGGACTCACATATCAGAGCGTGTCGGAAGAAAAAAGAAAACACAAACTTGGGAGTAAATTGTGTGTGATAGGAAATGAGAGTCGAAAGAGAAGAGAATATTAGATTTTTCTTCTTTACCCTTTTATTATTTTGACTTTTTTTTTATTTTCTTATATATTTACATTTTGACTCCTCATTTATTGAAAATTTTTGAAATTGACCTCATGTATATTAAAATCACTTGTCGGAATTCCAAACTTGTATATCGAAATTCCAGACTTGTGTGTTGGAGAGTGTTGGAAGAGTTGATCATGTATCAAATTTTCTGACACTTATTGACCGAGTGTTGAAAAGTATCGAAGAGTGTCAAACACGTTTTGGAATGTCGGACATGTGTTGCAATGTCCAACATGATACAAAGACTCCTAGAAAGTGTCGGTACTTTCTAGCTGATGAGTGGGTGAGGGTCGGAGGTCACCTTGGCGAGGTCACGAGAGCAATGCTCTCGAGTCACTAAAGGACTTTCATAATTTTAGCTGATATTTTATTAGTAGTTTGGACTTGGGCTTTTAAGTAGTTACTAGGTGTATTTAATCTATTTCTCTTGTAATTCGGAAATGTAATAAAGAGGTGCAATGTACTAATTATAGTGGAATAATCTGTTGGATGTACCTCCATCTTCTTTTTCTCACTTTTATTCTCTATTTCCTTGTTGTGACATTCTTTGATTAACACTCTCAAGGTATTGTCCGCCTTGTCTCATTCCATACCGAGCCTTATAGTTTTGTCTTTTAGCGTATAAGTATGCATTTTCATAGGAGGTAATCCTTCCTAATAGTGCTCTAGTTTGAGAGTAAGCTGAGAGAAAGTTTTGAAATTCCAAAGCAAAGCCTATTGTTATATCAAAAAACGCATCCGTTAATTAATTTCCGTTTTCACACATGCACGCGCATGCATGCACATTCTAGAATCGCTCTTCCTTTATTCGATGCATAGTTCAATTCATTCATATTCCCTTCACCATCCTAAAAGACTGTTAAGAGTTGCTTCTTGTGCAGGCCCTTTGGGTTCGGCAGCCACTCTCCGCGCTCGTAAGACCGGGTCGTTTCATTTGTGCGCCGAATTCTAACATGCTGTAATTAGGGTTTGATCTCCAGGCTTTATAAGAATTGGTTTTGGCTTGTCTTAAAGCACATGAGACGACCTCCTTCGGCTCCACAAAAGAATCTGTAAATTCACAAAACTCCAATGCTGCACTTGTACAACGAAGACAAGAATTGGTTCATGGAAATAATTTGGTCATGAATGTCCCTGTCCAACGTTGTACCAGACATTAATGTGACAGCCGACCTACCGGTGGTAGCGGCCAAAACTATAACAGGCCCAAAGTTTAGAGTAAGCCGAGAGAAAGGAATGTCCTAAGGTTTGTCGACCACACAAAGCATTTATCTCTTTTGGCTGTGTCGTACAGATGAATAATGACAGAGAATGGGTATAATAGCCATAAATTGAATGACACTAAGGTCCCAAATCAAAAGGATTGGTGAAGATATATTCGTTCCCATATGTTCATCAGCTGTGGAATTGAGAGGGCAAAGAAATGGAGATGGAAAATAAACTCCCCCCAAGAACATGATTGATACTGTTTGATAATCCAATCACGTCATGAAAATTGAAAATTCGGTATTTCATGATATTAAATTTGTTTGATTATCATAACTAACGATGACTTAAGGATTCGATTAAGTTGATAAAGTAATTGATGGCAATTAAAATCCTACCAATTGTATTGCTAAAGCATGTCGGTAATGATCACAATGCCTTGTATGAGAAGCATTTAACAATATTCAGTCATCAATTTTTACTTAATATCAAACAACTTTAAATTTCTAATTTCAACACTTGAAATTCAGTGCTTAGTTTTTCAATTTTTATCAAGTGAGCCCTTATGCATTTTGCTCCAAATCACTAGGGAATGATCATAAAAATGAAGAGCATAAAGAAGTCTTGAGTCACCAAATCAAACATTATTCAAACGCTAATTTAACAAGAGATATTTACGTGTTCCATCAATATATCATCTTAAGATGGGAAGGGATCCTTTTACATTGGTTTAAAATATCTGGTTTTTTTACACCGAATCTACTCAATTCATTCACTGTTCGTTGAAAGGATGGGAGATTGACGCAGTTCGTCGGCGTGCCAAAAGAGACTTCCAGCTCATGAACCGGAGATTATATTGTTTCCATGCACTTGTCCTAGATGGCGATTATCTACCTAGATCAAACGTCTAAAATTAACCGATTCATGGGATTTGCATAATGTTCTACGGATTTTTAGGCCGGACATCACGTTTAGGAGGCCTGGCTGCAGACATATGATTCTCGTTCACAAAATACTCATCGTGGTCTATTACCTAAAGGTGCAAGACAACTAAACCAGGTGGTGTTGTACGGACTTTCAGCACATGTTATGCAACATTTCACTTATAAAAGAAATACTCTGTTCATATTACAAATTTCAAGAACGATTAATCGGGCAGACGCTGCTTCCCAACTGTAGCTAAACCTTTCCCTTTTTCTTTTTCCTTTTCGTACGTTTGCTCTGTTCGATATGATTTGAGCTGAGCGGCGGGCTTTACTTTTCATGGATCGATTGGAAATTACAACTTAGGTTAGTCCTCGAATGTAATGACAGAAAGGTTCTGAATAAAATATGGGACATCCTATGATATCTCCAGACCAAATGTATCAAGAGAAAGTGGAAATGATAGTCTTATACCTTGTACTTAAAGTTACTAGAAAGCTTAAATTTCACTTAGTACTCTCTGGACGGCACAACATTCATTCTGATATATACGGAACTTGCATTATTACAGAGCATGAGGATGGACGCAGAACAACGTCTGATGGATCACAAGATCAAATTATAACCAAACCACCCACACAAAATTGTGACCATATGAGATCGTGCCTTATGAATCATTTAACAGAGAGGTTTTTCATCCAACAAGTGACGTCTTCATCAGCGTTACTCCATATCACCCGCAATACTACTTCAATGCAATGCCTGATTAGATTAGTTTTTTTTTTTTTTTTTTTTTTTTTTTTTTTTTTATATCCAGGATCCGGCCTGGCACAACCTTGCGGGTGCTCACGGCTTCCAAAGGCCCGACAGGCCCGACAACGACCACCAACTATACCTGGAGGAGAGCTGTCCCAGGAACCCACCACGGCCCCCCACTTAAGATGCTAGCAACAAGAATATTCAATTCCCGACCCTACAGTGGGAAGAGGGAGAACTTACCAACTGCGCTACCTGCCGGTGGGTTGATTAGATTAGTTCCTACCCTTTGAACCACGTAAAACTCTGTTAGAAGCCGCATGTTCAAGCTATCTCGCCTAGCTATTACTTTGCTCTCATTAAATCAATGTATGGGTCTACTCCATGCATGAACCACACATCCACCTGGGGGAATCTGCCTTTAATAAGATTAACAATAATTCGGCCGATTTCAATGTGGGTCGGCACACCGAAGGGAATACTCAATCGTAACCACACAACTATGGTGACCCTCTGACTGTGGCTGGGGTCTTATGAATAACTTAATGAGGTCCATGGCAATACAATACGAGACTTTGGAATGTCACTCTGACAAAACACATCTCACTCGGTTACCCAATTACGAGCAGCGCAATTGGTGTGCGTTCTCCCTTCCATCGCAGAGATCGGGGGTTTGAGCCCTCTCGTTGCTAAAGTGTCTTAAGTGGGAGGTTCTGGTGTTAGGGTCCTGGGCTAACCTCCCCGAGGTATTGACGCTTGGTCCGAGGTGCACCGGCACTATACGGGCCGTGGGTTGCCGAATAGTGTAAGCGAACAGGCGGGCCTGGCGGATCCTCGGTTACCAAAAAAAAAAAAAAAAAAACACATCTCACTCCATAAATGATTTTCGGCATCCTATCAAATGGTAAGCGAGGTGTTCGTAGTTATTTTGCCAAGAAGTATTAGCTTCGGTCTTTCCGAGTCAAAATAAAGAGGAAAAATGAGCATTAGTACTATTTTTTTTTTATTCATAAGATACCGTCATATAATACCAAGTCCACGAACACCGTGGGGAATAAAGCTCTTGGGCATAGGGCAATAACCAGCCATCGAGATCATACTTTAGAGGCTAGTCTAGTTCCAAATCTGGGCGTGGATCTTTTGCTCTCATAGCCATACTTTTTCTCTGAAATAAGAAAAGCATTTCGGCTCGTCATTTTTGCTTTAGCAAAGGTGAGATGTTAACAACAGAAAAAGAAGCAAAGATCAAAGTTAAAAAGGAAAAGCGGTACCCCAAGAAAAAAAGGAAAAGGCCTCTTGCAATACCGTTACGAAAAGTGTAGATATACTAAGAATGCCAGATGAAGTGTAGGAACGGGATTTAACGTCTTAGCCGTTAGCCACTGAAGAAGTTATGATTTTATTTTGGTCAATTGCGGATTAAGATTTTCAAAAAGGTCCAATTAGTGTTCAAGCTCGCCGTCGATGAAATTCAAGCGTCAAAATATCAACGACGCCCTCATGTGGAATATTTGGTCACTTACTACGTTTCATATCTGCCATTTGATTACTATCAATGGTGAGGTCGAGATCTGATCCTTTTTTTTTTTTTTTTTTCTTTTTTTAAATCCTTAAGTCCTCAATTTACCAACATCCAAAACCCTAAGTCTTTTTTTTTTTTTCTGACTTATTCTCTAAGATTGCATATAGTTTAGTTTAAGAAGTAACCAGAAATATGTTGGCCAAAAAACTAAATAAATAAGAATATTTGTGCTTTGTGGACAAAATACACCCCAAGTGCCAAAACTTGGCACGGAAAAACACTTAAATGCTAAAAGTTAGGAAAGTGACACTTAAGTGCTAAAATCGGAGTAAAATGGATCACTTAAGTGCCACTTCGGCCAAAATGCCGACATGGCGATTTTCCAATGAAGGAAGTGCAAAACGACGCCATTTTGCACGCTAACATTAGGCTAGACAATACAAAAAACGACGTCGTTTTGAAGGACAAAAAATTAATATAAAATTAATAAAATTAAATTTAAAGCTAATTTTATTTAAAACATTTAAAATTAAAAATTAATAAAATTAATAAAAAATTAAAAAAGGGGGGGTGGTTGAGGGTTGAGCCCTCGTTGCCGCCGCCTCCCCGCCGCCGGAAAGGGCCAACGATGGAGGGGGAGGGTTAGGTCGGGGTCGTCGAGCCACGGCCGGGGCCGGTGACCTCATCCGGCCGACGGCGAGGCCTCGTGAGCCTCACCGGCCGGCCAAGGGCCGCCGCCCGCTAGGGTCACCCCCAACCTCCGGCGGCCCTTGGCCCCGGCTAGGCGGGGCCTCCACCCTGGGGCGAGGCTTGCGAGGTCGCCGGGTCCCGGGGGCCCAGGCCCCTAGCCACCCCATGACCCAGGCCGACCCTCCCCCTCTCGCCCCAACCCTTCCGAGCCCCTTCCCCCCCCTCTTAATTTTTTTTTTAAATATTTTTTTATTTTTAAATTTTTAAATAAATTTATTTTTAAATTAAATTAAATTTTCAATTTTTTTACCACATTAGCACCAAAACGACGTCATTTTTGTATTGTCTAGCCGTCGGCGTGCAAAAATAGCGTCGTTTTGCACTTCATTCACCGAAAATCGCCATGTTGGCATTTTTGCCAAATTTTAGTTGGAAATGGCACTTAAGTGATCTATTTTGCTCCGATTTTGGCACTTAAGTGTCGGCTTTCCTAACTTTTGGCACTTAGCCCCTCCGCGTGCCAAGTTTTGACACTTCAGGTGTCCGTACCTTATGCTTTGTTGTTGAAATTGTGATCATTTGATCAAGTCCATTGATTCTGATCACGACCCTCTTTAAGTGAATCTTGAGGAAGCTAATAGATTACTAAACAGCAAACAATCCTTTTTGAGGTGTGCTCATACTTTGCACAAACTCTTCCAAGCCTTATCAATTTCAACATGGTTTCTCTCTGTTAGAATAATTAAATATTAAACCATGTTTTTATCTAATAACTTAAACTTTTAAAACAGTTGACAGTAATCCCACAAAATTTCACATGATATTATAGTATACCATTGCGAAAGCAAACACAGCCTCTCAATATTGTCTTTTTTTGAAATCTCCAAAGAAGATTCATCAGTCACAGCTTCTGAACCAGTTGGAGCCTATGAATCAGCTCCCGCATCCTTACCAATCATGGCAATTCCACAATCTAATCTAGGAAATCAATCCCACATCATTACCCTTCTAGCCATTGGAGTAAAGCTTAATGGTAATAACTACGTTGTATGGAAAGCAAGGCTGCTTCCACTTCTCCGGGCAAACAAACTTCTGCCCATTGTTGAAGATACCTCTTCTTGTCCTCCAACTCATATCACACAAATAAGTGCAGATGGAACTACTACAATTGTTTCGAATCCTACCTATGAAGAATGGTCAACACATGATCAAGTTGCCCTCAAATGGATTCTTAACACCTCAGCTGACGCAATTGTCGGACGGCTCTCAACATTCACCTCTTCAACAGACATATGGCGATTTATAGCCACATCCTATGCAGCACAAAATCATGCCTGAGTAGCTCAACTTCGGATGTAGCTGCAAACTCTTAATAAAGGTAACCAAACGGTTACATAATTTCTTCAACAAACAATAGCAATTGTAGATCAGTTCTCCTCCATTAATGAAGTCATCTCTCCTCAAGAACACCAAACCCATGTCTTTCGTGGGTTGGGTCCATAATATCAAAATCTTGCAATCTCTATTTCAGTTCAATGTCAGTATCAAGACGTGACCCCTGAGACACTCCACGGTTTGCTTTATCTCGAAAGGCTCGGCTCAAGCTCATGGAAACCTTAGTGCAAGGTTCGGCTACATGGGAAGGCCAATGATGTCTTTCCTCCACACTCAACACGATCTCCACAATTTGGTATGGACCGCTTCTATAGATCAAATTCTCATCATTTCCCTGGGCGTGTACATGAGAATAGCACACGTGGTGCTAGGCCACAAAATGCCAATAGATTCTCAAACATTCGCAATTTTAGGCGTGGCAATGGTGGTAACAGATGTCAAATTTGTAACAAATTTGGCCACAGAGCCAATGTTTGTAGGGAAAGATATTTGCAGCAGCAACATGAGCAATCCCGTACATCATCACAGCTCAATTTGGCGGAAATTCCTTTTCGCCGTTTGTTTTCTCCTTAGAGTCATGGTACCTAGATTCGGGTACTACTCATCACATGACAAACAATACCTTTTAGCTATCTGATATTCAGCACTATCATGGTAATAATTAGGTCACCATAGGTAATGGATCTTGCTTACCCATCACTCATATAGGTAGTTATATTTCCCCAAATTTTTGTATGTATCATATCTTAGTTGATCTTTCCATTAAAAATAATCTCCTATTAATTCATCAATTCTCTGAAGAGAACAATTGTGATTTCATATCCTCACCTACTTCTTTAATTGTGAAGTGTCGCCATCCAGGGAGAATCATACTTCAAGAAGATCTGGATCATGGTCTTTACTCCGCTCCCACGTCTTCAACCTTGTGTTCATCATCACCACTTGCTTTTCCAGTGTATAAGATAGATTCCATCCACAAATGGCATTTTCGTCTAGCTCAAGCCTCCTACAACTCAGTCAGTTAAGTATTAAATAAATCTATAGTTTCTATTTCTCCTTGTCCTGCATGCCTCTCCAGCAAGAGTCATAGTCATGCTCACCCACTCGCCAAAATAAGTCTTCGGCCCCCTACGATTAGTCCACTTTTATGTATAGGAACCAGTTCTAGTGACATCCTTTTTGGACAACCCTTATTATATATGCTCCACTGATGATTTCTCTCAGTTTTCTTGGATATATCTAGGGGTGAGCATCGGTCCAAGATCAACCTTGGACCGACCCTGGACTGGTTCAACCCTGTTAGTCTTGGTCCGGTTCCCAGGGAGACCGGGTCGGTCCTTGATCCTAGAATTCCTGGACCAAAGATCGCGCGGCTTGGCCGGTCCTGGCCCCAGAGTTCCTGGTTGGTCAACCCGTATATATATATATATATATATATATATATATATATAATATTATTTATAATTTTTTATATAGAGAAAATATTAAAATAAACGGTGTCAACAACATTAAACAGCTCTTTAGCGAGGAGTTCAAGTAATTTCACATCGTTCTTTAATAACTTAGGTTTTTAATGTCTTTTACAACGTCAATAGTCATAATTTATCAAGGAGAAAAATTTTTCTGTGAGGAGTCCTCACGATGTCCAAAAAGGTAACTTATAGCATCCTCCTCTAGTATTCGTTCTCTTCTATTTTATTTGTCTTCTTAGTTTTCAATCTGCCAAAATTGAAAAATCGCCACTCGACACTCGCCTCGCTTGCTTTGAGTCACTCGTGCCGCTTGCCGCTTGATGCTCGCTTGGCTTGTTGCTCCCCGCTCGACATTCGATGCTCATTCTGTTCGACGCTCACTCCACTTGACCCTCACCGCTTGCCTTCCTTAGCTGACCTTGCTCATCATCGAACCCATTGGGTCGGTACGGTCCTCAAGGAGTACAAAAAATGAAATAAACAATTATTTGTTGGTCCTAGGTTGATCTTGAAACCGAACCGAACCCATTAGGTTAGTTCGGTTCTCAATCGCTTTTTAAGAAGTACAAAAATGAAATAAAAAATTATCGGTTGGTCCTATAAAAACCGGACCGAACCATTGGGTTGGTCCGATCCTCGGTCTCAAGCTTAATTTTCTCGGTCCCAAAAATTGAGGGACCGACACTAATATATTAATACATCTAGATATATCTTTTTCAATTCCTTGATCAATTTCTTTCCATTTTCACAGCATTTTTAAATTTGGTAGAAAATCAACTTTAACACTACGATAAAAGCCATTCAAAGTGACAATGTAGGGGAGACCAGTCTGCTCCTTTCCGCAGACTCTTGCAGGACCGAGGAATCCACCACCATACCTCTTGTCCGACAATTCATCACCAAAATGGTACTGCTGAAAGAAAGCATTGACACATTGTAGAGATGGGATTGTTGATGCTCAACCATGCCTCAGTTCTAGCTCACTTTGGGGATCTTGCATTCGAAAGTGTTGATCATAACATTACTAGGTTACCTTTAGCAGTGCTCAACCATAAGTCACCTTGGGAGGTTCTCTATAATGTTAAACTCTCAATTCATCACCTATGCGTCTTTGGCTGCACTGTCTATCCGAACCTTCGACCTTATGCAAAGAACAAACTACAGCATCGATCTCATTGCTGCATTTTTCTGGGTTATCCTCCTAGCTTCCATGGTTATCCATGTTACTCTCTCAAGGATAATTGATTCTATATTACCACTGATGCTATTTTTTATGAAGACTTATTTCTTTTAATTTTTGCTGCATCATCAGTTCATGTTGGCCCATCTCTTGATTTATTAATAGATTCAGAATTTTACCCCTAGCTAGGTGGTATTTCCATCCCTGTGAGTCCACTCATGGCCTCTCCAAATCAAAATCATTCCACCTCAATTTCGCAGAACTCTTTTACTAAATCAACAGCACTATGTGTTATCGCACCATCAATAAAAAATGCTTCATCTAATTCCACATGTTTTATCGTATGCTCCACTGATTAGTCCAGTCCCTCTACTAACCAGGCCATCAACTCTTTGGCTTGGTTAGAGCCCTCTCCTAGTTCACCCATGGCTCCCACATACCCCATGGTCACGCAACTTGGAGACGATACTTTGGCCCAATGTTATCTCACTAAGGACCACACATACGCCCTTCATTCTATGGTGCAACTGATACCCACTCCAACTTGCTTCAGTCAAGCAGCTACAAACCCTACATGGAGGGCTGCCATGGCCACAGAATATACAGCCCTTATAATCAAACCTGGGTTTTAGCCCCTCGTTCGTCACAATTTAAAGTAATTGGATGCAAATGAGTGTTTCACATCAAATATCGTGCAAATGGCTCACTTGAATGGTATAAAGCGAGATTCGTGACCAAGGGATATAATCAATGAGAATGAGTTGATTTCCATGAGACTTTCAGTCCCATTGTAAAGCATGTACCTATCCATACAATGATTTCACTTGCCTACAGTTAGGGTTGGACACTTTGACAATTTGATGTTAAGAATGCATTCCGTCACAACGACTTTACCGAGGAGATTTAAATGCAACAACCACCAAGTTTTGTTGATGCTAATCATCCCGATTATGTTTGCAAACTTCAACGGTTGCTTTATGGATTAAAGCAAGCTCCACGAGCTTGACATCAAAGGCTAAGTTTTTTCCTCTTATCTATTGGTTTTCATGTTTCTCGTGCTGATTCTTCCTTATTTATCCTACATACATTAGCGTACAATGTATTTCTCCTTGTATATGTGGATGATATCATCTTTACAGCTCTCCCTAGGCACCATTATCCACTTTAATTTCATCTCTACAACAGGAGTTCGCTATCAAAGATCTTGGTGATCTCCACTATTTTTTTGGGAATTGAATTACAACACATTGCCTCTGGCCTTCTTTTGAATCAAGGGAAATATGCCGCCGAAATTCTTAAGAAAGCCAACATGGACAAAGCACGAGCTGTAGCTATACCACACCTGACCAATTCGAATCCCCGTTCTCTTCATCAAGGTGCCCTGTTTCATAATCCTGCATTATATCGTAGCACCGTGGGTGCATTACAATAACTCACCATTACTCGATGAGACCTTGCTTATGCTGTGGATACTACTTGTCAGTTCATGCATGCCCTTACAAAAGCCCATTGACAATATGTCAAACATATTTTATGCTTCGTCTTTGGCACTCTTAGTCAAAGCATCCTCTTCACCAGAGGATCTCGGGATTCCCTTCATGCTTTTTCCGATGCAAGATGGGCTGGTGACCATGATACTAGATGTTCTATGGGTGGTTATGCCATTTTTCTTGGTTCTAATTTAATCTCCTGAAGTTCTCGAAAGCAGAGAATGGTTGCTTCGTTCAAGTACCGACGCAGAATTCAAATGTCTTGCTAACACCACTACTAAGATCTTATGGATTCAAGCTTTACTTTCTAATTTTAGAGTCACCCTGCAAGGGTCCCCAATCATATAGTATGATAATATTTCAACTATCCAACTCTATGGCAATCCTGTTTTTCATGCTTGGATGAAACATGTGGAGATTGACTATAATTTTGTTCACGAGCAGACTCATCAATGCCAATTACATGTTTAGTATATCTCTTCGACGGACCAACTGGCGAATATATTCACCAAAGCTCTTACAGGATCTCAGTTCCACCTCCTTCAGGTGAAGCTTACCGTGACTACCGCCCCATCAGCTTGCGGAGGGTGGGTGTTAAAGGAAAGAAATCCCAACAGTGTTGGTTATGGAACTGCTATAATTCCTCCATGACTTGGTCATCAAGTCTGATCATTTCCTTCCAAGAATACACCCACAATTCCTTCATGACTTGCTCCTCAAGATAGATCATTCTGTAGAGATTGTATCCACAGAATCACGTCTCTTGTAAGCCTAGTGCTTAGCCTATATATATTCATTGTGTTGTGTAGCAAAAATGTGTATAGAAGATATTCTTTTGAAATATTGAGAAAATACAAGGCAACGTTGTGCCTAAATCTTCTTCTTCTATTCAACCCTCTTTTACCATTTTAACATGGTATCAGAGTTGGAGATCCTAAATTCAAATCTTACTAGGCCTCATTTGCCTCATCAATTAAATTTCCACACTTAATACTGGACAGAAAGACTAGACTAAGTGTGAGGGAAACTATTAGAATAATTAAATTTTAAATTATACATTCATCTAATAGTTTAAACTTTTAAAACAATTGGCAGTGGTCTCACAAATTTCACACTTTCATCAATTCATGATTGCCTTAGAAGTGCTACCAAATAATTTGCCAAGTAGGTTAGGAGCTCGATAAATTATAGGAGATCGTTTTACAATTGCAAACTAGATAATTTGGATATAGAGACTTGGTTATATTAGATTAAACTAACACCCATTATTGGCACCTTTTTTTTAGGAAAACCTTTACATGCAACCTTAATTGATTCTATTTCCTAACCATGGGAGCTTAAATGATCATGCCTTACAATCAATGTAATGAAACACTCGACACAAAAAATGTTAAATACATGATAAATAAATAGATTCAATCCGATCTATCCTAGGCAACATGAAAGCAACGAAATCAACCTAAGCCATCTTGGGCAATAATTAAGCATAGCCTCTTTGTTACGCCTTGAGAGTTGACATAGGACCCCTGAGCCGATAAATGGAAAGTCCAAAAATATTCATGCAGGTTTCTAAATTAAACCAAACTATAAAAGAAAAGTGAATATGGACAAGTGATATGCTATGCACATATATCTATTAAATAGATTATTTTCCTAAAATCAGCTATTAAACATGATATAAATTATAAAATAATGAACTATAAAATGCAATGCAACACTAAGAGAATGAATATATTTATATTACATGAATGTGCAAATGAATATTTCCCTAAAGGGACCCCCATTTATATTTTTTTGATTTTTTTTTCATTGAAAATGGAACTAAAATTACTAGCATGCAAGATGTTCTTTTTCTTAGATTTTATAATTTATGACATGTGATTTGTGATGAAGAAAACGTGCGCATATGACAAATTTCTTGCATTTTATGATAGGATTAGATTAGCTTTTTGTTACTAGTTTTATCGTAATTCAGTAAGAATTAATTTCTCATCAAATAATTTGGGAGATTTTCTTTTCTTAGATTAGTGCAAGCTTACTTTTTTATGCATAGCTCACAAGAACCCAGTCAGGGTATTAACATGGTCTTGTATTAACTTTGTTGGATGTGAGTCGTGTCTCTCTTTTTTTTCGTACTTCAATTTTTACGTACCATCATTATTGTTGTTGCCGATCTCTCTGCTTTATTGATAGTGTACCTTTACATGGACATTTAGATTTGCACGATTGGGTAAAATAAAAACAAAAAACTATTTCTTAAAACAACGTTTTCTTAAAGGAGAAATAGGTAGCAATGATGGGCATTACACGAAATTGGTGAAACTAAGTCCTCAAATCCAAACTCTCTAGACCGCAAAAATAAGGCGATCTTCGGCACCTCACTCGGCTTCTAACTGGCCTAATATAGGTTAGTGGTGAGTCTAGTCTCATTCATAAAAACAATAAGTAAACAATCAAGTTGAGGTCGGTGGGGTTTAAGAGAGCCCGTACAAACCTTAAGCACCACCTCACAAAAGAGTTACAAGTGCTCATCTACCAATCCGTTAAACCCAAGGTTTATCTCAGGAGGTTCACCATAAAATACCATGAGTTTTATCAAACAAAAGAAGCATTCATTTTAATGTTTTAAATTAGCAATTATTGAAAATTTTAGCCTTTTTAGTAACTCTTCTTATTATGTATTTTCTTGGAATTTTTTAAGATTAATATAACAAAAAATCTCAAATTGATATACTTGTAACAAATTTATCCCAAACTAATTTTTTGACTACAAAAAATATTAAACTGGTACCTATGTAACAAATTTAATCCAAATTAGTTTTTTAACCACAAAAAACCTATACTGGTAATTTTTTTTATAAATTTACATTCTGTTAATTTTCATTAAAATAAAGTACCACCACAAAAAATCACAAATTAGTACACTTATTAGAAATGGAGAGTAAAACCCTAGGAAAAAGATATATCCATCAACCGTCATGTATTATCCAAATTAGAAATTTAATAGTAAAATTTAACAAAAATTAACGAAAGGTAAATTTGTTACGGATGTATCGGTTGGAGTTTTTGATAGGCAAAACATTAGTTTAGGGTAAATTTATTACAAATATACCTATTTGGGGTTTTTCATGGTATTAACATTTTTTTGTTATTTTCTCTCCATTTGAAATTTTGCAACGTCATATAATAATGACAATTAGGAATTTTCTAAAGTTCCTATAGTTTACATTAATAAACTAAGAATGACTTAACTTTGATTAAAAGAAGAAGATTTATACAAAATGTAATACAACTTGACTAATAGTTTATACTAAAACACATTTTAGTTTTACATGACCGTGGAATTTCATGATGTGCAACGCATGAATATGCTACTAGTATTGTTTTGATAAATATATACCTGTCATCGATAACGATTTTATCCTTAAAGAAGCAAAAGAGGCTCTCTTCCTAGTTATGAAATTAGAGGGAGTCCCATTTATCATAAACAAAATACATCAGTTCACTTTTGGGGAAAATTGTCCAAACAATTCTAAATTTATTATATAGCAGCCAATTCAGTCCTAATTTTTTCAATTTGGTTAATTTAGTCATATGCCTTGTGACAAATTGTCAATGTAGTATTTTTGATCAATTTTTGCCGAAAATTGGTGATGTTGATGATTTTTTGCTACTTTTTAATATTTTCTGATTTTTTTCTTTTTTTCTTTGTTTCTCTTTTTCCCATTTCTTTTTTTTTTTTTCTCTTTCCATTTTTCCTATTTCCCTTTGCTAGTTGTCGGGGCCTTGGCAATGACCAAAAAGGGTGTTGCATCCCTTGCCCAAGCCCAATGAGAGCCGAGACACCCTTACCTATGAATTGCCAAGATATGGACATTGACAAATTGTCAAAATATTTAGAATTAAATTGGTTAAATTGAAAAGTTCATAATTAAATTGATTGTCATATTATAAATTTAGGACTTTTTTGACAATTATCACATTCACTTCGCAAACAACCAAAAGAATAGGCAGTCAGTTGTGGTGATCTGGGCCACTATCTCAGCTCAAAAGATCCTATGATGTGTCGTATCCTCAATCACAAGTAGTATCCTAATTGACTACGACGTCGTTTGGTGTCTTTCCTCAGTTGAAACCCTAAATCCCCAAATCAAGAGAGAGAGAGAGAGAGAGAGAGAGAGGCATGGCAGGCGTCATCTGCTTCCCCAAAGAACAACACCAGCACCAGCCACTCTCTGAGCAACGCCCAATCCACCATTTCCATATGCGCCCTCCTTGTTTCCCTCGCACTCCTTGTCTTCTCTCTCTCTCTGCACCTTCGACCCCCCTTCTTCCTCCTCCTCCTCCGCCCTTGCCTCCTATTTTCCCATCGCTTCTTGCTCGAGAAACAACCTCAGCCTCTCCTTGCTCACCTAGTCGAGCAACTACGACGGAGGCCGAGTGATGGTGGCCGAGCATGGTGGCCGAGCGACGGTGGCCGAGCAAGCTAGGTTGACGAGGATTGAACCAAAAAAAACCCTAATTTCAATCCCAAATGAGCTGTGTGGTGTCGTTTTTCCTAGGCCATCCACATATGACGGCAAAACGACATCGTTTTCTTAAGGAGGACGGAAAACGACGTCATTTAAAAGGCTTGTCGATTTTTTTTTTAAATATAAAAGCCACGTAATCCCTAATTGACTCAAGCACACAAGTCCCCAATCCAAAGGCCCACACACAAGTCGTAGGATCCCTTGTAAGAAAGAAATAATAGAACTAGATCATGAGAAAATGAACTACTTAGTTGTATTATTAACGGCATAAGCAATGTACATTAAGAGACTATTGATCGAAAAGTTTAGTTGTTGACCCCCTAAAGGGCTTTGCAAACATTATACATTTTTGCAGAATAGACATTCCTGGTATTTGAGATAGCATCATTTAGAAATTACCAAAAATAGAAAACTTATGGAATATCTAAAGTACCTCTACACTATATTGACACGTGCTTGACCCAAGTGACCATTGACAATGCGCCTGGTATGCCTGAATCATGGTATTCACAAAGAACTGTGACATCAAGGCACCGCTCACCCAATTAATATAGTAGATACCAGCAGTATTTAGTAACCCTTCTGTTATCAATGCTTTATGAATACAAATCATCATGGCCAAAGAAAAGAAAATTATATGAAACAAGCATCATCCCCTATCAAATAGAAAAATTACGCAGTTTGGGAGATTCAAATTGAATTATATTCTAATAACTCAACTCGTTCGACCAATCTTTCTTATATTTTTAACTAGCTTTTCCAAGTTCTTCAACGAAGATCCCTCCGGGCCAACACTATCCAAACTCAATGCCGAAATCCTTGCCATCGATTTCATGATCTCCTCTTTCTTGTCATCCATCAATAATCTGACCATTGTCTCGACTGTCGATCTATCACAGGTATCCTTCATGTCAAGCCCAATTTTCCATACTTCACTAACCCACCTACTATTAATTTGTTGATCTCCAATTTGAGGCCAACAAATCATGGGGATTCGTGCCACTATGCCCTCCAAGGTCGAGTTCCACCCGCTGTGCGTCAAGAAACCCCCCACGGCAGGGTGGGCGAGCACCTCTTCTTGTGGCGCCCAATCCACGACGCGTCGCCTTTCACTAACAACTTTCAGTTCTGAAAGTAGTGATCTCGCTTTCTCCTCGTTCTCTCCCAAAATCGCATCCTCCCTTAAGACCCACAAGAACGGTCTCCCGCAATTGACCAGGCCGTGCCAAAATTCCATCAATTGCTCGACCGTGATCTTCACCAAGCTCCCGAATGACACATAGACGACCGATCTCGATGCTTGCGAATCAAGCCACACCATGCAACTTCGGTCTTCCATCCGAAGACTGCCTACAGATTCAGAACGCCCCGAAAAATGCCCAACATGGGATTTGACGGCCAGGGCATGGAGGGGCCCAATCGTGTAGATATCGGTAAAGATGGTGGCGAGATGAGAGAGCATCGGTGCTTCGAGGGCATCGAATGTGTTGAGTATGAGAGCGCAAGCTCGGGTCATGGCAATGGTTTCGTCCATAAAATAGCGATATAAGTTGATATCGATCGCTGATCTGCAAATACTTGGTAGGTCTCTCCGTCGCAGAAGGCCTTCAGCTCCCAGCAAGCCATGGAACTCCTTGTCCAGATCATCATCTGCCAAATTTCGTCAGAAAGATGAAAACTAAAGGGAATAGATTCACCTCATTTTTCCCATGATCACCGGACTATTTTTACATGTGTTTGTTCAATCATTTTGCTAAACTCTTCTATATGTACGGAAATTTCCTATCTTGGTCCTCTAAATACATAATACAGTCTTCAAATCTTGTGACTTTCCCGCTTTACATCGTCTGTTTTCAGAAATACATCTTTACATCCTCGACCAAAGAAAAAAATAAACTTAGCTCTACTATCCGTATATCCAGCTACCCCAAGAACCCTAGTCTTCCCACGACCTTCAATCGCCGACTGAAGCCCCACTACCCTACACTCGCATCTACCTAATACTCACATCTACCTAACTCTCTCTCATCACGTGCCGCGCCTGGGCCATGGACATCCATGCCCGCCAGCCATGGCCTGCAACCTCTTTATTACATTTTCGAGGTCACAGCCCACCATGGTCGTCCATGGCCTGAAACAGACCGACGACCTTGGTTCGAGGTCGGTGCACAATTGTTTGGGGGGCGCTCCGCGACAGCGGCTGCTGCTAGGTTGAGCATTTTAGGAAATGGGTCTAGGATTTCAGGGTGACTTGTAGCCATAGCAAAGTGCCTGGGTATGTTAGGGAAGAAATGGCAAGTTGGTAAAAGCAGGTTTGGCGTGCGAGGGATTGTGGGGCATATTGGAAAAGCTAAGAGTCTAAATTTGTAACTTTGAAAATAGAAGAGGCAAAAGGATACTCGTAGTGGAAATTCGAGATATTTTTTTTTTCGTATTTTCCTTTTAAAAGAAATGTATTTCCTTGGAAAGATAAGAGGGGCGGCCAGGAGAACTTGTCAAAGGGAGCATTGCGTTTCCTTGGATTGCTGGACTCATTTTTTCATTAGATAATTATATGTTCAAATCCATTTTAATTTCGAAGCTCAAGAATCTCTACACCCCTGAACAGAACAGATTACGTACATGTATCCATAAATCATCATTCATTTGTATTTTCGTTTCGAGACATGTCAAGAATAAACAAGGCCCGTAAGAATAACAAAATAAGGATATCCTTTGGCCTTTTTGACCGAATTACCGGGAAATGGAAGCTTGCCCTCATGGATGAAGGTGGGAATGCAGAAGTAAGTCCACAAGCAGCAAGCACTGAATGTCCGGAACGAGATTGCCGGAATGCTGAGCTCCTCCGCGACGTCAATCCCGATCGACATGATCCCGTCCGCTATAATGCAGGTCACCGGAGGCTCTGCACTTTTGGAAACCAGAAACTCCCTCAAGGGAGCTTTCATCGCCGTCTTGATCGAGAGGAGAAGCTCTTCAATCCGTTCCAAGCTTCGTGGGTGGTCATCGGGCAAGCCATCAGAGATGGACTCGAAGCGGAGGAGGGAGGAGGGAGGAGAGGAGGGGTCGCGGGGGAGGATGCGGCGGTGGTTGTGGTGGGTGTTGAGGAAGGTGACACGGAGGCCAGCGGCGGCGAGGAGCTTCGCGAGGCAGAGCATGGGCTTGATGTGGCCCTGCGCCGGGAACGGAAGGACGAGCACGTGGGGCTCACGTGGCTCCTCCATCTCTGCGGTGTTGTGGATCCTTTTGCGCAGGGTGGCTTGTTTGGGGAGTGGATGAGAATGGAATGGAGATGAGAAAGGACAGGAGCGGATGATCATAAAGTTTAGTCACGGGTCCTCCATTATCGTTCGAGGTAGGCAATTTGGATTTGTCTAGAAACAAACGTATGAGAACGGAAGACCACCATTATGCCCAATGATCTAGATTCTAGACTCGCTGGGCAAACCCGCTTTGGACTCTAATAGGCATATCCTATAACTGGTCAATTCCATGCACTTTTTTTTTTTTTTTTTGGACAGAAAGAAATAACCATTAAGAAGAAAGGAGGTTACGTCCCGCCGATAGTGCGTCCGAAAGCAAAAGATCAAAGAGAGGAGGAGGAGGACATTGGACCCAGTTAGTTACAAGCCCTCCCCTATTGTGGGCTCTCGCGGCCCAGTCAGCGACGCAGTTAGACGTTCACTTGCAAAACCTAAGTCGAATATGCGAAAAGCGGTGTAGTAGGGCAGCAGCTTCAGCGATGAGGGACCGTGTCTCCCATGGAGGATCAAGCGTGCCGTTGACAGATTCAACCAAGAGGAGGCAATCGGAATCAATCTGAAGGTGCGCTTCGCTTCTATTCTGCTGCAGTAAGTGATGTAGGGCACTGATCAGAGCTTGTGCTTCTATTTGCAGGGTTGAAGAAGCAGGTACCGTCTGAGTGAAGCCTTCGAGCAATTTCCTTGAGTGATCCCGACATATGAAGGCCACATATCCTTTCGTATCATCCTGAAAATAAGCCCCATCTATATTGATCTGCAATACGCCCGAATCAGGGGCTTGCCAAAAATTGCCGCGATCAGGGGAGTCACAGCTTGTGCCTTTCGAGAGATGCAGGAGGTTCTGGGCCGTTTTGACCTGAGCAAGAGCGGCTTCAACAACAAGAGAAGGGTCTGGTCGAGTTGTGCAGAAGACATACTTGTTCCTCGCTTTCCAGGTCTGCCAAAAAACTGCTGCAATGGTCTCCAGATCAGGTGAGTGCTTCCGCTGATAGATTCGGTCAGATAACCACTCTTCAACTCGGTGGATTGTTGTTGCGCTGATGTTAATGCATATACTAGGGTGCGCCTAGATTTTGTGAGTCCATGGGCATAGAAGAAGTAGATGTTCAATGGTCTCAAGTTGTTGGTCTTGGCATAGCACACAAATCGGATCAAGACTAATCTGTCTCCGGAAGAGGTTGTGTTTAGTTGGCAGAGCGTTGTTGCAGATAGACCATAGAAAAATTCTTACCTTAGGGGCGAGTTTAAGCCGCCATATTGTTTTCCATAGGATTGAAGGTGCTTGATAAGAGGATGAGGCCTGATTAGTGGGCGTGATTGGTGCTGTATTCTTGATAGAAAGATAACCACTTTTAACTGTGTATTCCCCTTGGGTGGTGGCTATCCAGACTATGCGATCTGAGGCAAAGTTTGGTCTAATTGGGATTTTCAGTATTTCATTAACTGTGGATGCATTGTAGAACTGATGCAACATAGGAATATTCCAGTTATTTGTATTGTGTTCCAATAGATTAGCCACAAACATAGGTTCCTCATTTTCAGCCATGCCGCCTAGTACCCCACTTGGTAACCACTTGTCTTCACGGATTCGAATCTGAGTGCCGTTGCCAACCGACCATTGGATATTAGGTAAGATCGCTGCCCTTCCTGCCAACAGGCTTTGCCAACCCTAGGAGGGTCGGGATCCTCTATCCGCCTTAAGAAAATCCTTGGACGGGAAATACAGGGCTTTAAACAGTGTACTCCAAAGAGAGGAAGGCTGTTATAGTAATCGCCATGCTTGTTTCCCAAGCATAGCCTTATTGAACACAACTAAATCTCTAAAGCCCATGCCTCCCATAGCCTTTGGACATTTTAGCACCTCCCATCTTTTCCAGTGTACCCCTGACTTTCGACCATCAGTTTGCCACCAGAATCTGGCAACCTTCTGTTCAATAGACTTACAAATGGATATAGGGATTTTAGATACCGACATAGCATACTGAGGTATAGCCTACACCACAGTTTTAATTAGGATTTCCTTTCCACCCTTGGAAATAAGACCCTCCTTCCAACCTTCCAGTTTGTTATGTACTCTAGCCAACAGCCATGCAAACATATCTCTTTTAGATCGACCCCAGTCAGAGGGAATGCCGAGGTATTTACCTAATTTTTCAAGCACAGGGACTCGTAACTCACTAGCCATGTTCTCCTTAAGGCTTACAAGGCAGTCTTTACTAAAGAAAATACCTTACTTATTCCTATTAATTTCTTGACCAGTGGCTAGGCAATATTGGTTCAGTATATTAGCCAGGTTCTGACACTCCTTAATTGTACCATCAAGAAAGAAAATGGCATCATCAGCAAAAAAACAAGTGAGAGATAGTAGGGCACGACCTGGTTAGTTTGATGCCCCGTAGATTCCCGATATCAATGGCTTGTTTGATGAGGGATGATAGGAGAGTTGTCAGCAATATAAACAGGTAAGGGGACAAAGGGTTTCCCTGACGAAGACCGCGAGATGGTTGAAAGTACTGTAGCTGTTCTCCATTAAAATTTATGCTTAGTGAGACCGATGAGATGCACTGTGAAACCCACTGGACCCAGGTTGGATGGAAGCCTAGCTTGAGGAGATAAGCCTGTAAAAAGTCCCATTCGATTCTATCATAGGCCTTTTTCATGTCCAATTTTAAAATTGCTGGGAAATTTCTTCGACGTTTCCTAGTCTTCACTTGATGGAGGACCTCTTGGACTATAAGGATGTTGTCTTGGATTTGACGTCCAGAAACAAAGGCAGTTTGTTCGATAGGAATTAGATCAGGGAGCAAAGGCTTGAGGCGATTAGCAAGGATTTTTGAGATGATCTTGTAGGCATAATTGCACAGGCTTATGGGACGGTAGTGATCCAGACACTCGGGTAGGGGAATCTTGGGGATGAGAGTTATAGCAGTCTTGTTGAGGTCCAGTGGCATCAAAGCTTATTGGAAGAAAAGCTGCACTGACTTCACTACCTCATCCTGGAGTATATCCCAGTGAGATTGGTAAAACAAACCATTCAACCCATCCGGACCCGGGGCTTTTGTACTTCCTAATTGAAACGTGGCAAGGTGGATCTCCTCTTTAGTTACAGCAGTTATAAGAGTGGAATTCATATGATCGGTAACAATGGCCAAGCATTGGTCTAGAATTGGGTCATAGTTGCGAGAGCCGACTGTTGTATAGAAGTCGCAGTAGAAATTCATAGTCATCGCCTTCAACGTGTCCTCATCTTGCACCCAGTTGTTGTTATTGTCAAGCATCATTCGTATTCGATTCCTCTGTCTTCTTTGTATGGTAGTTGCATGGAAAAAACGTGTATTTCTGTCACCGCATTGCAGCCAATTAATCCTAGACCTCATAGCCCAATAATGCTCCTCTTGCTTACAAAGTTGCTGAAGTTCATGCTTGATACTGTTTGCTTCCGATTTGTCAAAATTAGCGGCAGTTTGGTTTGTGATCTACTATAATTTAAGTTGTAATTCTGATATTCTGATCTTCGCCTTTGAAAACTTGTTATGACTCCATCGAGCGAGTGCAAGACTAACTACTTTTAATTTTCGTGGCAGGTCAATCCCATAGCTACTGGTATTATGCCATGCCTTCGCAATGATCAGCCAACATTCGGGATCTTGAGACCAAAATGATTCGAAGATAAATGGCCGTCTACTCCGTCTCCCAAGGCCTTCTGTATTTAAAACTAAAGGACTATGGTCTGATCCCACTGCGGGTAGAGCCAACACCTCAGCTTCCGGGAAAGCCAGTCTCCAATCCAAATTGCAGAGAACCCGATCCAGTCTCTCCTTAACAATCTCATCACCCGAGCGGTTGTTGGTCCAAGTAAAAGTGCACCCCTTGCATTCCATATCAATTAAAGAACAATCATGTAATACCTCTCGAAATGAGTGCATACGTTGAAAGTCAGCTGTCCTCTTACCTATCTTCTCCCAATGGTAGGTTATCTCGTTGAAATCACCAGCACATATCCAAGGAGAGGAATTTGAGCTTGCAATTCGCCGGAGGTCAGCCCAAAGCTGATGTCGAAGCCTATACACAGCTGATGCATGGACGCAAGTCACATGAATAGGTATGTTGTTCTATGAATCGGTGCACATGAAGTCAATAAGGTCCTGGTTTGATAGAAGTACGCTAATAGATATGTGTGGCTGCCAAAAAATGGCCATACCGCCTGCCAAACCAATAGGATTTACTAAGTAGGAGTTTGTGAATCTAAGCCACCTTTGAATTTTTGTTAACATATCCGGTCTATTTTTAGTTTCCATCAAAAACATCAGGTCAGGTCTTTCTTTGGCCACTAGGGCCTTTAGGGCTCGAACTATCAGGGGAGACCCCAGGCCCTGACAGTTCCAACTAATAAGTTTCATTTTGTTGTGGGTGGCTTTTGAGGGCAAGCCACCTTAACCCATCGATTCTTCTCTTCAGCCATAAGAATGGGGGTATCCAAAAGGTGTGTTTCATCAAAATCCTCTACAGCTCGAGTTCTAGACTCATAGGGATTATACCTCTTCAGCTTTTTGAAGGTTCCTATTCTATTAAGTAATCTAGAGTGCTTCAATTTTCTAGGATGTTGGACTGCCATATATTGATCTTGAATATCTTTGGACTTTGTAGATACGGGAAGGATGGCCTCCTTGGAAGCATCCCAGTGAGGTGCTGGCCTCTGCTGTGCATCCTGCAAATGTTGGTCATATTGAGGTAAAGCTAGTAGTTGCATGCTCTCCTTTCTCGCCCTTGATCCGACTGATGCAAGACTGATTTACCCTTTTGCTTATCTAAGGCAAGGGCCAATTGCCCTGTGGAAGAGTGCCCTGCTAGTGGTGCAGCAATGTCAGAAGGTGCGGTGACATTCTCATTAGGAGGGTGCATCGGGGCCTTACCAAGCAGAAAATGAGGGGTCTCAAGTATTACTTCCACTGTGTCTGCAGCTTGCTCACGATCACCATAAAAGGTAAGCCAGTAAGGACTATGTTCATTAACATCTACATGTAACCATTGGCCAAAGGCCATTTTGTCCTTACCTTCTAGTTTGGCCTCGGTAAAGGGAATTTCTTGATAGTACGTAGCATAATGTCCAAGCCTCCACATGAGTAGCAAAAGTGTGGGAGACGCTCGTAGCAGAAGTTGAGCCATATATTTCTTCCTTCAATTCGGATTAAATGCCCTGTTTTTAAAAGCCTGGCTTAGATTTAGTTCCACTCGAACTCGGTCTGACCTGATGTTGTGACCTTCCTTGGTATCGACCTGAACAGCCACCACTTTTCCAATATGTCGTACTGCTTTACTCAGCATGTTTTCAGAGCACCATTCTAGGGGTAAGCCAAATACTTGGACCCAAAAGACGCATGTTGAGAAATCATAGCAATGCAAGGGTGTATTAGGGAGCCAGGATTTGAATATAAGCAAATGATTGGCGAAACGCCACGAACCACCCTCTAGAGTTCGCTGTTTTTCCTCTACAGATATAAATTTTGCCACATAGAATCCATTGTCATGTTGTGTGAATTCCACTTGTTCCGTGCGCCACGATCTTTTAAGAGAAATCTGTAATGCCTGGAAATTTACCGAAGGGTTTGATAGAAGTTTACCTACTAGACTGAGCTTGCATTCCTCAATTGTCTCTTGCGGTGGCAGGTCATCCTAGACTTCAAGTGCATGATCAGCACAAAGTTGTCCCAATCTGTTTCACAAGGCTGCAAGGTGAGAGTCATCCGCTAAGTCTTTCCCCTCCATGGAGTTGCAGTGGCCACCGAGACAGCATGCAAGGAGCTAAGCCGATGAATGGGTTGCGGGAAAGGCACAGGTCGAGCAGGATGTTGATGGAGAGAGGAGCCGAGTGTGGGTTAGTCCCTAGGTGTAGATCCAAGAAGGGCAAAGAGGGGGAATTCGATGGAATTGAGGGCAAAGATTAAAGAAGTAAAAGGCAAGGGCAGGGTTTGGGTGGAATCGCAATTCGAATAGGGTAGAGAGAAGGTTCGATCAAGACCAGTCCATGGACCCAAGTGTGGAGATTATGGGCCTGAGCCATTCAAGATTAGATGGAGGAAGAGTCGATGAGAAGGAGATTAGGGTTAGGGTAAAACTACCTTAACGGTAGAAGATAAGCTCTGCATTTCGAGAGAAATCAGTCACATCAATTCCATGCACTTTAAATCCTACAGTTCTCATTTCATAAGTTCAAGTACTAAAACTTGCAACTGCGATACATATTAAATCGTCGCTTCCATTGACAAAAGAACTCAATTACGCCAAAAGTTATAAATTTTGGGAATTAAATGCATGAAATTAAAGTTTTAGAAATTCAGTGCACAAAATTGACAATTTTTTAGGACTTGCTCTTGGTCTTGTCATGTATTTCATAAGAAAATGAGAGGTCATATTCAACCCCTAAATAGTAATATCTCCTTCTTCTTTTTTGCATCATTTGCACTTACATTATATATTGCGTATCTTTGCATTTAGGATCTCATAATGAGGAGTCTCTCTCTCTCCCCCCTATCTCTCTCTCTCTTCCCTCTTGTCTAGATTTATCTAGAATCAAATTTCTACAACAAGTAGTTGGTATTTGTGGTGTTGAAGTTCCCCAATTGAAATGAGTGGATGAAAATCACTGAGAGTAGTTAAAACTTGTAATTCTAGGAGAGTCCACATTAACCTCTTGTGAAGCACTTCTTTTGTGCTGAGTCGGTGGAAAATAGCCTATATATAGGCAAGAGCTCAATCTTTTTGTTGCATGCTTGAGGACAAACAACCCACTCTTGTAATATACATAACAGCTCTTCCTTTGCCTTTTGTTGCTCCTTCACTTAACTCTCTTGCCACGGTCTTGTCTTACGCACATACACATGTTAGAATTTTACACATCCACAATCCTATAAGTGGTATCAGAGTTAGGCGGTCAAGGATTGTAAACCTATCGGTTGAGATCGTCGAGTGAAGAAGGAGAATACGCTAGAGTTCTAACTATGCACAATTTGAGATTGTGAAGTCGATTGGTCTAAGACCAGGCTTACTTCATATAGTCCTGGGCATTACAATCAAGTCTCGGTACTGGATTTTTTGAGTTCAATGAACAACGTCGAGAAGCTCAACAACTCCAATTATAATTATTGGAGTACTAACATGCAATACTACTTGGTGGGTCAAGATTTATGAGATATTACATATAGCAGCAATGCCATACCACTAGGGGTGTCCAAAACCGAACTAAACCAAACCGAAAAATTTGTGCATTTTCAGTTCGGTCCAGCTTTGGTTTGGGAATTTGGTTAGTTTGATGGTTCAGTTCTGTTGGAATTCTAGTCGGCGGAAGACGACTTACCTTATTCCGATGCGCAAACAGCAACTGGCCCCGGAACGAACGTTGAATTGTGAATCAATCACGAACAACACTACCTCACGTTGGTCTGGATGCAATCACGAGGAAAGCACCCGATTTCCACGGCGTAAATGCAAACTGTTCTTGCAAAATTGAAATGGAACGCCTTCTTATTTGACGATGGAAATGGAGAGAGATTTTGGTGCAAATGATCTGACAACCTTCCAACGGTTGTGTTCGGGAAGCTTTTATACGTCTCCCTTCGTGCCCCTCCATTAGTGTCTTTCCAACTTAATGTTTCAACTTGAAACGGTGCGTCCAATCGCACCCCATCATGGACGTACCAGCTAAAGTACAACATCTCCCACTTGGACATGATGGGCTTGATAGCGCTCTATCAAGAATATAAGGCAAGGCATTCAACATTCATCAACTTTACAGAACAATTCATACTGGCAAGTAAGCCGTGCGACCGGTGAGTACACACACTTGGGAGCTCAAATTATGCACCTGTTAGGGATGACATAATGGCTACAACCCCGAAGAAGAAATATACAATTGATGTCTCACAGTGCCCCAGACATTTTTTGTTACATCAATACAAGTATACCTATCCCTTAAAGGCTATACTTGATTATCCTCAAAACACCATGTATTTACAATTATATTCGCAACCGCATAAGGCGATATAATTGGTTGACCAGTAAATACATGTGATAGATGTAAAACAACAATAGTCTTCCTTCGCACTCATGTCTCTCTCAATTTTAGAACAACTACTTTCCTAGACACATCCCATAGGCCATATCTATTCATGACCGCCCGTAACATGCTAAAGTAGCAACATTAATCTTTCATTTCAAGAACATAGTCAGAAGTAACATAGGGCACAAATTGAGGTAAATTATAAATTACCTCAAGGGCTCACACGATGAGTAAATAGGGATAATTTTACTCACATTCCCTTGTCGGTAGAACAATGCACATGTAGTATGAATTACATGCTATAGTGGATTTCTCTTTCTATAAGAGCGTATGTCATTTCTTAAATATATCCACTATACGGATCTTAGCCTAAACATAGTCACGTGCTTCTCATGTACTCATGTTTAGCTCGAGTGCTATATTAGCTCGTTTTCTATAGCGCCCAATTAAGTACTCACATCCGACATCTTACAGGCATACATGATTGTGGGACTATCATGTTCGGTCTTATTATAAACAAATCACAGACCTCATCTTGACTCCAATCAAAGCGACATATTTTATGTACTAGACTTGCTCTTCAGCATTTATTTGTACATAACGTCTCATCTCAACGTGCTAACTATAGCACTTGAGGCGACTTGCTCGTGTGAGTGAGCCAATCATTACCTGCGACATACTTTTCAATAATATATGTGTGCTTGTGCTAGTCTCATAATGGATTTGTACTTCTTGATAAAACATCAAGTCATTAATAAACAAACAAGTACAATACATATGTCCATAAATATATAAAACAATGATCCTCTACAATAACACATATCACATTCTACGCAAACCTAGTGACATCCTGTGGGTCAAGAATATGTCTCTAGGAATAGCCTTTGTAAATGGATCAGCAACTATTCTATTGGTTGAAATGTATTGTAGAATCACTTCTTTCCGCGCTATAATATCTCTGATGAAGTTATTCTTTATGTCAATGTGTTTTGTCCTTCCATGATACTTGGGATCTTTCACATAGGCAATGGCTGCTTGACTATCGCAATAAACGTCACCGGTCTTGGAATCTCGGTGACGGTGGCTAGATTTTCAAAGAAACGTTTTAGCCATACGTTCTTCTTGTACCTTGGCGAACACGCAATAAATTCAGCCTCCATAGTAGACAAGGCTATGCATGTCTGTTTCTTGCTATTCCAAGAAATTGCACCTCCATTGAGCAAGAATGCATATCCAGTCGATTTACGCTCATCTAGGTCTCCACCCCAATCGGCATCTGAATAACTTAATAGGCGTAAATCATTCCCTTGGTAACAAAGTCGATAGTCCATGGTGCCCTTCAAGTATCTTAAGATCCTCTTCACTGCTTTCCAGTGTGCTTGACCAGGATTTGATTGAAATCGGCTCACCAATCCCGCGGCATAACATATGTCGGGTCGAGTACACATCATAGCATACATCAAACTTCTGATCGCACTAGCGTAAGGAACAGTTTCCATCATTTTAATTTCTTCTAAAGTCTTAGAACACATCTTAGTACTTAGGCCTTCACCTTGCATGACAGGGGTATCAATGGGATTACAGTGCTGCATATTGAAACGATCAAGAATCTTCATAATATAAGACTCTTGTGATAAAGTAAGGAGTTTCCTTGATCGATCTCTTTCGATCTTAACTCCTAATATATAAGCAGCTTCTCCCATGTCCTTCATTTCAAAATTGGAGGACAACCATTCTTTTATGGTGATTACCATAACCTTGTCATTTCTAGCCAACAAAATATCGTCCACATAAAGTGATAAAATCACAAATTTATCTTCGGACCGCTTGACATATACACGGTGATCTTCTTCGATCATCTTGAAGTCAAAAGTTGTTATGGCTCGATGAAAACGAAGATACCACTTTGTCTAGATGATTGCTTAAGGCCATATATTGAGCGATGAAGTTTGCAAACTTTATGCTCTTGACCTTTAACTATGAAACCTATTGGTTGTTTCATATAAATTTCCTCATCTAGTTCTCTATTGAGAAATGCCGTCTTTACATCCATTTGATGTAATTCAAGATCCAAACGTGCAACGATGGCTAGAATAAGGCGTATTGAGGCAAACCTTACAACTGGTGAAAAGGTTTCTTCGTAGTCTATACCCTCTTGTTGAGTATAACCTTTCGCCACAAGATGAGCCTTATACTTTTCAATTGATCCATCCGCCCTTTGCTTAATCTTAAAGACCCATTTGTTTCCAATGGCTTTACGATTGGGTGGTAGATCAACCAAGTCCTGAACATGATTTGTCCTCATTGACTCCATCTTGTCTTCCAAAGCTTTCTCCATTCTTCTTTATCGAGAGGATGAGAGAGCCTCTTGAACAGTCTTAGGCTCGGCATCATCTTTATGAGCAATCATAAATGCTTCCCCTTCAATCTCAAAACGACGACGAGGAATACTTTTACGATTACATTTACGCAACTGAATTTCTCTTGAATTCAATTCACTAGACGATGCAACACTCCCACTAGATCTTTCATGTTGAGGTAAATCTTCATTTCCCTCCATAACATTAGTGGGTGTATTATTAGGATCTTCCATCTCATATAATTGGAAATTCTTATCAATCTCACCTCTACTAGGAAAATTGTTCTCCAAGAACGTGACATCTCGTGACTCCTTTTCGATCACACTCCCATCAGCTTGTTCACCTATGAACACATACCCTTTGGAATGTTCAGAATATCTTATAAAGATACATTTCTTCCCTCTAGGGCCTAATTTGCCATATTTATGGGAAGATTCATGAACATAAGCTGCACATCCCCATGGACGTAGACTACTTAAGTCTGGTTTTCTACCAATCCATAATTCATAAGGGGTGGAAGTGACCGATTTTGAGGGCACTCGGTTAAGTACATAGGCGGCATCAATAATGCATCTCCCCAAAAAGAGATAGGTAAATTTGCTTGCGCCATCATAGACCTAACCATTTCCAATAGGGTTCTATTCCTTCTCTCGGTTACCCCATTTTGTTGTGGAGTACTAGGAATAGTCAATTGTCGTACAATTCCCTTTTCATCACAGAGAGCCTTGAATTGCTCCGATAGATACTCACGTCCGCGATCGGTTCTCAATGCCTTTATCGTTTTGTTCAACTAATTCTCTACCATCGTTATATATCGTTTAAAGCAGTCTAATACTTCTGACTTATGAGAGATCACAAAGACATAACCGAAACGCGTGTAGTCATCTATGAAAGTAATGAAATATGAGACTCCATGCCTCGCCCTCACATTCAAAGGACCACAAATGTCAGAATGTATGAGTTGCAATGGAAATTCAGCTCTAGTCCCTTTACCGAATGGTTTTCTAATTGCTTTTCCCGCTAGACAATGTTCACATACGGGTAGATCAACATTAGTGAGTGACCCTAAAAGGCCTTCTCTAGCTAATCTTTGCATTCTTTGCAACCCAATGTGACCTAATCTAGCATGCCAAGTATTTGCATCAATCTCAACATTACTAGAAGATGCAATTAAAGAAAAACAACCATTAACATTAACATTGTACTGATCATAGTCAATGTCTAACACCATAAAACCATTCGATACATGACCTGAACCATAATAAACTGTTCCATACAAAATATCAACACAATCACCATGAAAATTTAATACATAACCTAGGTTAAGAAGAACAACTACGGAGACCAAGTTTCGTCGAATATCCGGAGCATAGAGAACATCATGTAAGAATAGGCTTCGACCACCACGTAAAATCAATTTACATGTGTCGATACCCTTCACTTCAACTCTTGAGTTATTCCCAACATATATCCATCTTCTTCCGTGCTGTATCCGACGATACTCCACAAATGCTTCTCGGTCTCTAGCTACGTGGTCATTTGCTCCTAAGTCTACGGTCCACATTGGATGAGATTCAACAAGCATTACGGTACTAGAAACAAAAGCATTACTTAAAGTAATGGAGTAATAGGGTACCTCTTTCGGCTCGTGCATTCACGAGCAAAGTGACCCATCTTGCCACAATTGTAGCACTTCATCTTGGCCTTGTCCTTCTTCCCACCACGCTTCTTGCGTTGGAAGGTCTTAGCCCTTTTAGGTGCCTGATCAGTCTTCTTCCCTTTGTTGTTGAATTGAGAATTCCTTTTGCGCTTGAAGCCCAAAGCTTTGCGCGAACTCGATTCAGCAACATAAGCATGAGTAGAGGATCTCGCAGCCTCTAGGCGCTCATCCTCTAATTCCAAATAATGTGCTATATCATCAAAAGTGACAATATTCTCATTGTGCGTCATATTGATCTTCATATGCTCCCAATTGTCGGAAGAGACCTTATAACAGCCTGAACTCCGTTTGTTCATCGGTAAGGGAGTGACCTACCGACTTCACTCACGAATCATATTTGACATCTCCCGAAGATGCTGCCTCATCATTATATTTGGGCACTTTCGGTATGTGTCAAACTTGATGGTGAGTCTCCTCGGCTTAGTGGCGAGATGTACCCCCAAACTTATCTTTCAAGGCAACCCACATTATACGAGCTTTATCATAACTTTCAAACTCACACATGAGATCATCCCGCATACAAATCGCAACATGATGCGAGCAATGCTATTCTTCTTTTTCCAAGCTTGATAAGCTTCCGGATCTCTCTGTGTTGAGCTGAAGTTCCATGCTCGGGTTCATCCATGGTGTAGTTGAGGGTTTCCAAAACCTCTTGCTCCTCAAGGATGTACTGAACTTTTCGGTGCCAAATATCATAATTGTCACCGTTCGCTTCTCACCCTTATTGAGGTCAGCCACAATGGTCTTGGATGCCGATGCCATAATCAATTTCTATAACACATTGACATAATAGACGCAGAATTAATACTAGCACATTTTATTTTTTTTTAGATTAACACACATTTAATTTGCAGCAAAAACAAACTAAAATAATGATAATTCAACAATAGACACAGAAACAAAAGTTCACTATGTTCCCAATCAACTTCTATGTACGATTGTTCTATTATCATTAATTAGTTTAATTTGCACAAATTTTGAGTTCTAGGTGAGAATTCCTTCGAATTCTACCAACCTATGAACTCCCACTAGGAAAAAATAATTACATGACCTCATGTAATGTCTACATTTTTCCATTAACACAAAAATATAGCATGATGTAAACCAATGTACAAATAACAATCATGCAGCAACTCAAATCAAAAATCACAATTCAACATGTAATGGATTTCCCACCATTGTTCGAATTTTCTAGCAACTTGAAAATTGCAAGTATATTAAACTATATACATGATATCATCGAACCAAGCTCTACAAAGCATATATGACATCATTCGCACACAAGCTAGTTACTGTATTTCCTAAACCACAAGAAAATACAAGCTACAAATGAATAAACTATGCTTTAAACCCTAAAAAATACGCATACATAGGGTTCCCTACACATTTTCATACATTTATAAAATCCAAAAATGAAAAATAATTATACCACAGTGTAGAGGATATCCATACGAACCCAACGCCACCGACCACGCTCCAATCGGAGCTCGCACGCAGACCCACGCGCCGCCTGAGTGCGCAGCGCGTGTGGCGCATGCGCCAGCGAGCCAAAAGGCTCCTGGCCGGTCCGACCGGTCGACCGTTGACTGTTGACCGGTCCGACGGTTGACCGGTCAACGGGTCGGGTCAACGGTCAACGGGTCGGGTCGGGTCGCCGGCTGGTGACCGACCGGCCAACTACCGCCGGCGGTGACGTCATCCCAACGGTTACCGACCGTTGGATGACGTCATCACACGCCGGTTCGCCGACCGGCGCGTGACGCGCACCTGCCGGTTCACTGACCGGCGCGTGTGGCGCACGCGCTGGCAAAGCCAACGCTTCAGGCGCGTGGCACCCACGCGCAGCGGCTTCTAGCCGCGCGTGTGGGCGTGTGCGGCGTCATACTGCGACGCTCGACCCACCGTTGCACTCGTCTCGACGAGATCTTTCACCCTGTATATTCAAAAATGAATTTTGACCAAAAAATTATTTCGAAAAATGGCCAAAACCGTACGGGTGTACGCGACCCCTAATCCATTCTTCGCTTCGGTTCGATTATGAGTTTCTCAAATGGTAATTCCGACCATTAGACATCCAAACAGTGTAGAATACAATCTCTTGATTTCAATATCAAATGGTAAATGAGAAAACTCAATGAAAAACAAGGCAGAAATCATGACCGGGCTCTGATACCAATGTTGGAATTATAGTCGGCGGAAGACGACTTACCTTATTCCGATGCACAAACAGCAAATGGCCCCGGAACGAACGTTGAATTGCGAATCAATCACGAACAACACTACCTCACGTTGGTCTGGATGCGATCACGAGGAAAGCACCCGATTTCCACGGCGTAAATGCAAACTGTTCTTGCAAAATTGAAATGGAACGCCTTCTTATTTGACGATGGAAATGGAGAGAGATTTTGGTGCAAATGATCTGACAACCTTCCAACGGTTGTGTTCGGGAAGCTTTTATACGTCTCCCTTCGTGCCCCTCCATTAGTGTTTTTCCAACTTAATGTTTCAACTTGAAACGGTGCGTCCAATCGCACCCCATCATGGACGTACTAGCTAAAGTACAACATCAAATCGGATCATATTTCAGTTTCTCTTGTTTTTTTTTTTGTTCCCTTGCTCTTACTGTTCACTAATTCATTATTGCTCTCCCCCCTCCTCCCTTCTCTCTCTTTCTTTATCTTTGCACACTCACTGTTATGATGTCCTCTTCCTCACTTTCTTTCTCTTTCTCTTTTCTGCTTTATTCTATCTCTTCCTACAGAAGTGACAAGACACAAATTTCATCTCCAAATATTGACAAGATACAAATCTATTTTGGTGTGGTTCCTTGCCGTGCCCTTGAGAATTAGCCCCTCCGCCATTAAGCTCAGGGTTCCGAGGAGAAGGGAGGGTGGGGGCGCTTATTTGGGGGTTTTCTTCTTCGGCGAGCGAGGAAAGAGTTGGACGCAAAGGTGCGACCAGAGATGGATGGATAGATGGAAGCGAGATTACATACTCCCCTTTTGGATTAAGGTTTTCTTGTGGCGAAGAGTCATTAGTCATGTTGAACCAAATTAGACGAGGAAGTGATAGTTTGCTTCTCATTGATGAATTGTTCATGATGCCCATGGCCTTCCTCCAGATCTCGTACGCCTTGACCCTCCTCTCCACCCACTCCTTCTTGTCATCGGCCTCCTCCTTTGGGAGCTTCTTCTTGGCCCCTGGCTTCTTCTCTACCATTTGCTCAAGCTATACTGTCGCATCGAACTTCTCAGCCGCCACCACTGCCTCATAGTTGAGGAAGCTCGCGTCTACAATGAGATCGCAACAATGTAGCCATGTCACTCAAGAAGCGGAGTGTCCGAAGGGAAAAAAAAAACACTAAAAAAGAAGTAGATAAAAACTGAAAAGTGAACTAATCCGAACTATGTTTTCGGCTTAGTTCGTATTATGTTTTTATTCAGAGCAAGCACACATCAAAATGGTTTAGTTTAGTTCGAATTGGTTGGGATTTCCTAAAAATCCAAATCGAATCGAACCAATGACACCCCAATATACCACCCACAAATTATGACGAATTAAGAGAATGGAACATCAAAGTGGGTAAGGCACTTTACATTCTTGTTGTGGCTCTTGAAGATGAATTATTGCCGCACATAAAGAGCATGAAGACCTTGAAGGGGGCATGGGATAACTTGGTGGTGCTTTTTGCGAGGACAAATGAGGCCAAGTTGCGAAGCTTGGAGAATGAGCTATTATCGATGTTGTAGCAAAATATGACAGTGAGTCAATTCTTCTCCAAAGTGAAATATATTTGTGAAGAAATTTCCAAATTAGATCCTCATAATGCCATCTCCAAGACAAGGATGAGAAAAATTATTATTCACGAGTCAAGGCTAGAGTATGACAATATCGTTATGGTCACATGTAGATGGGCAAATGAGCCAACTCTAACTAAGTTGGAGAATATATTGGTTAATCAAGAGGCCTTAGATAGACAAATGTCTAAGGTCTCAGTTAAGAAAAATGAAAGTGCCATCTTCAATAATAAAAGAAGGTTCATGGGTCAAAATAGAAATGGTGCAAGCATTAGAGATGACAAACATAGAAAAAGTCACGGAGAATAGGGAAAGCGACCAGTAGGGATGGGACCTCAACCAAAGGGGAACTCCCCAAGATCGCGACAAGGATGATAATGAAGATAAGAGTAACAGAAGGCATGATGGGAGGTGTTATAGATGTGGTAAAATGGGCCACTTTGCTAGGGATTGTGTATATCACACATTGGAAAATGAAGAAAAACCTATTGTCCATGTCATAATTCACAGACTCAATCAATTGTTCGATCCAAAAGATGTTAAGGTGTGCCATAATTTGAAACCTACTAGTACACCAAACATAGAGGGGCATCAACTAAGTTTGTCTACATGATGTCAGCTCAAATAGCATGTATGGACAAAACTCAAAAGAGTGATATGCCTGATTTATGGCATGCACAACTCAGGCATGTAAGTTACCATAAATTAAAGGTGATGATGAAGAAAGGTATGCTGAAAGGTATTTGTGACATCCCAAAATTTCGGTCATGTTTTCAATTAAATAAATCGGACCTTTCATCGACGTGTCTATAATGCTATTCTCTGAGCTGATCACTCATGAGATAACTAGACTATCTAGGGAAGCTATTAACGAATTTTAATGCAATAGACTTGAGAATTCGACTAATCGACCGTGCTCATCTGCAGAGATCATTACGGCATAGTTAAAAACCGATCATAGATTAGAGATAGGCCGTTTCGACTGAGATAGGTGATCAAAGTGTGGGTGATGCCACAAGATCGCAAAATTCTCATTGATCGACACTAGATCGATTTTTCCAGTCATTTTGGTACCTTGTGTCCGTATTTGAAATCTCAAGATTTCCATGACAATTGAGTCACCAATGTGTCGAAGATATACATTGTGACTCAAATAAATCGATCACGAGTCAATTGCACCAAAAATTTCTAAAAGCTACCTGATCGGCTAGGTCACTCAAAAATCGCGCCAGATTGAAATTAACCGCGAAATTAAATCCAATTTCAAAAATTGAAAGTTTTGTCATGTCATGAGTCATTTTAGGAACGTCGACTCATCCTTCGAAGATTTTTCTGCAAAACGAGATTTTTGGCGAAAAGTCAAAATATGGCCGTTTTTGTCCGGAAAATTCAGGGGACCGTTTTTTATCGCATTTTTGGGATGAAAGTTGGTTTTGTTGGTGAGGAAAAATGTCAATTTGATCGAGGAATTGATGGTGGAATTTATGGCCGTCAAATTGGCTTAATTTGAAGGGGATTTGGTTCAATTTGGAGGGGGGCACTTCAAAATTCGTAGCCCATGGTCCTCCACACTTTTGAACCACTTCCAAGACTTCCCAAGGAAGCTTTGTGGGCTGCAAGTGTGCTGAGGAAGCCAGCAAATCGATGGGACTTTTCTAGGGGGACAAAAGGATAGAATGAAGCTTAGAGGGACCCTCAAGGCCTTGTTGTCCCCTTTCTTCTACCTCAGCCGACCACTTTCTCCATTTCTAAGCCAATTGAAGCTCAAAAGTTGCAAAAAAACCAGAGGAGTCCCCCTTGGCCATCGCACACCATCGTACACCCTTACCCCCGTCGCGTCGCCGTCATGCCCAACCGTAAGCCCGCCTACTCACCGCGTGTCATCCCGCCATTCCACCTGCGTTCGAGCCTCTTGCTCGTGTCCCCTGTCATCTCGAGCCTTGTCAGGCCACCATCGGAGCCGTGCCACCGCCGTCTAGCCGTCGAGTCACCCACCTAGGCCGCAGCAGCTTCGCCAGTCCTGTCTTGTCGAACTAGCCGCTCGGTTCTGTCCCATGGCCCACCGTCCAAAAACCGAACCCAGCAAGAAGCCATGGCTTCAAGGCCCGTTTCCAAGCCCTTCTCGGCCTTGCTTGGTGCCCCCACTTTGGAGTTTGTTGCCCGCCCTCGCGTCCCCGTCATTGTGAAATTATCGAAATTCAAAACCAGTGAGTTTACTCATTAAACTCTACTTATGGAGTTAATTATGCTTAAGGGTTGATTAGTTTAGGCTAATTAGGAATTAGGTGGTTAGGTGGTTAATTAGAACGGATTGGTGATTTAATTAGTCGTTTATGCATGTTAGGTGGTTAGAGTAGCGTAATTAGAGACTAGATAAGTTGTAGTATTTATCTAGATAGGTTCGGAAATTTTATGGGCCCATTTCGGTATGTAATTAGGTTTTTATGGCCTAAGTTTGCATTTATGGCATTTATTGGTATTTATTTAATTAATTTTGGTAATTATTTAATTATTTATTATTTTCCAGAAATTATACCGGGATAGCCGGTAACCGGAATTCGTGCTTATTGCAATGGTGTGGTTGATTTATTTATCTAGATGATAATTTGTGCTATTTAAGTGATGTTTGTAATTTTGAGAATTTATTCCAAAATTGGATAATTTCAGTATTTTAATTAGAAAATACCGGCGTCAGTTTATAGCGCAAAAAAATATTCTTGTGGACTATATTAAATGGTGGGATTTTTAAAAAGGGAAATTATTGTATTTTGACTAAAGCCGACCGTGTACCCACACACGATTACTTTTATCGGGTATGACAAAAATGGTGAAATTGTCAATGAATGAGAATAGTATACGATATTAGCCTACGAGGTTTGATATGTCAGCTTTTGGTGAGCAGTATACTCTAGCAGCTTTTGGTGAGCATATTAAGTATCGCACAGCTTTGGTGAGCATTATGAGTATACTATATCAGCTTGCGGGCCTTGATATGTCAGCTTAGGGTGAGCAATATACTTTGTTATCAGCTTTTGTCGAGCTATACTATCTATTTACAGCTTAGGGTGAGCAGTCCTTCATGTGATCGGACTTTATAGATAGTATTGAATGAATTGACTAAGAAATGGTATTGATGGTATGGAATCGATTAGATTGATTGATCGATGACTCGATTTGATTTGGTGATGTGATTCGAATTGAAGTGATTCGTTGGTTATATAAATCATACTGACTTGCAGGAAGGAACTAAGGCAAAGGTAAGTCACCTATCTTTGTGTGCATAGGTAGCCTTTAGGCGTATTTCCTTCTTAGTCGGAGTTTAGGGGGTGAACTCGCTGAGACGTCGTCTCACCCCGTTGTGAGATAACATTTATAAGTCCTTAGATGGTTGTACCTCTTGAGCGTTTTGGCCAACCGAAGAAGGTCACCGAGTAGCACACTCAGATTCCTCTCCCTGGGAGCCAAGGAGCCTAGGTCTATGAACTCGTGAGATCCACTGTTTGGGTTTATGCAGGTTTACCTCATAAGGTACCCCATCAATTCAGATCGTGGTATCGTTACGGGCGAGATGGACCTAGAGAAGGCCTCTTCTGGAGTCTGAGATCCCTAGGTCAGTGTTGGAGATAGCTTTTGGTGAGGGTACGGCTAACCCTCTTAGTGGTTCAGTGGTGGACCCGAGTCTGTTGGATCCAGGGTCCCCAGAGTATTCAGTTGAAAACTCGAATGCTTAGAGGATCTGTAGCACTCTACCCCCCTTTTTGTAGACCTTGTACATATCGGCTAATATTATATATGACTTAGTATGATGTTTATATAAGTGTGTTGTGGTTTAAAAAATCTGTGGTCCTGCTTTTCTATCCCACATTTCTGTTGTCTGGGGATTTATTTATTCACTTCCGCATGCGCATTAAAATGAATGGGTCGGCGTCGCGTCTTGAGACATCACAATTTAATCGACCACCAAGGGATGGGTACACACTCGGAGGATTGGGGCGTGACAATATTCCTTACTTGGAAGTTTAAGAGGCATAATTAGTGTTAGATGTTAGTACAAGAAGGCATATTAGCTTCCATATGAGGAGTCCACATTCAAAGCTTGCCTTTGAAAATATGGACCAATGAATCAACCGTTTGTTAGAGGATCAAAGTATGTGATAATATTCATCAATGACTTCTCTAGGTACGTCTCGCTCGACTTTATGAATGAAAATTTTGAGGTATTAAACAAGTTAAGGAGTTTAAAGCAAAAGTAGATAATGCAGTAAGAACATACTATGCTTCCGTATGGACAACAAGGGAAAATATACATTAGATGAGTTTAAAAAGTATATTCAAGAGTGGAAGACATGTCAACAATTTACCTGCGTGAATATGCCACAACAAAACGAAGTTGCCAAAAGAAAGAATTGGCATTTGGTGGAGACATGGACTTTTTGGTGGAGATAGTAGTGCACATGATCAATAGACTACTTCAAGCAAAACTGTTGCATGCAAAGAATGGACTACCCATTTTAAAGTATTTCAAGGGGAAGACATGTCAAATGTGAATATGCCAGGAAGATAAAAGAGTGGTGGAGACATGATCATGCGAAGAATGGACTAGTTTTGGGCTACTAGTAGTGCACATGATCAATAGACTACTTCAAGCAAAACTCGGCTTTGTATTACCATGGAAGAACCTATGGAACTGTAAGTTCATAGTAAATCATTTTAAAGTATTTGGATGTGTACGCTATGCATTTGTGCCAAACCATCTATGTAGTAAGTTTGATAAAAGATGGTTCGCTACATATTTGTGGGCTACAACAATCAAAGGAAATGGTGGAAGTGTTGTGATCCTACAATAGGGAAGTGTCACACTTCCAAAAATGTGGTGTTTGACGAACTATCATCGTGATGGTTATCCCAAGCTCTTGAACAACCAAATTCAAAACAAATTGACAAAGATATTCTTGAAAGAATGGAAGAAAATGACAATGACAAGCTTGATAAGGGCTAGCCAATTGAATAAGGAAATGATCTCATAGTTAGAAAAGAAGAAGTTAGAGCATAGTCACTAAAAAAAATCCAAGAGCCCATGGCGAACTAATGTACGTCTAAGAATAACAAAAGAGCTCCAACCAATTCAAATGGAAGAATCTGAAGAGCAAGAACCTCAACTTAGGAGATCAACAAGGTAAAGAAAATCAAATCCCAAATATGCCAATGCAGCGTTAATCGAAGATGTCAGAGTATTTGAGCAGCCTACATTCGAAGAAGCCTCACAAGGTGCGGAATGGAGGAAGGCCATGGAAGAAGATATCCAAGCACTAAAAAAGAATGAGACATGGGATCTAGTGCCGAAAACTAAAGAGGTACATCCTAAATCTTGTAAATGGGTTTACAAACTTACAATTCGACCAAACCAGTCGATAGAAAGATGTAAGGCACGATTAGTTGCTTGAAAATTCTCTTAAAAGTATGGCATAAATTATGATGAGACCTTTAGCCTAATAGCAAAGGTTACTATAGTTCAAGTCCTACTAGCCCTTGTAGCAAGCAAGTTATGGAAATTATGGCAAATGGACATGAAGAATGCCTTCTTACATGGAGAAATAGATTGAGATATATACATGGAGCAGCCAAATGGTTTTATGACTAAAACTCACCCAGACACAAGTCACACACACACACACACACACACACACACCACACACACTCTTTGACTTAAAGTAAGTCTTGAGAGCATGGCGTGGGAAGATTGCTAAATTCTTGGTGCAAAGTGGTTACTCCATAGCCCAACAAACTTGAACTTGATTGCAAAGGCAAAAGATGGCAAGATTGCAATAGTATTAATTTACGTGGATAATCTAATCATCAATGGAGATAATGAAGAGGAGATATGCTAAATTAGAGCCAACCTCTCAATGTGGTTTCAAATGAAAGAGCTTGGAGAACCAAAACTTTTTCTAGGACTTGAGCTAGATGGTTTTTAGAGTAAGATTTATCCAAACTAAGTCTGCAAGTTAAAGAAAGCCCTCTATGGCTTAAAGCAAGCCTTGAGAGCATGGCATGGGAAATTTGCTGCATTCTTGGTGCAAAATGGTTACTCAATAGACCTGACAAACTCAAGCTTATTTAAGAAGGCAAAAGATGGCTAGCTTGCGATAGCATTTTCCACATGGATGATCTAATCATCATTGGATATAATGAAGAGGAAATATGCCAAATCAGAGCCAACCCCTTAGTGCGGTTTCAAATGAAAGATCATGGAGAATTAAAACATTCTTTGGGACTCGGGGTTGAGAAGACCAAGGAAGGATTATTCCTATGTTAGCAAAAGTATGCACGGGATTTCCTAGAAAAGTTTCGAATGCTTGATTGCAAACCTATATTGCTCCAATGGATGGAATTGTAAATTTATGTGCAAATGAATGACGAGAATTGGAAGGCTCAACTATATATAGGTAGCCGGTGGATAGCCTCATTTACTTAACCATAACACGGCCTGACATTGCCTTCACAATGGGAGTAACGAGTTGATTCATGGAGAAACCACGAAAACCTCACTTGGATGCAATCAAGTGTATACTAAGGTATGCAATCGGTACATTTGACTTTGGACTCTTGGACAAGAAAGAAGCATCATGTGAGTTAGTAGGCCATTGCAGTGCTGATTTTGCTGGAGATCATGACACACGATGATCAATTGTTTGGTACACATTTAATCTCGGATTATTAGTAGTATCATGATGTGATAAAAGACAACCAACCATGTCATTGTCTACAATGGAAATTGAGTTTAAAGCAATAGTGATTGCAACTCAAGAGAGTACGTGGCTAGTATAGTTAATGGAGGATCTCCATCAACCGATAGACTACTCAACATAGCTATATTGTGATAATCTATTGGCCATAAGTTTAGCAGAGAATCCTATATTCTATGTAAGGACTAAGCATGTAGAAGTACTGTTGACACCTAAATTTTGGCATCTTGTCATTTATTTATTGCATAAAAAATTAGGGGTTAATTTTATCTCTAAAAAATATTAATTGCATAACATATAAATTTAGGTGCATTTGTTTTTAATTTACATTTTGTGCATTGGACTGGTGGCAGATGGGTTGGAATTAGTAGTTATGAGCTTTAACTTGGTGGGCCGGACTAAGCCCATGAAGCGAGCAAATTGGCCCAAGCCTGTTTTTTTTTTAATGATCGAAGATTATCTCATGAAAAATAGAGATTTGACACTTTTCCGGGATATGTTCGGATAGGGCAAGTGTGAGCAAATATTGTGTTCGGAAAAGAAGATATTGCGTTTGGAAAATAAATCTTCGTGGATATTGATTTGGAAAAAATTAAAACCTTAATCCTTGGCCTATAAATAGGTTGTTCACGTAGGGTTTTGGGGGGTCACACATTGAATATACGGCCAAAGTTTCATGAAAAGGAGAGGATCATGAGAGGACCTGTTGCAAAGGAGAGCCCACGCTCAAGCTTCATCATCACCCGCTGCCAATGTGCCTCGCCAAGCTTCTAACAGTGACGTCAGCCCAAGCTGTTGCTTCACTCAAAATCCCGACGCTGTCCCCATCTAGACGTGAAGCCGCTGCTCCCACCCAACGCTGAACCTCTATCCTCTTGTGTCCATTAACGTCTTGTCCATGTCGTTTGTCACCTCGGCTTGCCCCAGTGAAGAAGTTCCAGCAAACGCCCAAATTAGCTCATGTAGCTTCCGAACACGAGGCCACACAATCGTCCCTGCACAATTGATAGACACTGCCTCATCGAGAAGAGCGCAATAGAGAGAGTGGAGTCACGGCCACTTGCAACACCAAATATTACAAGTTTCTTTTAGGTTGTGATTGCAGGTTTTTTCAGCAACGTCTAGCCGTGGCAGCCCCTCACCATGCCTCCTAGCATCTTCGTAGCAAGCCGAGCGACGACTGTAGCTTAACAGCCCATCACGTCCGAACGAGATTCCTATTGAGGCCGTTAATTCTCATTGTCATGCTAGGCGACGTACCTGTCCAGATTGCACTAATCTAGACCATTGTTGCCGTTGGTCTTCTTTCTTCACAGGGCACCTGGCTTTGACTAATCAAATAATTGTCCCCTGCAACACCATGACTCACGAACAGCACCAAGAAACCCAACCAAGCATCGCTGTGTTCTATTTCGCAGGTCCTCAGAAGCTTGTCTTCGATCACTAATCCAAGCTAAAGCCAACGTGGATCTGCGAGTCTCGCCGAGAAGCACCCCTATCAAGCCAAACTCTTCCATGGCCCCACGTTTGGTTGTAACAATCGCGAGGGTCACAAGTTCGAGCCACCGCTGGACCTATTTCGATGCTCTAAGTCCCAACAATTTCAAGCGAGGCTTCTGTCCAGCAAGGAATCATCAGCGAAGTCCAATCACTACTCAACGAGACCAAGATTTTGTGCCACCAATTGCTGTCCCGAGCCGCAAGGTCCCTACGTGATCTCGTTGATCATCTGTGAACCATCACCGTTGATGCCACGAGAAGCCCTGCACAGCTACGACGTCTTCATACGAATAGAAATTGGGCCCAACTAACACGACGGTTGACGCTGCTCCCTGTTCGAGACCTTGACATTGGAGCCCCGCTACTCTGCTGTCCGAGCCCTACGGATGAGCCTTGCCTGTAATTCTAACATCACGCCCCTGTGGCTGCTGAACCCCGACATCCGAGATCATTCTTCATAGAGCTTTTGTCGTTGTTACCCTTGAATTTGTCTTATTGCAGGTGTTCTTTAGTCAAATTTCAGGGAGGTCCATCGTGATTGTGCATGGAAATCGGTTAAAGATTATATCACGACCGAATTGTGATGGAGAACTTGGTCAAGATTCCATCACCGCTTGGACTCCGAAAAGCTTATTGACCTCCACCACTTGTACAGAAGGAGACTTATGAGCTGGTCTTTATTCTTTGCAAGAAGTGTAAAAGGGGTGCACTAAATCTTTCTCCTTGATCAAAATTCATAAAAGCTTCTGAAAATTCTTGTTCTCCAGAGATGGTACACGCACGATATAATAAACATTGGTCCAAGCAGAGAAGAACCCATCCAAAGAAAGAGACGTCCACGGAGAACACAATTGCTGAAGATTTATTTTTTTGCAGATTTTCCTGCAAGGCACCGATGCCGAACCATCCTGTCCGTCCGTGAGTCGCAAAGACCCGATCCACACAACGCCATGAACCAAGGCCAAGCACCACCACGCACCGCCGGTCACCCATTGAGCGGATTCCACTCGGTCCAAATTTGGTAATATCATTTGCGGAATTAGGTAATTGTCATATCTAAATTTGATTTAGATATTTTATTGCCTAAAGCATGTTTTTCAATATCTTACATGCATATTTGAATTATCGGTGTATTCCCAATTATAGTTTATTACCTAATTCGCAACCGCACACAATTTTTTATTCCATCTATAAGGCTTTAGATGGAATAATTAATCACGCGAGAATAAAATTGATATCTTGATCTTTAAGGCTTAAGATCAATTTATTGATTTTATTAGCGAAATAATCAAGTTTGATTAGATATCGCTTCCAAATTTGAATGATGGATAATATCTTTGATGACCATGAATGATTTTGTGCTTATCTTTTAATTGCTTTATTTATCCCAAAAAATACAAAAAATTGCATTTGCATTCCATATAGATTAAAATTGATTTTCCTAGATAAAGTTGCATGATAGAATGGTTAGATTTTTTTTTAAAGATGCATATTTGGATGGTATCTAGGTTAGATAATTTCTTTGAATTAAATTGCATGTTGAGATAAATTTCTAAGTTAAGATATGATTCGGATTAGTCTATTTCCTAACTTAAAATAGATAATATCTCACTTTAGTTAGATTTTTATTTTTAGCAATTTTTTATTACGAATTGTCATAAAAAATACAAAAAAAAAATCATGCGCATGTCATGTAGGATTAGGTTCATGACATGCCCGTCATCTAATGGTTGTTGCGAGGTTCATTTAATTAGAAATTGTTAGTCATTAGAATTAAGTCATTTGATTAATTTAGATTGCACATTTAGATCACAGTTCCTTAATTTCGAATTTCATGGAAAATACAAAAAAAAAAAAATTGTTTTAGAATAAATCAATTTCATTCTTTAGGACATACTGCATTTTATTTATGTCATGTAGTTTAGGTCATGTTACCATGTCATATCATTTCATATTAGATTAGTAACACGCATTGCATAAAGCATGATTCTTGTTCAATAAGTGAAAACAAAAAAAAAGAAATTGCGTGTTAATTATAAATCATATCTAGGACTATCAATGTGAATTCTGATCTAACATTGCAGATGTTTTCATTGCCATGAGGTAAGTCCTGCAATTTATGCACTGTTTTATCTAAGTGTTAAATTGGTGGTTTGCGCACCCGCATGAACACCTCACATGTTAGGGAAATAGATTGAAATCAATTCAAGCTACTTGCCAATATATATATTTAAATAAAAGAGAAATGTATCAAAAGGGCGTTAGAGAAATCTAGCATAACCAAGTCCCCGAACTCACAATCTCTGGTTTGTAGAAGTAAAGTGAATCTCCCATTACTTTACTTGTGTTTCTAATCGACCCACCAAAAATAGATTAGTGGCGACTCCTAATTGAAAAATCAATGACATGTTAAGAACTTAAACCTAAGTCGCGAATTGGTATGGGCTTGGAAGAGCACGAGCTAAGTTTAGGCTTAGTAATCCATTAGCCAAATCCTAGGTAGTTCACCCGAAAATTTGGTCACGACAAGTACATTATCACTTCTTGAGGGAAAGAGTATTATGAGGCGAGATAAAGATGCAATATGCCAAGACAAATGATCAAGTTATTGAGATTTTCACCAAAGGCCTCAAAGCTGCAAACTTCAAAGAGTTTTGAAGGGAACTTGATATGATCGCGAGGTCTATGCTAAGAGAGAATAGTCAATGAGGGGGAGAATTGAGAACTAAATATCTACAATAGGTAGTTAGTATTTGTGGTGTTGAAATTCCTTAGTGTTAGTTGAAATGAGTGGATAAAAATCATTGAGAGTAGTTAAAACTTGTAATTATAGGAGAGTCCACATTGACCTCTTGTGGAGCACTCCTTTTGTGCTAAGTTGGTGGAAAATAGCCTATATATAGGCATTAGTGTTCTGTCTTCTTGTTGTACGCTTGAGGACGAACAACTTACTCTTGTAATACCCACAACAGCGCTTGATTTTGTTGACCTTTCCCTTAAATCTCTTGCCACTCTCTTGTCTTACACACACATACATATTGGGATTTTACACTCCCACAACCCTACACATAATGTAGGTTACTTATCTTTGCATTTAGGATATCATAATATTTAGATTAATCGTCCTCGCATCGAGCATTTGTTTTCTTCTTCTTTTTTGGGTTCAGATGCACCGAGCATGTTCCAAGGTGGTTGAGGTAATTTTGTGAGGAGATCCGGGGTACAATATTTGTAACCTCACATTCCGAAATTGTGGCAATGGACTAGGTTTAGGACAGATCGGATTAGGTGCAAACAAGGAATCGTTCAATCCCAGTCTTTCAAATTCACGCCCACATGCTTGGTCACATGCCATGCACATGCCATCATCAGTGCCCATTGCATGGCTCTTCTGTCTCACTTTTATGGGCTAGCATACAAATATCATCTTTTGTCAGTCATATTGAACAGATTTATTGAAAGAACTTGATTGCACCAAGTTTACAAGTTTTAAAATTTGATTGTACTTTTTAAAAAGTTTAGGATTAAATTACACTTTTACGTCAAGTTTTAAAATTTCTATATACTTAATCATCGATATAAGAAAAGTGAAGTGGTAACGATCATTGAGTAATGGATCTTTTAGGGCGCACATGACAAAATTTTTATTTCTCTATTTCTTTGTTTTTTATTTTTCGGAATGAGTTTGGAATAGAAATCCATTTGGTAATGTAATTTTATTTTTCTATCTCTAGAACAGATTTATAGTCCAAAAGTAGATTTTGAGCATAAATTAAAAGTTAAAATTTTAGCTTTTCTATTTCTAGAACAAAAGTGAAAAATGAAAACTCTTTTCATCGTTCACTCCCGTCACCACTTACTGCCCACTCGTCATCTGTGGGATGCCAAACACCCGTTGCTGACCACTAGACGCTCACTGCTGATCGTTGGATGCCCATTGCTGATCACCAAAGCCTGCCACTAGACGCTAATCGCTACCCCTTAGAAATAGATTTTTTTTTTTTAGTTATCAAATGAATTTCTATTCTAAAAACACAAATTTTGAGTAGTTATCGAACACATTTCTTTATTCAAAAACTTGTTTAGGGAATAGAAATTAATTTCTATTCCAAAAATTTTATCATGCACATCCTTAATAATTATTTGAAAATACATATTGCTAAGTTTTAAGTGTCGCATACGACTTAATTTCCTTTTTAAGTAATTATTGTTACCCCTCGCTGGTAACTATAAGCATTATGATAATTCGACTAAAAGATAACCAATCAATCAATAATGATTAAATTTCATATTTATCTTTATGTTCTTTATCTTCCAATTCCCTTTTACATGGTTACGGTAATTGTCCCCACTCTTCATTCCTTTAATTTTCTCGTTAATTTATGTTTCCTACCCAAAAATTGTCAAAGGACGCTTGCAGTCCTTCTCAATTCCCATATCAATCCACGCTTGAAATGTGCATTGTCACACTTTTGGCGAAACAACAGAGCAAAATCATTATTTATGTGCAATAAAAGCATATTTTATTAGCGTGCTAGCCGGATTACAATCCTCGATCTCGGCCGAAAGACTTAAGACAGCACACTGGACATTAGCGTTCTCCGGCAGCCGGAACCTCCGGAGGAACTTGCCGCGGCCTCTCTCGACCCGGTGCCATTTCTCGCCCTTCTCCTCCTTCTCGACGCTTCTCTCTCCGCTGATCTGAAGAACTCTTCTCTCTTCTATCTCCACCTTCACCTCCTCCTTCTTGAGGCCCGGCAGGTCGGCTTTGAACACGTGGGCGTCCGGCGTCTCCTTCCAGTCGACCAGCAGGCTCGCGAAGGTCGACAATTCATCTTTGGACCTGAGGCTGGGTGACCAGCGGCTTGGGGTCAGAGACATTGTCGTCGGTTTTGTGGGGATATGAAGTAACAACCTTCGGTGCTTCTTTTCAGAGAGTTTTTTTTTTTTATATCCGTGTTATTTCCTTGCTACGGGATGGTCACAGAGATCGGAGATGGATTTTGATTTGAGGGTGCTTCTTAGGTTGCTTGAAGTTTCGAGGCTCTTCTGGGTCTCTGTAATGAGGAGGGAGATGCACTCTTGTCATGTCTACGAGCTTCCACAATCTTCTTCTTCCTTTCGTTAGTGGCAAGCTGGCGATATGGTTGTGCCTTTGAGACTTGTCCGTGAAAGGGACGCGAGCTGAACCATCATTTCTTCCTCGTACACCGTGAAAAGTGGAGAGAAGCAAAACGGGGACAACCAAACTCGGGCCTGGCCTTTTGATGCAAAGATGTCCAGGCTTTGCTGAAGTGTCTAGATCTTTGGGAAATATACGAGCAGATTGCAGACGAGCCCAATCAATGTAAGCCTTTGATATCGGTGGGTTTCGTATGGAACATCTGTTATTTTAGCGCCATGATGCATTAGGATCACATATGTCCCAAACATCTTTAGATCAAAACTTGCTTATTTTTCTCATTCTTTGATAAAAGATTCGTTCTCCTTTATGAGAGGTAGAAGTCTAGATTTCCAAGGACATGCCTTTGTTGAAAATCCTAAGTCGGAAGATGTTGGATAAATTACAAAAATAATTTTAAATCTATTGTAATTATGTCAATTTAGTCATTATTATTTTTTTCTTTTACCAATTAAGTTCTAAATATTTTCGTGTTTGTGCCAATTCAGCCCATTTGACTAATTTTGGTAGGTTCATTGATATAAATGTTGTCTTTCCTATGTGGCACAACAAGCGTTGACATGGACATTTTTAATAATATTCTAATTTTTTTTGGATTTTTTTATTTTTCTTTTTCTTTTCTTTTTCCCTTCCTTCTTCCTCTAGTCTACTCGGTCGCTTCCTCTAGTCTTTTTCTATATTTTTGGTCATATGTTGCTTCCTCCAGTCAATTACCAAACCTTGGCAACCAGCTAGAGGCTAAGCCGAGGTTGACCTTGACCGTCTTTGGGCAAGGCTCAATCTTGCCATGGTTGGACAAGCTCTCACTAGGGAGGTTAGCCTCGCCATGGCCAAGTAAGCCCTTGCCAACCCTTGCCTCTCGCTAGTTGCCAAAGTCCGGTGATTAGTCAAAGGAAGAAGGAATGGAAGAAGAAGAAAAAAAGGAAGAGAAAAAAAAAACAATAAAATAATTAATTAATTTTGAAAAATATTAAAATGTTATTAAAATGTTCATATCAATACCGGTCATACCACATATGACAATCAATATCCACATTAGTAATTTTGAATAAAATTGGGCAAATATACTAAATTCATACAAATGTAATAGATTATTTTCATAATTTTCTCGAAGATGCCTGAAATCTTCAATGACAATTATGCCTCTTGATCCCTTACACTTTCATCTCTTGCTTGCGCTTTGGAGATTTCTCTCTCCTTGCCATCAATTGTGGACACAGCCGCCAAACAAATCCTAACTTGCATGCCCAAATCCTTGTCGTGCGCATATTTATGATCGGGCTATGTCTTCCATCAATCCAAGCTAGATGAAACTTCCTCTAGCAGGTCTCTCATTGGTTAATTTTTGAAAGATTTGCTCCGTCTAAGTCTTATCCGTTCTTCAAAAATCACTTTCTAATGTCGTTGCCGTCTAGATTGCACAACTTCTGGCTTTATAAAGGCATGGAAGCAAAGCCAAATTCCAAAAAAATAAATCCGTACTATTTAATGTTTCATGTTCCAATTGATTACATTTGTGATTTCTCTTGCAACCTTATTCTAGACAGATTATGCCGCCTCGAGTGGATTTGCAATTGCCATCTTACGTGATGGAGCGATCTGATCGGCAGAGCTAAAGCTAAAGTGTCAAACTTTATCCCTGTCTCCTCCAATGGAATCACTTGCATATGACTCATCAGAACATTTAATACATACTTTTGTTTTTCTATTTTTGCTCAAACATGGAACTTATATGTACTCAAAACCAAAAAGAGGAAAACCCATGTCCATTCCCTTACGCAATTCAAACACCTCCCGACAAAATTCGGTGTATTCCGGAAAAGGGGATCCTCTCGATCTTTTAAAGGGTCTTGACAAACAAGATTATTCCTGGAGTGACAAAAACATATACTCCGAGAGCACCCAAATTATTTTCTTTTTGCTATTTACGAAGTGTGGAGGTCGAGAATATTAAAAAGAAGATAATAACTTGTGTGGATTACGCATAGAAAAAAAAAACCCAATACTCCATGTCACCAAAAAAAAAAACAAAATGTCAAAATTATAAATTTATTGCATTTATACCATTTTAGTCCTAAATATCTCAACTTAGCCAAGTTATTCCTCAACCTTTGGACAATTTACCAATTTAATTATAAACTTTTTAATTGTGTTAATTTAGTCTTAAAACTTTCAACGATTTGTCAATTTAGTATTTTTGACTAATTTTGATCAGAAATCGCAACGTGAATGATTTTTACATTTTTAATTTTCTAATTTTTCGAATTTTTTTTCTTTTTTTCCTTTTCTTTTATTTCCTTTTTCCATTCTCACTCCACCAACCATCTTCATGCCTTAACGATGGTTGGCAAAACTTGACCCTCACCAGGCAAGGGTGACCTTTGCCTAAGGCCGATACACAGAATAAGGGAAAGAGGAAAAAAGGACAAGAAAAGAAAACAAAATTTAAAAAAAAAATCCAAAAAAATACAAAAATTATTCACATTAGTGTCAGGCATACCATGTAGGATTGCTAACATTGAACACACCACCAAAACAGTGATTTTCAGTCAAAATTAGCTAAAATGATTAAATTGGCAAGTCATCAAAAGGTTTAGAACTAAACAAATCATTAGAAGCTTTATGACAAGAATTGGTCAAATTGAAAGGTGTAAGAATGAATTGGCACAAGCAAAATATATTTGAGACTCCTCTGGTAATTTCCCATGCTCATCTCTTACTTTATATAGAATTTTGTGATGTCACTAAGTTGTTTTAAAGGTTGTATGAAGACATGTATCGATATTTGAATGTTGTTGTAAAATATAATTGAAAAGATAGATAAAAAACCTGAAAAGATTTAAACTTACTTCTGCTTCGATAAATATGCGATTTAACGTCATGATGTAAAAGTTACAAGGTTTGTTTATAAGATCAAATTTACTAACCATACAGAGAAACAAGAAAACAAAGAATTTCACAAAAGCGAAAAAGCAAAAGCAAGCGTACATAATCTGACGGGAGTCATTGGTGAGAATCCCACACTGTCTGTCCGGCTTTCCAAGAGGTTTTATAACCACCATACTCAACATTGCTTCATCACCTCCAATAGCAATAGAACTCAGTCGTAGAAAGAAACAGCTATGGCGTTCAGAACAACGTCGCACAACGGCATTCCCATCCATCACGCGAACCATTTGATGGCGAGGCGCATGAGCTTCTACTGGGGACACAACACCGTCATCCTCTTTGACCACTGGCCCGGGAACGACCCCGCCATGTACGCATCGGCCATCATCTTTGTCTTCTGCCTCGCTTTCCTCGTCGAGATCCTCATCGGCTTCGAGTTCGCCAAGCCGGGCGCAACCAAAGTCGGGTCTTGCCTTTTCAAGACCGGGCTTTACATGGTGCGTGCCGCGTTGAGCTACATGGTGATGCTTGCTGTCGTGTCGTACAATGGCGGCATATTCTTGGCTGCAGTCGGCGGGCACGCGGTGGGTTTCTTGATTTTCCGGAGCCGGGCTGTTCGGTAAGTAGGAAGGGTCTTTTGTTGTTGTCAAAATGATGTCTTGTAATAATTTAAATCATTTACATATTAAGAATTCATGATGCATAACGGGTCTTGCTAAAAGAATATCAGTTTTTTCCTTAAAAATTTACACTGTTATTGTAGTTAGTTCTGCAAACCACATGATTTACCAGCTAAATCTAAAGGTTATTCTTTTTCTCTTTATTAATTCGGAGGAAGACTTACATTTTCTTTAGCTCCATTATTATTCCCACATTTTGAACTTGTGATACCTTTGTTGTGCATTTCAAGAAAGAGTAAATACTGAATTTCCGTACCATATTGTCACTGAAAATCAATATGCGGCATGTCGAAGGTGAAGGCGAAAACTGACGTGCGTCTGGGCCAACCGACTTTAGATGACTGGGGAGCGATAGAAATCTTTAGGTCGCTTCACATTCAAACACAGAATACGCGAATAGGGCTTGATTGAAGAGAGATCTATGAATCCAAGTTCAACAAAATGTAAATTGTGAGGAAATCGAAGGGCATTGAAAGGAATTTACAAAGAATTGAAATGTGCAAAGAATTGAAAATGCTTTTTGAGATTGCAATGGCGACTCTAGAGAGAGTTTCTTTTTCTATTAGGATTGTTCACTAACAAATCTCTTAATGATGTCATTTAACTTCTTACTTGCAGGTTTCATCTTATCAATGAGTCACATCGGCCATAATATAATTAATTTAATGTCATCATTTTCAAGCAAGACAAATCATCGATGGCACTCAAATGAATGGTTTTTAAAAAATGTGACACTTAAGTGAGCGAGAAAAAATCATGACACTTAAATAAATGTCGAAAAATATGACATTTATAGAGTTCTTATCCTCCTTCAGCACCAAACTTCTCCAAATATATCCGAACCTTATCAAAGCCTGAACTTGGACTAGTCAATTGTGCACCATACAAATCGTGGCCCAAAGCCTTTTTCTTCGGCCCAGCCATGGTGCCCTGGTGCGCGGCCAATTTCTTTTCAGATCATTTATTACACGCCTTCTTAATTCTAACCCGGGTACAATCGGATTTTGACCTAGTCACCATGTCCATGGGCCGGGTGCATAAGAAGTAATGTTTTGATAAAGCAGAAATGCGATAACTAAAGTGGTCCGGCCAACATGCCAGCCGGCCCTGTTTCATATAAGGGTTAATACCCTGAAAAATCCTAAACTGGTACATCTGTGACAAATTTACCCCAAACTATTTTTTTGATCACCAAAAACCCCAAACTGGTATACGTTTGATAAATTTACCCCAAACCGGTACACTCGTGACAAATTTACTCTCTGTTAGTTTTCGTTAAATTTTACTGTCAAATTATTAAGTTAAATAACACGTGACAGGTTTATTGGTATACCAATTTGAGATTTTATGCTCCGTTTGTCACAGTTTACAATTTTTGTGATATTAATCTAATTTAGCATATGATATATTTGTCACAAATTAACCGGTTTGGGATTTTTTGCGGTCAAATAAATTAGTTTTGGATAAATTTATCATAAATGTACCAGTTTATGGTTTTTTATGGTCAATCGGGGTAAATTTGTCATAGGTGTACTAGTTTTGGGTTTTTCATGGTAAAAAAAATAGTTTGAGATAAATTTGTCACGAATAGCGCTTTGGGTTTTCGGTCCGAATGTAGCCTATCCCCATTTGTCGAGTTTTTTTTTTTTTCCTAGCATTTTAAACTGTGAATCTTGGTTATCCAAATTTTGAATTTCCATACTTAGCATGCTAGGTTTTATTTTTGGGCTTCGCATTATTTGATAACTTTTAAGACATTTGACAATTTTATTGTGTTTATTAATTATGAAGTCATTGTCCATGCCTGCTAGGTTAATTTGCATGTTAGTTCGTATGGTAAATTTTTATGTTAGGTTTTACGGTTTAATCCATATAAGTTTGCATTTGTGATTTATTAGGAGCTTTTTTTTTGTCTACAAATTAATTAGGAGTTTGCATCTCCATTTTGCACTTAAGAAAAGGAATAAAAAAAGTTTGCGTATTTAGCAGTTGCACATGACTGAGAATATGCTCATCTTTATATATTTAGGAATTTGCATCTTTAGATATGTTTGGGAATTTATTTTAGAGTATTTAGATATATCTAGGATTTGTAATTCTAGAAAATCGCACGTTCATGCATTTGTTTAATTTGCATAGATAGGAAAAAAGATTCAAATTTAGGTATATTTGTATTGCATAAACTAGGATTTACATGATATTTGCATACTAAAGCTGCCATGATAGGTGTCATACATAAGGACTCTAATTGGATATTTAGGCTCATATAGATCGTATATTACTTATTACCTCATTTGCACATTTAATCTAACGTTTGCACGCCATTAAGAAGGAAATAAAGAACCTTGTTTTGCAGGTCACGTATTATGGCATTCTAAGATAAAATTACGATAGCTAAGCACTATCATTAGGTTGTTACTAGTTAAAACACTTAGAAAATAGTCTATTAATTCATTCGATTGGTTACTTGAATTCGGGGAAAGAGAACTTGCCAAAGGGGGAAATACTTCCCTCTACGTATTACGAAGCTAAGTAAATTTTAGAATATTTAAATAATAAATCAAGTCTTCATTTAAAAATTTAAGGTTTTAGAATAATTGACAATAATCACACAAAATTTAACATAATATCAAAGCCGACGATTGCTTCCTGACAGGTGGACATTATGATGTAGCAACGTGGGCCCATTAAGATGAAGTTCGGCGTTGATAGAGATTCAACTTGAGATAAGTTGATGCAAAAGAATACCTGGATTAAAGCGGAGTAGACCCAATATTGAGCTTACATGTGAGGAGGAGATTGTTAATATGCATGTGTGAGTAAGTTGTGTTAAAAAAATCTCACATCAAATAATCGGTGTGGTGTAGGTACAATCCAACTTTCTATTTGTGACAATAGCTGAAGATTGACAATCAACATCCAATATGTTGCTAAACATTGTCAAAGCCTAAACATAATCTTCCTCTTCTTACTATGAGTAGAAAGGAGCATTAAAACTAGAAACTACAATAATGTCCAAAAAAGGCATTTTGTATCTATTAGCCTTACAAGTGCAATACATTATAAATACACTTGAGAAGCTCTTTGTTAGTGCCATGGATATAGGATGAGAAAAGAATAAATGTGTTAGGTGACACTTAACATAATGTTTAAAATTGTAAATGAATTCGCCTGCACTAAGTTCTTCCAATAAAAATTGCACCATAGTGTGACGATTCAAATATTCATGTGAGAATTTCGCCTTCATGCTGTAAATAGTTTTAACAATAGCGTGACCATTGGGATTACTTTGTCTTATGGAAGAAAGAATTTGGCAAGGAGGTATACCGGCTTTAGACACCTCTTTCACATGCAAAGCTTCAAATTCAGAAAAGCAACAACGATAGGATATTTGAACATATCTCAAAGGGTCATGATCGTGTGATGCATTCAATATTTTGAGTGACCACAATCCACTTGGGTTTTTATATCAACATAGTTCAAAAGGATAGTCAATCAAACAAGTTCTAATCTTTCTTCTATAACGTGCAATAAAAATATTATGTAGATCACAATAATTACCTCTCCTATCACAACCAATAAGAACAAATTTATCTCTATATGACGTTATATATATATATATATATATATATATATATATATATATATATATATATATAACTCCCTTATCACAAGCAAAGAGAACAAAATCATCTCTACATGACCTTTTTCAGGGGAAAAAAAATATAACCTTGAGTAAGGAGATACATCCGAAAAGTACTCAAAAGATCCTCTCCCATTAATTAAAATACCTAGTAAAGTTTCAAATAAACTTGTTGACATGATTGATTGTTGTTCTCCATTTGCAATTAACCTTAGTCTATTCTGAAGAATTCTAGAATTTTGTGTCAAAGTCTAAAGACGCCTAGACTCTGTGTCAAAGTCTGAAGACTCCTAGACTTTAAGTCAAAGTCTGCTCACTCTGATAAATTCTAGACTAAATGAAAGTGAAGGATGAAGACATTTCCAAATAAAGGATTATCTTTCTTTCTTCAAGGATTTGGTTCGTATGGATTATATATAAACTTCTGGTTGGAAATATTACCTACTAGATTGAGTATCTTCATTAGAATCATTTTGGATACATCAAATCTTTTTGGAAGGCAAGTAATTTTGGAAAGAATTTACTAATGGAAACCAAGATCCTGATTGTATGGGCGAACAGGATTGACGGGCCTTCATCACAATCTTTAAACGACTCAAGATCTCCTTGATTGATTCTGTCCAACGGGTTGATTGAAATAATTCCTTTGAAAAGTGCCAACGGTCAAGAAAGCATGAAGGAGTATTTAAGGAGGGCTCTTAGTTGTTCGAGAGAGTGCGTGGAAAAGAAATTCCAAAGTTCGAAACTTCCCAGTTTCTTGTTATTTCATATACCGAGCTCAAAATTGTATTTAAAAGAGAGAAACTTATAATGTGACTTCGTGAAAGAGTAGTAGATACTCTTCACTGTGAAGTTGAGATCGCAAGATTGTAAATTTTCTTTTGATTCATAGTGGAATCCAGCTAGAAGGCTGTCAGCATGGGAGAGTGGACGTAGGCTTGATCTAAGCCGAACCACTATAAATTCTGTGTTCATATTCTCTTCCCTGAACTTCTTTATTTTGTTCGTAGTCCTATTTAACTGCTAAAGTCTAAACTAACTCAAAATCTATTGTTTTTCAGACTCAGTTTCTAAAGTAAAATATTTTCACTGTTTTTTGCGAAAAATTGTTTTCACACCTATTCACCCCCTCTAAGTGTTCATACTAGCACTAACAATTATAAGTAACATAATTTTCATACGACATTCACTTTAAAATCAAAATTTTCATGCAATCACTAAGTGCGACATCGATAGAAAAACAATCACTCAAATGCCTCTAGCAATAGATTTTGGCAATTTGTCTAATGTGATTATTTTGATGAGATTTTAATTCCAACGTGTCTTTTAAAAAAATTGTAACTCCAATATGAACAAACGACAAGATGACCTAGCAAAATTATTTAAGCAAATATGCCTTCTCTTCTCCTTCTTTTTCTTGGTTTTCATCTTCATCTTCTTAACTATGTTGGGGGATTCATACTCTCCATCGACAGGATGGCACCGGGGTACTATTCCCCAGTGAGCAGGTAGGAGTCCCAAGGCAACCTCGGTGGGATTGCAAAGGCAACGCCCCTAAGTCACCGAAGGTTTTTTTTAAATTTGAGCTCATATTTTATTAGTAATTTGAGCTTGGAACCATTAATAGCTACTAAGTATATATAATTTCTTTCTCTAGTAATTGAAGAATGTAACAAAAAGATGAGATATATTAACTATAGTGAAATCCCCTACAGAATGTATCCCTAATTTAAGAGTGAATCAAGATATACCTTTATGTCTTGAATTTTGTTTCTTACTTTTTACTCTTTATGTCCTTAAAATACTGAAACGAAGAAGGAACAAACAATGCAGCTCTCCCTCTATCCTCGATCCTCCCAATTTGCCCTTCATCTTTATTGGAACTCCTACTCCTAGTAGTGGAAACACTGATGCAACTGTGAGAAGATGCTCCTCATGTCATGAGCCCAAAATTTTCTAGCATTCGTCTCTCCCTTCCGAGAAAATGAGAGCAAGTCCAAATCTCGAGAAAACTCAGCGAGCATCGCCTCTCTCTTTGATGCTGGTGTTATGGTTTCAGAGGAAAGAAGACAATCTGATTTGTTGTTGGGTGTTCCTCTTTGATCTGAAGCAATGGTTTGGATTTAAAGAAAATATTCAAATTCTCTCTCGTCCTAGAAAATGTTCAGATTCTCTCTACCTTCTCGAAATGCTGTTTCCTCTAAAGCAAAGGTTAGATCAACTTAGGGTGAGGTTTGAAGAACATTTTTTATTTGACCCCCAACTCTTTAACCAGGGGCAAATAAATGTGTTAAATGACGTCATTTAGTACCAATTATGTTAACTCACTTCACTGCTAGCCACGTTAGGCAATTATATTAAAAAATTGCCACGTTAGATTTTCCGACCACATGAATCGACAATGGTATATAAGTAATCAGAATTTTAATAAAAAATAGCACTCAAATGATCGCTTGAAAATTGCGATGCTTAAGTGAGCACTACGTGAAAATTATGACCTTTTTACTATCAATTTTTCCATTTATAAATGAATAAAAACAAAGCCGAATTCCAAAAAATAAATCCAAAGACACATTAGCTTTTCTTCAATATTTTACGTTCGAATTGTTTATGTTTATGATTTTTCTTGTAACGTTATTTTAGACAGATTATGCTGCCTTTAGTTGATCATCAATTGCCATCTTACGTGATGGAGCGATCTGAAATGCGAAAACACAACAAAAACTTCATTCGGGAATTGTGGAATAAGAAAACTGTCCCGGCAGAGCTAAAGCTAAAGTGTCGAACTTTATACCTGTCTCCTCCAGTAGAATCGCTTGCATATGACTCATCAGAACATTTAATGCATACTTCTATTTTTTATTTTTGCTAAGATAATGAACATATTTTTACTCGAATTCAAAATGAGGAAAAACACATGTCCATTCCCTTATGCAATTCAAACACCTCCCAACATAATTTGTGCATTCCAATTAAGGGATCTTCTCAATCATTCAATATATGTATATGAGTCCAGACAAACAAGAAGTTCATTCCTAAAGTAACAAAAACATATGTTCCGAGATCACCCAATGTTTTTTGTTTTTTTTTTTTAAATGTGGAGGTGGAGAATTTCAAAACAAGAAAACACTTGTGTAGATTAGGCACTGAGGCAAACAAATTCAATACTCCACATCACCAACTGAAACAATCTCTTGTAGTGGCATGTAGCTTGCGTTTTACCTTTTCTTTTAAGATAAGTTTTATGTGATCCAGCGTGGATAAGTGGTAGCAGTAAATCATTTGCATGAACTGCTTGGCCGTCTCTTACTTTTGTATGATTTCGTGACACTGTTGTTGGTTTTTTCAAATGTTAAATAAAGACGTGATTCAATATTTCGATATCATAGTGCTTGGTCTCACGAATGAGCTTGATTTTGATTAAAATTGAAACATAGTAAATATTATTTGAAAGTAAAATATAAATGAAAAGATAAATGAACAATCTGAAAAGATTTAAACTCTTGATTGCATATAAAATATAGATATTATACGCAAACGCTGTTTAATATTTAAGTGTTGCAAATGTTACCTAGTCTGTCTGTAGGATCAAATTTACTAACAGAAAAAACAAGAAAATGGAATTCGCAAAAGCCAAAAGCGAAAAAGCAAAAGAAGGCGAAAACAATCTAATGGGAAAAGGGAAATCCTACATTTGTCTGTCAAGCTGTCCGAGGGTTTTAAATCCTCCATGCTCCACATTACTTCATCACCACCAAGAGCAAGAGAACTCAGTCGCAGAAACAGCTATGGCGGACAGAATAACGTCACACAACACCGAGCTCAACAATCCTCACGTCCATCATGGGAACCGGTTGATGGCGATGCACATGAGCTGGGGGGACACAACCCGGTCATCCTCACCGACCACTGGCCTGGGAACGACCCTGCCATGTTCTCGTTGGCCATCATCTTCGTCTTCTGCCTTGCTTCCTCATCATATTCCTCCTTGGCTTTGAGTACACCAAGCCGGGTACGACCAAAGTCAGGGCATGCCTTTTCAAGACCGAGCTTTACATGGTGCGTTTGGCGGTGAGCTACATGGTGATGCTTGCGGTCGTGTCGTACAATGGCGGTATATTCTTGGCCGCAGTCAGCGGGCACGCGGTGGGTTTCTTGATTTTCCGGAGCCGGCTGTTCGGTAAGTGGGACCACGAGTGAGGTCTGGGTTAGAAGCCGGCTGATCTTGCCCATGTCAAAAAATTTAGCCGTATGGATGAAATAATGCGATAAGAGCTTGAATGATTCTTTACATGATTTTTAATGAGGGACCTTGCGTTCCGATGGCAATTGATGAAGGACTCTTTTAGTGAAAAGTTCATGTTTATTGTTTGGATTATTAGATATGCCTTCTTACAAATGGATCGAGCTAATTATGAAGACCTTGGAACAAGTCTAACAATTTTTGGTACACACCCGTCTACATATTACATACACGACACATATTTAAGCTTGTTTTTGTCAAGTTTAAACGTCGGTTCATAATTTAACAATTTAACTCCTTTATACAATAATGGAAAAACATGGCATGATCGGGCTGACCATCTTAATCCGTCCATGACACGCCTAAACACATTTAGTTTTATAGGCTAAGATGTCATTTGTATTAACATAACATGTTAAGAGACATTGTGATACGTTTGAATATATTTATACATGTCTAAACACATTCATACAAGTTTATATATAAGAGTCCATGCCTTAAACGTGTTAAATTGTCAAGTCGTGTAATTCGTTTAATAAACTAATCACGTTCGGGTGTTAAGGTTATGACATGATTAATAAACGAGTTGGTGTGACTACAAGAATGTTTGTCATAATCATGACGCATGAACGCGATTTATCTTGTCCACCTACTTAGTGGCTGGGCTACATTTATGAGTCAATAGCAGACGAAATAGATCAAAATGAGAGCGAGAAAAATTCGCGTGGGCCTTTACACATCTTAACAGGTTTGTCAATGGTACTTTGTGCCTATTGCGAGCTAAAGCCATAAATAGCGCTCAAGGCACAAATAGGGATGCGGATCCTCTCTTCCCAAGTGCTTCTCTCAATGTGTCCGGCCAAGGCAGCTAATTCAAGCGGCTTGAAGACCCCAAAAACACACACACACACACAAGAAGATTCAACCGGTTTGGTTGAGAACCGGACCATGGCCCAATCTGGCTTTCGTCAATAGCCCATACTAGTTGAGCACCAATGCTCTTTGTTTGTAAAATGTTCAATTCATTGACCCGGCGGTCGAATTAGTTGACCTCGAAACCGGAGGCCGAGCTGGTTCTTATGAGCAGTCCCACTTGAAAAACATTGATCTCAACTGTTGATATATACCTCATCCACATCACGAATGAATTTTATATTATTCTGAGAGCCCTATACTGCCCCTTTGGTTTATACACGAAACTTGAATCATCAGAGATATTTTGGATATTTTGGATATTATGCTGATTAATTGTAACTGATATTGTTATATTCTGTTACTTTATACAAAACTTATAAATAAGCCCATGTATTCTTCATTATGTATATCGAAATATAAAGAAAAGCCCCCAAATATATTTTGCTAATGATTCTTAACTTGCCATCCAAGTCGTCATCTTTGAGGAAGTGCTTATCAAGTTCATTTCGGCCAGTCATTGCGACGCCAGCTGGACCGATCCATCACTCATGTTTTGCCGCCAAGTCCATAGCTTCAGTTGTTCTCCAAGACTTCTTCACTACTCATTTCGGGAAACGAACACCACCACCAAACTCACCGTCCTCAGACGAATCAAATCCTAAAATTTTGTTGAACGGACAATGAACGCCGCCACACCAGCGCCATGTCTCCGACCCATTGAAGCTCGTTGCCTGTTAGTGCTTTTATGATGATTTTAGCTGATTGTTTTGAAATTAAAAATACCACCACCAGGTTTACTATCTCCGAATGTCCAACCAGCCAAATGGCACCACAAATCGACATCACACATGCCTCACGCTTCGATGACTATTGGGGGCTAACAATACAACCTAAAGGAGAGGTAAATAGGTTATTTTAGAGAACTTGACAATCTTTCGCGGAAATTAGCTTACGCTAAGTTAAGATCAAGTCAAGATGATATTTCAAAAGCTCGTGATCGTAATATGTGCTTGTGAGAGTAAAGAGAGTAAAACAATGGCACACAACGATATATAATAATTCGACTTTATATCCAAGCCCGCGTCCACTCTTTAGACTAACGTCCACAAGTTGGGCTAGATTGCACTGGTAATCTACTCAGAAAGTTACAATAAGCAAGCACTAATCTTATTCAAGATAAATCACACTATCATGACTTAGCTACTGCTCTTACTCTTGTACACTACAGCACAATTACTCAAAGAGCATGAATACAATACTCAATGAAACAATTGAAAGAAAACGTATCACTTAGGACACAGCTTGAATGTCAATCCTTAAATAATGTTGTTCTCACTCTCTACTCGGCTTCTTAGGCCTTTTCTTTTATATCAATCTTCAATCTATCAGTTGGAAGACAATTAAAGAAGCAAAGAATCATTAGAGTTGCCTTTTAGCTGCTGCCCAAGGATAGAACTACCCATACAGTCCTTTTTCATGAATTTTTGTTGTCTACCTAAGAATAGCATCTGCTAATTTCCCTTCGTTGCAGCCTTTGACAGACCTGTCAAATGACTAGACTGCATAAGCAAAGAGATGAGGTTACAAAGTGGATTAGAGATTGTAATCCTAGGATCGTGAAGAGATTGGATGCAAATGTTACTACTAGTGGATTCTGTCATCCAGTTTGGAATTGAGATAATAGATATGAGATCATTGAAAATTATGATAAATATATTGTCAACCTAGATAGAAGAAAGTATTCATGCCGAGCCTAACTACTAAATGGAATTCCCTATGCCCATGCCATTTGTGTCATTTAGATAAAGCAACAAAACCAAGAGGATTACCTAGATGATTAGTACAAAAAAAAAAAAAACAAAAAACACATGCCTTGCTTCATACCAATTCATGATACAGGCTATCAGAAGTAGCAAATTTTAGGAGCCAACAAATCATAAAAGCCCTCTAACTTTGCCACTGAAGAAGCAAATAAGAAAATCAAAAATGAGACAAAGAATGTAGTAGGAAGAGGCATCAAGTTAGAGGATGAATAAGACTGGGGTAAAGATGAAATGCTCTTATTGCTACAAGGAATGGTACAATAAGAAAAGTTGTGAGCTGAAAAAGTAACATAAACAGTAAGATGCAAGAGCTGATTAGGGGTCAGGAATAGGACCTAATGAAGAGTTTATTATTGAGCCTACTGAAGGGAGGATAAAAGATCTTGATGTAATGCCTACTAAAAGGCAAATAGAAAACCGTGTTGTGAGGTAAGTATCTTCTTTACCTCAGTAACTTTTCAGTTCATATTCAATAGAGTTTGATGGTTAACCATGCACTGACTTCTCTTGTCCTTTTCCTCTATCATGCACTTATAATTAATTTGAGAAGTTTTGCCCATTTATTTCTACCTTGAAAATGAGTAGATGTCTAATTATTTGTTCTAGTTGGCCATAGTTCTGATATAGTGCACTATTGTAAGGCCTATTGAAGGGACAAAAAAAGGCCCTATTATGGCGATAAGCGCCATTACAAGTGCCATTGGCAAACCCCTTTATGTGGATCAACGCACGGAGCAAATGCGTATGATTTCCTTCGCTAGGGTTTGCGTTGAAATCCAAGCCAATCAACCAAGGATCTCTTCGGTAAACGTGACCCTGAATGGGGTGGCACGCTCAATTGCTATTGAGTTTGAGTGGAAATCGGTAGAATACCCGAAATGTGGCACTTTTGGTCACACCGTGTGCCGACTCTCCAGCCATCCCTGTGCCGGTGGTCTCCTTGCATCAAGGTCAAACCAACCCCTCCCCCCCCCGCGTTGCTTCCCGCCGCCCGAACCTGCTCCGGCAGGGGTGGGTAGCCCTGGTGAGTCCAATCGGGCTTGGAAACAAGTCAAGGGGAAGAAGAAGAAGCCTCCTCCTCCAAAGGAAAAAGTCTCGGCCTTACCGATCATCTCTAGTGATGAGAGGCGCTCTCTCAAGCTGAAGGTGGCTGCTCTTAAGAGGATTTTGCCCTCTACCTCAACTTGCAAGGCCCAGAGAGGGTTGCAACTCCTCACAAAGACGGATGCCTCCTTCCCCACCGCAAAGGATGATTCCATCGCCCCCGAAGGCTCGATGCTAGCACCGATCAACCCTGGTGAGGAGTCCGACGAGATGGCCGACCATGTTGGCAGCTCAAATGATGACTTGCTCTCCCCTTGTCCGTTGTCGAAGGCTCCTCCAGCTAGTACGCAGTTCGAGACCATGTAAGACAAGCTTATGGCTCTCTCTCCAGACCCTCCTCCTCCTCTGGCCTGTGTGGCACCGCCTCCTTCTCAGCGTAGGCCCGCGAAGAGAAGGTAACCCTTGGTCCCTCTCCTTTCTTGTAAATATGTACATAGGATGTTGGAATGTTAGGGGCCTTGTTAACCCCATTAGACAGGCGGAGGTCCGTATTCTTGTCTTTTCAAACCAGTTGTTGTTGGTTGGTTTATTGGAAATGAATGTGCCGCAGACTCTCTTCAATTCCTTTTTTGGAAGATTGTTGAGGGACTGGTACTAGCTTGCTAACTATGAGTTCTCCCCTAGGGGTAGGATTTGGGTTGGTTAGGACCCCTCACGAATTAACTTTGAAGTCTTCTCTATAACTAGTCAGGTGGTTCATGGGAACCTTAAGTTGTTGGATTCGGGAGTGGCCTCCTGCGTGTCAGTTGTTTATGGCAAACACACTTTTATGCTTCGAGGCAGCTTTGGGGGACATTATCTCTAGAAGCAAAGGTGCCTGCATAATTCAAACTTGGCTAGTGATGGGGACTTTAATGCTATTAAAGACTCCTCGGACAGGGTAGGTGGCTTCAATGCTTGGATTTCGTGCTTTGATGATTTCGGTCAGTGCTTGGCGCAGTCGGAGCTGGAAGACCTAAGGTAGGTTGGCTTCAAATACACATGGACAACTTCCTTAGGTTCTTCAAGAAAGGCTAGGAAGATTGATAAAGTCCTTGTGAATTCTAGGTGGTGCTTGGATTTCTCTTACTCAGAAGCTTCCTTTGTCGCGCCAGGTATTTCGGATCATACACCTATGGTGGTCAAAGTGTTGAACTCAATTCTTCGGAGGAAATCTTTCAAGTTTTTTTATTTTTGGATGAAGCATCCACAGATCAATGCAATTGTTACCCAAATCTGGTAGGACTTGGGGGAGGGAGTGCTTATGTTTAGGCTTGTGCGCAAGCTCAAGGCTCTCAAAGGCCGTCTCAAGCAACTTAATAGAGGACGATTCTCTAATATCTTCGCCAGGACGTCAGAACCGAGGGTCGCCTTAAAGAGCATGCAGGCCGACCTTCAATGGGATCCCTACTTTGTTGATCTTGCTAAGTTGGAGAAGGACCAACGGTATATCTTTGCTGACCTTTAATCTAGTGAGGAGTCTTTCTTTAGACAGAAATCAAGAGTCAGGTGGTTCAAAGAGGGAGACCGCAACACCAAATTCTTCCATCAGTATGTCAACAAGAGACACTTGAGGAATAGAGTTCTTTCTGTTTTGGATTCCTCAAGTAACCAAATTACCGAGCCGCAGCTAGTTTAGCAGCGTTTTATGGAGCATTTCCAGGACCTCCTGACGCCACATGTGGAGCAAAGAGGGCCTTCAATTGGGGAGATTCGTGAGGTCATCCAGCATCCTCTTTCAGACGACTTGGTCAGCTTCCTTACTCGACCGGTCACCGAGTTGGAGATCCAGAATACCTTTTTCTCTTTAGCTAGGGGTAAGGCCCTGACCGGATGGCTTTACGGTCAAATTCTTCAGGGAAAATTGGGAGACGGTTGGACATTTGGTCACAAAGAATGAAGATGGATTTCTTAATCACGAGGAAGCTCTTGAGGGAGATAAATAATACAATTCGATGCTCGTGCCTAAAGTGTCCAATGCGACTTCTATTAATGATTACAGCCCATTGCCTACTGTAACACTATCTATAAGTGTATTACAAAGATGCTAACTAATCGAGTTGATGTTGTTCTGAAGAACGTAGTTAGCCCGTTCCAAAGTGCTTTTTTAAAGGGCAGGCGGATCAAAGACAATATCTTGATGGCCCAGGAACTCTTCTCCAGTTTCCACCTTGAGCCATACCTTTCTAAATATGCGGTTAAGGTAGACTTCAGAAAAGCCTACGACACAGTTGATTGGGTTTTCCTTGAAAGAGTTCTCCTTGCTTTTGGCTTTCTCGAGTTTGTGACTTGTCTCGTCATGACATGTGTGCACACTCCCATGTTTTCCATTGCCCTGAACAGAGAGCTTCATAGTTACTTTGCAAGTGGTCGAGGCCTTCACCAATGGAGGTACTGTCCGGAATTCTGTTTAGGTGTTCTTCCAAGCTGGAGATTAAGTTCTTTTGGAGATGCAAGGCGACAAATCTCTCTCATCTTTTCTTTGTGGACGATGTCTTCTTATTTTGTGAGGCGGACCTAACTTCGGTGACTCCTCAAAGAAGGCCTCCAAACCTTCGGCTTGGAGTGGCTTGCTTCCAAATCCTACCAAGAGTGAGATCTTTTTGGCTGGTGGATCACCTTCTTTGAGGAATCAGAATCTCCTCAAGCTCGGTTTCCAGGAAGGCAAACTACCGGTGCGCTACCTGGGGGTTCCTATTATTACCTCGAGGCTCAGCGAGGCAAATTGTTGCGTTCTCTGCCAACCGTATTACAGCGAGGGTTCAAGCTTGGATACATCACTTTCTCTCTTTTGCTGGCCGACTTTAGCTTATCGAGTCAATCCTTCATGCTATCCAAGCCTACTGGGCAAGTGTTTTTATTTTACCTATAGCTGTGTTGGACCAGATTGAGAAAGTCCTCAAACAATTTCTATAGAAAGGCCCAGAATTGGGTAGAGGAGGTGCTAAGGTTGCCTGGGATAATGTGTGCCTTCCAAAAGAAGAGGGAGGCCTTGATATCCAGAGGCTTCGGGATTGCAATAAGGCCGTCATACTGAAGTATATCTGGCTTCTATTTTCAGACAATGAAGCATTGTGGTGCAAGTGGATTCATTCCACGTTTTAAAAACAAGGAACTTTAGGTTGCTAAAAAACCCACCTTCGTTCTTGGGCTTGGAAGAAAACCTATCTTTCATGAGGGAGGTCTGAAATGCTTTCTTTTGGAGGATTGGGGATGGCCTCTCGACCTCTCTTTGGTTGACAACCGGCATCCTGGGGTCCCTTGAACTTAATCTTTTTGGATTCGATCATCTATAGTTCTGGACTTTCTAGGGCAAGCAACAGTGGGGCGCATCTTTTCTCTGTCAGCCTCTCGGTTGGTGCTTGAATTGTGGGAGCACCCCCTCCCGAGCCTATCTCACAACTCGGACTGCTTTTACTGGAGGGAGAATTCGTCAGGCCGGTTCACTATTGCTACGGCTTGGGAGACCTTCAAGCGGAAGAGGACTCGGGTCCATTGGCATGCGTTCATCTGGAACAATGCAATTACGCCATGGTATCAAGTAAACCTTTGGGTTATGGCCAAGCACAGGCTTCCCACCTAGGCGCTTTTATTGTCTTATGGCAGAATCGATAGTGGTTCTTGTGCTTTCTGCAATGATATGCTTAATTCTATTGACCATCTATTTTTTGGGTGTCGTGTCATGGCCGAGCTTGCTTTCTTTTGGGCGGCTAAATGCAATCTCCCTTGGTGTAACAAGTCTTGGGAGGAGAATCTCAGTTGGGCCACCACCTTGCTAATGGGCAAGGAATTTTATAAGTGCATAGCTCGTTTTTCCTTTGAAGCGTGTCATATTATTTGGAAAAACAGGAATAGCATTATTTTCAGAGAACAACCACTTGTCATCTCGGCTATGAAGAACCATCTTTTTAAAGTGGTTAGAGATAAAGCTATCACTTTTAGGAACGTGGAAGATCACTTCAGGAATAGAAGGCTGCAACGGAGTTAGGGCATTGACCCAATCATCTTCTCTAGGAACCCTTAGTCGCCTTCCTACTTTCAGGCGGAGCGTGTTTTTACTTGGGCCTTGGGTACCGCGACTTTCGCCGGGTAGCTTCGATTGTTTCTCTTCCATAGCCGAGGGTGTTTTGTATATGGAGGCCGGTTGTTCAAGCCGTGCTTTCTCTTGCTCCTTTGTGTTTGTTTGTATTTTGGTTGCCACGATAGTAGCTTTTACATCCCCCAAAGATCCTTCCACTCATAAGGATCTTATCATCTTGAGTGTAAGTTTTGATGTCGTGATCTTTGTACAGTTGGTCATTGCTCAATATAATTATTAACTTTTACCAAAAAAAAAAAAAAGGCCCTATTATAGGCCCAAGTGTAGGGATAGGGACTAGTACAAGTAGGACAGTAACAACAACAACTGAGTTCACTGTTGAACAAATGAGAAAAAAAATATCCTATAAGTTGTACATCACTTTGTATTTGTCTTTTGTGAGCTGAAATTTAATTTTGGTATATGTTTCTTAAGTGAGAAGGCGAGCAATTGCACAAGTTGCATAGGCTGGTCCCTTTATTAGTTGCTACTGAAATTGATGCACCATAGCGAACAACGGGGCTCTTGAAGATTGTAGGTACAATTTTGGTTATGAAATTTACACAGATGAATATATTGGAATGACTATTGAAAGTAAGATTTGTAAGCTCATGTATTTAATTTGTTGTACTTGAATTCATTTGGTTGATAATATTGCTATGTTCTTGTAGCTTGAGAGAACTTCGGAGATGCTTATCTCTCAAGGTGGGCCAACTCGAGAATCAAGGGTGCAGCCAAAGAAGAGTGTTCCAAAGAAGAAGACAGTAGGTACAACTCCAAAACAACCACCAAAAAAGAACCCAGCACCAGTTCCATCTCAATTGACTGATCATGAGAACAATAGTAATCCTACGGACCAACACATGACATTTGTTAGGAAAAATTAACCGCCAAGAACAAGGAAAAAGATGTGACATAAAAGCGGTTAAAGAATCTACACGTCCGGTTCGAAGAGTACTCTGATTATGAATCAATTCAAAGTTTCAAAAGAAAAAATGAGGTGGGGATGTTATGCATATTGACTAATGGGAGGATGCTGGACATGATATCTTTTTTTATGCTTCGTTTTTTTTAGGAAGGTACTTGGATATTTTATCTTTATTGATGGGAGTTGTCTTTGTCATTGTTTTTTGAGGAGGGGGCATATTGCCATTGGTTTTTTAAGAGGGTATTAAACCTTTCAATGATTGGGGAGTGAAATCATATATGTTTTTACTTTGTAAAGAATCAATTAATGTCAATGGCAAAGGCTGTTTTATTATTTTCTCTTGTCTTGTTTTCGGTTGATAATGCCGGTAAGTCGAATAGTTATATTGTATAATTTTTTTTATTGTTGGTGCAATGTTATTATGAGGCTGATGTTGTTTTTAGTTATGTGCTCATATTGTTGCTGGTTAAAATGTGGGTTCTAATGAATTTGCGGGTTCTCGGTTATATGTGCTAGTGCAGAAACAAAATGCACCAAAGACATCTTGGTGTAGTTGTGGGCGCTGCATCTTCTTACATGAGTAATTCTAAGTGTTGATGCATCTTATTGCATCAACACTTGTGCTAGTGCATCTTGTTGCATCAACATTTGTGGGTGTATCTTGTTGTATCAACACTTATATGGGCTGGTATAAGAACAAGATGCACCGGCAACCTAATGGTACAATAAGATACACCACAACTGGTGCAAGCCAAGTGACATTTGAAACTAACATGTTCTTTTCTTAAAACTTGTGCAACACAAGTGATCACTTTTTAACCGCGATTGGCACTTAAATGATCTCTTTTATAAAAACTTGGCATTCAAGTAATCACAATTTACAACTTACGGCACTGAAATAGTCAATCGTGAATTTACCGTCATCCCTTAATTTCACCATGGTTTGCGTAATAGTTGTAGTAATAGTTGCAGCAAACCAGCAAACCAACAAACCATTACCAAATAAAAAATGCAGTAAACTATTACATTTGAAGTAAAAACTAAGTAAAACAAACATTTTAACAATACACAGCTAAGCAAGAAAATTTTTAAGTGCTCACAACCGATAAATTCCAACTCTAACTTTCCATTTCTACCATAAATTGCAACTCCATACAAAAAATTGCAGTAAACCAAGAACA